>OY978216.1:29184622-29925899 GCA_963854785.1 Vaccinium vitis-idaea | reverse complement strand
ATAGAACATTCAGAGGAAAAAATATTCTGATTTTCAAAAAATAATTAACCCAAAGGTATGATCACTAGTCAGGCACAATTGCCATCCCCTGTTCGGGGGTTGTGACACTTCATGAAGTCATCAGTTATTATTTAGATCTTTGTTGTCTACGCTCTTTTAGCGTAGCTCCACCACGTTCTACGCGACACATCACTCACAAAATGTTATGAATTGCAATGCTAATGTTATGAATTTCAAGCGATTCAATTGTACACTTAAGACATCCAGATAGAGTGTGTCGGTGTCGCGTAACATTTTTAATCGTCTGCACAAGGTAAATAGCACTGAAGGGATTTAGTAGACACCATCTAGTTAGATGGCTGGCTAATTCCAGAACCACTCTCGTAAACAACTGTGGACGGTCGGATCCACGCGGCTCGCGGAAAAAAAATGTGGAAAAGATGAATAGAAATGAATAGAGTCGCAACCCGGGATTTATGTAGAAAAAATAATTTTGGTACCCGAGAAACCGTTGAAAAGAATGACTTTTGTGCCGTTTTGGAAAAGGTTTGGTCTGCGAAAAGATTCTTTTGGATTCAGAAGCCAAGTTATGATCGGGGAAGGTTTTATTAAAAAGCACCCCGCTCGCCTGGACAATTTCCGGTCTCTACTAAATATTTGTGGGATTTTTCAAAAAATATTTTATCGCAAAACTTTAATAGAAATACAAAATATGAGCAGTAGTAATAAACAAGTAATTCATAGAACCATAACGGGAATAAAATGAAATACGTGAACTTGATAATAAATAAGTAGAACATGAGGGGAAACGTCGTAATATCTGCGGCTTAAACTAGAAAATCACGAAAACAGAGCATGATTCTGTTTAAAACAGGGGAGGGACCCATTCCTCCAAAAATCAGCCGCCCGGCCCTTCTACATTGGTCGCCCGACCAACATTCCTTTGTTTTTTTGGAAAATTTCGTAGACTGGAAGAGCGCCTTAAAAACCTTCTTTTGAAGGGAAACCAGTTCCTTTGAGTTCAAAATAAACTTGAGAAGTAGATTTTGAGAAAGTTGTACCCCGGGTAAGGTCATATCGTGCGATAATGGAGGATACCGCCCGATACGGAGCCGTAGGGGTGGGTTTTGCTTGAAATAAGATTATCCGAACCCGGGGATGATTACGGGAATCATCCCGAGCCCGAAATAGTTCCCCTCAGAATGCTGGAAGTTCGTTTGAACGAACGGGGCTGTACCTTTTCAGAACGAAATGATCGAGCTGCGAGAGTTTTCGATTTTCTTTGTTTTGGGAGGGAAAAACTTCAGGTTCTTTGTTGGATGCTGGATGAATGAGAGAATGGGAATAAGGAGAGGAGTATTGGTAGTAGTCGAAGGTTTGAGAGGAGGTAGTTTTGACAGTGTTTCAAAAACGCGGAGTAACGGATTTTGGTTTCTGGTCTTATGTGTGTCTGTGTCCCCGGGCCTTTTAAGCGGAGGCCGGCGGAGGTTTATATAGCCGTGGAGGGGGAGGAGGTATGATGAAGAAAATCTTCCGAAAGATTTTTGCGATGATGATATTCCTTGCGCCGGGGAATATATTCGTCTGCGAAGAATCTTTGCGAAACAAGCTGTCCGATTTGACAACCAAGATTGGCCAAAACTGATATTTTTCACTTTTTCTACTACCTTCTTTCCAAAACCGATTGTCAGGTCTGCAATACGAGAATATAAAAGTAATTTATTTTTGTCCAAAAAAAAAAAAAAACAAACTTCTCCCTCAAGTTACTTGATAACAATGAATACTTTCAATTTATGGCAAAAGTTATGAATTCTTTTCAGATTTTATGAAATACGATATGTTTATGTATTTGGTGTGTAACCCAATCTCTCAATTTCACATCAAAGATAACAAGAAATGTATAGACATCAATACGGAGAACAAATGTAAAATATAAATACAAATATATGTAGTTGAGTTATGGGCCTACGAAGTGCATAATTTGTAACTACAAATGGCAGGATCTTATGTATAGGAGCTTACAATAAATTTAAAGCTCCAAAAATATTACCTAGGGTCTTTGGTTAAGAGGTAAACAGCAATACGACACACATTAGAGTGTAACCTAAGCACCTCTCTTGCCTTGCTCTTCAAGTACGTTCAGAGTCAGCTAGAAGTACCATGCAAAGCTTTGACACTGCTCCAACCCTCAACATCTCCATCACAACTTCATTTGTTCCAGAAAACCTAGCAACCAAACTCAAAATATGAATTGCCTTGTCTACCGCCGGGGAAACCGTCAAAATCCTTTTCGCCACCATTGCAATGCTACCGGCATGCTTCAAAATTGGGCTCTTCCTTCGGCATATGCACATAAATGAGCCAAAAGACAAAAAATAACTTCGGTAACCGACTTTTCAGCTTATTGAGTTCAAGCTCAATGAGCTAAAAAATTGCACCACTTTCAATAATTTTCAATCGGTTTCTCCCCCATGGACAAACTTCTATTAGGACCTGCAATGCGGCTTTTGTAGCTTGTAAAGATATATTCTCTCTCACAACAGTCACGATTACATTGAAGAAATTGAGCTTCAGTTGCTCCAAAAGAGTTGAACTCAGAACCTCCACAACTTTTTCAGTACTAACAAAGAGTCGGTTTTCACATGAACATGATTTTCCTTTTCCTCCATGTCTAAACTTAGAACCCATAATATAGACTCAATGAGATCACCATTTTCTTTCACCATCTCTTTAGTGTCCTCCGTCGGAGTCCAAATCAAATGGAGTATTTTCAAGCTTTCCTTGAGATTGTCGGATTTGCCCTGCTTGAAACATCTTATTATCCAAAAAATCACGGCTTTAATCGCACCCGCCTCCACCATGCACGCTCTACTCTTTTCATTCTCCTCGGCTATGTCTTTCATTTTCTTGAGGGCCTGTGTGTGAAATTCAGGAATATTGAGGTTCCTAATGAGTTTAATGATGTCGGATCTGTGTATAGGTGATTTCGGTGTTGGAATTCGATCGACTACATTACTAGCATTCAAGACGCACCACTATTGGATTAGACGGCGGAGGGTGTGGTTTGGGGTCAGGTCAGAATCTCTGGGCATGGGTTGTTTGGTGACGGGGCAGGTTGTGTCCACTACAAGAAATTTAGGATCTCCCAACGGTTTTATTAGCAACGGTTCAAAAAACCGTCGGTACAAGTGGTGTATAGTAACGGTTTGAAAACCGTTACTAGAAACAGGACTATAGCGATGGTTTTAGTTCAACCGTTGCTAGAAAAAAGACTATAGCGACGGTTTTCATCATCCGTTACTAGAAACAGGACTATAGCGACGGTTTTCATCAACCGTTACTAGAAACAGGACTATAGCGACAGTTTTATTAACCGTTAGTAGATTAATTTTACTCCACCAAAACTAATTTTCCTTATTTATTTAATCATTTTCTCATAAAAATTTGCCTCGATCGGGTTTAGAAAGCTTCTTAATTATCGAGACACAATTTCCTTAACAAATTTTTTTTTTGTCCGATCAATTGTGTAGCGATAGCTCCCCCGTTTTTAACAAAATTCTTCTTTGCCGATAAAAAAAAAATTGTGTAGCGATAGCTGATTAACTTTATTTTTTGTATGAAATTAATTATGTACTCCTTAATATGTAAAAGATAGATGGTTTTGATTGAAAAAAATGACTCAAGGATGAACTTAGCCGTGGATAACCAGTGCTCGATGCTTTCCCGGTCGTAGGTGATGCCGGAGACGGTTGTAACTGGATCTTTCATGATTTGTAGAGAAATTGGACAGATGAAATATTGAGGTATCTCGATTTCATCCATGTGTAGCTAGCTCGTAACAAGAATATACAAAAAACTATATAATGTGAGAGGCAGAGAAAAAAAAGATATAAACAACAAAAAAAAATCGCACTAATTTCAAAGATGAACCAACAAATGCAACTGGATGGAGTAATATAATTTTCTAGCTAGGAGACAAGAATTTTGAGTTTGAAGTTGTAGAGGGAAAATGTTGCTGAGATACAACAAAAGAGTATGAGAGAGGAGAAACCAACAGACAGACGGATGGAGTAATATAATTTTCTTGCTAAGAAACGATGATTTCGAGTGTGAAGCTGTAGAGGGAAATTGTTGCTGAGATACAAACAACAGATTATGAGAGAGAGAGAGAGAGAGAGAGAGAGAGAGAGAGAGAGAGAGAGAGAGAGAGAGAGAGAGAGAGAGAGAGAAGGAAGCTGAATTTTTCATGTGGTGGGATGGTAAGAGATTGCGGTTTTTTATTCATGTGATTTGAGTGTTATGAAAATTCTAGAAAGTTTGGCTTACTTTCATTTGTACTTCCTCCGTCCTAAAAAGTTTGGCTTACTTTCATTTGTTGACTGTTCCAAAATATATATAGGACAAATTTAAAAATTTCAATAAAGGAAAGTTGGTAAATTCTATTTCTACCATTGAGATGCTTTTAACAATCAAAACAATGAGACCAAAAAAAAAATATTTGAAATTTTAAAGTTTAAAGTGCGTTTTAAAATTTTGAAAAAAGTCTCTAATTACATTGGCGGCAAGATTTTCCGCATTACGGAAAACAATTTAAATTCAAAACTTGATTAATTCCTATTTTATTAGAGTCAACTAATGAAAGACAAACTTGAAAAGTTATAATTTTTGGGTAACAATTTATATTGTACATAAAATTTGGAAATTTATAAGTAGGCCAAAATTTTTGGGACGGAGGGAGTATTTGTTTTCTCATTGGTAGGAGTAGTATTCTTTCTTTTTGAAGATTTTTCTCGATTTTTCTTTGGTTTACCAGTCGTACTTTCTCAGCGGCCAACCAACAGTAGTAACAACATAAAACACGTTGCTCCGACTTTGATTCCAAACTCCCAGTTTGGGCGCCTCGTGGCAATTTTTCACTGGAGGTTTCTGGACCCACATTCAACCCATGTGACGTGGTTCTGGCCAATGGTTGCGCGCGCGGGACTTCAAATGTACTAGTATCATTTACTACATTTACATTTGAGCCATAGTTGGTCCAGTTGTTGGTCGGTTTGTTACGCAATTGTTTAGTGTGTAATTCTTACCAAGTCTCAAGAGAGTAATTTCTTGATCCCGATGTAGATTGTCGGCATTTAAGTGCACCAAGGAGAAGATTATTTGAGATGCACACAAACTGGCACAAACAATTTAACTGTCGAACCCAAAAAAACCTACCATTTGCGTGGCTATTACTTCGATGCACGTAATTCCTAATTACCAAACCCATGAAATAAGGTGCCACTCAAATTATGGATTGCCAGGAGGACCCTTGCACGACTATTTGACCACAGATTTGTTGAATATTTCCGGAAAGATGAGCAAAACACATACTAATTGATTGCAGTTGTGTGAAAGTCTTTGAATGGGTATCTCTTGTTGAATGGGAGAACATTCATTACATCGGCGGTGTAAATTAAAATTTTCTCCAAATCTATTATATTGCACCATGTGTCTAAACAGTGGTCTCAAAAGGTAAAACATGAACACATGACGCAATGCAATCGATTTGGAAAATACTTTGATTTACACCGCGGGTGTAAAAAATGTTTTCTCTTGTTGAATTAAAATAAAGAAAAGGACAAATCATACTCTAGAATTGAGCAGATAATGCCCAGTAAAGAATTTTTTAAATGAAATGGGGTGATTTTGGATCGAGCTCATACAGCCGTCCGATTCCCTCGATTCCCGCAAGGGCCCACTCGGAATTTGATTTTGAGAAGGATGAACGGCTCAGATCGACCGGATGGGACCCACGACGACATCGCGGAATTTGATTTTGAGAAGGATGAACGGCTCGGATCGACCGGATGGGACCCACGACGACGTCGCGGAATTTGATTTTAAGAAGGATGAACGGTTCGGATCGACCGGATGGGACCCACGACGGTGTCAACGACGCCGTCAGTACGTCGTCTGTACACGTGCATATGTGCACGTAGCAGCGTTCGATAATGCCATAAACAAAAGAATCTATCTGTTCTATATATAAAGAGGTAGTGATGCCTACTGTTTTCGTCCCTCCTTTTTGTCCAAGGCGAAATTACCATTTTGCCCTTTGTCTTTTACCTTTTTCCATGTCTAAATCTAAAGTGGCATCATCATGCGGCCTCTCTATTGCTTCCACAAAAATACCCCCGAGTCGTTTTCTATAAGTAGCAGGATGAGTTTTTACCCTTTTTTTAGTAAAGCAAATATGCCCACACCTTCTACAACCGTGAACACATATTTAAGCTCTTTTATTTACAAAGACGTTTTAATTTAAGCCCGTAATATCGAGAAAAAAAAATTAATAAAAAAGCGTGTTACGCAATCACGTTCCTTTAAAACCGTGATTGCCAAAAGAAATTTACAGTAAATTTAGAAACGTAAACTCATATTTAAGGTCTTTTTGTTTACAAAGTAAGTTTTAGAATTAAGTCCATAATCTCTAAAAAAAATACTATATGTAATAAAAAGGTTTAATTACATGTACACCCCCTCATCTATTCCAATTTTCCTAGAACACCCCCTAACCTTTAAAAACGTCCATACACCCCCTCATCTTTCACCGTTTTCCATCTTCACCCCTTCTGTTAAAGTTCCGTTAACGGAGTAAGAGAAATGACTATATCACCCTCGTTTAAAAAACAATTTATAGAAAAATAACCCTTCTCCTTCTCTCTCGACTCTCACTGCACTTCTCTCTCTCTGGAACAAATCAGATAACTATCTATCAGTCCAACAACTCAACCTCCCGCAGTTAAATGTGCACAGTTTATCGGCAATTTTGGCTCAAATTTTGCCAAACCTCTTATACATGCTCTTATTTTCTTTTTGGACCAAAATTTTTAAGCATGGCTCTGTGTGGGTTTATCCTTATGTTTTCATTTTTCATTTTTCATTTACTTGGTGTTTTCAGAAACCAAAAATCATAATCAAAATTCCAGAATATCATCGTATGCATATATATAGCCCTATTGAAGGGCAATTGTCTTAAAAATGTTGTATTCTTGCAAATACAAACGGAATTTTAACAGAAGGGGTGAAGATGGCTAACTGTGATAGATGAGGGGTGTGTATGGACGTTTTCAAAGGTTAGGAGGTGTTCTAGGAAAATTGGAATAGATGAGGGGGTGTCCATGGAATCTAACCTAATAAAAAAGCGTGTTCGCAAGAACATTCTTTTAAAAGTGTGATTGCTAATAGAAATTTACAGTAAATTTGAGAATAAAGTTAAAAACTGTGATATTAATAATATATGAATTAAAAAAATTGTACATCGGTAAATTAGCCCTCGATTTATATTGGGTAAAGTTACCAATGGAATTTGGTGCGTTTATTTTTAAGATTTCTTACTCCCTTGCACTGAGAGCAATTTTATTCACTCTCGACTAGGATGAGGGTAACTTTACCCACATTCGGTGGGTTATATTGCATGTTTCAACCTGGTAATAAAAATTCGAATTAAAAAAAATCATGTATCTTTCTGACAATTTCGTCTCTATGTTTATTTTCCAAACCTTCTATTTGAGAAGGTCATCGCGAGTGTATATTATGATCATTATCAATTCTTATGCCATCATGAAAAATTAAAATACTGACTCATCGAGACAAGCACAATTCTGGAATAAAACATGACATGTGAATCTTTCATTTTGAAATACCATTATACCACTCTGGTGAAATTTCAGTTTATGAGAGTTAGAATAAAATAACTCGGTTAGATTGATTCAGTACTTAGTCAAAAATTCTAATTATGGTATTTCAAATTGGCTACAAAAATTTTGGGTCGTTTGATCAAGTACTTTTAAATGATTGAGGTAAATTTTTTCATGGTCTCCTACCAAATCAATTCATATACAATAACCGATTTTGATGATCAAATTTCACCGAGTTAATATCTTTTTGTAAACGCATACATTTTGGTCGTGAGCGCGGGCCTCACCCGTGATCACCTCACTAGTTTTGAATATACAAAATCATGTTGTCAAATTATATATCATTATCTTCGACTCCAGAATTTAGGTGGGTAGTGTTATTTATTAATCTGTTAATTTCTTTTAGATGAGAATATTTTGTGGACGTACAATGTTTAAATAATATGATTTTATGTTGCCCACGCGCATCTCTTGTCTAACATATGATCTGGTGTGTAGAGTTTGGCTTGCACACTAAATATTGCGGATCATTAGTTCTTGTCGAATATAAGATTTAGTTCACAGTCTGATCAGATGAAATTGTGCAGACGAGTGAGAGGTCTGTAGCACCATGTTTTAGTAATAAATTGACTTAAGGGGCAAATTTTTTAACTCATTGTGCTAGTACACTCTGTGTGTATTGAGCAAGATTGTCTTGGGGTAATTGTTTTTGTATTGAAATTGTGTGTTTTGGCGTTGTTCCACTAACTTTGACTTTTTGGTTGATGTATGTGAGGAGAATGAATTGCGTTGAAAAGTGTAAAAACTCAAAAATATCCAGAAAGTCCAAAAAGTGATTAGTGGCGTGGCGCTACTGTTGTTGACTTTGATTCATTAAACAGTTAGATCATCTTCAGGGTCAATAGACTTAGTGTGTTAGGTTACGATATTGTTGTATGATAGCTATCATTGTTCTAGAAATTGACTAAAAACCCTAAATGGCAAGTTGCCACCGCTGCCAAAATCCTATCGCTCCACAGTCACCAAAACGAGACAAGCTGCCGCCGCCACCGTCCACAGAACCAGGGGGACAAGCCCCTATTATTGCCCCAGAAAACGGTCGGACCACCCCTCACCAAGTCACCGGAGAAACCAATGCCAACATCTAAACATTGAAACGCCCACATGGGTTAGAGTATACACCTCCCATGTAGTTTCTGATTAAGGGATATTCCCCAGAGGTCTTCAAAACTACAATGACCGAACCCCTTTTAGAGTTTCTCTATAGACTAGGGGGAAATTCTATTCAAGCTCCCCACTTTTCTTAGTATCCATACCAATTACCAAATCAAAAAATGTCTTCAAAATATCCAAAATAATATCTCCTTTTTCTCAGTACCCACCCCACCCAAACCTATCCCTCTATTCCCTAACAAATCTCTAACCACCACCATAGCCCCGCATAACGGATTTTTTTTTTTCCACCCTCACCAAAAGAGGGTGAACAATACCCTCACTATCATTGGCTAAGAGGAGTGGTCCCTACCACTCTTAACCCAACCCAACCCAAGTTACTTATATGCTTAATTTCAGAAAAATCCCTAAATTCTTATTTCTCTTTTCTGAACCTACGTTACTTTAGGGTGCATAGGAGCAGAAAAGAAAAAGCCTATTCTCTGTTGAACAACGAGGATGACGATGGAAGAAGAACAAATTGGGGTCGCACATGAAATTAACCCCGTCGAACAGATCTCACTTCAAGCTTCAAATGGTGAAGCCATAATCTCTTCTCTCTTGAAGACAACGAGATGACGACGGAAGATGAAGAAATTGGACCCACTTCGACCTCGCCATGCCCAGTATCTTAAAATCGCCGAGTATCATGTCGGAATCGTACCCGTTGCTAGGTTCCGGTAAATTTCCTTTTAATTCTTTTACAACTTTTACTCTGTTTTTTTGGGTATGGCCATATTAACCTTACATTATGTCCGTTGAAATATTGTATTCAAGAATTGACAACGGAATTGATTGGCATGAAAATGATTAAAGCCACAATACTTTGTATTTTGTCCGGGATCAGCATTGACGTTTCTATATGCTGTTTCAATGGCTAGTATTCATGATCTTTTGAAGAGTTACGATTGGAGGGAGAAAAATATTAATGGTGAAGGCTCCTGTTAGTTAATTAGCAAACTCATATTAGAATCTCTTTGCGTCATAATCGACTGTGAAAAGAGAATTAAGAATTTAGGGGTTTTTCCTGAAATCAAGCATATACGTAACTTGGGTTGGGTTAAGAGTGGTAGGGACCACTCCTCTTAGCCAATGATAGTGAGGGTTTTGTTCACCCTCTTTTGATGAGGGTGAACAATTTTTTTTCCCCGCATAACCAGCCCTCCTCCCTCCACAAAGAAACCCTACATTCACGGCCTCAAAACCGTAAAACCAAGGAAATTAAAATCAAAATCTAAAATGAAACCCTTCGAACTTGGAGAGAGAGAGAGAGAGAGAGAGAGAGAGAGAGAGAGAGAGAGAGAGAGAGAGAGAGAGAGAGGTCCAATGTTCGAAACCTTAACTCTTGCAAGTTGTCCGTATAGATAGAGTTATAAAAACCCAGATTGTTCGGATACTTTTGTTCGAACAAATTACGTTTCTTTAGCTAACAACTACCAAACGGTCTGAACTTAACATTTATAAATTGTTTGGATCTAAACATAAATGATTTATTCAGAATTTAAAAACTGAACAATGTAGTTTTGTTTGATAGCTAAAATCCGAATATTTGAGATTTGTTCAATCCTGTATTTCCGAAAAGACACTAAACGAATGTTGTGCATGTAGTGGTGATGCAAAGATATTTGAGAAGGATATGGTTGAATGTTTTGGCTGTAGAATAAAGGTTTCAAAGAGAGATACCGTTGAGGCTTGGTGAAGTGGTTACAGAAATAGATTACCTTCCTGATATGCACCTTTCACTCTTACCTCTCACTGTGAACACTTTTTGTCTCTCTCGTCTCTTGCGACCTTTGTCTCATCTTTAACGACACTTGTCTCACAATAGTAGGAGGAGGGTGGTGGTGAAGGCAGAGGTGCATCGGATGAGAATGGTGAAGGAGGGTAGAAGAAAAGTAAGGGGTGGGTACTTGTTAGGATTTTATATTAAAAGCCATGCTTTTTATGTAATGAATTAATTATTTATTAAAAAGTTCTTTTCTTTTTTATGAGAATCTTTTATGAGCAATGTTAGCTTGATATTATTGTGTGTTGTGCATGTGTGTCTTTTATTCTACATAGCAGATGATCTAATGTGTGGGGTACGGCTTATACAAGGAAGATTGGATCATCGGTTCTCGTGGATATATAATTCTTAGTTCACAATCTTAGATGGAATTAGACACGTTGTCAGTAGGATTGTAGCACAATGTTTTAATAGGTGTGTCTTGACTACGGATAATCTTGCGGCAAGGCTTGGAGGGAGTTTATTTTGGGTGGGCTACTACAAAAATCAAGCTTGGAGCACTTAGGTTTCCTGACATTTTGGGGATTTTGCTCTTTTAAGGTAGGGAATGCTTAAATAATGGAAAGTACAATGAAATACGCCTAAAATTAGGGATTTATAGTGTTGTCCCCCAATTTTTAGTAAAAACCTAACTATTCTGAAGTTTATATCATATTTTTTTTAGGTGTCCTTATGCCTCCGAGTCAGTAGCTCGAGAAACGGGTTGTGAGATTTGAAATACATTTTAGGATGGTTCCCGAGTGTTGGGATACAACTCTAACTTGTGATGTTGGACTATATAAGATAACCTTAAGTTTGGTTTGATTATGGCTCGGTATTTGAAGATTTGGAGTTTTATTGTGTTGTATCATTTTTTTTTGGCTGTTTGATGCTTGAGAAGTCAAAATTGCATATTATAACTTTCTCCCTCCATCCCTTTTTAACTGTGTTGCTTCGTAAATCCATCTTATTAGAAAAATATCATTATTACTTTTTCACATCAACTTTTACCTCCACTTTACACATTTCACATCAATTTTTACCTCAACTTTTCAAAATTGTTCTCCACTTTTACCCATTAACTTTTTAAAAGGGCAAAGTAATAATTGTACAAACTTTAGCCATTAACTTTTCATGGTACACTATTGTTCCAAAACAGTGGATTTAGTGATCCACATCGGTCCTCGTGATTTCTTTCAAACCACCAAGTGCAATAAACTCAATATTTAAGGGCTGATTTGGCTAATTTGAAAAAATTGGTTTTTTGGTTTTTTTCGTTGTCTTTATTCAATTTTTTTTTGCATTTGTTAGTTTTGCATCAAGATTTTGTGGTTTCTGGATTTATCTCGTCGAGACGAATCCAAAGAGTATAAAATTATGGTCAAAAGTAATAGTTTTTTGAATAAAGCCGAAAATAAACCAAAGAGACTAGTTTTTTGGATTATTTTTCGTCTTTATTCACAAAACTTTAAGTTTGGCTAATAATTTTATACTTTTTAGATTCCTCTCATCGAGACAAGCCAAGAAACCACAAAAAATCAACCGAAAACTAACAAATGCAAAAAAAAAATTGAATAAGGACAAAACGAAAAAGAAACGAAAAAATCAGTTTTTTCAAATTAGCCAAATCCTAATTCAATATTTAGAGAGAATATAGTTCTTACTAGGAATGTTTAAATATTTTCCATTATACCCCTAGAATCTGTTTTGCATGACAAATTCAGAGAAATTTAGTAAAATTGTATACTTGTCAGAGTTGAAGAAGTGCAATCTTATTTTGCAATCAGAGTTGGTCCTGAGCTAATGCAAGTGTTGCGGCCGATTCAGGCCCCAAAATATAAGAATTTTAAGGGCCTTCATATTTTAGTATCACTAGGTACCCCTAGGTATCTTTTGTAAGACAAAAAAAAAAAAAAATGTACATCACATATAAGGCCTAATTTCAAACTCAAAAGAGGCCCAATTTCAAACTCACAATAACTAGAAAGCATTTGTTTGGACATGAAAAAAGAAAAAAGAAGTAAAAAGCAGACGCCCTAATTCAATCTCAAGCGGCCAAGCGGGTGCTCTCAATAAAATTTTAGTAAATCATAAAAATATAATTCAAGTTTGATTGAAGACTTTGTGGAAGAGGAACAGGAAATGAAGAACAAGAGAATTTAGAGAATATATAAGAAAAATATTTGGATAATAAAGAACACGAATGTGGCCAAGAGGAACATTAATCATATTTAAGTGACGAGTTTGAAATCTTAGAGATGGGATTAAGTTCCTCAGAACCATACCAAAGAATTAAGACTTATATAGAATTATCTAAGATATTATACATAATTCTAGACTTGTATAGATGATGGTAAAAAATTATAAAGAAGAGTAGTTGAGAAGTTTCTACAAATGATTTAGACTTCTCCGTTAATGTGTATAAATAGGTGAGTGCCTCGTTTGCTCTGTAAGTCTCTTTTTTGTTGATGAATACTCATTTCTCTCTGTAAAGTCTCCTTTTTTAATATCCCTCTCCCCAGCTCTCGCTCCACCTTTTCTCCCCGTCTCTCTCTCGATCTCTCTCCGAAGTAGACTAATGTGGCCCTCTCTCTCTCCCCGTACATTGCTCTGCTACCATTAGTCCACAAATTGACGGAGTTCAAGCCAGAGAGAAAGTCGATGAGGTGAAACGCGAAACGATATTGGGGATTTTGAGCCGATCGACGAGCTTCGAACCAGAGGTTGGAACTTTGAACAAGGTCTCTCTCTCTCTCTCTCTCTCTCTCTCTCTCTCTCTTGTCTCTCAACTTGTTTCAATTTGTTGAATTTGGGGATTTTTGCACAAAAATTAGGGTTCCATATTCAGGAACCCTAAATTGAGTTGATAGGTTACAAATACACACCCCTTTTAGAGGTGGAACTGACAGGTTCACTGTAGAATCTGGAAGATTTAATTGCGTCTAATTTCAGCAACCAATTTTGGTTACATCTTGAACAAGGTCTGAACCTTTTGTCCACTCTGATTGGGGTGTTTTTTTTTTTTTTTTTGGTTAAATTATGGCTTCTTGAGATGATCGACTTCATCTGTACACAACATTTTACTACTTATAAAGGGCACTCTTACTGGACATTAGGATATTTGAACATTTTACTGTATGTGTACACTAGAAATCTGCACTCCCGTCGACCAATCTCCGAAGAATGCTTATACTAGGCTCATTAACCTACATAACTATTAGACCAGCTTTAAAACCTGGGAAAAAAAATGAGAGAATGATCATTTGAAAACTCTTTTTGTGTTCATTCGGGATGTTCTAGCATAATAATTAGTTAAGATATATGTAAGCTCAACTAAGGCGGGGAACAAATTGTTATCTTTAATCATGATGTTGCTCTTTGCAGATTCTCTTTGAGATTAGGGAGTTGTTGCCTGTCTAGGAGTGCAATGAATTGGCTCTTAATATATACATTTCGTTCTTGAACTTTAACAGATGGTTCTTATTTATAAATATGCATGTAAAACACAACCAAAATAAATGCTATGTGGCCCATGGTAGACTTGGCACTCATACAAGTTGTATTCTATGCGATGGAGGAGATGAAAGCCAATCCCACTTAACCTTTGGAATGCCCTTTCTCTGGATGGGTTTGGCAACAATTCCTTGATATGGGGCCAGTGAGTTTCAACCTAGAGCTGGAAAAAACCGTATAATGCTTGAATTAACATATTCTGATTCAGGCAGTAACCAATGGCAAGAAAGAATCAGTGAAGCTAGAGCGAAGATTAGATTCGAGCTTACAACTTAATAGACAGCATATGGTTAACATTGGTTTCCAAATAATAACTAGATGCGCCTTATTCAGTGATGAAGAGAGGCAACCAATCTGGCAGACATGCCAGGAAAACTGCCTATCAAAAGTTCAATTTTGAATTTTTTTATCGTCGTCTATGGAAGAATTCATGTGCAACTGTTGCCTATCATAGTATCATGTTCTTAGAATTCATATTTTTATCGTCGTCTATGTAATGTAAAAATTCATGTTAGACAAGCAACAACAACAATATCTAATGGCATAGCATGTTCCTACAACAGGAAAAGAAAACAGGCATCTGAGAAAGGCTTGATGTTTTCTTCATTAATTTCAAAACTACACGTAAATGCCATAAGCAGAATAAAGAAAGCTTGCATTTGGAAAGCACATATTCATGCTTCATTGGCACCAACACAGGGTCCATTAGGCTTTCTTTTCAAAGTTGAATTGCACATTAGGTCTACCACAGGGTCCATAGGGTTAACTGGCCTTTCAGTTCCCAAGTCCAAATGCACATCAGGTCTTAGACTCATAGCATAAGATAGCATTCCATACTAACCCAAAAAAATGCTAAACTAACTAATGCCAATTTAACAAAAACATTGGCAGTAGGCTATATTTGTGCATGCTTAGAACCTAAAAGTGAAATGGAACCTAAATTTGTCGAATAGGTCATCTGGGACGTTCTTTTCTGTTCTTTTCTTGATTTTATAGCTCTTATCAGGTCGGCATGTCACTTTTGAGAACTATATTCTTGTAGCCGAGCCTATTGGTTAAAAATAGTCCTAATTTCTACATTGTAAATTTTTTTAACATAGGGGTGACAATTCCCAAACTAGTAACAAGACTACAATAATACCCTAATTAGCACTCTTGGGCATCAAGACATAACACATCATGACATCACCATTCCAAAAGCACATATCTCAAAATTTTGATATAAATGTAGCGAATGTCCTATGTCAACAATTACCCCTCTAGTACAGAAAAAATTTATCAGCATTGGAAGCAAAAGAAGTGTTTACCCAAAAAATAATAATAATTTAACCTACCCAACTTAGAGAAAATGCTAATAATCCCAAAAACTAAGCTCTACAAGTTTGAACTCTGTTCAAAGGGCCACAGTCAACCACTAGTTACAGTTCAAAAAATCAATGAGAAAACATCTCATTAGATGGTCAAAGTATCTCCAAAAAATCAAGGCAATCTAGAAAAAAAAATGATTCAATACCTCGCCGGTGGAAATAAAGCACCTGTGGAAGTAATCGTCATCCATCCAATCACGGAGCTCGCTGAGCCAAATTGTCTTCTTCTCCCTGTTGGATCCCTTTTGCTACTACTGCACAAGTGAAGAGTTCATAGAAAATTTTAGTGTAACATTATATACCTAAATGTGCAAATCCTCCCTAAAGAACCAATATACTTCATCACCCGCAATCATAAACAGAGCGCGAGAAACCGAGGCTTATTTCTTATGAACAAAATGATTTAACAACCTTTTCCTGTAAGTAGTCAGTGCCTATCAGTGCTAGTCTTATCATTAAAATCCCATTCACTCAACTAGTTTAGATGATGGGAAAATATTGATATGGTAATAAAGCTACAAGGTACAACCAAAACCATGTACTTCAAGTCAACTGGAATTATTCCGTTAGTTAAGATTAGTTGCACGTTGTGGACGGCCCGCCGAGATTGCTCGAAAAAGATTTTGATTTGTTAGAGTCGCCACCCGGATTTGAGGTCCGAACCCGAGAAACCGATAAAAATATGACTCATTGCCCATAGAAAAAGATTTTACTGATCATGGCGGAACCACAGATTTCTCGGATTCGGGGGTTTGGTTACGAGAGGGGAAGGGTTTTATGGCACCCCTCTCGCCCGGTCCGTGAACCGGTCTCTACTTGATATTCTGTGGGATTTTGGAAATGTTTAAAATTTGATTTATTCACATAAATGGGGAATCGGGGACGGGAATCACATAATAACAAAATATGCAAGAAATGCGATTTTACTGTGGATGCTTGTGCGCACAATCTACATGGATGATGAACGTGAAACTACAAATGTTCACAAAAATAAATTACAACAGAAATCGTACAATAACTCAAGAAATTATGAACATGAGACTTATTAAATTGTTTGCAATCTGGATTCCAGAATGGGGATTGAGCGCTCAAAGGTAGTGACTTGAGCGCTCAACCCTCATTCCACCCGAGCATTTTTCTTGCTGGTTTTCAATATTTGATGCTGCTTTAAGACTTAAATTCATCACAGAAAGATCACACAAGCATCACCTCTCTTTAGAAATTACCAGAAAATGCTTAAAACCAACTTGCTTTAGAACCAGTTTGAGCGCTCAAGGCTCATGGGTTGAGCGCTCAAACCAATTCTGCAAGAGAGAGGGATCCAGATCACAAACACTATATTGACAACTTATATACACTTAACAAAGAATTAAACCATAAATCATCACTCAAATTGCTGGAAAACTGCAAATAGGCCAAGAACAGCTTGAGCGCTCAGAGATCTGACCTTGAGCGCTCAAACCATAACATGGCTTTCCACTGTTTAACCTTTAAACTGATTTTACTACTTCCTCAGGACCACCAAAGGCATAAAATAAAGTTTCAAAATGACAGACAGCCACTGTTTTGCAATCAAACATGAGAAATTTGAAGTTTTTTTTGATGTTTAATCACTATGAAATGGTTAATTTACATTTATGCATGTAATTTTGTTGTGGAAATTAACTGTTTTGAAAGCTACATGAACACAATTAACTTCTAGACAATGATCAAACCAAAAGAAAGCTCAGATGTTAGCAAAACAGTGGCCTGTTCAAAACTGGGCTTGAGCGCTCAAGGCCAGAGGGTTGAGCGCTCAAACCTGCTGTAACTGCAAATTTGAAAAAGGTTTTTAAGCAACTTTCAGGTCTTTGTGAGTTCAATGCAAGTATAGAGAACTTGCTTAAACTCACTAGCCTTCCTCAGAAAGATCAAAACAGTGAGTTCATCACATGTTTTTACTACCTTTTGGAAAATGTTTGAGACTTGAGCTTGATTCTGGACTTTGAGAGGTTGATTATGGATGTTCTTGGCTTGTATTCTGTACGAATTGGACAATGTAGGTGATTGACAGATGATCAAGGGTCGAATTTCTGGGTTTTGTGGATGGTATTGTAGGTGGTTTTAATGGTAGAAGGATGGTTTTGAAGAGAGAGAGAGAGAGGAGTGGTTTTTTGGTTAGAAACTGAAGGTAAGGAGTGGTGGAATCCGTCCCTCAAACCAGGGGGCAATGGGTGGTTTTATAGAGTGAGTGGGAGGGAAGAAAAGAGAGAGAGAGAAGTGGGTTTGTGTATTTGGGAGCACTTCAAGCGTATTTTAAGACTTAGTGGGGCGTATTATACGTATAGGGATCGTATAAGATCAACCACAGACGCTCCCATGCAGGAAATCTCATGATGAGATACTCTGCAAGTTGCTGACTGGACGGGGGTTGAGCGCTCAAGGCTGTGGACTTGAGCGCTCAAGGTGCTCCTCAGGGGTTTGAGCGCTCAAAGCCATGGGCTTGAGCGCTCAAGGCTATGGATGGCAGATTGATGGTTTGGCTTGGTTCAACAATGCTTGGGTTGGTTTGGCACATTTTGATTGCTTGGGTAGTGTTTGGTTGGTTTTGGTCAAACTCAAATCATTTTCACCAGTTCCAGGTAATTGTGATTGATCCGTTTCATCATCGGAGATGCATGAGCGTATTTCGGGTTCAAAATTGGGGTGTCTACAGTTGCCCCTCTTGGATGAGACTCGATACCATTGATTTGGTATGAGTAACGTCCAAGATATAGACACCCAACTCTTTATCCGTAATACATCTCAAACTGCCAAAAAGAAACATTAAAAATCAATCGGTCGTGCCATTCAGGCTGCCTACGTACCCCACTGTAGGGATCAGACCGGCGTAGTTCCTGGGGGCATCAAACAAATGCAATGGGTTCTCCTGTCCCTCAGGACGATTGATCAAAAAAATTGGTCCCTCAGGACAAATGATACAACGCGAATCGACGAGCCTTCCCGGGTCGTGAGACGCCTTAGCGAAAGAAGCAAATAATTGTGATTGTGATTGTGATTGTGATTGTGATTGTGATTGTGATTGTGATTGTGATTGTGATTGTGATTGCGATTGCGATTGTGATTGTGATTGTGATTGTGATTGTGATTGTGTAGCTACCCTCTGAACAACGGGGAGGCTAAATTTAATGGGGCTATCCCTTGAGCAACAAGATAACCAATGATAAGATGATTGTCTACTGAGCAACGAGACAATCGAGGAAATGTGATTGCTTACTGAGCAAAAGGGCAATCAGTACGCTATTGAACCAAACATATAAATGTGATGGTTTAGCGGCACGACAGTTAAGTAATCAGCAAAAACTCGGATGATTAAGGAGATTGACTTGGAACATGATTGCTAAACACGATTTTAGACAAGCACGTGGCCCTCAGAAAATGATTTAAACGAGCATAAAGCTCTCAGACCGCAGTCAAAACACTTCGCGCATACGCTAACGCGAAAACATGATTGGTGAACTATGATTTAAACGAGCACATGGCCCTCAGAAAATGATTTAAACGAGCATAAAGCTCTCAGACCACAGTCAAAACTCAGATGATTAATGAGATTGACTTGGAACATGATTGCTAAACACGATTTTAGACGAGCACGTGGCTTTCAAAATGATGATGTAAACGAGCACGTGGCCCTCAGACCGCAGTCAAAACACTTCGCGCATACGCTTACGCGAAAACATGATTGGTGAATTATGATTTAAACGGGCACATGGCCCTCAGAAAATGATTTAAACAAGCATAAAGCTCTCAGACCACAGTCAAAACACTTCGCGCATACGCTAACGCGAAAACATGATACACAACACCTCTTGATTGATTAACACGGTCTAGCGCGACCAATTACCGAGATTTTAGATCCTTGGATCATTACGCGTTCAGTTGATTGGGACCAACAAGTCCAAAGTACACCTACAAATCTTAAGGGATGCCCAAAATGCCCCTGCAAAGCTTGCAAAAGAAACCAGGAGTCACGCCAGCATTGGGTTTGAGCGCTCAGGGTCCCCCCTCTTGAGCGCTCAACCCTACCTTGAGCGCTCAACTCCAAAGCATTGAGCGCTCAATTCCAAACGTTGACCCTCCAGCGCTCAAAAAGGCCAGCTTGAGCGCTTAGACCCCTGATCGGGGACGACGGTTCAGAACCTTCAACGTCCGTTTTAACTCCGATTTACACCGATTAAACTCCACAACGTTCCAAAATTTCCAGAGAGCAAATCCGTTCACCCCTCTAGCGATTCCGATCAAAACCCTCTCGTTCCTCACTCGAATTTGTTGCGAAATAAAAAACCCCCAATTCCTAGGGTTTATCCGCACGGTTACGGTCCAATTTCTGTTTGATTAAGGTTCGATCCACATTTAGATCGGTTTTCATGGAGAATCCCGATGAGTCACGGCTTCCGGTGGACTCGCCGACGTCGAGGGAGGGCGACGGTGGTAGTGCGGTGGTTTTGCCACCACCGAGCTTGAGCGCTCAAGGCCCTGGCCCGGCGGTTGAGGGGCCATCAGAGACTGTGCCGCCATCTACGGCCATGGAGGCGGTTGGAAATGAAGAAGGAGAGAGGGAGAGAGAGGGCGGCAGTGGGGGGAGTGGTTTAAGTGGCGGTGACGGTGAGGGTGGTAATGGTGGTGATGGTGGTGGTGATGTTGGTGGTTATAATGGTGGTGGCTGTGGTGAGGGTAGTGGTGCCGGTGGTGAAGGTAGTGGTGACGGTGGTGATGATGGTGGTGACGGTGATGGTGCCGGTGGTGATGGTGGTGGTGACGGTGGTGATGGTGGTGGTGATGGTGCCCCGGCACCGGAGAGGGTAGAGGAGAGGGGAGAGGGGATGGAGATGGTGGAGGTCCATGACGTGGACAGCGACGGTAGTGAGGATACAGTTGAGGAGAGGGGGACGAGCGGTGGCGATGGCGGAGATAGGGCGGAGGGTACTAGCGGGGTCACCAGGACTAGGGTTGACCGCTGGAGGATAGAGCCGAGACCTCGCCAGCAGCCTAGCGGAGTGGATAGGGGGAAGGCGGTGGTGATTGGTGGGGAGTCATTGACTCAGGGTCAGAGTAGTAGACCGGCGGATCAGGGGCCGGTTGGGATTTCTCGGGAGGACTATCTTGAGCACGCGCTGCCGGAGGTGGTGATGGCGGCCGCAGCAGATGCCCCGGGGATTTTAGATGCAGCGAGGGAGGCTGTAGTTGAGAGCAGAGAGAGAGAGAGGTGGCGATGCTACGGGAGGCCGCCGCTGAGGATGAGGCGGCGAGGGCTTTTTGCGAGGAGTTTGAGACAGAGGAGGCGGCGGAGGAGGCGAGGACACAGGCTGAGGAGGAGGAGAGGGCAGCTGGACGGAGAGTGACGGTGGTCCAGGCTGCTAGACTGTGGTTGAGGAGGGGGAGACCAGCTTTCGATGCGGCGACTTACGCTCCACCGGTGCACCTCTTCGTGCCTTCCGCTTCAGACGCTTACACTCCCCAACGGGAGTTGTACTTTGGAGAGGAGGTGCTACTGGACCCCGAGGTCCATCTTTCGACAGACTGCCTGACGGTACACTTGCTTTTACTTCCTTGCTTCATTGTTTTCACGCACTTTAGTAATTAATAATCCTGATTTGCATTGAATGATTGAATTACTGCTTGTTGATGACTGGATTTGGATAAGAGATTGGACTGACATTTGATTGCTTGTCTGTCTGTTGATTGTGTGCAGAGTGACTTGCGCTTGAAGGATCATGGAGGCATGGGCTCAAGTTGGGAGATATACCAGCAGCTGCATGCCTCTGTGAGGGCTTTGGTGGACCTGGCCGGGTTTGGGAGGTTCATCCCGACTCTCACGGGCACACAGCACGACCATGCTGTGGTGACAGCGCTGGCCGAGAGGTGGAGGGACTCTACGAGTTCTTTTCACCTCACCTTCGGAGAAGCGACGATGACGCCGCTGGACTTCTCGGCGATCACGGGGCTGCAGGTAGGAGGAGACCCGATCCCGTTTGACTCTGGGATTGGCAGGGATGATGCAGCGCTGAGGTGGTTCTTGGGTTTCGTGCCCAACAAGGAGGGGGAGACGGCCACATATGGCCAATTCAAGACGAAGGGATTGGGCGAGCCGACCGATGAGGAGGATGCTGCACGGAAGGCGAGGTGCTACTTGTTATACTTGTTTGGGGCATCACTGTACCCAAACAGGCGTAACAGGGTGCACCTCTCCTATCTCGGAGGTTTGAGAGATTTCGCCAGGGCGGCGAGATATGACTGGGGTGGGGCAGCGCTGGGAAGCTGCTACGCGTTCATGAATGCTGTCTCAAGGCGGAAAGGGACAGGCATTTCAGGACTATGGAGCGTCTGGGAGGTAAAAACTCAAAACTCTTAGTTTCAAATTTAATTGCATGCATTTCAATACTCGCACTTGATTACCAAAATTCACACTGACTGACTGATTCGTTGTTTTCATTGCAGCTCTGGGCTTACGAGGTGTTGGGGTTACACCCCCCTGAGACACGGCACCAGGACCCAAACGTCATCCCCCGGGCGTTGTGCTGGGGTGAAGGCTTCCGCTACGGCGGCACAGCACGGGGGAACATCCACGTTCTCCGTGCTTCACTTGACAGACTCGCCGCCTCTCTGGTAAATATCAAACTCTTTCTCATGTATTCAATTTGCTTTTGTTCTATTTCACATTTGATTACTGATGCTCTTAACAACTCTTGCATGTTCGCTGGGAAGTATGGGATGCCGTTGACGAGCCTTACCTGGCTCGGAGCAGGGAGCTTACGAGAGGGAGGGTCCTACTTGAGTGCCAGTACGGCTGGTTCTGGTACCTTGGTGACAGGGTGCTGCGCCAGTCGATACGGGCCGATAAACCACAGGTGCCAGGACGCCTTCCTCCCCAGGTGCTGATGACGTCTCGATATACGCTGGCGGAGATTGAGCGCTACACGACGCCTGACCTGGACTTGCGCCAGTATCTGCGCCCTGCTTTGAGCTATATCGACTACCGGAGCAGGTATCTGGCCGGTCCCCTGAGAGCGGCAGAGTGGATGGAGAAGATGGAGAGGGAGAAGGCCGCGAAGGCGCGTGCCTCAGCTGGCGGGGTGGCAGGAGGTGAGGGTACTGGTACCTCATCTCAGGAGATAGCGGGAGCTAGGTGGTGGGTGCGCGTCACCTCTGCCGGGGGTGAGATAGGGGACATAGACATCCCAAGGCCTCCAGCAGACTTCCCGCGGCTTGCAGCACCGGTAAGAAACACTTCATTCTTTCAATTTGTGAATTATGAATGCCCAAACGTACCGATGACTCAAATTTTGATGTGCTTGCAGGTTTCTCATGAGGCGGTACAGACTTTGTATGAGCAGAACCGAGGACTGCGCGTCCTGATTCGCCGCCTCATAGCCGGAGAGGAGGTTACTATCCGCCGGGAGGGCGAGCCAGTACCTCCTGCTGCTCCTGGTCCGTCCCGACTGAGGGTCGCTCCGGTATGCAATTTACCTTCCCTGTGCTTTCAATTCCTTAACTATACCATGTACTGATTCTTTCCTTGTTTGCTTGATGATGCAGCCGCCCGTGATCAGAAAGAGGACGCATGACGGGGCTGGTGGCCCTGGAGACACGACTGTGCGGCTTGGGCGTTCAAAGCCCGCGGAGGTGAGGCCACGGAGATCGACCCGTCAGAGGGTGGAGGTAGCACCTGGAGGGATAGTTGAGACCACGAGCTCGAGCGATGACAGCGTAGATGACGCTAACTATCCCTCTTCCCGGCAGGAGCGACTGGAGCAGCGGCAGGGGGACGAGACTGAGAGCTCGGACGAGACGATGGATGAGGCGGAGTAGTACACAGTAGATATAGAGTAGCTTAGAGTCTTGTTTTTGCTTTTATATCTTTTCTTTTTGATTGGGCCTGCGTGCCCCAGTAGATAGATGGATTGGGCCTGCGTGCCCCAGCTGCGGATTTCTTCATTGGGCGTCGTGTGCCCTGTACAGACTTGATGTTTTTGCCTTGCATGGATTTAGTTCAGTTTATGCACATGATTTGCACTTTCATTGTTCGTTGTATTACTTGCTGTTTTGATTGTACAAACAAACAACCTGTTGCAGAATGTACACGATTTATCCACCAAACTCTTGAATTCAAACATCCGAGTATAAAGTTTTAAAATTCAACCTTTAAGAAAAGCTAACATGTTCGAGAATTTGGACGAAACATGATTATTTGAATTTATGTACAACCGGAAGATGTATTTACATGACGCATAACTTGACACACTTCCCGCATATAAGCAATCAATAACAATCTATACAGAGTGACCTTTGAACGGAATTTGATGTTCATAAGGCAAATTTGAAAGTAAAATGCTTTCATGAGCCTCTTTGCATGTACTGAATTACCATGTTATCACTTTGACCAAGCCAACAATGACATAAATGCCCCTGGGATCATGACCGTTCATCAAGAAAACTTCTAAAACCATTTTTGACATGGTGATGGCCGCCGTTTCAGTGCTTAAATAAGCCGTCGGGACCTCAAAACCTTGAATCTTTGAAGAATTGCCCCGGGAGATGTTCCGACAAGTCATATATTCCTTCCAACACGTGTTTCAATGATTGGATATGGCTAGCAAGGCTTGGAAATGGATTTGAACATTTTGAGTGGCCATTTTAAGCTTGTATCTCGTATCCGTACACGTATCGGCTTGATAACTCGGGGCACGGGACGTTCCGTGAAGTCACAAATGCTTATTGAGACTTGTCTTAGGTGTTAAATGAGGTTTAAGAAGCTTGGAAAAGGTTTCGGGCATCAAACGGGCAAGAATACAGCTGCTGCTGTCTGCTGCATTTTCTGCAGGCCTTGAGCGCTCAATGGGGCTTGGCGCTCAATCTCACCACCTTGAGCGCTCAAGGTGGTCTGGGGGAAGTTGAGCGCTCAACTTTCTGGCCTTGAGCGCTCAATGCCTATGCTGGGCTGGTTTGTGGTATTGCTTCCCAATGCATTTTTGGACTCTTTTGCATGGTTTCCTCTGCCCCAAATGTCTTGTTCCTCTGCTATAACACCTTTCAAGCTTTGAACATCAACTTCCCAAGGTCTTTTCACACTTTCCCCACAAATGCCATGCATTTCCAATGCATTTTCAAATTTTCAAACACAAATATTTTGAAAACATGCAATTGACCATCTTGAAAATGTAATCTTTGATTTCCAATGTTGCATGGCAAATTTGTAAGGTTCCTCACAAGCCCCCTATAAATACCATTCATGATCAAGTTTTTCCCACACACCATTTCTACATCAATTTTCATTTCTCATTCCATATACATTCTTCAATAGTTCTTCATTGCCCCAAACATGGCTTCCCTTGATCCTTCCATTATCAACACTTGGATTGCTAGCCTTGAAAACATCGATTGGTTCAACTTTCGGGGTCTTGGCCTTAATGCCCTTCGCCACCTCCACACTTTTCCTATTTGCCCGGACATCTTACGTGCCGCCGTCCGCTGTTGGGATTCAGAGCTCCATGTGTTCCGCTTCGGCATGCAAGAACTTTGCCCGACCGTCGAAGAATTTCAGGCATATCTTGGCGGTAATGCTTTCGCCGATCCCGTCATACCGCCCATCCGTCAAAATTATGCCGACATTCTCAGCAGGAAGCTTGGCCTTGGGAATGGTACTGCGCGCTTTTTGATTCGCAACGAGACTCTCAACATCCTTCGTCTTTTTGCGGATTACGGTCCAACAGGCGACCTTTTAGATTTTACCGTGCAGAGCAGACGCATGTTTGCACTTTGCATGTGCCTCTTGGCATTATACTTGTTGGTCCCCGGTGATGGCCATCCTAGTTCTGCCATTGTCGGTGTTGCTGCTCAGATCGAACAGCGGCGGGATGTGGTTCCTTTGGTTTTGGCTGAAACAATCATGGGCTTGGATGCGGTTAAGACTGGGAGAACAGATACATTTGCTGGGAGTCCGCTTTTGCTTCAGGTTTGGTTTATTTGGTTTGGATGCTTTGGGTTTTTGGGAATTTTGGGGGATTTTTGGTTGTTTGGCTTTGGTTTTGACTTTGACTTGGGTGTTTTTGGTTTTGTAGATATGGCTGTGTGACAAGGTTAGGCTTTTGAGGGAGCCAGCAGGTAATTGGGTTTACGAGCCCCGAACTTGGGTGAGTAGGCCATTTGTGCATGACGAGCCTGATGAAGATGAATGGGTTGACTTCTTCAGATCATTGGAAGAGGATCACATCACTTGGAGGTGCCATTGGTTGCCCTTGCCAGATATGACGGCCAATCACATGGGAGACACATGGGTGATTTTAGCGGGACTGCAAGGTTATGCATATTATTTTCCACAGCGTATTCTCCGTCAATACTGCATTCGCCAAGAAGTGAAGTATATAGTTCCTGCTACTTTCCGCCTTCCCGTATTCAAACATTCCGTTCTTGAGCGCTATCGTACTTCTTGGAGGCACAGGGTTGTTTGGGCTCCTGATCCCTACCCAACTATTCATTTGAATGGACACTACAGAGATTGGATGAGGATGCAGATGAGAGCCATACGCTGAAGAAATTGGCGCAACTTCTTTTCTGACTCACTAGGCTGTTTCCCAAAATAAATTTTTTTTTTTTTTTTTTTTTAGGTTTTCATGCTCAGCTTATGTAATCGAAGAAGTGATTTGAATAAAATTGAACAATGAAGGGTTTCCCCCTCTTGGTTCATCTTGTTCCATATGCTATCTCCTTCAAATATCGCAAAACTGTGGGCCAACTCATCAAATTTAGACCGAACCCCAAGATAGGGTTGCCTACGTATCCCTTTTCAAGGAATCAGGTCATGGCGTAGTTCAGGGAAAGGTTCACTTGGGTATTAACACTCTCCTTTTGTGCTCTAAGTTTTGCCTGGTACCACCTTTTCAGGTTTTCGGTCCAGCGAGCTTCTTTTAAATTTTTGCCTTAGATTTTGCCTAGACTGCCCAGTGTGGGTTTTCAGACTAGCAGGCTTGCTCTAATTTTTGCTTGGGTCGGTTCGCCCTTGCGATTTTCCGCCCAACGAGCATCTCTCAGGGGTAATATCGTTTGAGTTGGTCCAAGTTGACAAGATTGCTGAACTCGTTACCATCCAAATCAAGGATCACTGCTGCTCCACCGTCGAGGATGGTCTTGATGATGTATGGTCCTGCCCATTTTGGCCTGAATTTTCCCCGCGGATCGAATATCGGTGCCCGAATTTCCTTCACCACCATATCCCCTTCAATCAGATCTCTGGACTTCACCTTTTTGTTGAATGCGCGGGCAATTTTTCTCTGATATCCCTGAATGTGATACAATGCCCGCAACCTCCTTTCATCAAACAACATTAGCTCTGCGAACCTGTCGCTCAACCAATCGGCTTCGTTAATCTCACTTTCTATCATCACCCTCAGGGATGGTACTTCAAGCTCAATAGGAAGTACTGCTTCCATTCCATAAACCAGTGAATAAGGCGTTGCCCCTGTTGGAGTTCGGATCGAAGTGCGGTACCCCCATAATGCTAATGGTAGCTTCTCATGCCAATCCCTGGATGACTCGATGGTTTTCTCCAAGATGTTCTTGATTGACTTGTTTGCTGCTTCTACTGCCCCATTGGTTTGTGGTCTGTATACTGTTGACTTGTGAACCTGAACATTGAATTCCTCAAGCACCTCTGCTGCTCTTCCTTTGAAATGTACACCATTGTCTGACACAAAGGCATTAGGAACCCCATATCGGTAGATGATGTTTTGCTTAATAAAATGAGCCACTTGTACTGCGGTCAATGTAGCGTAAGAGGCCGACTCTACCCACTTTGTGAAATAATCAATTGCCACCAATATAAACTTGTGTCCGTTCGATGCTGGTGGCGTGATTTTCCCAATCACATCTATTCCCCATACTGAGAAAGGCCAAGGCGTGGCCATTGTATGAAGTTCCGATGGCGGCACGTGCATGAGGTTAGCGTGGACCTGACACTTATGGCATCTCCGCACATACTGCACGCAGTCTGTTTCCAAAGTCGACCAATAATACCCCTGCCTCAGAATCTTCTTTGCCATCATTAATCCACTCATGTGAGGACCGCAGATTCCTTCGTGAATTTCCTCCATCACCCTTTTCGTGTCATCACCGTAGATGCATAACTTATGCATGCCACAGTATGACCTTTTGTATAACCTTCCACCGCAGAGGATGTATTGCGAAGCTAACCTTTGTAATGCTATCCGGTCTTTCTTGTTTGATCCTTCTGGATATTCTCCTTTCTCAACCAAATTCCAGATATCATGGTACCAAGGCAGGCCATCGTCAATTTCGCCAACGTTCATCACATACTCGTATGCTGGCCT
The DNA here is from genome assembly GCA_963854785.1 of Vaccinium vitis-idaea. Taxonomy (NCBI): domain Eukaryota; kingdom Viridiplantae; phylum Streptophyta; class Magnoliopsida; order Ericales; family Ericaceae; genus Vaccinium; species Vaccinium vitis-idaea. Next base: position 29,898,004 of record OY978216.1, on the reverse strand, counting down.
ATTCCTTTGCTCAATCATGATTGGTCTCATTCTCACTCCCACGGGCAGTTCTACCATGGATGCCAAAGTAGCAAGAGCGTCAGCAAACTGGTTCTTCATTCTCGGGATATGTGTAAAGGTAACTTGTTCGAATCGATGGATCAGGTCATCGAGGTCTTTGTGGTATGGTTTCAGCTTTTCCTCTCGCACTTTCCAATCACCATTGGCTTGAGAAACTACCAGATTCGAATCTCCAACCACTTCTAACTTCTTAACCCCAATTTCAAGAGCAGCCTCCATTCCAACAATGCACGCTTCATATTCTGCTTGATTATTGGTAACTTCGAAATTTAATTTAAAAGATAGGGGAATGTGCGGCCCTTCTGGTGAGACCAATAGTATGCCGATCCCGAATCCTCTCTGATTTGCAGCTCCATCGAAGTACAATTTCCAAACATCCTCTGTTACTGTCATAACGTGTTCATCGGGAAATTGGAATTCTGTATCTTCTGGCCCTTCGATTGGATGATCTGCCAAGAATTCCGCTACAGCCCTGCCTTTCACCGATTTTCGCGTTACATACTTGAGTTCAAACTCGGCCAGTAAGAGCAACCACCGTGCCAACTTCCCAGTGAGTGCCGGTTTCTCGAACAGATATTTGAGAGGGTCCATCCGAGAAATCAACACTACCGAATAAGCTAACATGTAATGCCTAAGCTTTTTAGAGGCCCATACAAGAGCCCAACAAGTCTTCTCCAAAGGGGTGTATCTTTCTTCGGCTCCGACCATTTTCTTACTTAGATAATACACTGCCTTCTCGATACCTGCTTCACCTTCCTGTGCCAACATGCAACCCATCGCAGACTGTGTTACTGATAAATACAGAATCAGCGGTTTTCCAGGTGTCGGCGGCATCAATACTGGGGGACTTTGAAGATACTGCCGAATTGATTCGAAGGCTTTTTGGCACCTGTCATCCCATTTGAACAGCACTCCTTTCTTGAGAAAATGAAACATCGGCTCGCAAGTTGAAGTCAACTTGGCGATGAATCTGCTGATGAACTGAATTTTCCCAAGAAAACTCCGAACCTCTTTTTCCGTCTTCGGTGGCTCCATTTCCAATATCGCCTTGATTTTCGTTGGATCAACTTCAATCCCTCGGGTAGTGATCATAAACCCCAACATTTTCCCTGCGGTGACTCGAAATGTGCACTTCTGTGGATTGAGACGCATCCGATATTTCCGTATCCTTTCAAAGAACTTGCGTAATGCCGGGAGATGTCCTTCCCTTTCCTTGGCTTTTACAATCATGTCATCCACATATACCTCAACTTCTCTATGCATCATATCATGCAACAAGGTTGTTGCAGACCGTTGGTAAGTCGACCCCGCGTTCTTTAATCCAAACGGCATGACCCGATAACAGAACGTCCCCCATTCAGTGGTGAAGATCGTTTTCTCTCGATCTTCTGGTGCCATCAAAATCTGATTGTATCCCGAAAAACCATCCATAAATGATAGCAGCGCGTGCCCTGCCGTGTTGTCTACTAATACATCAATGTGTGGTAAGGGAAAATCATCTTTCGGACTGGCCTTGTTTAAATCCCTGAAATCTACACATACCCTGACTTTTCCATCTTTCTTGGGCACCGGTACTATATTTGCAACCCATTGTGGATATTCAGTTACCATCAAAAAGCCGGCATTGAATTGCTTGGTGACTTCCTCTTTGACTTTTTCAACCCAATCTGGCCTGATTTTTCTCAATTTCTGTTTTACCGGTTTTGCATCAGGATACAGGGGAATTCGATGTTGCACAATTTCAGGATCGATTTCGGGCATATCTGCGTGGGACCAAGCAAAGACATCTTCAAATTCTTTGAGTAAATTGACGAGTAATTCTTGTTCCTCAGTAGATAACCCAGAACCGATTTGAACCATGCGAGGATTCTCCTCATCCCTCAATTTAACTGAAATAACTTCTTCTTTTATTGGCTGAGCATGCCTTTCATTTTCCCTTTCGATTAGAGACTTGAGTTCTTTGGGTATTTCTCCCTCGAACTCAGTCTCATCATTGTCAGGGTCAACACAATTTATTTCGGGAACAACAAAGTAAGCGAAATCACCGTTTATTTCATTAGCAAAGCCCTCTGGGGCACAGTACATGGCATCAGACTCAAACTCGAAATAGAAATGACGACGTGGAGGGCCAAGAGGCACAAACTCCGACTCACAGCCAAATTCAAACCCTGACTCAGACTCGAACTCTAACTTAGTGAATGCATTGGTAAATTTTACAACAGGAGTGAAAGTGCAATTCTTGTATTCACCGACTGCATCCACTATCAGCACACTGGGATCATCGAGGGCCTCCTGCCCGAGCATCATCACAGTTGGCTCTTCTTCATCCTTACCTGTCAGACTGACCTCGTCGAACATTGACATCAAGACCCCACCATCCAAAGCCTCCATCCAATCTACTTTAAGGTCTTTTACCAATTTCTCGACCTTTTCATGTTCATCTTCGCTGTCCCAAGCATCGTTAGCAAAGATTTCGAACCCAGGGTGTACCTTTCCACTTATTTCATTTACAAACGGCTCAGGCTGGCCGCGATAAGGTGCATTCGACCCTTCTCCAACAAAGCGAATCCGACGGTTTGCACTGCTACTTGCTCCGTTGGTCTTCCCCCTTTGCATCTCTTTCAATGTAGGTTCGTATCCCAACCCGAAACGGCCTCGCTGAGAAGGGAATTCTGGAAACTAAGCCACCCCCTGGTGAGTTCGTCCCAAGCCCGTGCCTGGCAGATAAGACATTCTTCTCATCATCTCGAGGGCCGTGGTGCTGATTGAAAAATCGTCATCAATACGAAGCGTAAACACACCACCGGACGTATCGAAAGCAAAGCCCCCAAGCTGAACATCATTCTCATCATGCATAATTTCTAACAAAGGAGCATTGTCTTCAGCATGAGGGCGGATGCCTGTATCTCCGTAGAGGGCAACTGTCCCACTTTCCAAACCGAGCAAAACCTTTTGATGCAAGGTGGATGGAACTGCCATGATATCAGATCGATGCATCCAGGGACGTCCCAACAACAAATTGAACGAAGCTGGGATCTCAAGCACATGAAACTCAATTGTTGACTTAAACCCCTCTGCAGCAATCTCCATTTCAACAGTCCCAAGCACATTGCGACGGGTGTTATCGTAAGCCCGAACAGTGAGACTAGATGGTGTGAAATCCTTTGGTTTGAGTCCCAAACATAAAGCTGTTCGAAGAGGGCATACATTGAGTGCTGACCCATTGTCTATCAATACCACCGGGATCCATTTCCCCATGCACTTCATGGTGACATGCAAAGGCTTATTGTGGTCAGTTCTTTCAAGCGGCAGGTCAGCTTCGGTAAAGGTTACAACATGTTTAGTTGGTTTAGTGGCAATGGTAGGCTTGGTGACAATAGCGGCCATCATGGCTTCAGGGGTGATATCAGGCGCAATTTCCATGCAGGATAATGTTTGAGCGAGTTTCTGACGATGCTCACTGGAGCTCATAAGCAATCCCCAAATGGTAAGAGCGGCTGGGGTTTTCTCAAGTTGTTTCTGAATGGGGTTTTCTTCGTTGGTTGGCGGAGGCTTCGGACGGGGAACACGACTGTTGGCAGTAGAGGTAGCTTGGGATTGGTTGGTTGTTGGGTTAAAGAGATTTTGGAAATCAGCTGGGTTAGCGATTGGGTCACTAAGGTTGTTTGGTGTGGCTAGGTTATTTTGTGGAGTCGGGTTATGTTGTGGAGCTGGGTTGTCTTGTGGAGTCGGGTTAAACGGTAGCTGGTTTGTAGTATTTGGTGGTGGGTTGGAGGTGTTTCCAGTGAACCTCTGAGGTGGTTGATAAAACCGACCACTCCGAAGAAGATGAAGAACCGAGTCGATGTCATCTCCCCATAAATCAGTGTAGTCCGTGTAAAAATCGACAAGATCCCCTTCCGCCTTTCTCTTTCCCTTTGCAATACTGGCTCCTTCCAAACCCTTGGTAATCCCTTCCACAGTCGCTTCACTCCAAACATCTCCATTTTCCATGGCAGCCTCGTTAACAGCCCAAACCTCATTGTTTCCGACCCACAATGGTGCTATGCCCTCATTCTGATTGGCCCACATATTTGCTACAACATTTTCTTCCATTTGCTGTCCCCAAACATCGGGTAGGCCTCCATTTAAAACCATGATGTTGCAGTCCTCCGAGACTTGCACTCGGGGTATCGGAAGGTTTTCATCAACTATGTAGTCATAAGGTGTGAACTCTATCCCTTCCGTCATTCGATTTATTGCGTACTCACTCATCATGGAGAAATCAGGGCGACCCTCCCATAATGGTTGCATTGGAAAATATGCTTCTTCGAAGAACATGGGAAGTGTGGATCCATCCAGAGGGTCGTTAGGGTCCATGAGCTGCCATTCATTAGGTGTGGGGTCCCATTCATCTTCTTGTGCACCATCAGGTGCCCCATTCTCTTCTTGCCAGTTTTGTCCTTGTCCTTCTTCCACAGGTTGTTGATCTTGTAGCATAGGCAATGGTTCAAATAGATTGGGAAGCGCAAATCCATCCAGTGGATCCTCAAACATCGGGTCCCAAAGTAAGTTAATCATTGCACCAAATGGAAGTCCTTCATTAAGCTGTTCATTATGCGGCCAAACTTCTTCATTTGCCACATTGTTGGCCACCATCTGCTCATACTCCCGAGCTTCCATTACCATTATCAAATCACCCCATTCTTGCCACACAGTGGGATCCAAGTGAATGTCTAGAAAACATACCTCGTGCTCAACAGGTATTGGCACAATGGGCTTGGGGTCTGTTTCGGGTAGGATGAACTGGCTTGGGTCAAACGGAGTGGATTTTGGAGTGGAGCTAAAGGTAATTTGACCTATGTCAGTATTCCTTTTGTGGGTTGGCAGAGGGTTTGTGAGGATATTGGGCTTTTCAGTGGGATCTCGGATTTGTTTGTTGTCAATGAGATCTTGAATCTCATGACGCAAGCGCTGGCATCTTTCAGTGGGATGACCGGGTGTCTGGTGAAATATACAGAAGGTGTTAGGGTTATATGTTGGCGGGGGATTTTGTGGAGGTGGAGTTGGCTGAAGAGGTTTGATTTTTCCCTGTTGTACGAGTCGTTCGAAAACAACAGGTAAAGGTAAGGGAAGAGGGGTGAAGATACGCCGTCCTCTTTGATTTTGCGGCGGTTGAATTGATTGGATTGGTTGAGATAAGATGGCGTTTATGGGTTCGGCTTTATGGGATTGGTGATTCATGGTGTTGGATGAGGTACCGGCTGTGTAACTAGGGTTTGCATACAGGGAAGATGTGTTACCAATGTAGTTTCGCTTTGGTTTGGGGAATGAGTCTCCTTTCTTTAGCATCCCGCTTTGTAGAGCTTCTTCAATCGACAGACCCATCTCAAAGTAAGTTTCAAAGTTATGTGCTTGGGCCATGACCATGTACTGAGCCAAATCAGGTTGAAGGTTCTTGGTTATGATGCGCATTTGGTCCTTATCACTGGGACGATCGGTCATCTGCGCAGCCTTCGCTCTCCATCTTTTCACAAAATCTGCGAAAGATTCCCTTTCCTTCATCTTGATGCTCTCAAGTTCTCGAGTGGTGACTTTAAGCTGAACATTATACTCATACTGCTTAATGAAAGCAGCCACCATTTCTTCCCAACTTTGTCTCTTTGAAATGTCAAGGGATAAGAGCCACTGAAGTGCAGGCCCTGTGAGAGTTTCATGAAACATCTGTGCCATGGCAGGCTCATCAACTTCTTGTAACGAGAGGGAGCTTACATATGCCTGAATGTGTCCTCTCGGGTCTCCAGTCCCGTCAAACTTCTCGAAGTCTACATGCTTGAACCTCTTGGGAAGCTTTGCGCCTGGGAAGATGCAGAGTTTGTTCATGTCAAAGCCGGTAATGGCTCGCTTTTCGCTTTTAGCCACAGATTCTTCCAACTTAAGTATTTTAGCCAGCATTTCAGCCAGCTGAGGATTTTCAGGGGGAGGAGGTTGTTCCGGATGTTCATCATTGGGAATCTCCTGATCCCGAGCTTCATCATCATGTACTCGCTGCTGCGGTGGGGGAAGTCGACCCTGGATGTTTACCATAATCGCCATCAGTTGAGCGATTCGGGCGTCATTTCGGACCCTCTCATCATGCATTTCCTTCCTCAGTTGCTCAAACTCATTTGGGGGGTTTTGTCTCTGTTCTTCTGCCATACTTGTCTCGGCCTTTGGTGATAAAGATCTAGACAATCTTTGTCCAGGAGGTCGAGTCCAAACAGGTAAGGTCTTCTTCTTCTTTGCAGGCCCAATGATTCAAGAACTGATTATGAAGCAAAAACCGGACTCAGATGTGTACTCAATGTGTCTACTATGCACAAAATGAATGAATTATGAATGCTCACTATCGTCTCGCCACAACTTAACTCACGGAGTTAGTCTTATTTCTAGCCTTAGGAATTAGTCTACCGGTTTCGGAACTCACTTAGAATCGTTTGCACAGCAGATTGTATCAACACCACGGGTAAGTCATTACTCGGTGAGTACGGCGTTTCAACCTAAGCCTAAATGTTGACGCCGTAGCACTTTTCTTAACCATCCGAGACAAAGCAATGAGATGTTGCCATCCAGTTACAATCGATTCTAAGGCTAGTCCGAAACACGGGTGGCCGTTCGGGCACGACCAACACCGGAGGTATCTCAAACTCCGTGGATTTTAAGTCTCCTAGACTACATGTACAAATCTTAGGGTCAGTCTACCGGATCTGAATCTCACTTAAAATCATTGCACAGAAGATTTTCCAACACCCCGGGTAGACCATTACTCGGCAGGTTAAACTCCAAACTTTGTTGGAATCAGAGCCAATCACTTTTCTTGATCATCCGAGACAAAGCAATTTGGATGTTGTAATCCAGATATCAATAATCTTAAGGCTAGTCCAAATCACGGTGGCCGTTCGGGCACGACCAACACCGGAGGTATCTCAAACTCCGTGGATTTTAAGTCTCCTAGACTAAAAATTGTCAGTTTTGGAAGATTGCCTCAATCCTCAAGTTTTCTTTTTGAGTAATAAGTCCTTGATATCGGATGGTCGGATTTGGGAAATCCTGGTCCATACAACTTCCGACAATGATCTAAGATCAGATGCCTAAGGGCGATTGACCCTCCTCGGGCCAAGGTCCCTTAAACCTGTTTAGATCAGTGTTTAGGAATTCGATGATCCAAATTTTCCCACGTCCGGCCGTCCTAAAGGCTATCTCGCAGAAACAACGCGCATATGGAATGCACGATTCATCATCGGGCCAAGGCAACCTTCTACTAACTGTAAAGGCATTAAAACCAAATGGGATATGTACACAGAAAACCTATACCAACGACGCTCGCAGTGACTATATTCAATGCGAATGTATGAATGCAGCATGGCATGGCGAGAAAAAGCGGTAACACATAGCATGTAACAAAATGGAGCACGTAAACCTAACACACAGGTGGATTACTAAACGTGGGGTTCTATGGTTAATTATATGCGAAGGCCGGTTTTGGTCACTGAGGGTACCCCGGACTCAAAATCAAAACTGTCTCCTACCGTTAAAAACGATAGTGACAATGTGATTTATCACGGTCGAGGGCTGCTGGGCATTTCGGGATTCCCTGTCACCGGCAAGCCGGGCAGGATTGCCAAAACGCGCCAGCGAGGGTTAAGAACCATGCAAGTGCAATGCAAAAATTAAATTTCAAACATCTGAAAAATCCCACAAAATATTTTTCGAATTAAACCCACTTTGATTAACACATATTTCAATAAAATTACACAAGTGCAACAAAAATTGCACGAGTGTAATTAAATAAAATATATATTAACCAATGTCCCCAGCGGAGTCGCTAGCTTGTGGACGGCCCGCCGAGATTGCTCGAAAAAGATTTTGATTTGTTAGAGTCGCCACCCGGATTTGAGGTCCGAACCCGAGAAACCGATAAAAATATGACTCATTGCCCATAGAAAAAGATTTTACTGATCATGGCGGAACCACAGATTTCTCGGATTCGGGGGTTTGGTTACGAGAGGGGAAGGGTTTTACGGCACCCCTCTTGCCCGGTCCGTGAACCGGTCTCTACTTGATATTCTGTGGGATTTTGGAAATGTTTAAAATTTGATTTATTCACATAAATGGGGAATCGGGGACGGGAATCACATAATAACAAAATATGCAAGAAATGCGATTTTACTGTGGATGCTTGTGCGCACAATCTACATGGATGATGAACGTGAAACTACAAATGTTCACAAAAATAAATTACAACAGAAATCGTACAATAACTCAAGAAATTATGAACATGAGACTTATTAAATTGTTTGCAATCTGGATTCCAGAATGGGGATTGAGCGCTCAAAGGTAGTGACTTGAGCGCTCAACCCTCATTCCACCCGAGCATTTTTCTTGCTGGTTTTCAATATTTGATGCTGCTTTAAGACTTAAATTCATCACAGAAAGATCACACAAGCATCACCTCTCTTTAGAAATTACCAGAAAATGCTTAAAACCAACTTGCTTTAGAACCAGTTTGAGCGCTCAAGGCTCATGGGTTGAGCGCTCAAACCAATTCTGCAAGAGAGAGGGATCCAGATCACAAACACTATATTGACAACTTATATACACTTAACAAAGAATTAAACCATAAATCATCACTCAAATTGCTGGAAAACTGCAAATAGGCCAAGAACAGCTTGAGCGCTCAGAGATCTGACCTTGAGCGCTCAAACCATAACATGGCTTTCCACTGTTTAACCTTTAAACTGATTTTACTACTTCCTCAGGACCACCAAAGGCATAAAATAAAGTTTCAAAATGACAGACAGCCACTGTTTTGCAATCAAACATGAGAAATTTGAAGTTTTTTTTGATGTTTAATCACTATGAAATGGTTAATTTACATTTATGCATGTAATTTTGTTGTGGAAATTAACTGTTTTGAAAGCTACATGAACACAATTAACTTCTAGACAATGATCAAACCAAAAGAAAGCTCAGATGTTAGCAAAACAGTGGCCTGTTCAAAACTGGGCTTGAGCGCTCAAGGCCAGAGGCTTGAGCGCTCAAACCTGCTGTAACTGCAAATTTGAAAAAGGTTTTTAAGCAACTTTCAGGTCTTTGTGAGTTCAATGCAAGTATAGAGAACTTGCTTAAACTCACTAGCCTTCCTCAGAAAGATCAAAACAGTGAGTTCATCACATGTTTTTACTACCTTTTGGAAAATGTTTGAGACTTGAGCTTGATTCTGGACTTTGAGAGGTTGATTATGGATGTTCTTGGCTTGTATTCTGTACGAATTGGACAATGTAGGTGATTGACAGATGATCAAGGGTCGAATTTCTGGGTTTTGTGGATGGTATTGTAGGTGGTTTTAATGGTAGAAGGATGGTTTTGAAGAGAGAGAGAGAGAGGAGTGGTTTTTTGGTTAGAAACTGAAGGTAAGGAGTGGTGGAATCCGTCCCTCAAACCAGGGGGCAATGGGTGGTTTTATAGAGTGAGTGGGAGGGAAGAAAAGAGAGAGAGAGAGAAGTGGGTTTGTGTATTTGGGAGCACTTCAAGCGTATTTTAAGACTTAGTGGGGCGTATTATACGTATAGGGATCGTATAAGATCAACCACAGACGCTCCCATGCAGGAAATCTCATGATGAGATACTCTGCAAGTTGCTGACTGGACGGGGGTTGAGCGCTCAAGGCTGTGGACTTGAGCGCTCAAGGTGCTCCTCAGGGGTTTGAGCGCTCAAAGCCATGGGCTTGAGCGCTCAAGGCTATGGATGGCAGATTGATGGTTTGGCTTGGTTCAACAATGCTTGGGTTGGTTTGGCACATTTTGATTGCTTGGGTAGTGTTTGGTTGGTTTTGGTCAAACTCAAATCATTTTCACCAGTTCCAGGTAATTGTGATTGATCCGTTTCATCATCGGAGATGCATGAGCGTATTTCGGGTTCAAAATTGGGGTGTCTACACACGTTGTAGTTGTAGCATGTCTATCATTTATATCAAGTACAGATGCGAAGTAGAAAACGAATGACTTGCTTGGGGCTCAATTGATCCAAGTCATGTTTTAAAAGCCCTAGACTAGAAAAAGAAAATCAGAAAGCTAAGTTCATTGATGGTTTCATAAGCATGCCCACAAGTTCAACATGTGAAAAAGAAAATAGTCCACCTCCTATTCCTTGTCAACCGTATAGTAGGGGAGCCTCTGTAAGTCCCTCACTGTTGTGCTCAAGTGCAAGCCTAAAACTTTGTGGTCGTTTATTCCATAAATGTTCCCATCCGGCATATTTAGATAAAATATCAGATACGCCGTTCCATTCCATGGGAATATAAATTGCCTCGAAGTCATCCACAAGGTGAAAAGGCAAAGCCCTGCAAAAAAAAATTAACTAATTCACAATATAATCTAAGGGTATAGAGGGAAAAACTAACAAAGGACAAGAAAACATACTGAAATTGGTCGAACAGGTCATCTGGGACGTTCTTTCCTAATTTTATAGCTCTTATTAGGTCGGCATGATCACTTTCGAGAACTATATTCTTGCAATAAAATTAGCCAATCGGTTCGGCTGCAAGAATATAATTCTCGAAAGTGATCATGCCGACCTGATAAGAGCTATAAAATTAGGAAAGAACGTCCCAGATGACCTGTTCGACCAATTTTAGTATGTTTTCTTGTCCTTTGTTAGTTTTTCCCTCTATACCCTTAGATTATATCGTGAATTAGTTAATTTTTTTTTGCAGGGCTTTGCCTTTTCACCTTGTGGATGACTTCGAGGCAAGTTATATTCCCATGGAAAGGAACGGCATATTTGATATTTTATCTAAATATGCTGGATGGGAACATTTATGGAATGAACGACCACAAAGTTTTAGGCTTGCACTTGAGCACAACAGTGAGGGACTTACAGAGGCTCCCCTACTATACAGTTGACAAGGAATAGGAGGTGGACTATTTTCTTTTACACATGTTGAACTTGTGGGCATGCTTATGAAACCATCAATACACTTAGCTTTTTGATTTTCTTTTTCCAGTCTAGGGCTTTTAAAACATGACTTGGATCAATTGAGCCCCAAGCAAGTCATTAGTTTTCTACTTCACATTTGTACTTGATATAAATGATAGACATGCTACAACGTGCAACTAATCTTAACTAATGGAATAATTCCAGTTGACTTGAAGTACATGGTTTTGGTTGTAGCTTTATTACCATATCAATATTTTCCCATCATCTAAACTAGTTGAGTGAATGGGATTTTAATGATAAGACTAGCACTGATTACTTACAAGAAAAGGTTGTTAAATCATTTTGTTCATAAGAAATAAGCCTCGGTTTCTCGCGCTCTCTTTATGATTGCGGGTGATGAAGTATATTGGTTCTTTAGGGAGGATTTGTACATTTAGGTATATAATGTTACACACTAAAATTTTCTATGAACTCTTCACTTGTGCAGTAGTAGCAAAAGGGATGTTGGGAGAAGAAGACAATTTGGCTCAGCGGGCTCCGTGATTGGATGGACGACGATTACTTCCACAGGTGCTTTATTTCCACCGGCGAGGTATTGAATCATTTTTTTTCTAGATTGCCTTGATTTTTTGGAGATACTTTGACCATCTAATGAGATGTTTTCTCATTGATTTTTTGAACTGTAACTAGTGGTTGCTTGTGGCCCTTTGAACAGAGTTCAAACTTGTAGAACGTAGTTTTTGGGATTATTAGAATTTTCTCTGAGTTGGGTAGGTTAAATTATTATTATTTTTTTGGGTAAACGCTTCTTTTGCCTCCAATGCTGATAAATTTTTTCTGTACCAGAGGGGTAATTGTTGACATAGGACATTCGCTGCATTTATATCAAAATTTTGAGATATGTGCTTTTGGAATGGTGATGTCATGATGGGTCATGTCTTGATGCCCAAGAGTGCTAATTATGGTATTATTGTAGTCTTGTTACTAGTTTGGGAATTGTCACCCCTATGTTAAAAAAATTTACAATGTAAAAAGTACCGAAAGTGTTAATGTTGTCTTTGTATGTAACCTTGTTGTTAAGGCTGTAGAAGAGAGTGGGATTCTTTTATGTATATGAGATTTTGTAGGACAATAATAATCAATGGAAATTCCCTATCAATCTTGGGATTATCTTTCAAAAAATAATAATCAATGGAAATTCCCCATCAATCAATCTTGGGAATTGGATGAGATTAGGGATGCCCTCCCTCCTATACATAGGGATAACTCCTCTCATGCTGATACTTGCAAGTGGACTCTTGCCCAAAATGGTCAATTCAATATCTCAACATTTTGGGACAAACTTAGGACTCATTTTCCACCTGTTGGTTGGAGTCCTATAATTTGGTTCCCCTCACATATTCCTAAGTGTAGCCTCATTAGTTGGATTGCCATCCAACACAGGTTGTCCACTGGTGATAGATTGGTCCAATTTGGAGTTATTGACTCCCCATGCTGTAGTTTTTGCCCTGACACTGAAAGTCATGATCATCTTTTCTTCAATTGTCTCTTTACCAAACAAGTTTGGGTGGATGTGTCCCTTAAATCTCAGTTCACCTGGCAATCACAATCACTCTTTAGCCTGGTCTCTCAACTTTCCAATTTTCAAGGGAAAGGCCTGAGAAGCACCCTTGCTAAGCTGTCCTTCACTGTTACAATTTATCATGTATGGATTGAAAGAAACACTAGGAAGTTCCAGCAGTTGCAACACTCCATCCCTTCTGTTGTGGCCAGGATTTGTCTTGATATCAGGAACAGGTTGATGTCTCTCACTAAAATCCCAGCTGGACCAAATGCCTTAATGGAATCTTGGAACATTACTGCTGGCCCTATTTAAATACTGATTTGTGTCATATGATAGATTGGCATGCTCTCAAATGAATTTATATCATATTGATGCTTTTATATATTTTGTTTGTGGTCCTTGTGTGAGTGCAGGTTTCTTCCATATTGACATCAATTGGTTTAGTGGTGCAGGTCCTCAAGCAAGGATTGGATAGTGGATTTTGTGATTCTAATCTCCCATTTGGGAAGTTTATTTGCAGGTACATTCACTGATGGTTTCATACTTGAGTTACTCCTATTTAAAAGGTTTGTTACCTTATAACCCATTCACTTACTTGTACATTGTCTCTGTCTGAGACCTGCTTTGGCATAATTCCTGTGTGAGAGTGATCTACTATACTGTGTGTATACCCTGGTGAGTTGTGTGTTTGATCCACCACCTTCCTTTGTGAGAGATATACATTGAAGTTGGGATAAATACGAGAGTTGAGGGGTTTGGAGCCTTAGTGAGAGATATTGAAGCCGTGAGGTTCCAAGGGAGTTGTAGGTGAGACACATATGCTCTAGGACTCCAAATGTGCTATACTTGCTACATACTCTGATACATCCTTGTGGATACCTTGATACTGATACCATTACAAGTTGATCTTGATATTCTCTGAATGGTCTGCTGCATTGACCTCATTGTTTTGATGTGTTGTGGATAGAATTTGATTGTGTTGATCTGCATGTGTCTAATTGAGCAGCTGGTCAGTGCTGTATTATAGGCATTGTTGTTGCTGCATGCCTTTTCCCATCATTTTGTGGGACACTTTTGTATAAAAGTATGTATATTTGGGCTTCCAATTCTGGGCAGACACCTGATTTTCTGGATTTGTAAAAAACAGTTGAAATGCTGCTCAAATTTCTCCAGATTTTGTACCTATCCTTGGGGGGTTGTCCCTTGGAGCTTTGATAACCCTTGGGGAGGGGGAAGTCCTCCCATTGGCTGTGTACTATGGTCTTGCAAACTACTGAAGTGCTACGGTCATGATATGTTGGATCTTGATTGCTTGCCATGTATTTCCAGTTTGTGCAGCTTCTCTATTGATTTCATGCTGCATCTCCAGAATGTGCAAGTTCCAGATTGTACGATTTCCATGCTCAAGTTATTCCTAGCCATTCCAGATTGGCAATCTCCCATGTGTTTCTCCCCCATCCTTGTAGAAGGGTCAGAAACATATGTTTTATTTTCCATAGCTTGTATTGCCAGTTGGCTTAGGTTCTCATTTCCTTTTTCTTGTTTGTTTTTCTTTTCTTTCCTCCTGGGGTATGCCCCTTGTAGGCTGTAAATTCGGTTAGCCCCTTTTTATTTAAAGCTTTTTTACCAAAAAAAAATAAAAATGCCTATGTAATGTAGTGTGTCACAACAATCTGATTGATAGAGATGCTTTTAGAGTTGGGAGTTCAGTCCCATTGTTACATGGTCTTGGGCAAAACCCATTCCTTCAGTTAGCTATTGGAATGAGGGTGTCCGAACCTTAACAATGTTAGAGCGTAACTTTGGAGGGAAAATGGAGCACGTGAGTTTCACATTTGGTAACCCCCTTCTTCTTTCCTATTTCCTGTTATTTTTTTCATTTTCATTTCTCACCACACTTTTTCTCTGGAAAGTAGTGTGATCTAGGGCTCCACCAGGGCTCCACACCGATGATTCTCTTGGCAATCGAAGATGGGTTGGCGCGTGAGAGACAAAGATGGTGGTCCTCCATTGTACGGTAAGATACAAGCTCAGAGCATCATGTGGAGAGGAAGAAAGGTTTACTTGGCTTCATCCAGGATGGCTTGTCCTTCACAGAATGCTTAGGGGGGAGTAGATATGAGTAATCTGTGTTTAGAACATAGTTTTTGTGCCTGCATTTTATGGGGTTGCAATCCCTTTTTGTAATGCAGCAGTTAGAACTCTGGTTTTTAGAAATCTGTGTGATTCCTTTTTGTAATGCAATAGTTAGAAATCTGCATTTTATGGGTGAAACTCTGATAGTTGTTGCTATTTTAACCCAAGAGATGGTTCTTTTGGTTTGTAACTCATTAAGTGGTCATACTCTGATACTCTAGTTTATGGGGTTGTCATGGCAACTGTTGTGACTGCTACTTTGGTAATGGATATGCAAATGTTAACTTAACCAATTGCTTCTTATCCATTAAAGTGTTGTGAATGATTTGTTGGTGATTGCCATGTCCAACATTGTTAATTTTTCCCAGATTCAAAAGACCAAAATGGTTTGCATGTCTAAATTCTTAAATTTTGTCACATTTTTAATTTTTGTTGGTGACTGCTATGTCCAAGTGAAAACGACCAAACAAATATCACACATTTTTTTGCAGATTCTTGTTCATGTTGAACCAAAATGGGATGCATTTTGCATGTCCAAAAGATCACCTTCCATTCCATTACATCACAGCCCATACAAATAGGGGTCACAAAAGATGTTCCTACATCTACCTTACATGAATAAAAGACAAAACACCACGCCTAAATCTACCACACACACCTAGCCAATCCGAAGTGTTAACTAGAAGAAGGTGAAATTTTTTCTTCAAAAGAGAGAGTTTGACCCCTGCAAACACAGTAGCAACTAGGATCCATGTTGCAACAAGCAACATCTTCATCTTCTTCTCTCCAACCTTGCTTTTTTCAAGCTCCCTCTCCATCATGTTCATCCTCTTAAGCAGCCCTTGAATAATTTGAGTGGACCTTCGACACATAGGAGGATCCACCCAACCGAAATCATCACACTCATTGTTTGTGCACTTCACAAATCTCCTACCTAGGTTATGATCGGTCCAAGAAGTGTGAAGGAGCTTTTGATTTCCACATATGATGCACAAATTGTTGTCCATTGAGATTGTGTTGTTGAATGTCCTATTGTTGCTGCAACTGCTATTCATTGATCAAATCAAAGAGATGAAGGAAAAAGGAAGAGGAGGAGGGAGAAATGAAGAGATTAGCGAAGGGAGATGAGAAGAGAGGAGGAGAGAGATATGCTCAAATGATGGAGGAAAGGGGATGATTTTGGAGGGAGGGAGATCTTATTAGCAGTGTTGCTCTGTTCTTATAGAGGGAAGAGGAGAGAGAGATGACTATTTTGGAGGGAAACAAGGAAGATAGGAGATTTTCCCTCCAAATTGAGATGAGTCACCTCTAAATTCTGATGAGTCACACCCAGTTGAAGCCCCTCTAACGATTGACTGCACCGTTAAGGTCCATGTTAGCATTTCACGTTAGTGAAATCACAGAATGAGACGGAAGGAGTTATTTTGATAACAAAATGAAAGTTTGGGAGGCGATAAGACATTTGGTGTAAAGTTTGGGGGGCATTTTGAAATTTTCCTAGTAATTTAACATAAAAAAGTAAAATCTATAGAAATTAAGGCAAATGAGATGTTTCCAAGACAAGTTCATATGAAACTAATTATTAGTTAATTTACGTAGCTGTATGCACGTTACAACCCAAACCACAGTTTTTTGTGTAGTTCGTTGGTCTCCAATTAGCTTGAAGAAGAGAGGCATTGATTTCAAAACATGTATTCCTATATTTTGTCACACACATGTTTAGATTGCTATGGGATTGTATATTGAATGAATAGTGGAACTAAATAATATATTGAATGAGGGATTATGGATCAATAGTCAGTAGTTACTATTACATTAGTCAATTGTATCAATCACTCATTGATCCCTGTCAACCAACACTACTGTAAAGTACTACATTAAGTAATAATATTGATAATATCAACCTAAATTAACCGATTCATTTTAGCCAATTTTATTAACTACTACATTAACCAATTGTATCAATCACTCATTGATCGCTCTCAACCAACACTACTGTTAACTACTACATTTAGTAGTAACATTGATAATATAAACTTATATTAACCAATTCATTTTAGCCAATTGTATTAATGTTCGCTCAATCATCCCTATTTATCAATCATTCCTATTTATCATTGACTATTAGTCAATGATAAATTTAAAATTGTTTGATCAATCACTTAAACTCTTAGTCAAATGACTTTGACTTCAACCGCTAATTGTGATTAATCGTCAATCGAGCACTACCCAATGTCAATTGCAACTTTTAATTCAGTGGAAGGTCCTACTGTAAAAATAAATTTAATTTCTTAACTATTACGTTAATCAATTGCAAAAATAAATTTAATTTCTTGTTTTGCATTTAAATCTGATTGAACAATCTAATTGTATTAAATACTTTATCTTAATTCAGTGAACGGTTCTACTAAATTATTTAATATTTATTACTTATTGATTTATCATTTTTCATTCAACATTTTTATTACAATTATTGTAGCGTGTGTTTAAATAAAAATTATTTTTTCAAATTATCAAAAATAATAAATGAATATCCTTTTTCACATGGTCATCATATATTTAATAATTATTTAAAGGTAAATTATTTTAATGTCATTTAGATATTATTATTATTATTATTATTATTATTATTATTATTATTATTATTATTATTATTATTATACAATCAATATTTTTTATTTCAAAAAATTGTTCTAAGAAATATACGTACACAAATTAAAAAAATTTAACTAAAACCTTTTTTACCTCATTTTTCAATGTTGCCCACAACAAAAAAGCTTAGCTAAAGGACAAAATTCAAAGTGGATTAAGTAACAAGTAGTGTGGTGTTATAACACCCCAAAAAGTAATAATTTTCCCACTCAAAATGGCTGGATTGACCAGTCGCCTTATTTTGTGGTAAGCATTCTCTTATTTCGTGGTAAGTATTGCCATGTTATGTGGTAATACTTAGCTTATTTGGTGGTATATATATCCAGTTGTCATGGTAAGTAAAGTGGGAGTTTTTTTGCGGGAAAACCGCAAAACCACCTCGTTTTTTGGCAAAACCAGTTACTTTTTCGGATCCAATGGCTGAGATTCGTTTATTTTAGATCCAATGGTCAAAATTTAGTGGGGCACCATAGAAAGATTCCTTTCTGAAACATGTTACTTCAAGCTATTAAATTGTAAAAAAAAAAGCATTCCCAATGAGGTAAAGCATATTCATACACGCGTACCAATACAAAAATTGTATCTAATACTTCTTGTTTTGGTCGGACAATAAAGGGCACTTGCGAACTGATTAAGAAAACTATTTATAATAGTAAATTCATATGCATAAACCATATTCATTTTCCAAAAAAAGAGAGGAAAAAATCAAATAAACAAATAATTTGGACCTGAATAATCAGATAATCGATTCATATTTATCTGAAGACATAAACGAGAAGTTCTGCGAATCTGAAAAGTGCAATTACATTAGGTCTTATAAAAAGAGATTTATCGAGGTAAATCTAGCAAGTTTATAGTAGGCAATTGTCATCTCACTTATTTGAGCTAAGTTCCTTTGGGAACATTCGATAAAATTAAAATCTCCCGAGCTAAGCATCAAAAGGCTCAATGGGATAATACCCAATATGCTATAACTATGCTAAGCCCCCGAATGTGCTCCGATTGAAATCTTACGAAAAAGTTTTCTCCCAGTCGTTGAACAATGGTTTCTTTATTGTCAATAAAGGTGCACTGGACAAAATTAAGTTGCTTCAGACAGCAAATTTCGATACCTGATACGAATACTGTGGCTCAGCTTCGGTTTTCGTCCTTTACTCACTTCTTTCCTGTAGTACATCTTCACCAAAGGATTGGAATATCTGATACCAATACTTGTGGTTTAGCTTCAATTTCCATCGTTCAGTCACTTCTTTCCCGGGGCATATCTTCAATGGAAAAATTGTGGTCGATTTTACCTACGGCAGCAACTGCTTCTTCCTGGATTATGATGGTAATAAAATTATCAGAAATTGTTAAATTTTTCGTAAGAAAGAATACCATACCCAATAGCCACAAGCGCTAACAGAATAAAGAAAAACTGCTTGCTGTCCAAAGACTACCTTACTGAAACTGGGCAGAAACAACTACTTGTAATTCAAGTTGCTATACCAGATTACCATCCCTAAAGTTAGGTTCCTACGGTGGAGTATACGAGTGTATACAGTACGAATAAATCCTACGGAACCATGGAGTATACGAGTGTATACAGTACGAATAAATCCTACGGAACCAAACCAGGACAACTAATCATCAATAGCATATGTAATACCCTAGGTTTGGGGGTAGATGGTGTTTAGTCTCACATTGGTTGTTTATATGAGTGATCTTTGGCATATAACAAACAATGTGGGCTACTACTAGTACCTTGGGTTTAAGAGTTTTGGGTCATGTGGTGTGGCTTGTATATCAAATCAAGGTACTGGGCTAGTGGTCTACATGGGGCATTACAGCGTATACCTGGATTCCACCTCTATACCATTGGAGATTCTGGAATTGGTCCTTTGTGAGGTGTGGCTCGAGTGTAGATCACCTACCTCACTTAATTTGGCTACTTCAGTGGTTATAAAATCAAGCCTTTTGAACAAAAATGTTTTAGTGGCCTGAGAGAGTATGCTAGTGTTTAAAGGAATCAAATGAGATCACCCTACTGTTTGACCAACTAAGATGATACAAGAATTCCACATCAACAAGAGCTGAAATTTACTCGTAACTGAATAACTGCACATGAAAAGCACAATTGTAGAGTTAACTTTTTGTGTAACAAAAATATCTTTTACTTGCATTCTTGAGCTCAGGCAATGTGTCTTCTCGTTGCATTATCTTCATTCTATAGCACAGACCAACATAAATTTATGCAGAGTCTTGAGACTCATCTGGTTAGCAAACGTGCTACATGTCTACAAGTTACAATTAATAGAGCAACTTGATAGATCAAGGTATGCTAAAAGAACAAAGATGAAAAAGATATGCCATGACACCAAAAGGGATGCAGCATCGGTTTATCATAAATTTGACAACGTTAAAAGCTTCCCTTCATAGCTTGCGAGGCTACCTTCTCCGGATTTTCCCAAATGGAGACTTTCATCACCTCTCCATCCTTGCAATAAGAAGAATGTACATTGTTTTGCGTCTCAAATAGAGGTATTTTGATCTTCCTTCGAGTCCAGCAAAGAAAGATCGGTAATCCCAGTCAGAGAATCATTGCTTCTGTTAAAACACTTGAGTTTACACTTTCCCTCTGAACTAAAATGGCTCTTCAGATTTCCCCTCTCAGCCACTTTCTCCTTTCTAGTTGCTCCTTTTTTTGCTTAAATCTGGGTACACAAAAAACTTTTGAGTCTAAAAACAACATTTTGCTGCAGCAACATTTTAGTCATACAAACAAACACATGCTGATTGGTTACAAAGTCAAAACGTTCTACCAATGAGAATCAACCTTTCACCAGGAAGGGGCCCCCATGGAGCCAATGTTTCCGCTCGAGGTTCCCTTTTAGTGGTGCTGGGTAAAAGGATGGGTGTCTGAACTTGGGTGGCTCCTCTTCAATGATCATCACATTAAGGTTTTTTTTTTTGTTTTTTTTATAACTGAACTGAGATCGTATCAGTGTTTTTACTCACTAGATTTTCTGCACCCCTAAATTTTTAATCCATACTACTTGTGTTGTAATCAATATCGTATTTGTTAACTTGCACACCATAATACTTAAATTTATGGATCCGGGACAAATAATGTTACTAATGGTCAAAGAAGAGAAATACAGTTTTAACCGCCAGAATTTTAATAACAGTACATTCCATCGTGACAATGGAAGTTCCAAATAATATTCTACAGTTGTATGGTAAGGCGAACATAGATTCTATCAATAAAGACTTAGACCAGAAGGTTAGGCTTTGTTTGTTTCAAAGTAAAATATTTTTGTGAAATATTTTACGGTAAAAAATATTTTTCTTGTAAAATAATTTTGGAAAAATAATTTTTATTTAAAATATTTCCGGTGTTTGGTTCTCATAAATTTTCTAGAACAAAATAGAACAGAAGAAGTAGGATAAGAAAAGACAAGGGAGGATAGCCATTGATCACCCCCTATACGCTTTAGATGTACAGTATATCTTCATATATAAGTTATGTCCTCATGAGGAAATATATCTTCATATATATGAATGATGAAAGGATAATATGAAAGGATAAACAAATTACAAAAGAGAAGATCGATTGCCACGTTTTCCAACTATAGCTGTAGGCTAGATTGCGACGTTTTCCTCCTCTGTATCACCGATCCCCACGTTCTTTCTCTCATAATTCAAGTTTAATAAACATGTCCGTAGTTCTTCTGGAGTCTTAAGAGTGAACAAAGCGAGTGAGAAGGCTGGCGTCGACGACACCAAAAATTACTTACGGGTACTGTGAGAGGAAATCATTTTCAGTCATATGGTGTAAAACATTTTACTTCAAAAAATATTTTGCACAAATTTTTTCCTACCAAACAATGGCAAATGAGTAAAACATTTTACGTTGAAACAAACAAAGCTTAAAAGGGCAAAAAAAAGAAATAAATAAATAAAATCAGTAATGGCATAAATTTTATTATTACCTGAGAACTCTTCAAGCTTTGGATCATTAGCATGAAAGTCAAGCAAAAAAAGAAAAAGAAAAAGATCTCGAGGAATGAGATCACTTCACATAAATCAGAAATTCTTGTCATCAAAATTCTAAAAAAAAAAGAAAAAGAAGAAGCAGCATGTGCATCATAATCGTTAAAGCCAAATTTAGAGAGTCAGTAGATGAAAAGGAAGGTATCAGCATCAAGTGAAACAAAACGCAGACACCGCATACTCCAAAGAGAACTATGATAAGAGAATAGGCGACTCACACCTTGACATTTAAAGACAAAACGGCAGAGAAAAATTACAAATAAGTGCATGAAAAGGGTTCAACGTAGACAGTGATGAGTCTACAACGGGACAAGGTAACATAAGATCAAAATCCTCTACATATACTCTGAAGGCTACAATTTCCAGCAGATTTTTTTATCTTGAGGAATTTTATCATGTCGATCTATAAACACAAACATCATATTGTCAAAATAATAAAGGGAAGAGAAGAGATAAGATAGAATTTCTTTCATTTCCGCTCTTCTGATTTATTGATACAAACAAGCAGAAGTCCCAGACAATTACATTCCCACTAAACGCACATGACAAAATACAACTAAGCCTAACAAACTTTTGGGCATAACTGTTCTAACCAACACTAAATTGAATTACAATGAGATTAAGCCTAATGAATTCATTAACAGAATTACAAAAAAAAAAAAAAAAAGGACATGCCACTTTACTTAACAAAATCTATCATCCGAAATCTAGAAAATAATTCACTCCAAAACCCCGAAGTAGTAAAGTACGGACAATCATCCGATGCCGAAAAGATCACGTTTGTGTTACTCCATCTATGGTTTTTGTTCATCATCATCATCATCATCTTTCTTCTTCTTCTTACCCTCCTCATCATGTTCTTCTTCTTCCTTATGATATGGTCAGACCCATCGCATGACGACGTAGAAGAAACCACTGAAGGTCTGAAATAGTGTAGCGGGGATGATGATGATGCGGATGGGTTGATAAACCTGATGTTGGTGGGTAAGTTAACCACGAAACGAGGAGGGCGAGTAGGATGTGGAAGGGGAGGAGACATAAGGGGATGAGAAGGTAGAGAGGGGAAGGAGACTCAAGCGGGAGGGAAGTTGGAGGGGGAGGAGACTGGAGGGAAAGGAGTAGTATAAGGTGGAAGGGCAAGATTGGTTGGAGTGGGGAGAGAATGTAGAAGGGTTGGAGTTGGGATAGTGCGAGGAAAAAACTGTTGGAAATTTAAGAAATCTGAATGAACTCACTCGGGGTAGTCGAAGGGTCTCCCGGGGCAACCAAAGAGGCCCATCCGTGGTAGTTAATATGCACGGCTATAACCTCCCCCATGAAGTGAGTTGATGGCAGACTTCATGTCAATTGATTTCAGCAGTTTCGACATGGATTGTAGCTTGGCTACTCAAGGGTCTTTCTCCTTGCATATATCATTTGTATCCCGTATTGAGAAGAGCACTAGAAATTTTTATTGCAACTATAATTCCAGAAACTCAGTGTTTTGTGTGAGAGAAAGACACAGTTTAGTTCGCCAAGGCTTTCATCAGAGGTGTTCTGACGTTCGTGATTCAACCATTTTATCCTGGGAGACGGATATCGATCAATCTACATCACCCTCGGTAGGTGGCAAATCCATTTTAAGGAGACTGTTGTTTTCACAGGACTTGGTTCGGTCTTTGCACTTTGAGCTAAAGCTTGTTTACTTCTTTGCACTGCCCTATAAATTCCTCCTCCATATATATATATATATTTTATTTTTTATTTTTTTATTTTTTTTTATTTTTTTATTTTGTGGCTAAACCACAATGAACTATGATGTCGTTGCAAATGACTGTGAGTGTCATAGTTACTTTTTGCACTATTCGAGGAACCTGCTACTTATGATGTGCTGTTTACTCCTTGTATTTTCTCCCTCTCTTGTTGAGGGGCGAGCTCAAGCTGCACAATACGCAGTAGTATTACAATGGGTACCCTCAAAGTGTTACCACAAGGGAATGCAATGTATCCAAGAATTTTTCCCTGTAGACGACTCAACAATATACGGAGTATGGGGGAGAGACACAAGTGGTACTTCCATAAAGCGTAAAGGGCATCTCGCAATTGGTAGTACCCAAAAAGCACGGACATGTCTACAGGCTTGTATCCGTAGCCTTATCCGTATCCGACACCTGTCCGTGACGGACACGACACGATACTATCCGGATACGTGTAGGACATGCTTGAAATACTTGTCTTTTTTTTTTGAATTTCTTTTATTCAAACTATTGTAGATACAAAACTCTTAGAACATGCTAAGGACACATAAAAGGTTAAAATGTAATTTTAAAACTCGGCCATTGAGTGAAAATTTCCACCGATGTATAGTTCATGTATACTTATATGCAGACTGGTAATTTATCTTCATTTTATTGCTCTTAAATTTGATAGAAATAAAGATTTCATCATTTATATGAATCCATCACATGCCTCTATAATACAAATATATTTTATACTCGACATGTCCCCGACGTGTCCGTATTCTAATTTTTGAAGAAATAACGTGTCTGTCTCATGTCGTGTCCATATCACATATCCGTGCTTCTTAGGGTAGTACATATGATGCGGTAACTTTCACGTGTCTATTTTTAAATTCTCTTGCATTTTATTTGTTATCCCTTTCCCGTTTTGTTCTCTTCCACCCCCTCCCTCTAACAATGCTCTTTTATCATTCTTTCAGTTGCAAATGGCAGTCTACTGAGCTCTACTCTAGATAGTTTTTGTCCTAACTTCTGCGGGAGGAATGAAGGTTTTTGGAAGCATGAATACGATGAACATGGGAAATGCCACACAAAAAGCCCGGCTATTTACCTAAAAGGTGCGATAGATATGTTCATCATGGGAAAAACATATTTGGGGATAGGGGGCTGGACCCATTCTTCTCCGGCATCTCGACGGGCATGATTATGTGATTTTAAGGACTTACATAAAGAGAGTAGATGTTTGTTTGTGATTATTTGTTTTGTTTTGTGATAAACTATTGCATTTTATGCTCCAGTAGTTGGAGTAGGACAATAGATTAAACCCGTTGATCTTGTGAATATTATTCTAACGAAGTCCCAATCAAACCCTACCCCGAGTTCCTAAGCGATGTGGAGCCTCAAAATCAACGGGGCAGGATATCATAAGAGAAATAGCAGGAGCTAGAGCAGCCGGTAACAATGCCACATCTTTGCCCATATTCTTGCAGGATGAAAAACGACTACCGTAGCACATGGTTAACTGACCTGGATTTGCACAATACTCTAAGATCCAGGTCAGTTAACCATGTGCTACGGTAGTGGTTTTTCGTCCTGTAAGAATATGGGCAAAGATGTGGCATTGTTACCGGCTGCTCCAGCTCCTGCTATTTCTCTTATGATATCCTGCCCCATTGATTTTGAGACTCCACAGCACCAAACTCGGAGTAGGATTGACTGGGACTTTGTTAAAAAAATATTCACTAGATCCAAGGGTTTAATTCATTGTCCTACCCGGACTATTGCAGCATAAAACACAAAAGCTTATCACAAAACACAACAAATAATCACAAATAACAACATCTACTCTCTTTATATAAGTCCCTAAAATTACATACTCGTGCCCGTCGAGATGCCGGGGAAGAATGGGTCCAGCCCCCTATCCCTAACTCTGTTCTTCCCATGATGAACATATCTATCACACCTTTTAGGTAAACAGCCGAGCTTTTTGTGTGGCATTTTCATGTTCATTGTATTCATACTTCTAAAAACCTTCATTCTTCCCGTACAAGTTAGTCAAAAAACTATCTAGAGCCGAGCTAAGTAGACTCGCATGTTGCAATTAAAAGAATGACAAAAGAGCATTGTTAAGGGGGGAAAAGAAAAGAAACAAAACGAGAAAGGGGTAACAAATAAAATGCAAGAGAATTTAAAAAAAGAAACACAAGAAAGTTACTACATCAGATGTACTACCAATTGCGAGAAGCCCTTTACACTTCATTGAAGTACCACCTATGTCTCTCCCCCATACTCCGTGTATTGTGAAGTTGTCTACGTGCAAAAAAGCTGGATACATTAATTGCATTCCCTCGTGGTAACACTTCGAGGGTACCCATTGTAATACTATTGCGTATTGTGCTGCTTAAGCTTGCCCCTTAACAAAAAAGGGGGCAAGTACAAGGAACAAACAACACACCATAAGTAATAGGTTACTCATATAATGCAAACAGTTACTCTAACACTCATGGTCATTTGCAACAACATCATCCAGAGTGCCAAATTAATAGTTCTAACATTGTGGTTTCGACCAAAAAAACAAAAAAAAGAGCCAACATTTAGATAAAGGAATTTACAGGACAGTGCAAAGAAGTAAACCACCTTTTGGTTCATAATAGTGTAATTGTCTGTTCCAGCTTTAGACAATGTACCTTCCTGAACAAGCTCTTCAATAATATCTGAAACCAATAAAAAAGAAACCAAACAATTAGAAGTATCTTTTACGAGCTTCAACATGTATCAGGTCCTCTATTAACCTTCTATTAGTACCTACAAACATTAAGTGTAACGCCCCGATTTTTCGGGAACGTTAAAAATAAATTTAAAAGGCAATTTCACAAAATATTCCATAATTCATCATAAAACCGTACCGAAAGCAATTGTTATAGTTTTACAACCATATCGAATTAAAGTTAAACTGTCAAAATATTACAATTTTCAATAAGACTTGAAGCTTTCAAAATAGTCGACTAATTTTGTTCAGAGCGACTACGCATACGGAAACCAAGGCTCGTTGGCTTTCTCTTCAGCAGTGTTGAAATTTGTCTGTTTGCACGGTCCTTCAGCTCCGTCTTCATTACCTGGTGATAAATCACCGCGGTACAAGTACCCGTGAGCTTAAAAAGCCCAATAGGAATATCCTACTCTACTTAACCCCACATATCTAACAGATAAACATGCATAATAAACGAATAACAGGAGATAGCAAAAATAACATTACTGATTAATTACTAGCCATTTACCTAAGTGTCATCTAGGATTCTCAACCACGAGATCCATCCTACCCTCCAACCTCTAGCATAGGGCAACTGGTGTGATTCGACTCCCCCTTGCGAAGATCCGGACAGAGAACCTGGGTTATATACCCGAGTACCACTTCCATGACCCCAAGGCACGATAAACAAGATTCACCGGGAGTGCGGCCCCACAACTCATCCCCGGGCTGTGACGCAAGCACAGTGCCACCCTTATAGCCCGACCATTCTTGAGAGTCAATCACCACCATGTCCTATCTAGGGTTTCGTATTCAAAATATTCATCCGTCCGGGGCCCGCTCCGGTCACCCCCGGAACCACAGCTCGTCAGCTCAACAATATTTCCACACATTTCTATTTTTCATTACTTTTCAATTTACATCTACATGTAAATCTCCAAACCGTAAACCCACCCATGAAGCAAATGTCCGTCTAAGTTATTGGGATGTGACCAATTTTGCATAACAACATTACTATAAAAAGATAGTCTAAAACATGCGTTGAGAACTCGAGTGCAAATAATAATACAACATGATCAGAAATAACAGAGTAATGACATAAGCTAAACTTTCATAAATTACTCCACAGTATCATATCCAAATGCAAATTAACACTTTTAATATACGGCTATTCTACTATGCTCAATATTGGTTGAAGGTCCAAAAGCTTATCAAATGCACGTCTATTTCCTTGAACACAATAATCAATTTATAAGAATAAGGTGGGGTCAGAGTTCGACACTATCTGTATGGTTAAGATTTCTGAAAGTTTTCCTAAGTACTATTTATTAACTTGATTACAAGTCAGTGAGCTCAACCAAATGGGTTGGTAGTCATGTACACTCCTAATCGAAACGTCCGGGTTTTGTCTATACACAATGAAAATTAACGTATAATATATCAAAATGTTCGTTAGGATATGAACTACACTTCTATCACAGAAAAAGTTGGATTTGAAGTGGTTTGGACGTGACCCAGTAGCTCGGAAAGTCAAAAACGCATATACACTGCTCCTCAACGATCGAAACGCTCGGGTTTTGTTTCTACTCAACGAAAATCAACGTATTATATATCAAAATATTCGTTATGAAATGAACTACATTTCTATCATGGAAAAAGTTGGGTTCAGATTGTTTTGGACGGGACCCAGTGGCTCAGAAGTTCAAAACCGCATATACACTGCTCCTCAACGATCGAAACGCTCGGGTTTTGTTTCTACTCAACGAAAATCAACGTATTATATATCAAAACGTTCGTTATGAGATGAACTACATTTCTATCACGGAAAAAGTTGGGTTCAGATTGTTTTGGACGGGACCCAGTGGCTCAGAAGTTCAAAACCGCATATACACTGCTCCTCAACGATCGAAACGCTCGGGTTTTGTTTCTACTCAACGAAAATCAACGTATTATATATCAAAACGTTCGTTATGAAATGAACTACATTTCTATCATAGAAAAAGTTGGGTTCAGATTGTTTTGGATGGGACCCAGTAGCTCAGAAGTTCAAAACCGCATATACACTGCTCCTCAACGATCGAAACGCTCGGGTTTTGTTTCTACGTAACGAAAATCGACTTATAATATACCGATGGGTTCAGTAGGATGTAACCTACCTCTCTTCCGAAGATTAAGCTAAACCGGAGTGATTTGGATGGGCCTCGGTTGCGTCGAACGGTACGAACTTCTTCTTCTTCCTTCTTTTTCTTTCCTACGCAGCTATCTCTCTCTCTCTCTCTCTGCCGAAATATCTCTCTCTTATCTTCTTTCCGTAATGTGAAGGGAGGAAGGGAGTTTAAAGGGTTAAGTTTTAAGACTTAATCTCATGGGTAAAAGGAAGTTTGGAGGAAATCTTTTGTTTAGGAGATAAGGGAGAGTATTAGAGGGGTGTGTTGGTTTCTTATTGGTTGGGGAAAGTGGGAGCCAAAAATAGCCAAACAAATTTTGCTAGTGGAAATGATGGTTTGATTGAAAGGATAAAGGAAGCTTAGTAGAGTTAGGACCGTAGTTTAGGATTTTTGGTTAGGGTAACCGGATAGTGTAATGGGATTAGGACCACTAAATCACAAAAATAAATTTAATCAAATACTAAATTTTAGCAATAAAACTATTTCAAAAAAAAAAAAAAAAGGCTAAAATCCGGGTCGTTACATTAAGTTTCATACCAATGTCAAAAGGTTGCAAAAGTGAAACTGTTTCAAAATGCAATAGAAATAACCAAGATTATATTTAGACTAGCTAAACCAACTAAAGCAAAACGCCTTTACCAGTGAGACGTCAAGGAAATCTGAGAGAACATCAATGAGCTCAACCGTGCAGTGGGTCAGGTTGACATCGGGTTCGGGTCGGGTCAGTTTTTGTCGGGTTGTCGGAAACGACACCCGAAACCTAACCGAACTACCCAAAAAACCGATCGGATTGGGTATGTCGGGTAGCGGTTCGGGTCGGTCGGGTTAGTTGGTTTGTACTAAAAAATCAACAAACCCAAAAATTATTGAACCAGAAATCATCAACCGGTAAACATATGGGTACAGAACAAAGATGCACAGAAAACTTACCGATCGTGTTTGGGGACCCACTTTTGGGTCCCACACGAGTGATCCGAACCGTTCATCATTCTTAGAACATTTTTTCGAGGGGCCCCACAAAATTTCAACTCAATCGGACGGTTAGAAGTGCTCGAACCAAAGTCCCACCGTTTCAATCAAAAAAAAATTTCATTGAAACGATGGGACTTTGGTTCCAGCACTTTTAATAGTCCGATTGAGCTGAAATTTTGTGGGGCCCCTCGAAAAAATGTTCTAAGAATGATGAATGGTTCAGATCACTCGTGTGAGACCCAAAAGTGGGTCCCCGAACACAATCGGTACGTTTTCTGTGCATCTTTGTCTGTACGGGTAGTTGGGTCCAATCATCAACATCAAACCCAGAAATCATCGGAACCAACTTACATGTTTTCTTCAACATCAGATTCAGATCGAAGGTATGGATCTAAAATAACAGCTACTAGAGAGACGAAAAGAGAGAGAGAGAATACAACGAGAAAGAGGCGCTGGTCACTAGGAGTTCACTATGTGCGATGGATCATGGTCTCCGGTCAACGAATTGGCATGGTGGAGTTGCTGAGCTGGAAAAGTGAGCAAAAAGTTGCTTCTCTGTAATCTGAGAGACTGAGATAGAGAGAGATGCCTGGTTGATTCATTGTGTTGGAAAAGAGAGCAAAAAAATTTCATTTACTGTCGTTGGGAAAAGAAAATGGGGAGAGAAATTCAGATCTATCTTGCAGCTGTGTGTTGTTGGGAAAGAATACAGCTGACCCTTTGTATCTCTCTCTATTAAATTCCCACAAGAAGTAGGTCTCTCTTTACTTTTTTATTTTAGAGTATCAATGTATAATTATGAACCCAAGAAAAGGTATACAGCTGTTTTTTGCAGGTTAGAGTACCCATGTACACCTAGAAGCCTACAACTATTTTCTGGAGTGCATGTACAGTTGTTTAATGGTCGGGTCACGGGTCTAATATTTAATAACCCGAAACCCAAAATTTACTAAAATTTCAACCCACACCTGAACCGATATATCTTCAAAACCGACCGATTCCCTTCGGGTCGGTTCGGGTTGTCGGGTTACGGGTAAAGTTGCTCACCCTTAGTGATAACAGTTGATCCAGTCTCTTACCCTACTTGTTGTTCATCTCCCTCTGGATCTTGAGTATCATCTGCGCCATTAAATATTGAGATGGGAATATGCCATGGCCATGATACTGTTCGAATAAAGAGGCACATGGGGTTCTCTACCAGAAATTTCCTTGATCAGTCATTCCACCATTTTCAACAGCCCGTTGCTTCACTGTCAACACAGCTATAGTAAATCAATGTCAAAACATAGAAAAAAGGCAACTAACATTCAAAGGTAATAAGGCCAGAAGACATGAGATTACCTATTGGTGCAACCGCGTAACGGTCACCTTGCGAGTGACTAACCTGCAATGAGATAGTTGATCCTTGTGAAGATGATGACGATGATATTCAAGATGATGAGCTGAGCTTGGGAGCTGATTCATTGCGCATGGACAAGTACTCTGAATCAGATGGAGAGGTGATGTGCTCCCCTACTGCTTGTTTCTTTGCAAACTACAGTAGATGTTGGAAGTTGATTCCATAACAGAGTACTCATATTAACTGCTTTCAAAAATTCGTCATTAAATTTTTTTTTTATCGGCAAAAATAAATTTATAACCTTTGAAAGAGATACAAAGATTAAAGGATCTCAGGCACACTAGCAAACGCCACCCGAGAACCTACCCAAAGGAAGGTAAGAAGCCAAACCAAAAACACCCCAAAACCTCAAGAAAACACCCAAAAACCAACCCCAACAAAAGACTAAACACCACAAAAGAAAGATGGAACCCAAACAACAAACCGAAAGGACCACAAGAAGCCTAAAAGAAACAAATCCCAAAAGAAGCACCAAAAACACGGGATTAAAATTCCAGAGAAAGAGAATCATCTTTCTCAGTATCAACTATCTCCTCCAAAACATCATAGTCCTCCAAGCCGTCAAGAGCATTAATCCTCTCCGCCATATGGGCTTCCTCCAATTCAACCAATTTTTTTAAATTTAAGTTCCTCCCTCCTTTAAATTTAGCACCCAATTCATTGCAGGTTAGTCACTCGCAAGGTGACTGTTACACGGTTGCACCAATAGGTAATCTCATCTCTTCTGGCCTTATTACCTTTGCATGTTAGTTGCCTTTTTTCTAAGTTTTGACACTGATTTACTATAGCTGTGTTGACAGTGAAGCAACGGGCTGTTGAAAATGGTGGAATGATTGATCAAGGTTATCAAATTGGATGACTGCCAATAGCATTGCTTTTGACAAGGGAAGGATGTTTGTTCTTACTGGTTGTTTGGTTTGTATAAACGAAGTGGTTCATGTCAAGATTAAGGAGGATATTTTCCCAGTTAAAGTTGTTGAAGACCCATTCACGGAGACCTCTTGGGAAATAGGATTGTTACCACTATCAAAATTAAGAAAGGAAGATCTGGGATTGAAGTTGTGGAGAGGTTATCAAATTGGATGAATTGACAGCCAATAGCATTGCTTTTGATAAGGGAAGGATGTTTGTTCTTACTGATTGTTTGGTTTGTATAAACGAAGTGGTTCATGTCAAGATTAAGGAGGATATTTTCCCAGTTAAAGTTGTTGAAGACCCATTCGCGGAGACCTCTTGGGAAAATAGGATTGTTACCACTATCAAAATTAAGAAAGGAAGATCTGGGATTGAAGTTGTGGAAGAGGATGATGTGGATACCTCAGGTTCTGAAGATGTTAATCGTAATGAGGTTGAGATGGTGAATGAGAAGGATAATTTAGGCTTTATGGGGATGTCTAGAGCCGATTCTGATGAGTTGTTGGATTCTAACAATTTTGTAAGTGATTATCCATCCAACTTTAGAGATGGCTACTGTATCGGAGAGGTTAATTCTTGTACTAAGATTTGCGATGACCACAAGTTGAAAGCTTCAGAATTGGCTTTTGAGAGCAATGATGAGTTTGACAAGGATTCAGTGAGCTTATGCTCGAGGTCTACTAGTAAAGTTAAGAGAGTGAATTCTATTGGGTGCGTGGAGGTTAGTCCAAATGATCTTTTTAAGAGCATAAGGGAAAGGAATTTAAGCATAATGGAGATGGGTATGGCTTTTCTGGTATTAAAGAATCCCTTGTTGCTATTCATAAGATGGAAAGAAGAATGAGGAGATCGAAGAGGAAAATTAGCAAAAAGAAGCATCTCTCGGAATTTGGGGTGAAGGCCGACAAGTTGATCCTTGGTAATAAGAAAGCTCGTTCTTCTTCTTCTCTATCTTCCAATGATTTCCGAAATAGAAATTCTATTCTATTCTCTTCAAGAATGCAAGTAGAGCAATGGATATAGGGGCCACATTGGGTGCTAAATTTAGAGGAGGGAGGAACTTAAATTTAAAAAAATTGGTTGAATTGGAGGAAGCCCATATGGCGGAGAGGATTAATGCTCTTGACGGCTTGGAGGACTATGATGTTTTGGAGGAGATAGTTGATACTGAGAAAGATGATTCTCTTTCTCTAGAATTTTAATCTCGTGTTTTTGGTGCTTCTTTTGGGATTTGTTTCTTTTAGGCTTCTTGTGGTCCTTTCGGTTTGTTGTTTGGGCTCCATCTTTCTTTTGTGGTGTTTAGTCTTTTGTTGGGGTTGGTTTTTGGGTGTTTTCTTGAGGTTTTGGGGCTTTTTTGGTTTGGCTTCTTACCTTCCTTTGGGTAGGTTCTCGTGTGGCGTTTGCTAGTGTGCCTGAGATCCTTTAATCTTTGTATCTCTTTCGAAGGTTATAAATTTATTTTTGCCGATAAAAAAAAAATGAATGACGAATTTTTGAAAGCAGTTAATATGAGTACTCTATTATGGAATCAACTTCCAACATCTATTGTAGTTTGCGAAGAAACAAGAAGTAGTGGAGCACATCACCTCTCCATCTGATTCAGAGTACTTGTCCAATGCGCAATGAATCAGCTCCCAAGCTCAGCTCATCATCTTGAATATCATCGTTATCATCTTCACAAGGATCAAGCACACTCTTAACCAGCACAAGTTACATAAAATAGAAACATGAACTGAACATTTGTACTAGTAACCCAATTATTTTGCTTTTCAAGCTATATTCAATCCTTACCTTGAGAGCTAACACAAAATGCTTGCTGTTAACATTCCCAACCTCCATTTTAATATGATTTTTATTCCATGGATTATGCGACTCTTGTTCTGTGCAGCCTCTGAAGAATGGAGACTTGTAATCAATAGGCTGCAAGACAGGTAAACGTGTGACTATCTGATCAAATATAAGGGGTGACAAAAGGTGATCATTCCTTTTTGTTGGGCTAGTGTCAGGCCAAAATACCCCAAAGCACGTAAGATTCATGTCCTTAACTTTACCAACATTTATCTTTACAGCAAAGCAATGCTGCAGTTCAATATGACATAATTCTAACAGAATATGAACTAGTTTAATTAAAGGGAAATTTATCGAAATGGTCCCCCTCGTTTCACCCTATCTCAATTTGGTCCCTCTAGTTTCAATTTCACTCTCACGAGCCCGGTAATTTCAATTTTGTACGAATTGAGTCCAATTGATAACAGACGTTAGGAAACATGACGGAAATCCCAATTTGGGGGGTTTTTTGAAGGGCAAACATGACTTTTCACCCACCCTTCTTCTTCCCCAACTTGAAACCCTAACCCTAAAGGAAATTAAAATATAATTTAGCATATAGCAACCTCCCATTGTCTGCTAAATGTGGAGAAAATTAAGAACAAGTAACAGAAAAGAAACGAGCACGACAACAATGCTATTGTCATTGCAATCAGCAAAGAAATTAGTTTTATACCAGGAAATCCATTTTCCATTTGCCTTCTGTGTTCCTCAAAGATATAGAACAGCCCACATGGGCTTACGGTTAGAACCCATCACTCCACTAGCCTCCCCTTTCAAACTCTAAAACCAACTCAACAACCAAAAAACCAAAGACAATTCACGTCTAATTACCCCTTCACTACTTATCCAAAAAAAAAAAAAAATTACCCATTCACTAATTTCTCAGCGGCCTTGTAAATTCAAGAACTTAGGCTTCAATTAACGAACCCTGTGAATTCCCGAGTCTTGGAAAAACAAGTCCACACCCATGCCCTTATAAAGTGGGTTTTCACAGCCACGAGTTTGTGCAAACCAAGTTACTTCAGATGTACAGAAGATGTTGTTGTCTTAATGATGCAACTCAACTGTTCGACAAAATGCTTGTTAGAAACTTATATTCATGCATGGGCAGCGATCCTCAGTTTATACATGGGTCATGGGTTTTTTGAGGAAGATTTTTTGCTATATAAGGAATTGTTGTTTGAGGAAGTTGGGTTCAAATTCTTTGTCTTTCCAGTGGTGTTGAAAATATGTAATGGTCTTGGTAGGGGAGCATCAAGGGAACTCGATCGAAGCTATTTGGATAAAAACCTATCAATTTTTCAACCCAACCACCCAAGCAATGACTTCCTCCACTCCCATTTCGCAGTCCCCGGAAATCTTTTGGGGCTAAGCATCGCAAGCTTTAGTCATTTGATTAGGGTTAGGGTGTCAAGTTGGGGAAGAAGAAGGGTGGGCGGAAAAGTCATGTTTGTCCCTAAAAAAAACCCCAAATTGGGATTTCCGTCATGTTTCCTAACGTCTGTTATCAATTGGACTCAAATCATACAAAATTGAAACTACATGGTTTGTTAGAGTGAAATTGAAACTAGAGGGACCAAATCGAGACAGAGGTGAAACTAGAGGGACCATTTCGATAAATTTCCTTTAATTAAAGATGACATAATTCTAACAGCATGAACTTGTTTAATTCAAAATGACATAATTCTAACAGCATTAGCTTCTTTAAGTTGTTACCATTCGTCAACCGCTACGAACCAAAAAGGTTGCAAGTGTATGGAGTGAGAAATTGAACCTTTCACTCGAACTACACAAGATCACAAGATTATTGGAATGACAAGTTAAAATGAAACTCGCACATGATTTGATGTTTTGGTCTCAAATTTGGACTAGAAGTTACTAATGTATGTTGGCGCAAAAATCCGGGAGTCTTCGAGAAACTGAACTTCTTGATGATGGAACTTGCTTCGAGGCACGTTACTCAGTCGCTTTCCGAAAACAGTATTCGCCCCCACCGTTTGGTGTGCACCGGGTTTGATGCGAATCTGTCTGAGGATACAACAAAGCCCGATCAATTCAATGATCTTCTGCCTGCGTCCGCACAAACGAAGGACAGACAGAATACCGAGTCGAAAATAGGATCGAAAGAACCAAGGAATTGCTGGCACCGTTTCTGCAGAGTAACGGTACGACAAAAACTAGAAAGCGATCTGTAGAAATTTTGGCAGAGTAACAAGGCTTGAATTCGGTGTCAAGTGAATGTAATTTGGGTGTTATTTATAGTCCCAAACGTACCCCTTAGTGAATAGACTTGAGTTTGGATCATAACTCTCCGTTTTGAGTTGCATCCGTTCACGAACCAATGTCTGAAATCCGCGCGCAAACACACGGGTATTGATACCCCAAACCGGGGTATTGATACAGAAACATTTCCGACCCGTACGCCACGTCAGCGACACCTTACCGCCAAGTGGCAATAAGAAAGGGCGCCTACAAGGCGCCAAGTGCAAAGTGCGCCATCAAAGCACCACACAGCCCACTGCCACGCTCACGCACGCGCGGGTGTGAATGTGTGTGTTCCATCACCGGCCGGGCCGATAATGCGCGTAGCACCATAGGTGCCTTGCCACTTAACACTATGTGAACATTATAGAAATGTTCCCATATATAAACCACTCAACCTTTTCCTCACTAGCCAATGTGGGACAAAACCAAAACACAACAAAAAGCTTTCTAAAAGGCACAAGGAATATTTTGATAAAACCCCAAATAAAAACCCATTTATTTTGATAATTTCCAACAATGTACATACTCAAAGCAGAACTACCAAATTGTTTTTTTTTTTGGCTTCCGAAGATTGAACTACCAAATTGCTGCGCACCTAATTAAAGTAAAAAGTTGCACATGATATGACTTTTGAGGGTATGGTCTCAAATTTTGAAGCAGAAATTATTGAAGTAGGAGTATGTAGCACTGCTAAGTTCCTCAAGCATTACCTCTTCTGGCATTCTATCCAGTGTTCTCATCAATTGAATGAACGTGCAAACCATTTTGCAAGCAGAACTCCTCCATTGGTTTTTAGAGTCTTTAACAGCCGATATGCTTGGAACTTCAAAACCCAACCAACAGGACACTAAGCTATTTGGATTAAGTACCTCATCCGATTAGAAGTGATTTTTGTCCTGGAGTTACACTTAATTTAATGTTCCTTCCTGCTTCTAGTTCCGGTGCAATTGATATTCATTGAAACCTCTTGGCTATCAGAAGATTCAAAACTCCAGTAACTGATAGAAACTATATCGAAAGAAAAAATAAATCAGATTAGTAAGGCAACAAAGTCACAAAGGAAATATCTCCATGAGCAATCAACCACAAATGTAGAAATGGTCTGGAGCAGCCATGGAGTGCAATCGCTAATAGTTACTTCTTTTTTTTTTTTTTTGAACATCGCTGACAGTTACTTCTGTGGGGGGTTTTCTAGGAGTTAATCATTGTCATAAAGTCATACCAACAAATGCAGCATTACCATTGCTTGCTACGTAGATTGCAAGATGGAGAAAACAGAAATGACATGACCCCATTGTCAAAGCACACGTAGAACGTATGAGTGTCACAGTATCGTTGGTTATTGCATAGATTGCTGAAATGAAGAAAATCAATGATGGTCCACCGTTTTCAAAGCACACGTAATGTGCCATATGACTGTTATTGCTTAGATTGCAGTAACAACAAACAGAAGTGGCTTCTCAACTATTTCAAAACACAGTTTAATAAAAACTATTTCAAAACACAGATAAAAGTGCATCATTTTGTTGGATGTTCTAAGGGGAGGTCGCAAATCACGTTACACACCAGCCCAAACCAATCACAGATTCACAATACAGTACCACATCAACCAAGTGACCTAACATCAGACATTAAGTTAGCAATGCTTCCAACTGCAATGAATCAAAAGAGTCTTACATGCACATTCCTCGATCATTGGACCTTCTACTCCTTCATAAACAGAACAGTAGCGTCTTAAGGTACTTCTTCTGCAGTGCATCATAGACACCTACACCAATAAAGAAACACAAAACCAATGAATAAAATGTAATGACGAGGGTACGATGTGTGACAAGTTAGTGAACTCAACATGCCTTTCTCCATCCAATCAATCAGTCTCCCTGACTCAACATCCACTAGCATAAGCTTCTTGATCTTTATTTCTGTTCGAACACAATTTCGTGGTTAGAAAAGAAAAAATACTTTCAAGGTATCATTTGAAATTAAACTGAAATGAGAAGGATATCTAAACACAGCAAGAACCTGAGGCAGGAACAGATTTCTGTCGTTGTTTTGCAGCAGTTATATCAATACCGGCTAAATCGTAATAATATATTATGGTAAAAATCAACAGAAAATTAACAGCACTGATTTGAACTCCTAACCTATGTACTGTCAAATTCAGGTCCATTTAGAGAGATTTGAGATAACAAAAATCACTACTAAAAAAAAACGAAGAATTGGCCTAGAGTCCAAAATGAAAGTGTCTTTAGGCTTTAAGTGAGTGCTAAATGCTCTTGAGGTCATAGATCCATGCTTTTAAAAGTGCTAAAGCCTAAGGTCCTTGAATTTTAAAAGAACAAATTTAGTGGACAATGTTACCCCTAAAACTCAAACACACCCACCGAGCGAAAATCAGTGACATATATGAACACATTCTTGAACCACTTCGCTGCCGTCCATTCACCAAAAAAGTTGAGAAAACCTCCACTCAAGCAGCAGCGGTGGGCCCACCGCAGCTGCCGCTACCTCTTCTCCCTCGTCACCACCGTTCATCACTGCAGATTGAAGCCATACAGAGGTAAGGGATAAGTAATCAATGCATCTTCGATCGCATTTGGGATTGAAGTGCCGGCGTTTCGTCAATTAGGGCTTTGAAATTTGAGAAACATGCGTTGGTTTCGGATTCAACCATATCAAGTTGAGATATAAGAATAGCAAGACTTGTGCATAGATTGATGAGATTTTCTCTCTCTGTTCTACAAAAGGAGGAGAAAAACAAATGGGATTGAATGGGGGGAGAGAGAGAGAGAGAGAGAGAGAGAGAGAGAGGAAAAGGTGAAATAATAATCTCTCAACACACAATGGGCGTTTTAGCAGAGGCGAGCAGAGTGGGAAGTCATAAAACATGACTGAACAAGGAAGATTACAGACTGCCTTTCAAAAAAAAAAGAAGGAAGATTCCAGAATGACCAAAAAAAAACAAGGAAGATTACAGAATGCACTAGCTTTGTCCCCTGGGAAGTCATAAACATGACTGAACAAGGAAGATTACAGACTGCCTTTCAAAAAGAGGAAGATTACAGAATGAGCAAAAAAAAAAAAACAAGATTACAGAATGAGCAAAAAAAAAAGAACAAGGAAGATTACAGAATGCACTAGCTTTGTTGGGGACATGTAATAAGTTGTTCGATATAGCCAAAATAGGCTCCAAGTTGTTCGATATAGCTGCTCAAGGCAACTTTATTTAAGCTTTAACTTATTTATCACAGCTTTTGCACCCTTTGATATTTAATCCGGAGCAAATGCAAGCCTCAATATTGCACTGTTTATATAGTTGCTCTTTATCTGAAACAACGGTGTACCATAAGTTAATTCACATTGCATTTTTTGTAAATTTCATTGCACCCGAAGATTGAGTTGCCCTAAACCCAACTTTTTATTTTGAAAAATATAATCATTGCTCCTTGACTGAACAACGTTGCACCTAGACTAAATTAACATTGCACCTTTTGTAAATTTCATTGCACCCGACGGAGGAAGATTGAGCTGCCTTAATCCCAACTTTTTATTTTGAAAAATATAATCATTGCTCTTTGAATAAACACCGTGCACCTAGACTGATTTAACATTGCACCTTTGTGAATTTCATAGCACTCGACCGAGGAAGATTGAGTTGCCCGTGTGATGTATAAATTCAACTTTTTTAGTTTCAAAAAAAAAAAAATAATAATAATCATTGCTCCTTAAATGAACAACGTTGCACCTTGACTAATTAACATTGCACCATTTGAGAATAGCATTGCACCCGAATGAGAACGATTGAATTACCTGTGTGATGTCTAAATTCAATTGTTTATTTTTGAAAAATAGGCAATTACACCTTGAATGAAAATAAAGTTGCACCTCGACTGAATTAACATTGCCCCTTTTGAGAATACCATAGCATCCTAACCAGTAAGATTGAGAAGTGTGATGAATTCTAAGTCCAACTTTTTATTTTGGAAAAATGACCATTGCTCTTCAACTAATACATTGTTGCACATTGACTGAATTGTTTTGGAACTTTTGAGAATAGCATTGCACCCTGATGAATTAACTTATTGGGACCAACAAGGGAGTAGTTTTATTTTTTATTTTTTAGTAAGGTGTTCCGGATCAATTGAATTCATTAATATTAATGGTGATCCAATCAAATTCTCACACCTATTTGCACTACGATCTGATCCATGGATTCATGAGCTGTAAAATAGAAGCAAATACAGTAGCACTAGTCTCGTGCGGACTTTGTTGACCACGTGTTGCAAATTGTTGGCTAGAAAGAGGCAAGACAAAGAAACCTCCTTGTAGTACTGCTTTGGTTTTTCGTCGAGTTTACAGAGCAAAAAGAGGATAATCCATGCGAATTGGAGAGATAAGCCGGCGCTGGGAAATCGTCGGAGTCTAAATTGTCGAAGTAAGATTCTGGCAATGACAATTTCAATGGCAGTGGATGGCCGACGAGGATGTCGGACAAAACGTTGCTATAATCGGCCAAGAGAGATCCAAGACGGTGGAGGTTTGATTTGGGGCAAAAAATAGGGATATTTTGGGCAGTTCACATACAATTTAACATGTACGTGGAATTAAAATTTTCCTTCTCATGAGTTGGGAATTTCAGAAAGCATGCCTGCTTTGGTTTTTCGTCGAGTTTACAGAGCAAAAAGAGGATAATCCATGCGAATCGGAGAGATAACGCCGGCGCTGGGAAATCGTCGGAGTCTAAATTGTCGAAGTAAGATTTTGGTAATGACAATTTCAACGGCGATGGATGGCCGACGAGGATGTCGGACAAAACGTTGCTGTAATCGGCCAAGAGCGATCCAAGACGGTGGAGGTTTGATTTGGGGCAAAAAAATAGAATGAGGATATTTTGGGCAGTTCAAATACAATTTAACATGTATGTGGAATTAAAATTTTCCTTCTCATGAGTTGGGAATTTCAGAAACCATGCCTGCTTTGGTTTTCGTCGAGTTTACAGAGCAAAAAGAGGATAATCCATGTGAATCGAAGAGATAACGCCGGCGCTGGGAAATCGTCGGAGTCTAAATTGTCGAAGTAAGATTCTGGTAATGACAATTTCAACGGCGGTGGATGGCCGACAAGGATGTCGGACAAAACGTTGTTGTAATCGGCCAAGAGAGATCCAAGACGTGGAGGTTTGATTTGGGGCAAAAAAAATAGAATGAGGATATTTTGGGCAGTTCACATACAATTTAACATGTATGTGGAATTAAAATTTTCCTTTTCATGAGTTGGGAATTTCAAAAACCAGATCTGGAATTTTCCCAATTTTTTATTTTCCCGTTCAACTATTAATTGCACATGGTTGCCCCTTCTACTATCCAAAAGTTAGTACTTCCTAATAGGGCTGCAAACAAGCTGAACCACACTTTGACATGTTCAGGCTTGGCTCTCTTTGAAATATACTGGCTCAATAACGTCTTGAATGGGGGCTGGCCCTCTCTTTAAAAGTTGTTCTCCTTTGCTTTGCTTTCCTGAGGAGGCGATGTGGGACAAAAGGAAGAATAGAAGGAAAGTCTTGTAGAGAGGTTTGCTTTACAGTATCATATAAATAAATATACAAAATATAATATAATATATTTATATTTATATCTATTTTGTATATATACTTGGCCAGCCAGCTCAACCTGAGCATTACCTAGCTTGAGCTCGGCTCATTCA
The DNA here is from genome assembly GCA_963854785.1 of Vaccinium vitis-idaea. Lineage (NCBI taxonomy): Eukaryota > Viridiplantae > Streptophyta > Magnoliopsida > Ericales > Ericaceae > Vaccinium > Vaccinium vitis-idaea. The sequence continues at coordinate 29,856,885 of OY978216.1, read as the reverse complement.
GAAAACAAGCCAAAACTTTGTGCTTGAGCTCGTTCGTTTAGGCCACGAACCGAGCCGTTCTCGAGCCGAGCTTCGAACTACTCGCGAACGGCTCGGTTGGTTTGCAGCCCAACTTACTAAGGCCAATTCCCAGATTCCATCCATTTACTGGATGAAAATATTATAACCTAACCATTAGTGGGTTAGTTGAAGGCTATATCGGTTTTTTAACCATCCAATAAACACACACGCACACACATATGGAGCCGGTTCCGAGAACACATAAAAAAAAAAAAAAAAAAGACACTCCATCTCAGCCCTCGAAACCAACGGCTAAGATTAAAACTTAAAAAGTGAACACACTCCCTCTCCACTCCCCATCACACCAGATTTTTCCCTCCCCCTTCCCATCTCACGTTCTCTCTTGCCTTCCCCTCCCCACTCTGGCAACTCATGTCAAGTGACGTGTATCTCCAGCGACCTCTCTGAAAAACACGTTTTAAACACATCTAATGGTCCGGATCGTCGAAATTTAATCCCGAACAAAAAATCCCGCACCGTAGCTTACATAAGGGAGCCCTCATAGGATATGCTATGTGTGTGTATATCTTTCTTCCTCTATTATCTCACAGTCCCTACTGATCACCTCCCATGTCCAAACTTAGATGAGTAATCAATAAAATGGGAACGAAAAGCTAAAACAGAAAACGGGTTTCCCTTAGAAACATTTGTTTGCTGAGATGAGTAATCAATATGTTTGCTGTTTCTCTTAATGAGGGCCAATTGCATGTGTCTAACTTCCTAATTTAAGGTATTGGATGTAGGATTCGAATGGGATCTTCAAATATTAAGGACTTCTTGACCTCGTGATGCAGTAGTTATGGAGGAAGAATACCTTAGGTATTTTAAGCCTGGCAAAATCATAATTATGCAGTTGTTGAATTTTGCGTTGGGCCCATTTGGGTCCGACCCGAAACGGCTCAACGATCAAGACCCATCGCCTGTGGCCATGGCGTACGTCGTTTTTCGGGCTTTTGTTGCTGTTTAGGGCTCCGAAAGGCCAATTTTGCCGTTTTAAGCAAAGATTTGAATTGCCAATTACTTGGGCAAGGAAAATCCGAATTAAGCGTCGCTTTTGGGAAACATCTTAGAATTTTCTCTAGCTTCTGTTTTGCTATTATTTTTGAATTTTTCATTTTTGATAATTTTTCATTAATTATTGATTCAGCTTCCTTTTCTGGGGTGGATCAATTAGGGTTTCAGTTTTCCCAATTTAATAAGTTGTAAGCCTTAAGGGCACAACAATTTTGAGTATTTTTTAATGAAAAAAGAGTCTAGAGAATGTTTTCTCTAAATTATCCTGTCTGTGTTCGATTGTTGCACGTCTTTTCTGTAGTTCATAAGACGCCCTGCATCACCTCGTTTAGTCTGTCTTTGGACTTGTTTGCTACCACTTCTGGCGATGGTCAAATTAAGGTACCCTTAATCACCGCTTTTAGTAATGGGGGGTGAGTAGGGACTGTGAGACCTAGGAATAAGGAGATAGATACATATACCTATATTGGATCGTTAAAAGATAGATATAGCCTTCAACTAACCCACTAACAATTAGGTTCTAACTTTTCCGTCTGTTAAATGGATGGAATGTGTTAGTAAGTAACGTTTGAATAGTTAGAGGGGCAACCGTGTCCAGTTGATAGTTGAAGAAGAAAGTAAAAAAAAAAAATTGAATAATTTAAGGGATAAGTACATATTTTATCCCAAGGATAAAGGTTGTTATCTCCATCTTTTGCAGCAATTGCAATGCAAACAAGAGCACCAAAAAGAAAAAGAAAAAAAAGAAGAAATTTAGAAGCCATGTTTTGCTAGTAATTAAGGACTCTTAAGATAATGAATTCTTAAAAAAAAATTCATTTTACTTTTCAAGAGAGATAAAATATTTGGGACATCCTAAAATGAAGAAAAAAAAAAGACTTAATTTGGTACGGAAGGGAGTACTATTTAAAGTGATGCAGTTTCTAATTTCAAATATAACACGGCTTTTCATAATGGACAATCGATTTTGAACAAGGGAGATATATAGAATAACTAACACTCCTTCTAACCTCTTTTAGGTGTGCATTTTCAACCCACAAAAAACATATTTTCTATAGGGAAAGGCTACAATACACACCCCTATTTGGGTGTGTATGATACACACTCCTATAAAAGTTAGGAATTGATACGTATATGTATAAAAGTTACGAATCGCTTACCTCTTATTAATTAAAGTTATGATTTTTTTATATAAAAGTTACGAGACGCACCAAAATGTTATAAATCAGAGAAAATGTTAAGAATCATATTGCTAAAAGTTACGAAACACTAAAAATTGTTGCGATTGCCAATGAGGTGACACAATATAGATCATACAATAGATGCATATGGTACACACCTTTAAATTAAAGGGTGCGTATTGTAGCCATACATGGAAGAACATAATTGTTTTCAATTATTATCACCTTAGCTTGTGACTGTAGATTTCGTTGATCTTGACATTATTTATCTATGGAGTGAGAAATTGAACCTTTCACTCGCACTACACAAGATCACAAGATTATTGGAATGACAAGGCAAAATGAAACTCGCACTTGATTTGAGGTTTTGGTCTCAAATTTGGACTAGAAGTTACTTAAGTACATACTCAAAGCAGAACTACCAAAAAAATTTTTATTTTTTTATTTTTGCTTCCGAAGATTTTTTTTTTTTTAACTACCAAATTGCTGCGCACCTACTCAAAGAACGTTATGGAGAAATTCCGAACCATAAATTACTGAAGATTGAGGGTATGGTCTCAAATTTTGAACCAGAAATTACTGAAGTAGGAGTATGTAGCACTGTTAAATTCCTCAAAAAGTCACTTATTTTACCTTGTTTACAAAAACATTAGATTCATGAAAGTTTTTTCTTTACCGTAGAAATTTTGGTGTGAATTTTTATAAAATGTTGTAAACAAAATTGGTTTATTTTCAATCAGAAAAAAGAAAAAGAAAAGAAAGACCTTTGATATCAAAGTATCACTTAGCAACATCCATGAATAATTAATGGGAGCTGATTTTGGACTCTTTTTTTTTTATGCAAGCACTCCAAAATGTAATGAAGTTACAAAACTATCCTTTTGAAAATATAAAAGTTACTAGAGGCACTCCACCCTCAAATTATCTCCTCATTTACTCACTCCAAACAAAATATTGAACCAAAACCAAACAGAAAAAGTCAGAAGCAATTAACATTGGCAGTCGAAATGATAAAGGTAGAAGCAATCATAGTCCATGGCTAGGCAAATCTACTATTGCAAGTTAGATCGGAGTAGGAGAAATCAACGATCGGCGCGGCGGCTGGATGGATTGGGGAGAGAGATTAATCAAAATACTTAGAAAATCGAAAAAAACAAGGGGAGGGTAGGGGAGCTGGTGTTCAAGAGACTGGCGTGAAGCGTCCGGCCTCCCTGAGCAGTTGTAGCTGGCTGAGAGGCGGTTGAAAAAAAGGGTTTACGAGAGAAGTTAGGTTAGAGAGAGTTGGGTTACAAAAACTTCAAAAATATACATAACAAATTTGCAGCTAGAACAAGGAAACCTTAAAAAATTTATAGCTAGAACAAGGAAACCTTATATCAGAATACCAATGTAAGTTTCGACGTGGAGAATCTACTCAAAAAAGAAATAAAAATAATCACGAGCTTAAACCAGCTTTTGGATCCAAAAATTTCCAACACTTATGTCTGTAGTGGTAGTGGTGGTGATGTATTGAAGCGCATCGATGTTTTTTGCCCTGTTTGGTTCCCCTCTCATTTGGATTTGTGAAGCGATGATGGAAATTTTTTTTAGCCGAACCACGCCCTTCTTAAAATACACAAAACCCACCCAGTCATAACTTAATCTTGACAAAATCATAAGAAAAGAACTGAAAAACGACCTTCCGAGCTTGAATCCTTGATCTACAGCACCCAATTCACAATAGATTTTTTGTTACAGGTTAGGGTTTAGTGGGCGTCCATTTTTTCTTCTTCTGTTAATAGAGGAGGCGGAGGAGAAGAGTAAAAAAATTTGGGAGCGCCTGAAGTAAAATTGAAAGTAAAAAACTTTAGGAGCACCAGAAGTAAAATTAGAACTTGCAAAAGGGTGAATTTGGAAAATCACTATAGCTTGGAGTGCCTGCATCAATTTTTGGAGTGCGATTATCAATTCCCTAATTAATACTCCACGGGGATCACATTCAAATTCTTTATTCCCTCCGCCAGGGTGGAATTGCTTGAGTAAACTTCTTTTAGAAATAAAATGTGACAAGTTATAAACAAAACCCTTTTGGGTTTTTTAATGAACCTTACGGAGAAATTTCTCTAAAATGTAAAAATGGAGTCTGGTTATCAATATTGGGGTGTGAAAATAATTTTCCTTAATATTCACCCTTTTCCCTTTCAATTGGCCATAAACTTGGGGAGACACATTAGTATCATAGGGAGGACACCATTGAATCCATGTCACCAAAAGTGATTAATGTTGACTAATCGGGATCACAAATTAAAACTTGGAGACGATTTGAGGGTATGACCTCAAATTTGAACTTTTTTTTTTTTTTTTTTCCAGTTCTGTCGTTTGCCATTTCTAATCTATTAGTACATGGGAAAGGGGGAATGTGGCTCAATCCCGAAATGTAGTGTAGGGCACATTCAAAATCTCTACCGCATGAGCTAGCCACCACTTGCTAATTAGTTACTTAGTGGGATTGTACAAGTCAAAATATTTAGCAACAAAATATACACTTGTTTAATTGACCACGATCTTGGCATTTAATCGATATTGTAGATAGAAAACCGTTGACTCCATGTCCCCTATATTTTATTAACTCTGAAATTGAAGAAAAAAATTGCTTTCAATTATTGTACTTGTGGATGTGGCGGTATATAACTACGGAGTGAGAGTTGCAACTGTTACACTCTTTAAACAAGATCACAAAATTATTCAGAATTTCTAATCAAATTGAAATTTGCACATGATGTGAGGGTATGTTCCCAATTTGAGCAAGAAATTTCTGTAACATGTAGCCAAAGTAGTACGTTCAAGTTCTTTGTTCCCTGCGCTTAGATGGAATTATTTGAGTCAACTTCTTTAAGAAATAAAATATGCCATTTTTTTAATTGGCCATAAAGTTAGAACATATATATATCGGCAGAGTCAACTTCTCTTGTAAAAATATACCATCTACTTTTTTAATTGGCAACAAATTTGGGATATACATAATCGAATATTCGGTGGGCGGTAGGTAGGTGCCCCAAGTTACGTATTGAAACACGTTGGATTGACTTCCCATAAGGCTAATATATAAATGATCACTTGGGTATACCACTGGAAAGATTGTTAGGATAGCATTATAAAAATGAGTGCATTGATTCTTGCTACACGCAATTTTATGTTCGAGAAACTTAGCTTGGATTAATCTGAAGTTTTGAGTCTAAATTTAGCTAGCCAAACGGATGATCACCAAGTAGACCTTGGGTTGTAGCCCAATGGTCTTGCACTCTTGCCCCTTGAGTTAGAGTCCTGAGGTGGAGGTCGTAGGTTCAGGCTCATGGAGCAGCGGTTGGCTCCTTATAGTAACCTAACATAATAGTAATATACTAACATCATACAACGTGGCCAAAAAAAGTAAAAAATTAATGATCACCAAGATTTTGTGGTGTCGTTTGGAATGACTTTGCATTAATTCCTGTTAGACACAATTTTATGTATCAGAAACTTAGCTTGGATTAATCTGAAGTTCGAGTCTAAATTTAGCTAGCCAAATGATCACCAAGATTTGATTTGGAATTTTTGTATTCTTAGTTAAGTGTTCACCAAAAGAAAGAACAAAAGTACTTGGTTCCGACCATTAATATAATTATCGAATAGTGGGAATAGTGGGAATAGTGGGGCCGTTGAGTAGTAGATAGCAAGGTTCTGAATCCCCGTACCGGACAAGGTTCCAGTTTTCTTATTGGTACAGTATTGTCCAAATTAAAAAAATATATGGCCCAATTGAGACCCTAGTATATACAGTCATATATATACTATACCTATTAGTTGTAGCCTTAGAGCAAGTGCAACAGCCTCCCTATCTCTATTTTAAGGAGCCAAACCCAAAAAACAAGCTCCAACAGCCTCCCTAAACCCCTCCCTAAAATACAAAAGTGAATAGTACCTCCCTAAAATCCCCCCCATTTAGGAAGGCACTATTCACTCTCTACCCATTTTTTTATTCTTTCTCTCTCTCCTCCCCCCTCAAAACCGTAGCCTTCTCCCCTTTTTTTATTTTTTTATTCTCTCTCTCTCTCCTACTTTGTACTCATATATTATATTTTATTAAAAATAGGGAGGGTAATAGAGAGGATTGTTGGAGATGTGGATTGATAAAATGAAAAATGTGCACTGTTTATGACTTTTTTTGGAGAAAAATTTGGGTCATCTGTTGTGGATGGTCTTATAGGAAAGTAGTAAAGCTGCAACAGAGCACAACAGCCGCAGCCGAGCACCGACGAAGTGCATGTCGGCATCTGGTCTTTCTCCATCATCTCGATCTCACTCTCTCTCCATCTCTCGATCCAGGTCTCTCTCTCTCTCTCTCTCTCTCTCTCTCTCTCTCTCTCTCTCTCTCTCTCTCTCTCTCCCTTCATCCCGCCTAGATCTGTGCTTTGCTGGTTGCCGTTGTCTCGTCCATCAACGGCTGGAACGCTGGGTAGTGATTAATTACTTTGTGCGGCTGCAAAATTTCGGACGGAAATCCCGGTATCACCATATCGGCCGGTATTTTCTGAAATTTCTGGTATCGTCCGGTAAGGCCCGGTATTGAGACCGAGACGGAATGTGAGGTGCTTGCTACCGTTTTTCCTCTAATCCGGTATGTATCGGCCGGTTCCGGCCGTTACGGAACGGGATTCATAACCTTGGTAGGTAGGGAATGTGATAATTGAAGAACATCTTTGAATTCATCATAAACACAATGGCTTATACACTTCCTCCGGTATAACCAATTACAAAAAGTCGTATGATTTTCTATATTAATGGGAAAAAAAAAAGGTTGCTGGGATAATTTTTTATTTCTTTTTTGCTACTAATTAAAGATCTCAATTAGTTATTCAATTTGGCGTGAAGAAATTTCGAAGATTTTATCCAAAAGCATGTTTTTGTTAATTTAATACCGATTACAAACGGAGGAGTGTATCTACAAAAAGTAATACGATGAGGAATTCAAGTGTTTCTTTGATAGAAATATGGAGGATACTGGAGCTGAGCTTCTGCATTTGTATTATTCCGAGTCATCCGATTGGGATTGTACAATTCAAAATCTTTAGCAACGAAATATTCAAAGTTTTGTTTACCCAAAAAAAATATTCAAAGTTTTAATTGATCATCATCTTGGCATATGATCATTGCATAAACAATATTGTGTACCAACTTCCAGACTCCAAGATTTTCATCCAGCGCTAACAAAAATATATAGTGTGTCCACGATGAAAAGCTATATGAAAAAAATAAATAAATAAAACTCCGACTAGACAAAAGAGACATATCCATTATATCATTTGACAAAAAAAGACTCCAACGTATTACAATATCCCACGATGAGTTTTCATATTTTGAAAGCGTTGCATTATAGCTTCATTATCAACATTCTTAAACATGTCCTTCTCGATGAACGTGACCAAAAAATCATTCAACCATTCATTTTCCATCCGGTTACGCAATCGGGTTTTTATCAATGTCATCGACGAAAAAGCTCTTTCAACGATTTATGTGGCGATTGAGAGAAAGAGAGAGAGAGAGAGAGAGCTTTCATTCGACTTTCCCCTTTTTTTAAATTTTGACCAAACCCCACTTTGCCATTATATATTATATATTATATGTTGGGTTTTAAAAGCCCACTATCCCATATTCCCATTCGTTTTTAAAATCCACTACGTGATATTATATATTCATTTATTTGGTTTTGGGTTTGTTTTGTTTTGTTATGGTTATAACAAGTTGGGTCAAATTTAGTTATATTTATTTAAACCTCGCACGAGTAACCCAGTGCTGACAATACTAAAGAAAATATAATTTATATCTAAAAAAAAAAATTCAATGCATTTTTTAAACCCAGCGATGTCGCTTGACCTCGCTGACTTAATGGTGGTGAGTCACCCCTGCCTGCTTCGATCATTTTAGGCAAAACAAACAAATAAAAGATTAATCCAATATTTTCCTTCAAATTGTATCCAACGATTTCACGGAATTATTCTCAGCTCCAAACATTTTAAGCTGTAAACTAGAGCCTTCCCACTTTGTTTTGCAAGAGTTTCAATCCTTTCCGTCATCTCAGGACTCAAAAGCGTCTTCCCGTCCCCAACAACTCCCGTCTGCAAGAGTTTCAATGCTAGGTGGGTTGTGTCGTGTCGTGTTGTGCGTTGGTTGTGCATGTGGCCTTTACCGTCCGTATATGATTATAATGTTTTTGAGTAGTAATTTCATTAGCGTAATTTATTCATGTGCCTTAATCCTGGTGTTGGGGCCGCAGTGTATTATTTTGGGTGCCTCACAGACTATGCATGAGCATTGTGCCCGTTGCTTTGATTATGAATCGAGTTTTTGCTGGTACTTAGTTTTGATAATATCTTTTTCCCAAAATTCTCACTATTTGGGATCTTAAGTTCTAAATGAGAAATTGAGGATTAGATTGATAGTTTACAATTATCTAATCCAGTTGATTTTCTAGCAGCCATCCAAATAACTATCTTATAATTTTTAGATGACTCGAATATTTGTGTGAGCGCCGAAGTGAGCCCCACACAATCATATATATCATACGAAAGTAAAAGAAAGAGAGAGAAGCAAAAAAAGACGGACCAAAATTGTGAAAGGGAAAATTGGAAAAACAAGCCAAAATTGGCCAAGGGGCAAAATTGGAAAAAAATTAGGCCAAAATTGGAGAGCCACCATATTGAAGCCTAGCTACTCATGCTTTTATATATATTGTATGATATAGGGGCTGGTTTCCATAACACAAATAATACGACAATTTTCTTTGAAGCCCCACAATAATAATTGGAGCCGTTCAATTTGTTTAAAATATGATTTTAGATTTTCCATAAAAAATCAACTCATTCGAATATCCGTGAGTGCTTGATCCAAATAGTTCTGCAAATACCAATTTTTGTTAAGCTTTCAGAAAAAAATTGATTGATCAACCACTTGACCGAAACAATTTTTAAATCATTTGCTAAATTGCCAAAAACGTCATAGATTCGCTATTTCTTTCTTACAAAACGAAGGAGGTATGAATTAAACTTTTTTATGCTTATCTCCCGGGCACATACAGTCTTCAGTTTTCGGACACATGGAGTCTTCAGGCATGCATATGATCCGCATTCAATTAGGTTTTCCAAACACATGCAGTCTTGACTCATGCACATGAGTATGTAATTAGGGACTGTATCTCACAAATTTCGAGTCTGCAAAAAGACGGAAATATGTTGAACAAAAGAGTCAATTTTATTGATTGAAAAATTAGGGTTTACAATCTCTGCAACAATTTCTGATGAAAGAAAATAATCCTCTGATTCTTCTCTTCAAGAACTTGATCCGAGGGCTTGATGTTTGTTCGATTTGAACGGCGAGATCTTCTTTGGTCTTTGTGAAGATGATGGCGGATTTGACGGATTTTGACTTGACGGCTTTGAAGCTTCTTCTCAAGTTGATTTGCTTGATCTTCTTTAATTTCATTGAAAAAGATGACGAATTTGTGACCGTTGACTTGAGGACTGTAGAGCTTCTTCTCAAATCGGTCTTTGAGATCTTCTTCAATTTGGTTGAAGGAGATGCAAATTTGCAGATGTTGATTTGAGGGCATAATTTGATTGGCCAGACTTGATAAATAAATAATTGTGTCATTTTGACATGTGGCACCATTTAATTGGACCCTTCACACATCTTTGACTTTTGACCTATGGACATTTGACAACATTTGGTTGGCCATTTATTGTGCCCTAATTGTTAGGCCTTGCAACACGTGGCAGCTTGTCATAGGCCAGAAATTTTACATGCCTACAGGGACATGCATGGATGGGTGTCGTTTTAGTAAAATACTTATTTCTCCATTTATATATGGATTGTAAGCAAAAAATTTGTTGATAGCACTTTCACTTGGAATAGTAAGACTGTTAGTACACTTTGGTTAGGGGTGAAATTTTAATCGGAAAAACCAGACCGGCCGAATTAACTAGTCTTGACTCATGCACAGAGAAAAAAGTGTTTGGCTGAATAGTTTTTCATAGAGCTAATTAATGTTTAGTGATCTTCCATTAATTAGTGTTTTCGTCATTCGAAATTAGTATTTTTTTATTCAAGAGAGAACAAAAAAAGAAGGCGTAAATGTTTGATTGAAGTTGAAAAAAATCTATATAAAACCAACAAGAAAAGCAAAAAGACAGTGAAATAACATTTGTTTAATGGTTTTTTAGGCTTGAATTAGTTAATTTTCAGTGGGGTTTTGGTTATAATTTTACATGCACCTCTCCAATTCTTTTTATCAAAACGAATGCCTGATTGATATTATTTGACATGAATTAAAAAAAAATGGAATAAAATATAAACAATAATAATAATTTCGAAAGAAATTGCCCAAGAACACCCAAGGTACTTTTTTTTTTTTTTATCGGCAACAAAATTCTATTTAAAACATGACAAAGGATACATCGAGAGATTGAAAACTAGCCAGGAATAGCCAAATAAAGATTATAAGGCTAAGAAAAGGCTTGAAAATGAACATCCAGCGAAAGGTTGGATGTTAGAAAGAAAGAGAAAAAAACGGTAGAGATAGAAAGACAGCTCTCTAATTTCTTCAAGACACCACTAATAGCTGGTTAAGGTTGAGTACCAGCACGAGATGGAAAGACAGCTCCAGCACGAGATGGGAAAACAGCTCCAGCTTCAAGCAGTACTGCACGAGCTAGAGATGCACCTCCTGGAATTCGAGCTGCAACTCCAATGCAAATAAGAGCACCAAAAACCACAAAAAGAAGAAATTTGGAAGTCATGTTTATTGAAGATAATCAGTTCTCGATGAGGATTAATGGAGGACTCGAGAGTAGGTATATGTAGGGATTACACATGGAGGAGGTTTTATAAATGCAAACATGATTATTGAATATGGGGGCCGTTGAGTAGCAGGAAGGGTATAAAAATGTTTAAAGAAAGTACATGGATCTTTCCCTGCATCATAAGTCACTGCAAAAAGTCGTATGTTGTCGGTATATGTTAGTGAAAAAAGAAAATTTTTCGTGTAAAATTTTTCAATTTTGTCGTAACGAATTAAAGATCACAATAAATAGCTATTTAATTTGATGTGAGAAAAACTTCAATGAAAACAATGTTTTTCTAATTCTGAAAAATTAAACAACATGACTTTTCACAATGGACTATCGATCATGAAGGGAGAGAGTATATCAACAATAATTAGTACTAATTGTGAAATTCAAGTGTTTTTTATGACAAATATATGAAATTCAAGTATTTTTTGAAGTATATTTGATAAATATCTCAGTTCTTTACTACCTATTCTTTACTCTGAAATGGAAGAAAAAAATTGCTTTCATTGTAGTAGTGGATGTGGTTGTATTTAACTACAGTGTGACAATTGCACCTTTTACGTGGAGTACTGGACAAGATCACCAAAATATTTATATTGACCAATTAAATTGAAGTTTGGGCAAGAAATGAGGGTATGGTCCCAATTTGAGCAAGAAATTACTCAAATACGTAGCCAAAGTAGCACTACAAAATTCCTCAAGATGTATGAAACTTTCTTTTTTTTTGCGAAAATTTTTTAAATTGTACACAAAATTTAAAAGGTCCATGGGAATTACATTCAAGTTTCTATATTCCCTGCGCTAGGGTGGAATTGTTTGAGTCAACTCTTTTACAAATAAGTACTAACTTTTTAATTGGCCATAAACTTGTAATATATACATTGGTAGAGTCAACTCCTTGTGGAAATAAGATATTCATTTTTAATGGCCATAAATTTGGGATTCACGTATAGGAATCGTATGGAGGACAGCGTTGACTCCATGCCACCAAAATAAGATATCCATTTTTTTAATATCCAAAAAGACAATAACAATAACATCGGAACAATTTGTCCAACCATACCCAAGATACTATAATTAGAAGTAGCAATGATTAGAGATGGAGACCTCGATCTCTAATTTCTTAAAGGCCCTTCCTTTTTTCTTTTTTTTTTCTTGATCAGATTACTTCTAAGTCTATAATCAAGAAATGCCAACCGGCACTTACAAAGGACTCCATCCAAATACAATGAAAAGGAATTAAACAATAAAATCTATTGAAATTGGCTCAATTGCCACTCTCTGCTTTTCCCGTCCGGACGGGGATTGAGGGCCGTCCCAACAGCCTACTCTGCTAAAGCTCCATTTTCAGTTTTTTGAACATTCTGCATTTTTCGTTCGGGCGGGGATGAATTCCATTTGAACGGTTGGGATGCTGAAACGCGCGTATTTAGTCCATTTGAGGGTTTCTCATTGTATTGTAAGCAAACATAGCAACTTTTCTGATAGAGAAAAAGAGAGAAACTCTAAGAGATCTCATCTGTAACCTTTAGGCATCTAGTTTTCTTCTGATTAGCGAAACCCTCAATCATTTGACTGCTCATGGAGTAGGTTTTCATAGCCCAACTAGGTAAAATCTCTGTGTTTGCAATTTCTTTCCCTCTCTTCTCTGGTTTTTTCAATTACATAGCATAATCGCATCTGTTTTATGTGTTTGTTCGTGCTTCCACACAACAAACTGGAATCAGGGCTTTAGGTTTTTCGACCTAAGATTTGTTTTTGGCGATTTTTGCTATCATTATTGAAGAACAATGACTAACAAATCCGTTAAAGGTTCAAAGGACGGTAAAAATCCGATGGACAGTAAAACTCCGAAGGAGGATTCATCAGGCTTCTCCTTTTCATGGAAAAATAAAAAAATCCACATCTAAAGCCTGTCACAATGTCATTCACATTTGGAAGAGTCGGTCTCTCTCGAATAAAAAACTTGTTTCACTTGTGATGCAAGGATGAAGGGCTCTTTGTCATATTGGGTCTGACCTTGGTATGGTAAACACTCAAAAGAGTATAGTAAACAGAGCATATAAACACCGCGAGGAGTGGCAAAAAAACATAAAACTACACATATCACCACCAAAGTCCAAAACCAATTGACCCGAATGCCTTAGAAAATTATCCGACTACCGGAGAGTATGCCTCATTTACTGGTCGAATATGTTGTGGATGTAGATGTTTCCATTTGAAGCAATTTGGGGGTTTTGGGGATTAGCAAGTAAATTGTACAGATTTGAGAAAATTTATATAAGAAAATCATGTTCTTAATTTGATTTAGGTACTTCGATAGCTTTGGAAAAAAATCACTTGATAATTTATTTTAGGTAAATGAAATCATATGTAGGCATAAAAGTTACAGTTCCCATCATTTGCCCTAGTTGTATGCATGCTTATGCAGAGGCAATCTGAGTGCAGACTCCAGTGTTTCCCTACTTAAGTTTTTTATATTCCTTGGTTTTTTAAGAATTATTTTGTCTGCAGCCATCTACTACATATGGGCTAAACGAAACCTCATAGCCTTCCAACACAAGAGCACTACTTGCTAGCACAAAGTGGGAGCAAGAGTTCGCACAAATTGGGGGAACACCAGTTTGGTGCAACAAAAAAAAAAAACAATTTAGAGGTCGTGAGAAATCTGGCGCAAACCATAAAAAAAATTCACATTTGATTTTAGAGAAAAGGGGCAAACCTTAAAACACTAGAACATCAGTTCGCACTTCACACGGCTCCAGATTTGCTCCAGTTGTAAACAAAGATCAAACTAAGATGGAAGAACGCACGGCTCCAGATTTGTACGTTTGGGAGATATGGTTCTGGCGCTAGTTGAAAAAGGGATTCGAAATTCTAAATGGGTCGATTTTGGGGTGGGTCGATTTTGGGCGCGAGCCCTTGGCGCCTCTCTAATTGGAAGAACGCTATGTTTGAGGTTTAATGAAACGCTATGTTTCAACCTTCCGTGCTTTCCTCTGTCTTACCTTCATGGAACGCTATAGTCGATTCTCGATTACAGCATTCTTAAAAGCACGCTATAAAACTAAGTTATGAAAGGTCATATGTGTTGTAGTGTCAGGCCAGACCCAAAGAGAGATTCTTAGTATTTTTCATGATAAAATACAACAATTCATCTGTGAGGAGATCAATGGAGGGAAATATTGTATTCTTGTGGACGAATCTCAAGATGAGTCCAACAGAGAGTAAATGGCTATTGTTCTGAGGTTTGTTGATAAGGATGGGCTTGTACGAGAGCGTTTCTCTGACATAGTTCATGCATTGACACTACTTCAGCAAATTTGAAAAAAAGAAATATGTACTGTACTGTACGTTCTTACTCGTCACAACCTCAATGTTCAAAATATTTGTGGTCAAGGATATGATTGTGCTAGCAACATGTGTGGAAGATGGAACGGATTGTAGGCTTTATTTTTTAAAGAGTGTCCATTTGCTTATTATATTCATTGCTTTGCTCATCGACTCCAGTTAACATTGGTTGCAGCAGCTAAAGAGGTTATACCTGTGGGTCAATTCTTTTCTTATTTGACTCTAGCAGTAAATATAATTGGTTCCTCTCCTAAAAAAAATGATACATTTAGAGGTATTCAAGCTGCAGAACTTGCTAAAAAGCTAGCTATTGACAATTGATGACGAGGAGGAAGCGAAGGAGGAAGAGGAGGAGGAGGAATTTGAGACTGGTAAAGGAAAAAAATCAAATTGGCACTTTGAAACGAGTTGGAGACACGAGATGGGGTTCTCATTTTGGTTCTATTTCTAGTTTGATGGATTTGTTCAGTGCAACTTGTTTAGTGTTGAAAGACATCATCAATGATCCAGATACCACAGGTAAACAACGTTCTAAATCTGATGGAGTTTATGATGCCATTACCTCGATCTTTGAATTTGTGTTCATCTTACATCTAATGAGGGAGACCATGGAGTTCACGGATGATCTTTGCCAAGCTCTGCAACGTCAATCCCAAGACATATTGAATGTTATGCATCTGGTGACCACAATGAAAAAGCAAATCCAAAAATTTAGAGAAGATGGATGGGTTCCTCTCTTAGAGAAAATTACCCTATTTTGTTAGAAACATGAGATAAATGTTCCTGATATGACTGCTCCTTATACAGCTGGTCGAAGTCGTGTTCGATAAGATAATATCAACATTGAGCATCATTTTCGGGTTGAAGTTTTCACATGTACAATCGATTCACAATTGCATGAGTTGAACAACAGGTTTAAAGAAGATACAATGGAGTTGCCCGTTCTTAGTACATTTTAAGATCCTTGGGATGGCTATAGATCATTTAACATTGAAGATGCTTGCAAACTTGCAAAGAAGCATTATCCTAAGGATTTCACAGACCAAGAAAAAATAAATTTGAAATTTCAATTGCAAAATTATAAGCTTGACGTTTCTAATCATCCGGAGTTTCAGAATCTGTCAACGATTTCTAAGTTGAGTGAAGTGTTGGTGAAAATAGGGAAGTCCACAATATATCCTCTGGTCTACAAGTTGATTCGACTTATATTAACTTTACCAGTTTCGACAGCTACAACGGAACGTGCATTTTCAGCTATGAAATGTGTGAAGACTAGACTCCGCAATAGGATGTTGGATGAACTTTTAGCAAGTTTTTTGATCACTTACATAGAGAAGGATATTGCAAGGGGGTTTGATACTGATTCTATCATCGATGCTTTTAGTGACATGAAGGAGCGTCGAGTGCAATTGAAGATGCCTTGTTTTACTAGATAGGCTAAGGTGAGTCATTATTGCTTTTACAATCTATTAATTTATGAAAAGCTTATTATTTATGCATGGAATATTGCTATTTTGTACTCCTTTTGAGTTTTAATGTATTTTTTAAAAAATTTGGTATGCGTATTTTTAAAAAAATTTGGTATGCATATTTTTTTTTTTGGTCTCAAATATATATTCGCCCCTGCGTAGTGAAATTCTTGGCTCCATCCCTAGCTCTAGAGATAACAATCGGACATAACTTCAGTGGCGGTTGGTAAGGAGTGCAATATTGCTCTTATTTTCTGCAATATTTGTGGTAAGGTCCACATGTTTCAACCAATATGAGGGAGGGTTTTTTGTTTACCCTCTTTTAAGGAGGGTCAACAAAATTGCTCTCATGGTTTAGTCACCTCAAGCTCAAGGCAGAGCCGGCTCATAGCCAAATCCTATGAAGCCTGGGCTTTAGGCCCACAAAAAATACAAAAATTTGGGGCCCCTAATTATTTAGTACACCTACATATATATACTAGGCCCAAATAATTTTGTTTAAGGCTTCCATACCAAATGGATTGGCTATTTTGTCTATTGAGAAGGATATGGTGAAGCAACTTGATTATGAAGACTTAATTACTACGTTTGCAGCTAAAAATGCGAGAAGACAAATGTTCAAATGATGAATTTTGAAATATTGTAACGGTTGTTTATTTTTGGATAACTATGGTTTGCATTTTGTGACGGTAAATATTTTGTAATGGTTTTTATAAAGACTCCTTATTGACCAATTTTTATGTGCAAAATATAGGGTGGGCCTCGTTTAATGAGTTCAATTTAGGCCTCCAAAATCTATGAGCCGGCTCTAGCTCAAGGAATGGGTGAGAGGGTCGGTGATCCTGGGGGGTTGGTGACTTGGTATAGAATAAGACAGGGGCGTAGGTTAGTAACTCTTCTTAGGTGTATGTTAGCATTTCCATTTTTTTTTTTTGTTGAGAAATAGATAGAAATATCATTGGATAAACCAAGCATACAAAGTCTTAAGAGAAATACGTACAAAACAAAAAGAACAACCAAAGCTAATCATAAGTAACAAGAGGGCTAGTAGTGCTAGTAGAGGCTAATCCATCATCGGTGTTCGGGTGTGGAACAAAAGTAGCCAAAGCAGATTTGGCAAGGAAGTGAGCCTGTTGGACTTGTTGACGCGCAACCTTGGAGATCCTGCAACAAGACAGCTTCGAGATTTCTGCTGCCAGGTTGCGCAACAAAAAGGTGTCATGATGACGACACTCAGCCCTCCCTGCTATCTGCATAATTGCATTAAAACAATCAGTGAACAAATAAACCTCATTATAGTTATTCTTTAATGCCCATTTAATTGCTTCATAACATGCTTGAATTTCCGTTTGAATAGGCGTTGAGCTGAACGAAGATAAAGATTGCCTCGCAATAAGTAACCCATTGGGATGGCTAGCTGTGAAACCCAAACCACTCCAAGCGTGACCTTCTTAATTTTCCAAGCACTGTCTACGTGGAGATGGCAGACACGGTGACCAAATTCAGAGTTTGGATAATGTTCAATAATAAAAGAAGGATTCCTGTCAGATGAGGGAGCATTTGGGGGAGATAGTACTTTAGTTTTGGCTAGCCAATTAGAAGCACGGAGAAACCACTGAGTAGAATCATTTGCCATGCCGATAGTGGAAGCCACATCAAAAGGCATATCTGAAAAAAAATCACACGATTTCTATTCTTCCAAATAGCCCATAGAATAGAGATAAAATAGAAGAAATTTCTTTTATCCTTATGGATCTGAATTATCCAATTTAGCAACCAAGTATTGAAATCCATTTCTTGAGAGAAGCCCAATGATGTGCTGTGGAAATTGCTAGCTCCCCAAACAGACATAGCTTGTGGGCAAAGGCAAAACAAATGCTCAATAGTCTCTTCCACTACCCCACAAAGAGGAAAATTCACAGAAATTTGAGAAATTTGAGGCATTCGCAAAGCAACTTTCTCTCGCACCGAAAGAATCCGATTTAGACATTTCCATAAGAAAACTTTTATTCTTTCAGGAAGATCAAGGTTCCAGACTAAATTCCAGACATTATAACCATTGTAAATCCAAACAGAGGGACTAGTAGAGTGCTGGTGCAGCCTTTGCCTGTCATACAGAGATCTATATCTTGATTTAGTGTTGTATTCCCCTGAATTAGTGTAAGGCCAAATGAGTTGGTCTGGGCAGCTGATAAGAGGTAGAGGAATAGCTAGCACTTCCTTAACTAGAAAGTTAGGAATTATGTCTTGAATCCTATCCACATTCCAGATTTTCCCATTTGCTCCATCGTCTAACAAGAAAGAAACCTTGAGATTATCTGAGCCACTGAACGGAATGAGATGGATAAGCGGCTTATCCAAGTTAGGAATCCACTTGTCATGAAAGAGGTAAATGGTGTTCCCATCGCCTACTCTCCGGGCAATATGTTGAGCAATGAGGTCTCGACCACAAAGGATGCTTTTCCAAGCCCAATAGGAGTTAGAATGGGCTTTTACATGAAGAAGACTATCCTTGGAACAATATCTAGGGAGAAGGATACGGGAAATGAGGAGATCTGGTTTATTGAGAAGACGCCAACTTTGATTAGCAAGCAATGCCTGGTTGAAACTGCTTTGCATCCCGGATTCCCAGTCCTCCTTCTCGTTTATAAGCAGAAATATTCCTCCAGGCTAGCCAATGGATAGGCTTTGTATTCTTAACTTTCCACCAATAATTAGCAGATATGCTATTAAGCTTATTACAAATAGACACCGGAAGCTTGAAGGTGGAACATAAATAAAGGGGCTGACCAGTTAAGACCGATTTAATTAAAGAAAGCTTCCATTGCTTGAGATATATCAGATTTGCAGCCCGCTAGAGCTTTCTCTGTCCGATCAATAATAAATTTAAAGCATTCTCTCTTATTGGCTGTGCTCTCCATAGGATTCCCCAGATAAGGAACCGGCGTCGAATTAACAGGAACATGGAAAAAATCCTTAAATCTTCGGGTGAAAGTCGACGGTGTATTTGGGCTGAAAGCATTCTCTCTTTTGAGATGACCGCAACTATCAAGCGTCGGTTCAAAGACGATGAGGCAATCATCGGCAAAGAACAAGTGAGAGAGAGAGAGATACCAGTCCTAGATAATTTGAGACCTTTGCACTTTCCAGAAATGACCAAATAGTTAAGGACACACGAGAGTGTTTCCAAATAGATAATAAAAAGGTAAGGAGATAAAGGGTCTCTTTGACGCAATCCACGCTGAGGATGGAATCTCTCTGTCGGCTCACCATTAATTAGGAGGGAAAATGAGACAGTGGAATAGCATTGGTGTAACAAATTAATCCACTTTTCAGGAAAACCCATTTTTCTCAGAGTGAGAACTAGAAAATCCCAATTCACCCTATCAAAAGCCTTACTCATATCCAACTTTAAAGCTGCTTTAAAAATTTTCCCGGATTTGGAATGAGCAATAAGGTTGGAGAACTCACAAGCCAAGAGAGAACTGTCAAAAATGAGTCTACCTGGAATAAACGCATTCTGAGATTGCGAAATGTAAGCCGGGAGAATAGACTTGATACGATTAGCCAAAGTTTTGGAAATGATCATATAAAGGACATTGCACAAACTGATTGGCCTAAAATCAGCTGGGGAAGCTGGAGAGGGGATTTTCAGGATAAGGGCAATATAGGTATAGTTGATCTGCTTAAGCATGTGCCCAGAATTTAGAAAAGAAAGGACTGCAGAGGTTATGGATCTACCCACAATATCCCAATATTTTTGGAAAAAACACCCGGAGAAGCCATCTGGACCTGGCGCCTTAGAATTACCTATTTGAAAAACAGCTTTGCGCACTTCATGAGCCATGAAAGGTCTATTCAAACAATCCTGATGGTCGCTAGATAACCGTTTATCAAAATAGTCCCATCCACCCCAATTTTCCACATTTACTGAAGAGTTAGGATCTTGATATGCAAAGGAGAAATGGGCCAAGAAAACACAATGGATCTCATCCTCCTTGTCCACCCATAAACCTTGATCATTATAAATCCCCTTCATGCATCACCCTTGTCTTTTCACCTTCGAGATTCTATGAAAATATGAAGTGTTTTTGTCCCCCAGTGCCAAAAATTTAGTTTTAGCCCTTTGAGCCCAATAAACCACCTCTTGCTCCAACAAATTTTCAAGTTGGTTTCAAACTGCTGCTTCCCGAGCAAAGTCCCTATCTGAGGTAAGGGCTGATTGGATATCATTAAGAAGGGAACGAGCTGAAGAGATACTACTAGCAAGGTTATCGATACCCTCTCTCGACCAACTTAAAAGACGATGTCTTGTTGTGCGGAGCATATTGGCAATCACAAACATAGGGGAACCCTAAAAGGCTTCGTACCAAGAGGATTGAATTACAGCTTTGACAACCATCATGAAGAGTCCAAAAATTTTCAACTCTAAAAGGGCGCTTACGAATAATCTGAGCTTGACTGGTGCAAAGGAGAATAGGGGCGTGGTCCGATCCATGGATAGGTAAATTGGTAACGGAAACATTGAAATTAAGGGACGACCAGTCTCTAACAAAATTTAAACCAAATTGTTATAACCCTAACAAAACAAAACAATCCTAGAACCGAATATATAATACCCATTTAAAAGGAAAGTAGAGCATTACACATTTAAAATTAGTCTATTGAACCTTGGTTACAACTTATGTTGGGAAGGAAAATAGGAAATGCATTTGGTTAAACTTTAAGGGGTGCTTGAGAGCCTATTTTTGGCTTTTCATTTTCCCCTTTTGAAGTTTTGTCTTCAAAATAGATTTTGCGAGAGAATGAGTTTTCTATTGACATTTAAAGAGAAGAAGCCAAAAACATATCCTTACGTCTTTTTGCATTTTCTAAAATATGAAAACTCGTCGTAGATACGCTATGTATCCTTTCGTCATAAATCATGAGGTCTTTTTTTTCATACGACTTTTCGTCATAGAATAAGCTATGTATTTTTATCAGCGCTCGATGAAATTCCTGGAGTCACCCCTGGGTGTAGGGCTGGTTAGAAGTGTTAACATACCCGCGAGGCGTTGTTAAGTATAAAAACATGTTATTTGTGATTAGGGAAAAGTTCTGGAAAAAGTTATAAAAATTCGTTCGAGGCCGGAAATGGCTGAGGAGGCTTCGGGACGCTTTTGAAACTATTTAAAGGCTGAAAACATGTTTAGGAGATTGCAAGGATCGTTTGGGAAAAAAGTTAAAAACAACGGGGGAATATGTCTGACAGAAGACTCCGGGACACTTCCGAAGTAGTTTAATAAGAACATGTTCAGGAGATAGCAATGATCATTTGGAAAAAAAGTTGAAAATCGTCCAGGACTGAAAATGGTACCTGGGGAAGCTCTGAGACAGGCTTACTGACAATTTTGGTCCCCAAAATATGACTTTTGTTCCGTTTTGGTTCCCAATATACCAATTGCTATAATTTCGTCCCCAACGTTTCAATTTTGCGTTTAAAAGGTCCCTGTTGCTGACGCCGTCGACTCTCTCCGTTAAATTGCTTGGCCAAATTACAAATATCACCCTCAAGGTTATATTTACATAACAGTTAATCCCCTATCCCATTTCTACAAGGTTTTTTCAATTTTTTTTAGTATTTGTTTGTTTTTTAGTCAATTTTTTTGGATAATTGATGTCTCGACAAGAAGAATCCAAAAAGTAAAAAATTATAATCCGGAATAATTTTTTTTTTGAGTAAAAATATCAATCTGCAAAGCACGAACACTTTGGCAAAACCACCTCCAGGTTTTTTTCCCCTTTGAACATTACCAATCTACCATCACTAGCGGCAAAGACCTGTATAATGACCACAAATTTACCGCCACACAATCATAGATTGGTTTATTATATTGGAATAAAAAACTAAAGGGGTCAAGCATTTACAGAATCCTCCCTGGGAGACATGATGCATTTTGATAGAGAGGTGACTCAACTGCCAGCTGTTATGGATCAAAACCTTGGGACCAACGGATAACATCTCGTTTTTTCTTTTTTCCAATTGTTTGTTTTGGTCAATTCTTATGGATTATTAGTTCATCTTGACGAGAAGAATTTAAAAGGTAAAAATTATTAACCAAAATTAAATTTTTTAAAAATAAAGTAGAAATTTTGATCCCAATTTTTTGTTGATTAGTGGTTAGTTTTTAGTTAACTTTTCAAAAATTTGGATCAGAACTTTTTACTTTTTAGATTTCTTTTGCCAAGACAAACCAATAATCCAAAAAAAATAGATGCAAAACTAAAAAATGTGAAAATTTTGAATAAGGAAAAAAAATTGAATAACGAGGGAGGCAAACGTGGAGGGTTACGGGGTTTATGAGGCGGTAAGTTGAATGGGTGGCTATGGTGGCTTACGAGCGGTGGAGGTAAATCGTGGCCAAAATAGACAAATTTTTTAGATTATTTTTTAATTTATTCAAAAAAATGTTGGGGTAATAATTTTAAAAAATTTCAGATCTGTCTCGGTGAAACAAACCAATAATCCAAAAAAATTGACAAAAAAACAAACAAATACGAAAAAGTTTTGAAAAAACCTTGTAAAAATGGGGTAGGGGCTTAATTGTTATGCAAATATAACCTTAAGGGTGATATTTGTAATTTACTCAATCAATTTAACAGAGAGAGCCCACGACGTCAGTAACAGGGACCTTTTAAATGCAAAATTGAAACATTGAGGACGAAATTGTTGCAATTGATATATTGGGGACCAAAACGGAACAAAAGTCATACTTTGGGGACTAAAAATGTCAATAAGTCCTCCAAGACACTTCCAAAAAAAATTTAAAAAAATGATTTTAGGAGATTACAAAGATCATTTGGAAAAAAGATGGGAAAATTCACAAGGGGACAAAAATAGCTCACCGGGAGCTGTTTTGAGATTACTGGAAAAAAAAGTTTCAAAATTTTACCCAAACCAGAAAATGGCTGTCAGGAGTTCCCGGGATGCAAAAAACGCATTTTTGGAGTTTAGAATACATGCATCATGTAATGTACTCACTCCGTCCCATTTTGTCAGTCCTTTATTCCATTTTGAGACATCACAAAATGTTAGTCTCTTTTGAAAAGTCAAAGAATTTTTTTTAGATTTCCAATTCTAACCCTCATGAATGTTTTAGATAAAAATTATAAGTTAGAAACAAAGGACAATAATTGAAATATTTTGAAACAACTTTTTACGGAAATCCCAGAAGGGACAATAAATGCATGTCCCCTTATATTAAAGTTGGAAATCCTAGAAGGGACTAACAAAATGGGATGAAGGGAGTAGATTCAATTGAGATAAAGTTGAAATTTTTAGTCGGGCTAGGCATGGGCTCCAAAAGCGTAAAAAAAGTGACAGGAGGCGTTTTTAAGCATGGGATATTGTAGCGCCCCCACGGAACCTCCACATGCGCATATCGGCTCTGGCTCGCTCCATTGGTAGTATAGTTAGTTGGCATGTTTAGGTTATCAACTAGTGTTTGCTCTTTGCATCTGTTACGGCATGCTGCATATATCGATTGTACCTGTAACGCCCCGAATTTCGGGCACGTTAATTAAAAGAAGAGATCTAAAAAGATTCATTTAATAATAGGTTTTTCTTAACAAGCAACGGAATAACATAAATAGAAAAGTACGTTAGTCTGATACAATAAGAAACAGTACTTGTCGGAAAGTTAAATTACATTTGTCCAACACAAAAGTAAGACAATTACATAGCCTTCTATAGTTCTAGGTTGAGGTCTCACTCCCCATAAGTTCCCTGATTGGCTGCAGGATCTTGATACTCGTTGCAATGTCATCCTCTTCCCTCTTCCCTCTTTGGTACCTAGCATGAAACGCCGGGCACATAGCACCATGAGTTTTGACACTCAGTAGCTAACTCCTACCCACTAACCCTTACATTACAAATCATCAACAGTTCATATCAAGGTGTGCATAAATAAGTAACAAGCATCTGGTTTATTTATCTTCTTTTTAACTTAAGCATTCTCATAGATTATAAACCTTAGGAACGTCCCTCCAATTCAAAACTGATATACACAATTCCTAGTGGACTTTTTCGGTTGGCGAGGCTCTGGTTCCGCTGACCCGATAATTGGAACTTTTCGGTTGACCAGGCTTTGGCTCCGCTGACCCAATGATTGGGACCTTTCGGCTGACTAGGCTTTGGCTCCGCTGACCACACTCAATACACAATTCCTAGTGAACTTTTCGGCTGGCGAGGCTCTGGTTCCACTGATCCGATAATTGGGACCTTTCAGCTGACCAGGCTTTGGCTCCGCTGACCATGACTTAATTCCTGATGGGATTTTCGGTTGGCGAGGCTTTGGTTCCGCTGACCCAATGATTGGGACCTTTCGGTTGACCAGGCTTTGGCTCCGCTGACCACACATTCTCTTTACTTTCCGATTTACTTTAACTTAGAAATGTCTATGTGATTTACTACGTAAGTACCAACCCGGGAACCTATTTGCCCAATCTACAATTCAATAATTTTATGAAAATCTAACACAACAAGCAAAGCAAAGCGATAACGATATTTGAGGGTGCGCATGTTCACAAAATAATCCATAATGTCCATATGACTCTCCGGACGTTCACCCATAAATCCACAATTCATAAGTAATAGATAATTTAAGGAAATCATGGTTTTAAAAGCAAATAAATAATCTGTAAGGGTCAATACATATGGTGTTAAATACACTCCACTAAATTAATCATTTTTTTTATGTACTGATACAAGTAAAATCTAATTACTCTTAAACATCATCCAATCATCAAAAAGGGACCGATTGCTTGGAACAAAAGCTTATGCAGTATAGATTCACCAAAGCACGAAATTGGAATTTGTTCACAAACCCAATTTATGGCCGTGACATTGAGGCCACGAAGTTTTATTTCATTCGAGCTCAGTGCAAGCTCTAATATCCATACTAGGCCTACTAAATAAGTAGATATACTCAGGGATAATGGAATAAGAGGTTTCTACCTTTGATCCGGACGAAAAGTTCGGTGGTGGAATCCGGTAGAGTTTTGGTTGACAAAGAAAAATCCAATTTCAAACAGAAACTTTGAGCTGTGCTACCAGGTTCAAACCTCAACCGTTTCACGTGATTCTTGTATCTAAACGAAGCTCTCGAAGTGTTCTACAATCTTCGTGAAGGAATCTAAACCCGAAATCCGCTTTAACAAGGAGAAAGATGGCGATTCGTGAAAGGTCAGTGAGCTGTCTGGAAAATGTACCCGAGATTTTTACTGAACTTTGGATGGCTATATCTCACTCAAAACTAAACCGATTTGGGTGATTCTTGTGTTGAAATAGAAGAGCTTCAAACCCTCTACAACGTTGGTGAGAAATGTAAACTTAAAAACCATTGGAACATGGAGCAAAATGAAGATTTTCAAAGGGGCAGAGAGCTGTCTGGAAATAGAAACAACGTATTCCAACAGAATTTCGGGCAAGAATATTGGGGTCATTTCTAAACCGTTTAGGGTAATTCTTATATTGAAATCGAAGTACTCGACGTCCTCTACAACTTTCATTTAGAAGTCGAATACTAAAAACGATTGTAACTCTGAGAAAATCGGCTGTAAAAAGGGGTACGTGATATGGACGAGAAATAGAAAAGGTGGTGGTGATCTCTCTCTCCTCTTTTTCTCTTCTTCTCCTTCTTCTTTTCCAAAATCTATCTCTCTTTCTCTAAAGTAATGAGGAGGGGAATGGGTGATGGGTTTATAGAGGGAAAAGGGGATGGGGGTGGAGTGTAGGGAAAGGTGGGGTGGAGTGCAATGGTGGTGTAAATCACATGGGGAAGTGTGGGGTTGATAGGAGGGTGATGGGAGAGGTAAATGGCAGAGGAGAGGTGAGGGGAAGGTCTGAAAAATCAGACCTTGGGGTGGTGTGTGGTGTTGGTTTTGGTGGGTGGAGGTAATAGGTGGAGTGTAGGAGGGAGTGGGAGTTGGTAGAGTGCATAAATATGCATATATGTATAGTGTATGTGTTTATATGCTTATATATACATATTGATTTCGCTTCTCATCAGGACCCCCGTTTTTGCACAGTATCCGGACCTTTTAATCGCAGCCGTTGGATTCAATCCAACGGCCCAGCCTCAGTCTTTCATTAACGTTGAACCCCCCTCATTAACTGAACCCTTTAAGGGTCAGGGGTCACCAACAAAACCCAAACTTCTTCTTCCCACCCTCATTTTGACGCTACTTCTGGAGAGAAGAGAGAGAGGCGTCTCCTGAGAGAACAACGACGAACGAAGACGACGACGAGCTCCACCACTCTTCCAGACTCCGATCGATGTTCCCCAAACTCACTCGTTGTCGTCTACTATCCCACATAACGTGGTTCAGAAGAGAAATAGAGAATACTTGAGAAACTCGCGATCGAGGACGACGAGCTCGCGACTCCAGTCTCTCTTTCCAGACTCCGATCGTAAAGGAGCCCTGGACGAAAAGGTATTTCTCCTCCTCCTCTTCTTTCGCTGTTGTTTGAAGTTAGGGTTTATAATTTTTGAAGTTAGGGTTTCAGATTTGTGAAATTGTGAAGTTCGGGTTTCAAATTTTTGAAATTTGTGAACTTAGGGTTTCAAATTTGTGAAATTGTGAACTTAGGGTTTCAAATTTTTGAAATTGTGAACTTAGGGTAGAGGAAGCACCATGAGGCGTTATAGAATTTGGAACACAAACTATTTGCCCATTTGGAGACTTCTATACCACAAATAGTGGTAGAACAAGGCTTTGACATCACCTTTATTACGGCCAATAAAACAAGGTTGTTGCTTCTTGTTGTTGGAATGGAGGCAAAGGAACAGCAGCCTGATTCGTGTTAGAGTAGCCATAGAGGTCCTGGTCCACAAATGAGCCTTGCATCTGCTGCTGGTGGTTGAGGTGGTTGCGGCTGCCATCATCAATGGTGGCCTTGTCCATGGGTGCAGCAATCTGACCATGCAGAAACATGTCTAGTGAGGATTCTCGTTTTGACACTTCTGTAACATGCTCTTGCTTTTATTCTAATACCTTTTTCATACCTCTTGTTGCGTAAACTGCTTCTGTTCCCTCTGTTCATTACCATTAGTTGGTAAAAAAAGATTAGAGGAAATATAGTAAAACATTGATATGAATTGGGTAAATACAACATAGAGTTCATAGTTATTTCACATTATCTGCCATAATAGTTTTATCAAGTTATGAATCTCACATTAGCATTGTACCAGTAGTTGATCTCTGCAACAGGTTGTTCACATAATGACAAACGTACATGATAGACATGACATGTAACTTATGCATTTTATTCTCACTAGAGAGATTTTATGTAAACTGAAAGCAACACAATTTCTATATCCCACCCTCTGATTTAGACAACTTTTATGTTCGTATGTGTTTCTACTAGATAAACAGTTAAACAAAATTTCATGGCTAATTAGTCAAGAGGTTCTTTGGAGACATGCTGTTTTTTTTTTTCCTTTTTTCACTTGTTCTTAGAGTATTAGTACCTGTTGAAGAATGAATCTTGTAGTCAAATCTGGAAACTCATAAATAACATTGGAGTTGCATTATTTGTGTGCTTGTGTGTCTGTAGTTGTGTGTGTGTTATACATTAGATGGAATCGGAAGGAAGTTATTACGGAGATGAGATTGATTTCGGGATCATGTGCTTTTGCGGAGAAAGAGCTCCATTGTGTAAGTCAAAATCCAACGCCAACCCAGGCCGGAGATTCTTTGGGTGTGCCAACTACATGGTAATATTTTACATGAACCTAATGCATCTCTTATTCATTTTTTTTTCTTGTTTTGTTTTTTTTTTAATGAACCATGCATTATGCTCTTACTATTTCATTTTTTTTTTTTAAGAATGAAGAACGTTGCAGTTTTTTTGCTGGTATGATCCCTCGGCGTATTTGAAAAAAAAAGGGGTTATGAGGCCAATGAAGATTTGGAGTGTGAGAGAGGTGGGGAAGGCCAGTGAACAAGCGGAGAGTAGTTCGACCCCTTTGAAGAAAATTGATGAAATTCACAGCGAAAGAAGTGCAATGCAGGTGAAGATTGATGCAATGGAAGCGGAAATTGAAAAATTGAAAGTGGCCAATAGGGGAACATCTAAGTGGAAAGTATGGATTTATGGTTTTGTGGGTTTGTTTATATATTACTTGTACAATTGGAAGCAGTGGCAATCACTTAGCCCTGGCTTAGTAGTATAATGACTTAGTCTTATTGATTTTGTTGGAGGAAGTTATCTATTATTGTGTTTTGTCTATGATTATTAGAAATGCACTGACCTAAGATCAAGCTGTTAGTATTTACACTGACCTAGGGTTGCAAAACCAATCTGTTTGTATGTTCTGAGTATTGATGTTTGGACAATCAAATCTTTGAAACCCCGTGTTGGGTTGTTATCATCCCTATAAGAGTGGGGTATGTGTTTGTGTTCAATGAAGCTCCTTTTCAGTATAAGATGTCTGCATAGGTGCAAATAGACGACTATTTAGACGCTTTTTGTTGCGCAATTCTTTGTCCATTTTAACATGTAAAAGAGAGAAAATATTGTCTTTTCATCTTTGCGCTTATTTCACTAATTAAGATTTCAAATTAAAAGGATAAAATTAGTAATGATTGAGTATTAAAATTACAATTTAAGAAGACTAATGATTTTCGTGTCTAAAGTTCTCTTATTTACATGCTACTAAAAAAAGATCCTCCAAACTTTACATGCTACTAAAAAAGAGAGCTTTATATAGCTTCACTTGGACCTTGATGGAACCTCCAAATCTTTATCTATAGCTCCAAGGGACAACCCCCCAACGATAGGTCAAAATCTGGAGAAATTTGGGCAGCATAACAGCTGTTTTTTTGACAATCCCAGAAAGTCAGATGTCTGCCTAGAATTGGCAGCCCATAAATACAGACTTTGTACAAAATAACCCACAAAATGATGACATAGGTAGATTTAAAACAACCAACCAAATTCCTGCAAATTTCAACAGCATGCTGCCTGGAATTTGGTAGTCCAAATGGGCAGCGAGTCTGCCCAGAAATGCAGACTCCCAGGCACAAAATGATGTTGTCTTTAACAATAATTGTTCAACTTAGTGGCAATGGTATGAACAAATGAACAAATGCAACAACGCTTAACAAACTAAGGACACAAGATTTGGACACGACACGACACGAACACAATGATACGCGTTCAATGTATCCGTACCGTAAACAAAAAAACCTTATGAGAACTGTTCACTACTACACAGTTTCTTACTGTCAAGTATCATTACACATTGAAATCTGAGAATAGTGGAAACAGAATCCATAAGCAGCAGAACAAGTCTTTGAAATCACAAACTGATTTCAATGTAACAAGACATACCATAATTGAACTTCAAATAACTTCTGTAACAGTACAACACAGTTTCAATCAATTTCCCAGTCCAAATATCTAAAAATACAATCTAAATACAGTCTCAAATAGTCTAAAATACAGGCTCAACACAGTACAACACAGTTTCAATCAATTTCCCAATGACACTTTCACACTTCCCAATGACCAACCAAGCTTCTAGGTAAAAAAAATCCACGATAACCTTCTTCATTTCAAAAAATTGTAGTACCAGCCATCAGTTTATGTCCACAATCAATGTCAGTATATAGCAAATAGTATGCATATGAACCTTATCAAAAGAAAATTGGACAGAGTTTTGTTGCATTATGGACTAACCCGACAAAACAACAAACAAGTAATAACAAAAATTATTTTTACCAAGTCCCAACAAACAAGTCCCAATAAAACAATAAACAGTAAGTTTTAGCAACAAATAATTGGAGTCAAAAAATTTGTTACCCAAGTCAAAGTTCACCGCCAACAATAAACAAGTCAGCATAAATTAAAAGTTCCACTTACATATATCAATTCCCACTCCCAGAATCAACTTCCACATCATCGTCGTCCTCAACCTCGTCCTCATCCTCGTCATTCAACTGTTCACCTTACGACAACCTGAGAGATTAAACAATAAGACATGTCATATTTAAACAATTAAAAAATTAAACAATTGAAACATATTTAAACAATTACTTTAGAAGCACTGGACAATTTATTTTGTCATGGGACACGCCGATTTTCCCACAACCGTTACAACGCCTACCCTTCTTGACCATCGCTTTCTCCTTCCCTTTTTTTAGTCGTTTCCCACATCCCTTTGTCCTCGCTGGGATTGGTTCTTTCAATTGAACTTCGCTTGCATGGGTAATAGGCGTTTCGATACTCATTTGGATAGTACTCCCTTCACCATCTACGTGCGCACTCTTCATCAATCGAAGCTTCGTCCGAGCTATTACCAAACAATCTTTTACAACATCACTCCCACCTTCATTTAGTAAGGCCTCGTCAATTACACTAGAAGAAAGTTGTGAGAGGCTATTTCTCGTCTCTAACATGGAAGAGTCACATGTTTCAGTCATCCCACCACCCAAGTCTTCGAAAACTCTCTCAGCTTTTACTGATATAATCCACCTAGGTAAGATATACTGTTCGGGAACTTTCTGAAGCTGCTTTCTGCTAAAGTACTGCAACATGTGCCTGCACGGGATTCCATCACATTCAAACATCTTACAACTACAAGTAAGCAAGTTCGATGACTTATCAAATATAAGCTCACGACCCCTTGATCCATTCTCTCCCCTCTGTACACTGTACACACAGAGACGATCATCTTTAAATGTCCTCGTGAGCACATACGCATCCTTCTGACAGACTTCTTCTTGAAACTTGTAAAATATGGTCCAAGTATACAGTTCACTCATTAACAACTCCACTGCCCAAGGAGTTTTTGTTATTGACTTTTCATTCACATCTTTATGATCCAAATCCAATTCATTATGCCGCGTGTGTGAAAGTGCCCGATCAAACCGTTTCACAAACTTAATCAAAGAATTCTCTACTGACACAAACCTCTTGAAGAATGAATGACATCCTTCAGCGCGAGCACTGCTAGTCATGTGGGCTGAGAAAATGTGTCTCACAAATGCGGGAACCCATCTGTCCCGAATTTCATACATGTCTTGCAACCATTGATTGGTGTCCAGGTTCGCTTTTCCTACCACCTCTCTCCATCTTGTTTCGAACTCTTTAGGGCTCTCAGATTTCCATATACAATCTTTCAACTCATCATAATGTTGTGTATACTGGACCGCACCTATTTTTTCAGAAAATTTACTTATGATGTGCCAAATGCAATACCTGTGATGCGTATTTGGGAGCACAGTGGCAATTGCTTGTCATCGCAGGACACTGATCCGTTATGATCATCTTGGGCGGCCCCGTTGGCATCACTTTCAACCATTCTTCGAAAAGCCACTCGAATGCATCACTGTTTTCTTCATGTAAGAACGCACAACCAAACAACGTTGTTTGCCCTTGGTGATTAACCCCGACTAAAGGTGCAAAGATCAACTTATATCGGTTGGTGTTGTAAGTTGAATCGAACACCACCACGTCCCCAAAATATCGATATGACTCTCTCATGGTTGCATCGGCCCAAAAACAATGCTTCATCCTCCCCTCATCATCTACTGCAAATTTAAACCTAAAACCGGGATTCTTTCGTTGTTTTTTCAGAAAATTCTCGTGCATCAAGTCCACGTCAAGTCCATCTAACTCTTTCCTCGTGTCCCTTGCAACATTATACAAATCTTGTTTTAGAAAACCAACATTGTTAAGACCCCCAACATCCATCTCTAAAATAGTCATCTGTTGTGACATTGGCACATTTGCAGCGGCTAATTGCTCTGTTAAGGCTTTCTTGGCCTTTGACACTTTGTGATGAGAACGCAAAAAGTGAACCTTCCTGGGCGTCGCGAGGGGGTGGTTATGGCCCTCCATGAATTGACTTACAACAAACCCTTTGCCCGACTTGGAATCTTTTACAACAGTTAGTTTTGCACCACATCCCTCTCTAATTAACGCACATTTCCTTGTTGTGGGTTCAGAATTTGGTTCACAGCTTTTCCTCGACCCTTCTTTGAAGCAAACATACTCCTTTCTTACTACTTCAGTTTTCCCCCTAATCTTGCTAGAATTTTTCCGCGTCCCAAATCCAGATGCTCTAGCATAGTTGTTATAAAAATCATGAGCAGCATCCAAAGTCTCAAAGTGTTGCTTAATTTTAGGTCTCAGCTCTCTTTCTACTTGCGGAATGTGTAACATTAGGGTAGAAGCAGTAGATGATGCTTGTATATTTTCCAATGACTGCATCCTAACAAAACAACAAACAAAACAATAATGAAATATTAGAATTGACAAAACAATAACGATGGGAAATACAATCTGTAGGGGGGAAGTACAATGCACATGGAAGACAACAACTACATATCATTATGCAGGGAAACAATAAAGAATGCCTTATATCTCCATATGCAGTGGATATATCATTATTCGTTCCAACTGCCTTAATGACTTAGGAGTCCAGGAAGTACCTAGATTAGTGGTGAATAGTCCCAAAAATAATGCTAGCACAAACTAGTACAATGTTTAAACTGTAATATTGTACTTGTCGAATTGGAGACATTTGCCATGCATTTTGGAAAACAGGTGATCAAGGCAGTTTATCGGCTTAAAGGGGCACATATCTCTAGTAAAATAAAATAAAAAATAGGGGCACATATCGGTTTCTATTTTCTGTCATGATTCAGTACTGTGAAAAAATGGACTGGCGAAATCATAGGCTTAAGTGCTAGCTAGCAACTGCCACTACAAAGTACAGAAATTTGAGGCTGCTTATATAACAAAGGATCTCAACGACAGAAATCAACCTCTCAATCATGCTATAACTAGAGTACTAGATTGTAACTTATTAGCTCTAAATGCAGTTTTTCATTCTCAGTCTTCAGTCGTGCTTTGCCATCAATTTTTAAGTGTCCATTGTCACATAAGTGTCCATTTTCTTGCAATCAATACTTGCACGAAATCATTATGTAGGGAAACAGCCTATAATACTTGCAATCAACAAATTCCTTATTTGATTAATTCGTTTCCTTCTCTAAATCATTCCTGAGAAGCAAACACCCGTAGCACTTATATACATCAATGTTATTACAAACCCTAACTTTACCATCTACGGTAGCAGAAATCAACGGTATTAGAAGCTTCATACCTTGGGTGCGCTGGTGAGTGAGGAGAGAGAGAGAGAGTGAACCGAGCTCGTGTGTCGCGGTGGGTGGGTCGGCCGTGGTCGTGGTGGTGGGTCGGTTGCTGTGTCGGTCGCGGTGGGGGATCTTCTTCCTCTTCTTCCTCTTCTTCTTCTTCTTCTTCTTCACTGCTACTTAACTCAGCCGTTCGATTTCATACTCCATTGTTGTTCACTTCGCTCCTCTCTTTTCTCTCCAGATCCAGGTCGTGAAAATGAGTGGATGTCGAAAGTTTGGGGAACATCGATCGGAGTCTGGAAGAGTGGTGGAGCTCGTCGTCGTCTTCGTTCGTCGTTGTTCTCTCAGGAGTCGCCTCTCTCTCTTCTCTCCAGAAGTAGCGTCAAAATGAGGGTGGGAAGAAGAAGTTTGGGTTTTGTTGGTGACCCCTGACCCTTAAAGGGTTCAGTTAATGAGGGGGGTTCAACGTTAATGAAAGACTGAGGCTGGGCCGTTGGATTGAATCCAACGGCTGCGATTAAAAGGTCCGGATACTGTGCAAAAACGGGGGTCCTGATGAGAAGCGAAATCTATACATATATATATGTCATGTGTGTATAAATCTAAATGTACTTGTATTTGTATATGTAGTAGGATTTTGTTAGGGTTAAAAGGGTAGGAACATAGATAATTAGGGTCTTAAACTTAGTTTAGACAAATCATTAAAACATAACTAGGAATAAATAATCATATTTAAGAAACAAAATAAATCGTAATAATTATTTTAAAAATATAACTTACTTCAAAATAATAATAATAATAATAATAATAATAATAATAATGATAATAATAATAATAATAATAAAAATAGTAGTAATAATAATAATAATAATAAAATAAAATGGACCGAAAATTCGGGCCATTATAGTACTCATTGCGCAATACTGCTTAGAGTCGCCACTTAGTGTTAGGAACTAAGAAGCCAGACAGAGATTCTGTTTGGATTCAGAGTCAGGATACGAAAAGAGGAAGGTATTAGGCACCCTCTTTGCCCAACCACAAATTAAGGTTGGCCTTTACTTTACTTGACATAGGGCTTTTCTATTATTTGGTTTCTCGCTTTGCTTAGACAATTTTTTTTGGGTTGGAGGGAGTATTTGGTAAGGAAAGGGATAAAATTAGTAACACAGGAGTGTATGCATTTTTCAGATTTTATGAAATACAATACATTTGTGTATTTGATGTGTAACCCAATTCTCTATTTCACATCAAAGATAACGAGGAATATATACATACATCAATATGGAGAACACACGTAAAATATAATTACAACTATAATGCAGTTGATTATGGGCCTACGAAGTGCTTAAACTACAAATGATAGGATCCTATGTATTGGAATTTTTCTTTACGAACTACTAAGTTTTTCTTTTTTCCCTCTATTAACGAAGCACTAAAATTATAAACTAAATTTAAAGGTATTCTTTCTTTTCGAATATCTTTTTCGATTTTTCTTTGGTTTACCAGTCCTACTTTCTCAGCGGTCAACCCAACAGTAGCAACAACATAAAACACGTTGCCCCGACTTTGATTCCAAACTCCCAGTTTGGGCGCCTCGTGGCGATTTTCCACTGGAGGATTCTGGACCCACATTCAACCCATGTGACGTGGTTCTGGCCAATGGTTGCGCGCGCGGGACTCAAATGTACTAGTATCATTTACATTTGAGCCAAGGTTGGTATAGTTGGTTGGTCGGTTTGTTCCCTACGCAATTGCCTAGTGTGTAATTCTTACCAAGTCTCAAGAGAGTAATTTTTTGTGAATTTGCTGGTCCCGATGTAGATTTGTCGGCCTTTAACTGCACCAAGAAGAAGATTATTTGACGTGCACACAAACTGACACAAACAATTTAACCGTCAAGCCCAAAAAAACCTACCATTTGCGTGGCTATTACTTCGATGCACGTAATTCCTAATTACCAAACCCATGAAATAAAGTGCCACTCAAATTATGGATTGCCTGGAGGACCCTTGCAGGAATATTTGACCACAGATTTGTTGAATATGTTGACCATTGTTTGGACACATGGCGCAATACAATTAATTTGGAGGAAACTTTTGTTTGCACCGGCGGTGGAAATAACTTAATCCCTTTCAGAAAAGATGAGCAAAACCTCATTCTTATTGATTGCAGTTGTGTGGAAGTCTTTGAATGGGTATTGTCGAATTAGAAAAGAGAAAAAGACAAATGATACTAGAATTGAGCAGATAATGCCACAAAAAAAAAAAAAGAATTTTGAATATACAAAATCATGTTGTCAATTTATATATCATTATCTTCAACTCCAGAATTTAGGTGGGTAGTGTTATTTATTAATCTGTTAATTTCTTTTAGATGAGAATATTTTGTGGACAATGTTTAAATAATATGATTTTATGTTGCCCACACGCGTCTCTTGTCTAATATATGATCTGGTGTGTAGAGTTTGGCTTGCACACTGAATATCGCGGATCATTAGTTCTTGTCAAATCTAAGATTTAGTTCACAGTCTCAGATGAAATTGTGCAGTCGAGCGATAGGTCTGTAGCACCTTGTTTTAGTAAAACTTTATTGACTTAAAGGGGCAAATTTTTTAACTCATTGTGATAGTGCACTACACATAGAGCAAGATTGTCTTGTGGTAATTTTCTTTGTATTGAAATTGTGTGTTTTAGCGTTGTTCCACTAACTTTGACTTTTTAATTGATGTATGTGAGGAGAATGACTTACCTTGAAAAGCGTGAAAACTCAAAAAAATTCCAGAAAGTCCAAAAAGCGATTAGTGGCGCAGCGCTACTATTGTTGACTCTGACTCATTAAAGAGTTAGATCATCTTCAGGGTCAATAGTCTTAGTGTGTTAGGTTACGACATTAATGTATGATAGCTATCATTGTTCTAGAAACTGACTTAATTAAGTCAAAACTAGCTTAATTTAGATTGTTGAGTTCATGTATTTTGAGAGAATGACATGTCTCATAAAGCGCAATTAGTCAATTTTTATATTAGTTTATGAATTAGTCAGTTTTTGAAACAACTCCTAGTTATTTGATGGGATCCATGTCCGGGTATAGGGATTGATACTACTCCATTGAGGAACCTTATAAGTTTCGTTTATGTCAAATCTTACAGGTGAATATTTGCACCCAATATATCGAATAAATTAAGTGGAAAGTGTTAAAGATTTTTAAAGATGTTAATTGAATATAATTACGGCTAATTTAATTTAAAATTTTGTGTATCTGTAATCTTTGCGTGAAGATATAAATTCGTATTTATATAATAACATGTAGTCCAACTTAAATACTATTACTGCAATTGACATATTTTTCTCAATTACCAAACCCATGAATAATTATGCACAAAACAAGGTGGCCCTCAAATTATGGACTGCCTGGAGGCTGGATGACCTTTTCATGAATTGACTTATCTGCCATATGAAAATGTTGACTAAGATTTGTTGAAAATTTCCAGAAAGATGAGCTAAATTAACCTCATAGTTATTGTTTCCGGTTGTGTGAAAGTCTTTGAATGTGTGTCTCCGAATTAGAACAAACAAAAGGACAAAATGATCCAAAAATTGAGCAGACAATGCTATAATCAAAAGACCTTAGATTATACATAACTTTGGTTCAGAATGATAGGAGTATTATTTAAAGTGCAAATCATATAGTATCATTCCACCTTAAAAAGTTTCTCATTAGTGGCGAGTCCAAAATTTAGGTGTGGGTAGATCATCTACAAACTTGGATTCGAATAATGAAATAAAAAAAAAGGGTAAACTTACATATTCCTCCCCTTTTTTTCTTCTGAAAAGCAAAAAAAAAAATAATAATAATAATCTTTGAAATTGTTACAAAGACTAACAGGAGCAAGGAGAACGGCATCATATTCCCACGTGAAGCTAAAAATAATCCCGTGCCTTGTCTGAGACCCAATCCCTCGATTGACAATGAACCAATCAAGAAAAACACCCATTGGGACAAAGCCCATTACACAAAGAGGCCAAAGCCCATCACCCCTATGGGTCTAAAAGAACCCAGATTTTACATTTAGCACAAAAACCCCAAAGGCCTAAAAGGCACAATAATGGACCAAGCCCAACTAATAAAAAACCCTAAACAGCAAGTCGCCGCCGCTGCCAAAACCCTGTCGCTTCACAGCCACCAAAAAAGAGATAAGCCACCGCCACCATCGTCCCTGGAACTCGGGGAACAAGCCCATGTTGTTGCCCCATAAAATAGTTCGACCACCCCTCGCCAAGTCACCAGAGAAACCAATGCTAGCATCTGAACATTAAAACGCCCACATGGGTTAGAGTTTATACTTGCCCTGTAGTTCTTGACTAAGGGATATTCCCCAGAGGTCTTCAAAACTACAATGACCGAATCCCTTTTAGAGTTTCTCCATAGACTGGGGGGAAATTCTATTCAAGCTCCCCACCTTTCTTAGTATCCATAACAAATAAAAAAAATTCTTCGAAATACCCAAACAATATCTCCTTTGTTCTCAGTACCCACCCCACTAACAAATTTCCGACCACCACCATAGCCAGGGCTAGCCCACGGGTTTGGAGTACTCTAGGCCTAGTTCAAAAAATGTGCCTAAGAGCCCAATTTTGAACAACTTTACATACAAAAATCACAAACATTTTTTCTGTGGTGAATTCCACTCAAATGAGCCCAATTAGGTCTACTTGAGTTCAGTTTTTTTTTTTTTTTTTTCCCATGGGTTTTAGGTTTTACTTTGTGCTTACTCAGCAGCCAAACAGAGTCCCAATTTGCCCTTCTCAGTAACAAATGCACCAAACAACTAGAAAATAATGCTCTCTTTGGCGATGGAAAAAACACGAAAAAAGCGGCAATTTTGAGAAACAAAAAAACGACTTAGATAGAAAAATTGAATGGTGCCCAATGGTTTAGTTCAAGACCAATGGTCATTAAAATTATTTAGGCCTTTTTCTAAGTAAGATTGGGCCTAATTATTATTATTTTTGGTCAAAAAGAGTCCAACTCAAGCCTATTATGAAAAAATATGGGAGTGCACAAAAAATTTGGACTTTTTGGAGTGCCCTAGGCCCAAGCCTGTTGGGCCTAGGGCCTGGGCCAGCCCTCCTCCCTCCACAAAGAAGCCCTACATTCACGGCCTCAAAACCATAAAACCTAGGAAATTAAAATCAAAATCTAAAATGTAACCCCTCGAACTTGGAGAGAGAGAGAGAGAGAGAGAGAGAGAGAGAGAGGTCCAATGTTCGAAACCTTAACTCTAGCAAGTTGTCCGTATAGACAGAGTTATACAAACCCAGATTGTTCGGATACTTTTGTTCGAACAAATTACGTTTGTTCGGATAACAACTACCAAACGGTCTAAACTTTAACATTTAAATTTTTCGGATCTAATCATGCATGATTTGTTCATAATTTAAAAACCGAACAATTTAGATTTGTTTGACAGCTAAAATCCGAATATTTGAGATTTCTTCAATCCTGTATTTCCAAACAGACATTAAACTAATGTTGTGCATGTAGTGGTGATGCAATAGATGTTTGAGAAGGATATGGTTGAATGTTTTGGCCGAAGAATAAAGGTTTCAGAGAGGGATACCGTTGAGGCTTGGTGAAGTGGTTACAGAAATTGATTAACTTCCTGATATGCACCTTTCACACTTACCTCTCACTGTGAACACTTTTTGTCTCTCCCATCTCTAGCGACCTTCGTCTCGTCTTCAGCGACATTTGGCTCGCAATAGTAGGAGGAGGGTGGTGGTGAAGGTAGAGGTGCATTATATGAGAATGGGGAAGAGGAGGGTAGATGAAAAGTAAGGGGTGGGTACTTGTTAGGATTTTATATTAAAAGCCATGCTTTCATGTAAGGGATTAATTATTTCTAATTAGTATTTTTTCTTTTTGACGAGAATCTTTTATGGGCAATGTTTGCATGATATTATTGTATGTTGTGCATGTGTGTCTTTTATTCTACATAGTAGATGATCTAGTGTGTAGAGTATGACTTACACAAGGAAGATTAGATCATCGATTCTTGTGGAATATAATTTTTGGTTCAGAGTCTTAGATGGAATTAGTCACACTGTTAGTAGGATTGTAGTACAATGTTTTAGTAGGTGTGTCTTAACTACGGATAATCTTGCGGCAAGGCTTGGAGGGAGTTTATTTTGGGTGGGCTACTACAAAAATCAAGCTTGGAGCAATTAGGTTTCCTGACATTTTTCGGGATTTTGCTCTTTTAAGTAGGGAATGCTTAAATAAGGGAAAGTACTGTGAAATACGCCTAAAATTGGGGATCTATAGTGTTTTCCCGCAATTTTTAGTAAAAACCTAACTATTCTAAGTTTATATCATATATATATTTTTTAGGTGTCCTTATGCCTTCGAGTTAGTAGCCCGAGAAACGGGTTGTGAGATTTGAAATACATTTTAGGATGGTTCCCGGGTGTTGGGATACAACTCTAACTTGTGATGTTGGACTATATAAGATAACCTTAAGTTTGGTTTGATTATGGCTCGGTATTTGAAGATTTGGAGTTTTATTGTACTGTATCGGTGTTATTTTTTTTTTTTTTTTTTTTCTGCGGTTTGATGCTTGATACGTCAAAATTGCATATTAGAGCTTGCTCCCTCCATCCCTTTTTAATTGTGTTGCTTCATTATTCCTTCACACATTTCACATCAAATTTTACGTCTACTTTTCAATATTATCCTCCACTTTTACCTATTAACTTTTTCCCACTAACTTTTTAGAAGGGCAAAACAATTATTGTACAAACATTTAGCCATTAACTTTTCATGGTACACCATTGTTCCAAAACAGTGGATTTAGTGATCCACATCGGTCCTCGTGATTTCTTTCAAACCACCAAGTGCAATAAACTCAATATTTAGAGAGAATATAGTTCAATATTTAGAGAGAATATAGTTCTTATTAGGAATGTTTAAATATTTTCCATTATACCCCTAGAATCTGTTTTGCATGACAAAATTCAGAGAAATTTTGTAAAATTGTATTCTTGTCGAGTTGAAGAAGTGCATTCTTATTTTGCAATCAGAGTTGGCCCTAAGCTAATGCAAGTGTTGCGGCCGATTTAGGCCCCCAAAATATAAGAATTTTAAGGGCCTCCATATTTTAGTATCCCTAAGTACCCTTAGGTATCTTTTGTAAGACAAAATAAATGTACATCATATATAAAGCCCAATTTCAAATTCAAAATAACTATATATAGGATTTGTTTGGACATGAAAAAAGAAAAAAGAAGCAAAAAGTAGACGCTCTAATTCAATCTCAAGTGGGTGCTCTCGATAAGATTTTGAGTAAATCATAAAAAGAGAATTCAAGTTTGATTGAAGACTTAGTGGAAGAGGAACATGAAGATTCGGGAAATGAAGAACAAAAGAATTTGGGAAATATATTAGAAAAATATTTGGATAATAAAGAACACGAGTGTCGCCAAGAGGAACATTAAACATATTTATGTGAGTTTGAAATCTTAGAATGTTTGGTTATTGTTTTAGGATTTAAGTTCCCTAGAACCATATGAAAGAATGAAGACTTGTGTTGAATTATCTAGAATATTATACATAAAAAATTCTAGAGAAGATTAGTTGAAAAGGTTTTACAAATGTTTTGGACTTCTCCCTTGGTGTGTATAAATATGTGAGTGCCTATTTGGCCAAACCACCTTGAAAGCTTTGTACTCTTAAATTCACTAATGAAAAGCTCTCTCTCTGTAAGTCTCTTTCTTATTGATGAATAATAGCATTTGTTTTTGTTAGTGTAATTTACCTATTTTCATTTTGCTCATTAATATTTTGAAAAAGGCCTCCTTTTAGTTTTCGCTTTAAGTCTCGAAAAAGTCAGGGCTGGCTCTGTATGCAATATCTATAAGCCTACCCCTAACGTCACAGTTTAGGACACATGGCGTACCACATTCCCATACCCGTTACCAGCACAGTCCGCAATCCAGTTAACATAGGTCTAGATGAAATCGGAAAGTTTAGGGTGGAAGGCACACTAAGAGAATTAAATTTGGTAAGGTGTTTGAGCCGAATAGTAATCCCTTTCGAAGTTTGGAAATGCTTGGTGAGGTGGGGTATCTTTGTTAGAAAACTGTTAAATAAGATAATAACGACAAGAAATATGTCTGAAAAGAGGTGGACGTGAATAGGGCTAAGCTTTAGAGTGTTCATGTTCATTCATTAAGTTTTTAAGTGACATCAAACCGAGTTCGAACTCCATGAAAATTTGACGAGCTGAGTTTTTCTAGGTTTAAGTCGAACTCAAACTTGTTCACGAGCTTAAACAAGTGAAAAATAGTAGATATTTATGCTCTTATACAAGTCTAGAAGTACTAATAAAATTTTTATTTTGTACATAAATAAGATCATACATATACAAAATTATAAAAACATATTAAAATATAAGTATATAGTAATTTAAAGCAAGGTTCTGAATACCGTATTGGCTTGAGTACCAGTTTTCCTATTGATACGGTACGGTACCGGTCAATACCGGGTATCATATCGGATTTATTGCAACTATATATATATATTGTAATTTTTTCCCATAGTTGATGAGAATTTTCATTGCCACATCAAATTCAAGTCTTCAAAATGAACTTTTTTTCCATACTATGGGAAAAAAGGACTCAAACACCACCCAAGAAAACAAAAAAAAATTAGGCTCCCCTAAGGAGGAAGAGAAATGAAGAGTCTTATTGACTTCTATTAAGGGAATGTTCCACTAACGAAAAATAGTTTTTTTTTTTCAAAAATTAAGACAGATCATTTTATCACAATACATCACATAAAAAACATAAAAAATCAGTTTATTCTAAAAACTCATTTAGTGAAACGTCCCCCAAAACGTAGTATAAAAAAAGGGAAATGATAATGTCAAAACCATTTTTGTTTGTGCAAAAACGGTAGTGCATAAAAGGCGTGTACCTTGCACATGGTAAAAGGTTTTTAAGTACTACAATTTTGGCACAAACAAAAGCGGTTTTGACATTAACACCACCCTAGAAAAAGATGGAACTTGTGCCATTACAAAAAAAAAAAACAGATGGCATTTAATTGGTTGGGCTAATATTAGGTGATACGAGCTGTACCCCACCGGAAATAAACAAGGCTTTGAATTAGGGCTGAACAAAGAAACCGAAGACTCGAACCGGAAAACCGGACCGAGCCGGTTTAGTTTTTCGATTTTTTTCTTTTCCGGTTCGGTTCGGTTCCTATACTTAATAAAATTGAAAAATCGGTTCGGTTCCCGGTTTGAGAGGTTTTTTGAAGAGAACCGAACCGGTTTTACATATATTCCTTGAAAATACCGTGAAAAAATTTCAACTGCAGGTTTCGCACCTGCGTTCACGCGTATACGTGACCATGCACCTTACCGCTTGGCTGGGCAACGCTTTGTGCTTATGGATAGATAATTATTTTATGGGGCACTTAAATAATGATCCTTTCAGTCACTTGAAATTAGAAAATCATCCTGAGCCTATTTAGAACTTATGTTTTCATCCCGAGATTCAAAAAAACCCTAAAATGCCCTTTATCTATATATAATTATATAATTGTAACAAATTAAGGGATTGAGGACTAAATTTAAAGTTGCATATATGGGGAGTGGGAAGTGGACCATTTTCTAACTTTTGTGGTCCTCCACCGTAATTAAAGGGATTTGGGATGAACCCAATCCCTTATATCATGTTGATTGACACTATCTCACTAACCAGTATTCCCAAATCGACATTCCTTCCATTCCGCCATCCTCTCCATCCCGATCAAACTCAATCCCTGATGCCTCGACGTCCCGCCATCGTCAATCGTCCATCCCAAAATCGGGTCCAAATCCGTCCACCTTCGCCGGAAGTTTTCGTGTTCTTGAAACCGGCGCACTTCATCGTAAACGATCATTGGAATCGTTGTAGTAGCCCCAATCATCACCACCCATATGGGTGAGTTTGTTTTGTCTCTAATGGCCATTGATTTAGCTTCATTCATAGAGCACAACATAGAGATTGTGTGTTTTGAGAAAATAGCTCCCGTATATCATTTTTTACCTGATTTTACCATATTTTCTGAGTTTGAGTTTTTTGTTACCATGATTACTGGTTCTTTACCCCAATCATCACCACCCATATGGGTGAGTTTGTTTTGTCTCTAATGGCCATTGATTTAGCTTCATTCATAGAGCACAACATAGAGATTGTGTGTTTCGAGAAAATAGCTCCCGTATATCATTTTTTACCTGATTTTACCATATTTTCTGAGTTTGAGTTTTTTGTTACCATCATTACTGGTTCTTTACCCCAATCATCACCACCCATATGGGTGAGTTTGTTTTGTCTCTAATGGCCATTGATTTAGCTTCATTCATAGAGCACAACATAGAGATTGTGTGTTTCGAGAAAATAGCTCCCGTATATCATTGTTTACCTGATTTTACCATATTTTTTGAGTTTGAGTTTTTTGTTACCATCATTACTGGTTCTTTACCTTTTTTTACCATGATTATTCCTAATTTTACCATATTTATTGAGTTTGAATTGATGTTTTCACCACAATTACTCGATCATTAGTTTACCTTTGCCATTTTTTTACCATGATTATTCAAAATTTCTCCATCATTACTATGGTGGTATTTATTTTTACCATAAACTTGGTGTTTGGCTCATGTATGCAATTTTTACCATATTTACCGGTGCGAATTTAATTTTTTTTTTATCATGTTCCGTTTATTTTACCATGTTTGAACATTTCCATTTTTATTTTAACCATGACTATACGAAATTGAGGGATGAGTTTGCTGTGGCTTTTTGAATTATGATGGCTTTTTGTATTTTTTTTCTTTTAGTTTCAAATTTCAACCATTTAAAATGGAAACCAAATCAATGGGATTTGGTTGTTTTGAATGTTTGAAATTTTTGAAGATATAATCAATCCCACTAATTTAGGAAGACAATATACACATACATATGGATATCTTATTAAAAGGGTAAGATAGGTAATTTACACTCTGAGAGGATGAAAACATAAGTCCATAAATAATGGGGAATGGAAATCTAATTTGCACCCAAAAATCGGATGGATATTTAATTACCTCTTATTTTATTTATTAGTACATAATTTAGTTATTACCTTTACCTATATATACATCTTAAAGTCATTCTCAAGCCCTAACTCAGAAACTCTTATCATCTCGTCTCTCTCTAGAAATGAAGTGTGGCGGCCAGTGCGCCTCTCTCTCTCTTTCTCTCTTAGATCGGATGATCTTCGTCTTCCACACTTCTTATCTTCGTTGTCATCGCCAAACATTTTAACCAGCCGAGCCCAGGACTCAGCCACCGAAATCAGTCAACACGGATTCGAGAATTGACAGGCCGAGATCTGGTTGATTCGAGATGCTACAGTTTGTTGCGATAGTTTTGACGATGAACAAGGCAG
Organism: Vaccinium vitis-idaea; assembly: GCA_963854785.1. Lineage (NCBI taxonomy): Eukaryota > Viridiplantae > Streptophyta > Magnoliopsida > Ericales > Ericaceae > Vaccinium > Vaccinium vitis-idaea. Next base: position 29,812,326 of record OY978216.1, on the reverse strand, counting down.
AGAGGTTAACAGAACTATGGCCTTTTCTCTCTTCAGATCTATAATTCGGCATATGTATGTACCATTATATACATACATATACGTGTATATGTAATATACACTAGATCTGTTTCAAACTTTCAATTGATGACTGAGTTTGCTGCCTTATTTTCATTTTTCAATTGATTATTGTCTTATGGAGGGTTAGATCTGATATCTGGAATGGACTGAAGGTTTTGTTGCAAACTCTTGATTCTCTTCTCTCTCCCTCCCCGACGAACCGAACCGGAACGAACCAGCCGAACCGAAACCGAATCGAACCGAATTCTAGAAAACCAGTTTCGGTTCGGTGTTACTCCCGAACCGAGTTTTCCCGGTTCACTCAAATATGGCCAAGAACCGGACCGAACCGAACCGGTTTCACCCCTACTAATTTGAATAGGGTTTTAACTGTTTTGAACATCATCTTCTTCCAATGACCGAAAGCAAAATACTGTTAAAAAAGAAAAAAACACAGAGCAGATGTCGACGAGAAAATTGATGAAGACGACGAGAGTAATAAACCTAGTCGACATCATGACATCGCTGGAATCATGCAACGCCAATAATCGTAAGTCAAAACGTTTCGTTGCACTTTTTCTTGTTCTTCATTTGGATCTTTGCAACTAAGGCCCGGTATCTGCAATTACGGCGTATGTGCCAAATGTTTTCTCGTACGGACGGTACCCGGTCGGTATGGACTGGTATTGGACACGTTACGGTATTGGTGTCCTTGGTACCATTTTTATATGAAACCAGTACGTACCGGCTGGTACAGTACGACATTTGTAACCTTGTTTTAAAGGTTTATACATGTACACGTTATAAAATTTTCAATATGTACATGTAAAAGTTTATGCACATTGAAGGTTATGTGTGAAAATTTATCAATAGTGATCTACTAAAGAGCTCCCTCAAATGGGGGTGGTGTAGACCTGTAATCTGGGCCGTTGTGATAAGAGAGTCACTTAAAATCATCTCGCGGGTCACAGGTCCGGGTTATTTCTTTCGCGGGTCTAAATCGGGTTATAACCTACCCGGGTCCTTCCTTTTCCCCAAAATTCATTTCACGCTTCAAGGGGGGAGAGAGAGAGAGAGAGAGAGAGAGAGAGAGAGAGAGAGAGAGGCGAAGAATGAAGAAGAAGGAGAAGAAGAAGAAGAAGAGATTGAAGACGAAATCACCAACGAAGGTCCATCTCTCTCTCTCTCTCTCGTTCGATTTCTCTCAAAACCCTACTTTTTTTGATCCGTCTGAGAAACCCTATTTTTTCCGAAGAACCCTGGATTCAAAGAAACCAGGGTTTCGATTTTCTTCATCTCTCTCTCTCTCTCTCTCTCTCTCTCTGTGTGTGTCTACTTCGATATTTTTAAGCCATATAAAGAGGAAACTAGGGTTTGTGTAAGATCTGTAAAACTAGGGTTGTTAGCCAAGTATTTTTGGGGAAAAAATTGTGTTCTTTTGCTGGAAATTCGAATTGGATTTCAGAATGAATTGGATTTAAACCTTTCAGGGTGCTTGCTGTTTAGTAAGTTTGTGAGAATAGGACTCGTGTGTTTTGGTGAAATAGCAGATGACTAGGTATTCATTCCACTGGATCATGGTGTCTAGCATAGGACATGTATAGTTGCTATGTTTGTGATGTTTATTTGTCCGAGTGATTAATTGTTATACTAATCAACTTATCAAAAAAATTGTTATACTAATCAGAAATTTGAGGATCTTAGTTTTGCTCTGAGCACCAGATCTTTCAGCGGTTCAATAGTCCAGCGTGTTCCAAATCTGCAAGTGCAGAAAACATCCACCTTGCTTCAAAACTGACAATGAATACAGCCACTGGATGTTCTGGACTTGAACCGTCCACGTGTCCCCACACTCCCTTACCAACAACAATTTTTCATACATGTGCCCAATATGAGTAGTTATTACCAGTCAAACGAACACTAACAACTTGATTTTTATCATTTGACATTGTCAAGACAGGTTGCTGATTCAGAACAGATATAGACCAGAGATGTGTAAATCAGAGAGGGAGAGCTGAGACAGAGAACAATTGTTACCAAAACCAGAGAGATGTCGTGCGTGTCTGCAACAGAATCACTGGACCAAGCCTAAAACCTTTTTGTCGTTTATTATATAAATTTTTCCACCCGGCGTATTTAGATAGAATAACAGCTACGTTGTTCCCTCCCCTGGAAATATAACTTGCCTCGAAGTCATCCACAAGGTGAAAAGGCAAAACCATGCGATAAAAATAACTAATTCATGATATGATTTAAGGATATAGGTTACAAAACTCACAAAAGACAACAAAACTTACTTGAATTCGTCGAACAGGTCATCTGGGACTTCTTTTCCTGATTTTATAACTCTTATCAGGTCGGCATGTCACTTTCGAGAACTATATTCTTGTAGCCAAACCTATTGGCTAAAGATAGTCCTAGGTGCATAACCTCTAGCTTACTGTCTCGTTCATCCCTCATCTTTTGAAATGTGACAGAATACATCCTCTCTACTGACCCCTGACTAACCCTAAATGCAACCCCCCGCCGCTCATCCCATCCTTAAAGCTACCATCCGTGTTGATCTTTACAAAATCAGTGGGTGGCCGAAGCCACCTAACTCTTCCAATGGGTTTTCTCCCTAGCACGTGGCCCTAAGGAAACCCTAACCCTCTCTTGTTCTAACCACCTAATAAAATGGGGAAACTCAGACCTAGATAGCTTAGCAAAGATATCTAGGTACTGTTTCCTTGACATTTCCATCTTTGGGGGATCAATTTGTTTGTTATAAATTTTTTCAAGATATTTTAAATGTTTCGTTTCAAATATTTCCACAATCCTAGACTCTGATTCACTACAAAAACCCCTACCCAACATATTTGAACCTGCAAAATTAGAAAAAGGAAACAAACAACTAATATCATTCCATGCAAATACTTTAAAAAAAAAAAAATGGAACAACAAAATACTTCAAAAAATAAATAAATAAATAAATGAAGAGAATGATATTGATTGTTTTGTTTTGTTTTTCAAATTTTGCAGGTTCAAATATGTTGGGTAGGGGTTTTTTTAGTGAATTATTGTCTAGGATTGGGGAAATATTTGAAATGAAACATTTAAAATATGTTGAAAAAGTTTATAACAAACAAATTGGTCCCCCAAAGATTGAAATGACAAGGAAACAGTACCTGGATATCCTTGCTAAGCTATCTAGGTCTGATTTTCCCCATTTTCTTAGGTGGTTAGAACAAGAAAGGGTTAGGGTTTCCTCAGGGCCATGTGCAAGGGAGAAAACCCAGTGGAAGAGTTGGGTGGCTTTGGCCACCCATAGATTTTGTAAAGATCAACATGGACGGTAGCTTTAAGGATAGGATGAGTGGTGGGGGTTGCATTTAGGGTTAGTCAGGGGTCGGTAGAGAGGATGTATTCTGTCATATTTCAAAAGATGAGGGACGAACGAGACAGTTAGCTAGAGGCACCTAGGACCATTTGTTAGCCAATAGGTTCGGCTGCAAGAATATAGTTCTCGGAAGTGATCATGCCGACCTGATAACAGCTATAAAATCAGGAAAGAATGTCCCAGATGACTTGTTCGACCAATTTCAGTAAGTTTTCTTGTCCTTTGTTAGTTTTCCCCCCTATATCCTTAGATTATATCGTGAATTAGTTAATTTTTTTTGCAGGGCTTTGCCTTTTCACTTGTGAATGACTTTGAGGCTAGTTATATTTCCAGGGAAGGGAACGGCGTAGCTGATATGTTATCTAAATATGGCCGCTGGGAACATTTATGGAATAAACAACAAGGTTTTAGGCTTGCACTTGAGCACAACATTGTGGACTTACGGAGGCTCCCCTACTATACGGTTGACAAGGAACAAGAGGTGGACTATTTTCTTTTCACATGTTGAACTTGTGGGCATGTTTATGAAACCATCAATGCACTTAGCTTTCTGATTTTTTTTTTCCAGTCTAGGGCTTTTAAAACATGACTTGGATCTTACTCAAATGAGCCCCAAGCAAGTCATTAGTTTTCTACTTCGCATCTGTAATTGATAGACATGCTACAACTACAATGTGCCACTAATTTTAACTAATGGAATAATTCTAGTTGACTTAAAGTACATGGTTTTGGTCGTACCTTGTAGCTTTATTAGCATATCAATTTCTTCCCATCATCTAAACTTGTTGAGTGAAATTATTGAAATTATTAGCATTTTCTCTGAGTTGGGTAGGTTAAATTATTATTATTTTTTGGGTAAACACTTCTTTTGCCTCCAATGGTGATAAGTTTTTTCTGTACCGGTGGGGTAATTGTTGACATATTCACTGCATTTATATCAAAATTTTGAGATATGTGCTTTTGGAATGGTAATTTGTTATGTCTCGATGCCCAAGAGGTGCTAATTAGGGTATTATTCTAGTCTTGTTACTAGTTTGGGAATTGTTACCCCTATGTTAAAAAATTTACAACGTAACCTTGTTGTTAAGGCTATAGAAGAGTGGGATGCTTTTATCTATTTGAGATTTTATAGGAGATAAAAAATTGCTGTGTAATGTAGTGTGTCACAACAATATGATTGATAGAGATGCTTTTAGAGTTGGGAGTTCAGTCCCATTGTTACATGGTCTTGGGCAAACCCATTCCTTCAGTTAGCTATTGGAATGAGGGTGTCCTCACGGTTATATATAGGATTTTCGTATCCAGGCTATGTGGTACTTTGCTTCACCCATTGTTCTGATGATGTGAACGTACGTTGTTGTGCAAGGGGAGATCAAAATTTATCTCTTTGTAAGAAGTTCAAGAATTTTATTAAAAAGTGCTTTTGCCAATTATGTGGGTACTTATGGGCCTTTTTCACTAACATGTCACTGCTTGCAGGTTAAATTTGTGAGGGTTATACGCCATAGGCAAATTGGGCTATCAGCGTGTTATGGATTTGTCGAGTTCTTTTCCCATGTTGTTGCTGATAAAGTCCTATAAAGTTTTGCCGGAAAAGCAATGCTCGACGCTGGAGTACCTTTCCGTTTGAACTGGGCTAAATATTGAACTAGGTATTTTCTAAAATTTAATTGGAGATGCCTCTCTATATTTAGTTTATTCGGTTACATTTCCAAAATTTAATTTGTAAGTATAGGAAGTCCTAAAAATCTAACACTGAGTTGCTATTAGACAACAACAATGCAGAATTTCTGTCCGATTTATGAGCTTTTAGAAATACTTCCTTAGCTCAAAAAAGTCTCCTATTTTAGTATGTTAATACAGGATGAGTCTAGTATGTGGGTTATAGATTTGGCAGTCCATCTCCGAATAGTTAAATTCAAAAATTCATAAGTAGTAGCAGCATTTTCAAGCATCTCATGTACATTTGGCATTGAGTTCAGTGTAGAGATTATTGAATACTGCAATATTGATATGATATGTGGGGGAAACATAACCCGTATTCTTATTAGCTCTCCTGGCCACGCAGACTAGAGTTAGTGGTGGAGTCGGCTCTTTTGTGAAAGGTGAGACTTGAGAGTTTACAGCTTTAAAATGAATAGAAATTATTCTTTTGCTTTGTTTGTGTTTTCAAAAGCTATATTTCTGTTAGCTATTATTATGTGAGAAATTGATTGGAGAAGGAATGTCACTTTAGATGGATCAAGTAATGTTTTATACCTCTTGTGCCAATGTGCTTGTTTGCAAGATAGGTTGAAGCTTGCTGTTGATTGTTTGGGTAAACTAGTTTGCGGTTTGCCGGTATGCTAGGTTGCTTACCTTTGATTTCTTATCTAACTACGAATCTTTGGCACATTTGGTACAACTATACATTACTTTCTTGTTTGATTGGTGGAACATTGTCATTGGATAGGATTATTGGTGGATGGTAAATTCTTGAAATTACTGGAACAGTACTTGATTGTTTGGGTAAACTAGTTTGCAGTTTGCCGGTACGCTAGGTTGTTGCTTTCTTGTATGATTGGTGGAACGTTGTCATTGGATAGGATTGTTGTAGTGCTGTACTGCTGTGTTGTGATTTAATCTGGCGGATGGTAAATTCTGTTGAAATTACTGGAACAGTACTATGTTGAGAAAATTTGATGATTGGTACTGTTCCGTGGTTTTGAAATTAAAGTTTTGATCAATTTCAATTTAGATAAAGCTTTTCCTTTCATCCCGTTTCTGATGTACGCTCTCTTGTGACGTTACAGGTTTTGTTACATAAGTGCACGGGATTTATGAACTCTCTTGTGACGTTACAGGTTTTGTTACAGAAGTGCACGGGATTTATGAACTCTCTTGTGACGTTACAGGTTTTGTTACAGAAGTGCACGGGATTTATGAACTCGCGGATAGAAATTGTAAAGAAGTTGGGTGCTCCTTCATCAGATATTAGTTCCGCTGCTTCTCTATCACAGAGCCAACCCCTATGCAACGTCACAAGTAATTAGTTAGGAGGTTAAGCTGGGTTGTTAAGATGCAATTGAGTAGTTTGTTAGCTGTCAAAACAGTTGTGAGAGTGGGTGATGTACGCGTCTGTTTTTCTTCTAGTATACAGAGGACCCTTTGCTTTGTATTCTCAAGGAAAATAACACTATCAAGAATCAAGTTTTTTGTCAAAAAAAAAGAATCAAGTTATACTCTCTCTCTCTCTCTCTCTCTCTCTCTCTCTCTCTCTCTCTCTCAATTTTGTTCCTGTTCTTTTCTTTATGGTATTAGAGCCCTTGCGACGAAAGTCCTCGATCAAAATTTTTCAGAGTTTATTCTTCGTTTATGCATCAATCGCATCAGATGCGAGTGGAAGTGATACTGGTGTAACAATGCCCTCAGCTTTTGGCGTTGCTCGTCTCCAATTTTCTTTCCTCTAGTCACGATCAAATTGAATGGAGAAAACTATCTACTGCGGTAAACTCAAGTCTCGAATGCTTTGAGAGCCAATGGTTTCATTAAGTATGTAGACGGTACAATTCCTTCCCCTCCTAAGCAAATCTTAAATTCGAGTGGTAATTCTATCACAAACCCGGCCTTTCTGAAGTGGACGCTAATAGATAATCAGTTACTTTCTTGTATTACTGCATCTTTGTCTTCCTCAACATTGCCTCTGGTTCGAGGGTTTGATCATGCAACTGATGTGTGGAAATGTTTAGAACATCGATTCAATTCACTATCTAGTTTAAGTATACATTATCTCAAGAGGAAATTATTTAGTTTCTCAAAATGGAGGAATATATAGATGCGATTAAGATGTGTGCACAGAAGTTGGGTGCAGTAGCCAGTGGGATATATAGTGGATGATGATGGTATAATATATTTCATACACATCATGGGTTACCAACAGCTTTTGATGCAATAAAGACGTCAATTAGAACACAGAGAAATCTGACTTTTCATGAAGTAATTTCATCGATCCTTAAGTCTGAAGAGAATGAGATGCATTCAAAGGAGGAAAAGAGTTCTGCTAGTGTCTTTACTGCGACACAAAATATGCAGGACTTCAAGATTTCTGAGGGAAGCACTCTGGTTCTAATGTTTGTACCCAACCTACTCCTGTGGGACAACACTTTTCAGTCACCACACTGTTAGACAACCTCAGAATCTACAATCTCAACACCAAACTTTTAGTACACAATATCCAAACTTCTCATCACAATCTTAGAATTTTCAAATGCCTATGTTTCAACCACAGCCTTCTACAGCACCTTTCTTTCCTAATGCTGGGCAGAGGTTTAATAACAGAAATAGACTAAGGAATCAAGGGTTTGGATCTTACTGTAGAGCTAGTTCTTGTCAAATTTGCGGCAAGGATAATCATACAGCAAGGACTTGTTACTACAAAAATTCAAACTTCTCTCTTGGACCACCTGGGTTCAATTTTTCTCAACCATGGAGGCCCGAATCTGTGTTTGAACCAACTGTATAGATTCCTTGTACCAATCTCTCATTACAAGCTGCCTAACCCTGTTCCTGTCTTCAATGGTCCTTCTATCCACATGCCACAAAACCCTGTTTCTTATCTCTTCCCTTCTTCAGGTCCTACCCCTATTTTTTCTTCTTCTGGTCCTGTGTCAAGTACTATAGTTTCTCCTGCTCCATTTACTCATTCCGTGACTACTAGATAAAAAAATGGGATTTCTAAACCTAGACATCCTTTGTCACTTACAGCTCTTGGCCCTCTTTATTTTTCTCCATCCATTTCTTGTAATTCAGAACCTTCTACTTTTTCTGAAGCTGTCCCTCATTTTGTGTGGCAAAAAGCCATGGCAAAGGAATATGAGGCATTGGTAAAACAGGGTACTTGGGTTCTTGTTCCTCCTCCATCACATGGCAACATCATAGGTTGTCAATGGATTTATAAAATCAAGAAACATTCTGATGGAACTATTGCTAGATATAAGGCAAGATTAGTGGCAAATGGTAATTAGCAGGTAGCAGGGATGAACTTTATGAGACCTTTAGTCCAGTAATTGAACAACTCACTTTGAGGGACATTTTAAGTCTTGTTGTTCATCACAACTGGCCCCTTAGACAGTTGGATGTTTCTAATGCTTTTCTCCATGGTTTAATTATTGAAGATGTTTTCATGTGTCAATCTTTGGGTTATAAAGATCCAGTTCATCCAGATTATGTGTGTAAGCTTAAAAAGGCTCTTTATGGTCTCAAACAGACTCCAAGAGCATGGTATGCAATGCAATGTTTTCTGGCTATCTTCTTGAGCAGGGTTTTCAGTCTAGTCAGGCAGGCTCTTTCGTGAGAAAGGATTGAAAATATACTTTGAGGGAGTCAGAAAGGATTGAAAATATAGTGCGTGGGTTAACTTCGGTTTCAAGCTTGAAAAATGGCATCAGTTAAGCGCAAAACTACATTCCAGTCTTATTGTAGAAGGTTCAACTTTCATCACATTGGAATACTTTTAAGTTGTGTAAAAGAGTCCAACTTAGCTAGTCATTACTTTTGTAGGTATTGAATTGTCGGTGGTTTTTGACTTTGTGTGTATGGAATTGGAGCAACAACTATCACGTGAAGGGCATGCAACAATGACACTTTTTTTTTTCTTCCCACTGGAAAGATTCTGAGAAGCAATGAAATACTCCCCTCCGTCCCATAAATATTGTCCATTTTCACTAATCATACCTTTCATAAAGTTGTCTATATTTCTTAATTTATGATATTTTAATATGCATTATGTATTTTGTTTGACAGATCTCTTTTAGTTTTAATGAATAAAGTTCTAAACTCATGAAGTATATTATACATTGCAAAATATAGATAATTATTTGAAAGGTGTGAATAGTGGAAATGAGCAATCTTTGTGGGACGGGGCATGGCCATTCACAGCATGAGTTGGTGATGATGAGGAAGTTATTCACAGAATCATGATTATGGAAGCTGAAGATGATGAAAGGGCAAAGGTTTAGACTCCTTAGCTCGATGTTTGATCCGTAGGTGTCTTTATGGGTGTTTTGGCATTGGTTGGGATTTTTTTTTTTCATCCTTAGGTGTCTCTTTGGGTTTTGGGGAGCCTTTTTTTTGGTTGGCTTCTTGCCAGCGTCGGGTCCTTATTCTCTCCCTTTGGGTCCTGGCGGCTTATGATTGTCGAAGTGAGTGGTGCCTCGTTCGCGGATATTCTATTGCTTTGGCTTGATGCCTCGTGCTTAGGGTCCTTTTAATCTTTGTAATTTTTTTTTTCAAATATTAATAGTAAAATTCTTCTTTTGAGTTAAAAAAAAAAAAAGATTAACGAAGAAACAGGTTTGTCTTGTGCTTTTTACCAGATTTACATGCAATGGTTTTATTGTGTTGTTCTTTCCCATTTCGGATTAGTCGAAAAACTGTTTCCTTTAGTTGAAAAACTTCTCTACATTTTCAATAGAGATCTTCTTCGAGTTTTAAAGGGATGTATTTATGTCTCAAGTTGTTATTGTCAGATTGAATCCACGATGGCAATGCGATCACTACAACCTCAAATAAAGGCCATTCAGCAAAGGTAGACTGGAGACCAGGTTAGCTTTCAGCCTGTTGTTTGCAAAACATCATATTTGTTGCATATATTGCTGCTTCGTACTTCATTGCAGTATGAGTAATTTGAGGAGTCATAGATCAAGAATATGACTTTCTTCTATTTGCCCTGTTAAAAGCTTGTGAGTATTGGAAACGCGGTGACAGATGAGCTCTCTCATTTGCAAGTGGTGATCCTCACATGTGCATGTAATTGCAGGACTGGATTCAGCTAGGACCTGCTCGATTGTGTAAACTAGCTGGCATTAATCCATTGGATGGTAGATATTACCATTTTTTAAGTTTTATTGTGAAACCAAAATTTAATCTTCTATTACCTTCATTTCTGAATCAGGTTGCCTGCCAACTCTAGCAACGATATCTTCGATTGGACTTTATAGAGCCCTTCCAAATGTGGCTGATGAGGTAAGACTGCAATAGGGTGTGAGTCGTTTCTTTCACTGGTTCTGCTTTAATTTTTATCAAGGGATCTATTTGTCTAATCGAATGCAGATTCTAACGTTAAGGGACTCCTGACTGAAGGCTTCTTCTGGATACGCTCTTTGGCTGGTCCAACCACAATTGCTGCAACTGTTCTAAATCCTTAGCTTCTTTCCTCTCTTATGACTATCAGACATCTTACTCCACATGGTATCCTTTTTTTCACTGAACTTGTGTAGTTAAAAGTCCATGCGAGTGCGTTTGGATTAAAATTTTCTTGTCAGTTTAAGATCTTAGTATATTCTTAGTCTAGCTACAAATTCAGCACACAACATTGTGGGAAAAGTTTAGACCCAATGGTTATTATAAACCAAACCAAATTGAGCCTTATGTTCCAATCAATTGGGGTCGGCCACACGAATCATTTTCCTCCATTGAGCTTTGTCAAGGGCTACTTGTTCACTTAAACTTAGTAGACTCATATCTTTGCGCACTACCGCATTTAATGTTAATTTGGGTCTCCCCCTCGTAGGAGCGTTGCTATCTAAAGCTATCTTATCCGCTCTCTTGACTACTGCATCTGTTGGTCTACGGTAGATATGTCCGAACCACCTTAGCCTATTTTCCCTCAATTTATCCTCTATAGGTGCTACCCCTATCATCTCGTGTACCGTTCATTTCTAATCCAGTCTCGTCTAGTCTTACCAAACATCCACCTCAACATTCTCATTTTCTCTACACTTATCTTATTCACCTGTTGTTTCTTAATAGGCTAACATTATGTCTTGTAAAGCATTGCTGGTCTTATGACAGCTCTATAAAAAATTTCCTTCAATTTTGTGGGTACCCCGCTTGGATCCTATGGGTCACATCATTTGCAATCTCTCCATCTTGACTCATAATAGAGCCTCAATACCTAAAATGGTTACTCTTTGGTATCTCCTGATATTGGATCATCACTCTTTCTTCATGCGCACCTTTGGACTCACTAAACTTGCACACCATATATTCAGTTTTACTCCTACTTATCCGAAAGCCCTTAGATTCTAATGCTTCTCGCCAAATTTCTAATTTAGTATTAACACCACTAGCAGTTTCATCTACGAGGATAATATCATCTGCAAACAACATACACCATGGGATATCCTCTTGAATCTGTCTAGTTAGTTCATCCATAACTAAGGCAAAGAGGTACGGACTCAAGGCTGACCCTTGGTGTAATCGTACTATGATTGGAATTCACTTGTTTCCCGTGTTGGTGATCTAATGGCAGTGACGACACTTTCATACATGCCTCTAACCACCTCGATACACCATTTGGTCACTCCCTTTTTCTCCAGAACCCACCATATAATGTCTAGGCACCATGCCACCATATCATAAGCCTTTTCTAAGTCTATGAAAACCATATGAAGATCCTTCTTCATTACCCTGTGCTTTTCTACCAATCTCCTTAATAGATAAATAGCTTCCACGTTGATCTTCCAGGCACGAACCCAAATTGTTTCTCCGACACCGTAGTCACCATCCTCAAGCGATGCTCAATAACTCTTTCACACAACTTCATCGTATGACTCATCAACTTAATACCTCTATAATTGTTGAAACTTTGAATATCTCCTTTATTTTTGTAGATAGGTACTAAGGTGTTCCTCTTCCTTTCATCGGGCATCTTCCTAGATATAATAATTTATTTCTCTTGCTTATGATTGTTATTTAGCATAGACATGGGTAGAGTCCAGGGACAGATCTAGCATTGTGCTGGAGAGTTCAAATTACCCCTGGGGTCAAAAAATGCATTTTTTTTTTGGGGCACATGACAAGAATGTTTCTAATAGTATTTGGATGCTATGCAACTGGTACTAGGCCACAATAACTGAAAGACAACTTCAATTTATAAAGTAGATATTTATCATCCATTAAGGCCTTGCCCCATCTCAATTCTGGTTAAGCTTTTCGGTATAATTAATGATGAAATATTTTTTACTTGTTTTGATAACCAGGTGTCGGGGGCAGCTTTTGTGCACCTCGACCAATCAGGGGAGATCAATCCTATCGTCCACTAGCGGTGGCCCTATTTAAATGAATGGTTTTCCAGTTGCTTGCATTGAGAAGAATATCAGTAATAATATTGGTAACAAAACTATTGTGCAACTTTTTCAAACTATGAAAGTTCAAAAAATTGAAACTTCTTGTCGTATATTTTCTGCGAAGAGTGATTGTATTTTCTTTATTGAAACTCTAATAAAAATTATGGCATATATTTTCATCACTGTTGACTTATAATCCCGTGGTAAAGTCTCTGCTTCTTCCCGCACGATTAGATTTTAATTCTATAAATTGTTTTGTTCATGATATCCTATGCTGCATCATTGTTGGTGCTGTCATGTTTCTTTTTCATCTCTGGTGTTATAGCCTACCAATATCTATCAGGTTGTACTATTAGTTGTAACTTGTAAACCTGCGCAGCACATTTTTTGACCAGATGGAATCTTAAAGACTGCATAATTTAGGTTGGCATGTGTTTTTTTGTATTTTTGAAATTTTGAGTTCTCTATGGTCCACACTATGTAAACGGCTTCAGTGTCTTCTGAGGTGAAGAATACTAATCAATAGGTTCACAGTAGACCATAAGATATAAATTGAATGCAATGATGAGACAAATTGCATGAGCTCAAGTTTATGGTTAATATATTCTCTTCTGCCCGAATGGAAAGTTTACCCCACGATTGTGATTTTAATGGGCCCGTTATCAAATATATTGCGGAGCTTGTTGGTGATAAGGAATTCATGAATCATTTCAATTAATGTCTACCGTAGGGTAATGCAATAGTTAGGTTTTGGCTTCCTTTCGTGTCATTTGATTGCTAACACTCAGAAGGCCTACAATCTTACTCAGTGAAGCTTTTATTTGCTTGTACGAAACGTCACGGTGATACACATTTTGATGAAACTCATGCCACCTTATGGAAGATGAATCCCAGAAATTCCAATGGAAAAGTGGCGGAATCCTTACATAATCTTGATGAGTTGTAGTGTCCACCTTCGGTTCCTTTTGATTTATTCATGATACCCAACTATAGGGATGGTATAGCAACTTATATTAGAACTTTAGTAGTGGTGGATATAACTGCTGTAGCTTTCAATTCCAGTGGGGAGTCTTTGGTCTTGAAAGCAGTTTTTCTATCCTCCTCTAGCCGTTCGGCTTGGATAGATTTTTGACTTCATGAAATTAAACAAATTTCTGATCACTCTTTTACCATCTTATTTAACCAGGAAGAAGATGTTGCTGCCATGGGTAAAGCATATAACAAACTTTCTGGAGAAGATATGCTTCATGATAGAAGTGAGCGATCGACGGAAACTGGAGCTGACTCGGCGGGCCGCAGGATCGATATTTGATATCCAATTCAAGGAGATCTGCGGATATGAATTTTACACAAACAGATTACGCACAAACAGATTACGCACAAATGAATTTTACGTGGTTCCCCAAAATTGGATACTCCAGGGAGGGACAAACGGAGCAATTATTCTGGGTGCCCAAAAACACCACATTCTGTTTTGCAATATGGCTAACCTCTCTGATCTCTCTCCGTGAGATGCTCAAAACTAAAGCCGGAGGCCATCCTTTATAGGACCAAACTAGTCTCCAACGCCAGACAAAAGGGAGTGACAAGACTTCACTCCTGGGGTCCCCTGGGGGTTGGAACAGTGCATGGATACGGATGAGGCAAGTGCATGGGAGCCACACTCCAATAATCAACAAGTTATTCACACCAATTGGTTAGTACTTAGTAGTGTAAACAAGCAACTTGACACTGTCCCTTGCAATGGCAAAAACATCAAATCAATTTTGGAGGATCGGCAAATGGTACAAACATAGCATTTTGTTTGTATGGCAAATAAGGCGTAGATTTTTGCTGTCATAGATTCATAGATTGATACCAAGGTCAGTGAAGTTTTTTGCAGGAATTTCATGTAAATTAACTTCAGGCATAATGTGAAGTATTCTCGCCCTCTTTGATACTAGCTGCTGCTTATTTTCTGGTTGACATATGATTGACATTGGTTGACATATGATTGACATTAAGGAAACCTCTGTTCAAACTGCTGGGGGGAAAACATTGTTGTATAATTTCAATTGTGGAGCACAATCAGGGGTAGGGTGGATAAACGAAACAAACCACTTGAGTTTGAGCTCTTGGTTGCTCATTAAAAGGTCATTTCATATCGATTTATTGAATAAACAAAACAATGTTGAGCATCTTTTTGAAACTTGTTAAGCTTCCGAACTAAGGTCAAACAAACTACTGTTACTACTGTTCGGCTTGCTCAACTTATGATCTTTAAAAGTTCAAGTTACTCGAGATTGGCTCGATTAGAACTCATTTGAGATTGGACTGTTTTGTACAAACAAGTCACGCTCGAACATATTCATAGTCAAGTTTCGTTTTAAGGTGCTTTTGAGTACTATGTGTTTGTGAGTTTTGAAGCAGAGGCCGAGAGATCTTTCCTCTTAAACACACTGCTTGGCAAAAGGCAATGACAGAAAAATATGAAGCCTTGGTTAAGCAAGGCACCTGGACTCTTGTTCCCCCCTTCATCTCATGGTAATATAATTGGCTGTCAGTGGATTTTTAAATTAAAGATAAAAAGACATTCCAATGGGTCAGTAGCCCGATATAAAGCACGGCTGGTTGCCAATGGGAATCAACAGACAGAAGGCATGGACTTTGCTGAAACTTTTAGTCCCATGGTAGAGCAACCTACTGTTAGAGTTGTTCTCAGTATGGCTGTGCACCATCACAGGCCGTCGAGATAACTAGATGTCTCAAATGCATTTTTACATGGAGTTGTCACTGAGCATGTCTACATGAAACAACCTTTAGGTTATAAAGATCCTCACCACTCAGACTATGTGTGCAAGAATAAGGTTTTGTATGGACTAAGGCAATCTCCAAGAGGTTTTATGTGTTTTCATCTTTTCTTCTTGCTCAAGGTTCTTTCAGTAAAGCAGATACTTCTTTGTTTGTTCTGCATAGTGCAAAGTCTTATTACTCTCATCTTAGTTAATGTTGATGTCTTTATCATCACTTGCAGTGATTCTCAATTTCTTGAAGCTTTTATTTCCATTCTGAGCAAACGGTATGTGATGAAAGATTTGGGTCAATTGTATTACTTTTTGGTTTAGAGGTGTAACATTCCTCCCGGGGTTATTTTTGTCTCAGCATAAGTATGCTCTGCTGGTATGATAGAGTGTAAGCACAGTCCTTCCCTTTTTTCTGTTAAACTAAGTTCTAAAGGAGCAAATGTTCCTTTCAAAGATCCTCAGTTGTACCGGACTTTAGCTGGATCCTTACAACATTTGCCATTAACCAGACCTGAAATTTCATATCCTGTCAACATGGTGTGTGAATACATGCATTGTCATACTGTAGCTAATTTTGCAGCTGTTAAAAAGGATTTCGAGATACGTTAAAGGCTCCCTTCATCATGGTCTTCAATTTTGTTCCTAGTAATCCGCAGTCACAGGCTTTCTCGGATACAGATTCGGCTGGTGATCCCATTAGTCGCAAGTCCACTAGTGGTTTTGTTGTATTTTTGGATCAAAACTTGGAGTCCTGGAGATCCCGTAGGCTTTGGTTTTGCTGCATATCGAGCCTATGCACAAACGGCTGCTATGATAGTAAGTCTGCAATGGCTTTAGCTGTTAATCTCGTCTTCCATGATTGAATTGATTATCATTAATCCGCGAAAAAGTTCTCAGTCAAGAAGTTTCCTTGCATCATATCTTCAGTTTGTTTATAAGTTAATGAATTTGTTAAGTTTAATCTCATTGTAGTTCAGTCTAAGAGTTGGTTAGGAACAAAATGCCCAAAAGTTTGTTATGTAGTGTTTAGCTGTATTTTGTATTTTGTCATGTGCGTTTAGTGGGATATAAATATCTTGGGCTTCTCTTTCTTTGTATCGATCAATCAGCAGAAATGAAAGAAATTCTCTCCCTCTTATGTCTTCTCTCTCTCTCTCTCTCTCTCAATTTTTTGATTCTTAATGTAGCGTATGGATTTATACAGAGAATCAAAAGCTTATCTGGAAGTGATTTTTGAATTGTGCATTCCAGTTCATTTTTTAAGAATGCATTTTTGCATAATTAGTTCCACAACCAGCAGCCATTGAGCTAAAATCAACCAAAATCGGGAATGGGATCAATGAGGCTCACAAACATCATAGAAAACTTTCCAAATTGATTTATGAAGTGAAAAATCAAATTGATTTATTTTTCAATTCTTAGCATCATTCTTCATTTAGATAAATCAATTAAGTGGTTTTCTATGAGGAAATCATTCACTCCCTCCGTCCCTTTTATGGTCTACTATTTTATTTCGTATTGTTCCTTGTAAGTGCCCATGTTAAAAAGTTAGTAGGTAAAACATGGTTCATTTTCCATTTTGCCTTTAAAAAGTAGATTTCTTTTTGAAAAGTTAGTGGGAAAGTGTAATGATAGTGTCTCCATCAAGGACAATATTGGAAAGTTGAAAATTTTAAAGTGTAATCATAATTTCTTTATTCAAAATTGGACACTTGAAAAGAGATGAAAGGAGTAGTATTTATCGATATTTGGCCATCCACTTTTAAAAAAAGCATGCTTTAAAGATTGCTCCAAATTGGTGGGGTTGAATTTCAATTTCCTTTTGAGTTTTACCATATCATTTGAATGAAAAGTCCTGAAATTGTTGGAATATAGATAAACTTATGGGGTTGGCCAAGTGGTCTTTGCTCCCTCCCGAGGTATCGAGTTTCAATTCTTCTGACTATCAACCCTGTGAAAAAGTTGTGAGAGGAGCAATATGGATAAATCCGAGATGCGCGCAGGCACCTGCATAACCAAAAAACGCCCCGGAAAAATATTTTGAGTATCATTTAGTGACCTAGTGTACTTTCTTTTTTGTTAGTTGAGGGAGCAAGTTAGCTACTTCTTTCTCAAACATGTTACTTCAAGCTATTGAACTATCAAAGAAAAGCATTCCCAATGAGGCAATGAGGTAAAGCATATTCATACACATGTACAAATACAAGAAGAGAATAAGTTATTTCTGCCGGCGGTGGAAACAAATGTTTCTTCCAAATCAATCACAGCGGTCCGTGTGATTGGATACTATTACACCGGACCAAATACTTCTTGTTTTGGTCGGACAATAAAGGCACTTGCGCACTTATTAAGAAAACTATTTATAATAGTAAATTCATATGCATAAACCATATTCATTTTCCCCAAAAAAAAGAAAAAAAAAGGAAAGAATCAAATAAACAAATAATTTGGACATCAATAAACCATATAATCGATTAATATTTATCTGAAGAAAAAAATGACAAGTTCTACAAATCATAATTGTTGTGCGATAAGTGCAATCGGATTAGGTCTTATAAAAAAAAGATTTATCAAGGTAAATCCAGCAAGTATATAGTAGGCGGACATCTCACTTATTTGAGCTAAGTTCCTTTGGTAACATTCGATGAAGCTTGGGCTCTGTTCGGTTAGGATACTCAGTTTTGTTTTGGAAAGCTGGGGCAAAACTTTGCCAGTTTTGTTTGAAATTCAAATGGCCTTACATGTGTTCCCTCCAGCCAACATCTCCCCACTTTTCCGAAAAGTGTATGGCCCCACCCCCAAGTACAAATGATGTGCCCACTCTCGTAAATGTTGGGGAAAAAAAGGCACCCCTGCCACTCTCCCAACCCACACAGGGGAAAAAAATCCCTCTATCAAATCTCACTACACAGTTTTTTTTTTTCTTTTGAACCGCACTACACACAGTATATATGAAATAAAAGGGATGCTTTGAACATATAACAACAACCCAATACTGTAGGAAGTAGAATCTATGGTTGACTATTATTCCATTTTAGATCTTGCGAAAAAAATTTCTTTTTTCATATCCGGTTAATGAATTTTTTATTTTTTTCCGAGTGTCCTGAAACATTTGACAATAAAACAAAACGGCTCCGTTCGTTTGCATGTTTTGGACAATGATTCTGAATTTTTTTCAAAAACATAGCTTTGAACACTTCTCAACAGCCATGTTCAAAGTTCGAACTCACAATTGCATTGCCTATAAACCTCTTCTTTTTTTTTTTCCTTTTTTTAAAAACAAATATTAAACACTTATAACACGTAACAGTCTGACTTCCTGAAAGAGCAAATTTCACCCAAAATCAAAACGGTAATAGGAAAACCCATTTTCTCAGTCATAATTGTTGAGATGTTGGGATAAATTTTTAATTTTCTTCTTGGGTTAATGAAATTTGTTTTTTTTTTCCCCGAGTGTCGTAAAAGAACACACCTGAATTGGGTTATGCGTAAATGGACCCAATTCAGGTGTGTTCTTTTACGACACTCGGGAAAAAAAAAAAACAAATTTCATTAACCCAAGAAGAAAATTAAAAATTTATCCCAACATCTCAACAATTATGACTGAGAAAATGGATATCGGACTAGCCATTTATGAATAATCCAAAGTCGTAAGTTTTTGTGCGATCTATTTTCCCAAAAATAAACATAACCGAAAATAAAAAAAAATAAAAAAACATATAAATTGAAATTCATAATTCATAAACATTTAAGCAAGTATATTTCAGTTTATTATTTAAGGAAAGTGGAACAAAAAATTCCCATGTACCAAATATTGGCCTATTCGAATTTTTGCGTCGAACCCATAAGACCGAAATACCCATTTTAAAATCCATCAATACGTTGACCATTACATGTAACATTGAAGCATAATGGATTCACATGAACTTCCTCCCACAAGAAGAATGGATTTTCATGTTTGGTTCAAAGAGGTTGGCATTTACAATTGCCATACCAAAACATCTTTTTGTTCAATAATAGCCACATTTACATAATAAGCCATTACCCAGAAAACGCAACAAATTTAATACCAAACTGTCATACTACAGACAATTTAAATTTAGAGAAAACTGTCTTAGTACAAACAAGCAAATTTAGAACACATTGGTCTATCTCCAACAACCACAGCATCAATAATCGGCCCACAATTGTTCCGCAATTTCGTCCCGACGAATTCCCATCAATGCGACGTTGGCAGCTGACATGTCCACGTGCTCAACATTTGCTTGTACCCCGTCAACATCGTCATTGTCATGACCCCCATCTGCCTCCCACTCGGCGTCGTCGTTAAATCCATCAAAGAATTCATCCCTCCCTCGTTGAATTATGATCCAATTGTGGACAACACAACATGCAGTCACAATTTGAGGTTGACGAGCTGGTGGATACTTAGGCATGCATTTTAGTATTGGAAACCTATTCTTCAAAACACCAAAACATCGTTCGATAACATTCCTTAACGATGAATGCTTGTAGTTGAATAACTCTTGCGGGGATTCAAACACCGTATTAGACCCGTTCCATTGGTCTTTGTGGTACCTCTGTCCTCGATATGGTGCTAGATAGCCCGGCATGTTTGTGTATCCAGCATCGACCACATAATATTTATCTAGACAACAAGTGAATTTTTTTTAGTTTAATTTTACGGTGTACACAAAATAAATCCGAATTTAGTAAATGTTACTTACTGATTGGGGGGTTAGGGAATTTGTAGTCTGGATTCGTCACTGCAGATAAGAAAACACGGCCGTCGTGGGCACTACCTTCCCAACCGGGGAAAACATAAGTGAATTTCATGTCAAATGAGCATACGGCCATCACATTCTGTGTTTTTTTAGATTTTCTCCCACGATAAGCTACTTCCCTCGACGCTGGTGCCCAAGCATCAATGTGAGTTCCATCTATGGCACCAACACAGTCCTACATAAAATTTACCGACCAATTAAGAGGGGCATTGATGTGTGTTCGAACACTAGGGAGACAAAAAAACAAATCAAAGTTTACATTTTTACCTTAAACCATGGGTAATATCTTCCATCATTAAGAATTTCAGGTGGTGTGACCTCCAGATCAGGGGGCCGGATTACAAATGGGGCTACGCTGCAAAGAGCACGCCGCATAACCTTGAAGTGCCTGCTTATGGTATCCGTCGAGTGTTGGAACCAATGTGCCGCGACTCTATGCCGTTCGCATTGCCCACATACGTATAAAAAAATAGCCAACGATTCCTCTACTGACAATCTCATGTGCTCCCACTTCAACTGACCGTGTGCCACCAACAAGTCGACCAACGTTCTGAAAGTGTGTTGGTCGACACGTCTTTAATGGTTTGTGGGTGTTCCGTCATTAGAAATTTGGTCCATTCTTGACCTGTAACCGGGAATGTTCGCTGAGGTATTTTGTCGACCTCATCTTCATCCGACATTGATAGGAATTCTAAGTCCATCAAGTCATCATCATCGCTGGAGTAATGACTAGTTCCCGGGTTTCCACTTGTCGACATAAATTGGGGACGGCCTACTAACTGTCAAACAATCTCAGCTACAAGGCAAATAAACTAAGAAAATTATAGATGTATAAATTTACAGCAACTGAAAGGACTACTTGGGATTGTTCACTCCACTACGAACATGCAAATAATACTTGTTTTATCCTCTGTTTTCAGTCAAAAAAATGAGGTAAAAAAGTTCATCTTTTCACTTCACTACCTCTGCTCTAAAAAGATCATCTTTTCAAAACTTGTTGCAATGGTCATGGCAAACTAATGGGGTCAGTTTTCTAACGTTCCTACAAAATCTGGCCCATTAGTTGGTGCTAGAGATGGTTAACCCATTACCCACCAAGCCAGCCATAAGGCCCATATAATTGACATGAGAGTTCATCAATTTGCAAGAGTGGGAACAAATTTATTTCAGAGTTTACCATTTTATTGTCACGGTAAGGTGCAGTTCGGTTTCCTTTACAAATTTCTTCGAATGATTTGACAAGGACAAGTTTTTTACTCCAAAAATTTGTGAACCATTAACAGCTCCAACAAACAACAAAAAAAAGGCAGTGAAATGCTTAAATAAACATAAATAAAAATAGTCTGAAACATAACAAACATTTGTCAGACCACCACAGATTGTTGCTATTACTTACAACATACAAACATAAAAGGGAAGACACTACAAATTTAAAGTCTTAACATAAGGGAAAACAAGTCCCATAGCCACAAACAGTTAGAAGGGAAGACAACCCAACAATCTAACTTGACACAACACAACACTCTCCTTAAAGCATATTAGCCCAATCTGCCCTCAATTCCGGATCGATATTCATAAACCCTTCCCTTTGACATTGTTCGCTAACAAGTAGGTTATAAGCCTTAAGGTATTTCGATTTGTCGACCATATGCTGGATCTCCTTCAAGAATGGTAGTACATTTGCTATGGAGTATGGATTGTTGTCCTCTTGCTTATTACCCATTTTGACATAATAGTCACCTCTCATTTGGTTGGCATAAGCGAATTGTTCATAAGCTTCCTGTTTCGCCTCCAATCTCTCTTTCTTACAACTACTTCCACTGGCATTACTAGACTTTCTTTTACCCGACCCCATTGACCCACTATCCTCCATCTTGATGGGCTTCCCTTTGGAATACATTTCCATTTCTTCATCAGATGTGACAGGAAATAGAGCTGATGGCTGTATGAATGCACCTGTAGCCAATGAGCTTTCAAGGAGCTCGTACAACATATCATAGTGTTCCATCCCTTTATGACGGTATTTACCCGCGCCGGGATGTGCCTACAAGGATGTTATGGTAAGGGGAAACATTAAACACCTTATGGGACGTAAAGGTAGGTCACAAAGTAAACAGCAAAGGTACCTATAAACATATATACCTTGACATATTCTTGCCAAACGTGCGCCGGTGCTGTGACTGTTTTAGTGTTTGGGTCCCAACCCAACCCGGTATGTAGAACTAAATCCTTGTAAATCTTAAACTCTTTTTTCAAGCGGTCATACTTTTGTTGCATCTTTAGAATAGTGTACCCCCCTATTCCAGTCCTCTCCAACAATCGACGTTGTATCTCTTTCCACTGCAAGTGATTGAATACTCGTCCATTCCTTGAGCAAGTATGTTGCTCCTTCCTAGCCTCGTCAAGCATTATTTCAATGAAGATTCCGGTGTTGGCGGAACTCCAATTGTCAATGTCAATCTTTTTTCCCCTTTCCATCGTCGTCTTACATGTGGAAGACAAATGAAGAGACTTAAGTGTCCCAAAGTGGTAACATATAAACAAGTTGCACAAATAATTAGAGATGTCTTCTGACCCAAAAAAGCCACACTAATGTTCTTAACCCATGTATTAATTCACCCACCCTTTACCTAAACTTAAAGCATCAACAGTTTGTGTGAAATTCAGTGACATGTTTTATGCTGTGTTGGAAAACAAAAGCCACTTCTAATCAATATTCGGTTAATGACAATCACTGTTTCTTGTAGTCTTGAACATTATTTTTCCAATTGTAGTTTTTGGCATAATGTTCTCACATGAAGGAAATTTTTTAATACACTGCATTATCAACAAACACTTCACACAACGTTTTTCACTAAACTCCTGTTTGCATATGCAGGTTAAACACAGTATTCAAAGCTATACATGTTTGTAACAAACTTCTCACTCACACTTCAATTGGGAATTTCTCAAACAAGAACATGAAAAAGAATTAAGTTACTGTACGAATATAACGATTTAAGAAAATGTACCACTTTGACGCTGTTCTCGCCGACCACGGAGTTTGCCGACGAAGTAGGAGATGGATCAGGTTGTTTCCTCTTCGAGATTGGAGCCTTCAACTCAATTCCTGTGGTAGACATATGAGGGGAAAAAATTACACATTTACAACTATCAAACCATGACTTCCCAAAACAAATATTTCACCCTAAATCCACTAGTGATGAGAGGAAAACACAAACAAAATTCATACCTCTAGATCTTCTAACTTTCGTTGCTCTCAATACCCACTTCCCACACTGCATAACAGAGGCTTGCTTCAGTCGCTTGGAAGAACCTTTGCCCATTCTTATAGAGTGGAGGAGTCTTCTCTTCAACAGGGCCGTTTATTGTAGGTCAAGATTTGCAGTTGGCCTACGCATACGGAGACCTCAAATTTTCCAGATTCACAGGTTTTACAGAGTGAATCTTCACAAAAGATTTGGAGGAAAAGGGAGAGAAGAAAAAGAGAGAGAGAGAGAGAGAGAGGAAAGCAGATTTCGGATGGCGTTGCAGATTTCGCGCAGAGAGAGAGATAGAGAGAGAGCAGAGGAAGGAGAGAGTAATGGTTGTGCCCTAACTGTTGTTCAACGTGCAATAGAGGAGAGAGGGGAAAAGGAGACAAGACAAGTCTGGGAAAAAAGAAACACGTACTTCTCAAATTCTTTCTTCGTTAATATGAATGACTGGGCCCTACCACGTGAAGTCTTAAAACTGGGGCAAAAATTTTCAACAACCGAATGGAAAGTTTCGAAACTGGATTTGACAAAACCGGAGTTAAATGGTAAACCGAACACAGCCAAAATCATCTTAGCTAAGCATAAAAAAGGCGCAATGGGACAATACCCAATCTGTTATAACTATGCTAAGCCCCCCGAATGTGCTCCGATTGAAATCTTACGAAAAAGTTTTCTCCCAGCCGTTGGAACAATGGTTTCTTTATTGTCAATCCTCAAAAGTTGATTCAGTGTTTTTGTCATTGCATGGGACAAAATCAATTTGCTTGAGAGTTACTATAGCAGCAAATCTCGATACCTGATACGAATACGGCGGCTCAACTTCGGTTTCCATCCTTTACTCACTTCTGTCCAGTAGAACATATTCACCATAAAGGACTCGAATATCTAATACAATACTATGGCTCAGCTTCAATTTCCATCGTTCAGTCACTTCTGTCCCGGAGCATATCTTCAATGGAAAGATTGTGGTCAGTTTTACCTACAGTAGCAACTGCTTCTTCTTGGATATGATGGTAATAAAATTATCAGAAATTGTAAAATTCTTCGTAAGAAAGAATACCATACCCCAATAGTAGCAAGAGCTAACGGAATAAAGAAAAACCGCTTGCAACGCCAATGACTACCTTACTGAAACTGGGAAGAAACAACCACTTGTAGTTCAAGTTGCTATACCATATTACCATCTCTAAAGTTAGGTTCCTACGGTGGAGTACATGAGTGTATATGGTACGAATAAATCCTAACCAAACCAAGACAACTAGTCATCACAACCGTATACTTGGATTCAACCTCTTTACCATTGGAGATTTTGGAATTGGTCCTTTGTGAGGTGTGGCTCGAGTGCAGATCACCTACCTCACTTGATTTGGCTACTTCAGTAGTATCACCATCAAGCTATATAAAATCAAGCCTTTTGAACACAAAAGTTATAGTGGCCTAAGTGAGTATGCTAGTATTTAAAGCAATCAAATTAGATCACCCTACTGTTTGTCCAACTAAGATGATACAGGAATTCCACATCAACAAGAGCTGAAATTTAACTCGTAACTGAATAACTGGACATGAAAAGCACAATTGTAGAGTTAACTTTCTGTGAAGCAAAAATATCTTTTACTTGCATTCTTGAGCTCAGGCAATGTGTCTTCTCGTTGCATTATCTTCATTCTACAGTGAAGCTGCTGTTGACTGCTATTCTTGACCTCAACATAGACAGAAGCCGTTTGTGTAATTCAGACCGACCATTAAAGAAACTGAGAATTTTCAAAAAAATAACCTCCCTCACATATAGCACAGACCAACATAAACTTATGTAGAGTCTTGAGACTCATCTGGCCAACAAACGTGCTGCATGTCTACAAGTTACAATTAATAGAGAAACTTGATAGATCAAGGTATGCGAAAAGAACAGAGATAAAAAAGATGTAAGGACCAAGTTCTGGTGTTCTTTGTTTTGTCAATTTCGTTTTACAAAACACACATTTACATCGAGTTGTAATTTTAATTTTTAGAGTGTCTGTTTAGGTGTGCAAATGAATCATCTCTTTATGTATTTTTATTCGAGTGCGGTAGTTTTTAGTCAAGACGAATTGCACAACATTCTGGTTGAGTTTGTTGGACGTTTGGCTCGAGCAAAGCAGTCGGCAAAAATTCACAAGGAAAGAGTTAGATGCTGCACGTTTTGCTCAAGTATTTCAAGGCCCTTTTATTAGCAAAACATTATGTTTGTTTTTGCTGGATATTTGGCTCGAGCAAAACAGCCGGCCAAAATGCCCGATTCTGCAATTATAAATACCGCTGTGCTAGGGTTTTTTGAGTATCTCTCATAACATATAGCAGCCGACTTTTTGGAAGAAAAGAGAGAGAAGTTCTTTGATCTTTTGAGTGATTACCTTGGAGCTTCAATGCAATCGAACGATCGTACAACTACATGATCATCTCCAAGAAGTTCTCTACAATCTAGAAGTGATTTCTAGGGAATACTTTTGGTGGGATTCCGAAAGTATCCAAGGAAGGCTTGTGCGATTCAAGGCGTTGGCGATCAAGATCATTGGGTGCGGTGTACGTGTGACTCGGCAGGTGATACTTAGAACGTTGTGAGGATTTACATCGTTTGGATATGTATATCTGTAACTGCACAATGAGTATAGTGATTTTGATTCCTTCCCGTGGTTTTTTACCCATTTAGGGTTTTCCACGTATATCTCTGTGTTGTGGGTTTTGACTGCTTGCATGAATCTTTGCTAGTAGTATTAACTAGTGATTCGCATTCATACTGTTAGGGTTTTTACGGATTTTTAGGGAACCCTAATTTTTCAAAAGATGTGCCATGACACCAAAACGGATGCAGCATTGGTTTATCACAAATTTGACAACGTTAAAAGCTTCCTTTCATAGCTTGCGAGGCTACCTACTCCGGATTTTCCCAAATTGAGACTTTCATCACCTCTCCATCCTTGCAATAAGAAGAATGTACATTACTTTGCATCTCAAATAGAGGTATTTTGATCTTCCTTTGAGTCGCAAAGAAGGATCGGTAATCCCAGTCAGAGAATCATTGCTTATGTTAAAACACTTGATTTTCACTTTCCCTCGGAACTAAAATGGTTTCTTTCTCATATGCTCCCTTTGCTTGAGTCACATCGACTCCTACCTCTTTAGATTTCCTCTCTCTGCCACGTTCTCCTTTTTTCTTGCTCCTTTTTCTGCTTAAATCTGGGTACACAAAAAACTTTGGAGTCCAAAAACAACAGTTTGTTGCAGCAACATTTTAGTAATACAAACAAAGACATGCTGATAGGTTACAAAGAGAGTCAAAACATTCGTATCAGTAAGTTTACTCACTGGATTTTCTGCACCCCCGGAATTTTTAAGCCATACTACTTGTGTTGTGCTCAATATCGTATTTGTTGACCTGCACAACATGATACTTAAATATATGGATCCAGGACAGATAATGTTACTAATGGTCAAAGAAGAGAAATGCAGTTTTAACCGCCGAATTTATAATAACAGTTCCATCGCGACAATGGAAGTTCCAAATAATCTAGAGGAATGAGAATCACTTCACATAAATCAGAAATTCTTGCCATCAAAATTCTAAGGGAAAAAAAACAGCATGTGCATCATAATCGTTAAAGCCAAATTTAGAGAGTCAATAGATGAAAAAGGAAGGGATCAACATTGAATGGAACAAAACCCACACACCGCATACTCCAAAGAGAACTATGATAGGAGAATAGGCGACTCACACCTTGACATTCAACGAAAGGCAGACAGAAATTACAAATGAGTGCATAAAAAGGTTCAATGCAGACAATGATGAATCTGCAATGGGTCAAGGTAACATAAGATTAAAACCCTACATATACTCTGAAGGCTACAATTTCCAACAGATTTTTTTTCTTGAGGAATTTTATCTTGTCGTTCTATAAACACAAACATCGTATTGTAAAAATAATAAAGGGAAGAGAAGAGATAAGAGAGAATTTCTTTTATTTCTGATTGATTGATACAAACAAGCAGAAGTCCCACACATTTACATTCCCACTATAACGCACATGACAAAATTCAGCTAAGCCTATCAAACTTTCGGGGGCATAACTGTTCCTAACCAACTCTTAAACTGAATTACAATGAGATTAAGCTTAATGAATTCATTAACAGAATTATAAAAAAAAGGACATGCCACTTTACTTAACAAAATCTATTATCCAAAATCTAGAAAATAATTCGCTCCAAAACCCCGATGTAGTAAAGTACGGATGATCATCCGATGCCGAAAAGAGGTCATCTCGTGTTTGTGTTACTCCATCCATGGTTTTTGTTCTTCTTCTTCTTCTTACCCTCCTCATCCTATTCTTCTTCTTCTTCTTCCTTACGATATGGCCAAACCCATTGCATGACGGCATAGAAGAAACCAGTGAAGGTCTGAAATAGTGTAGCAGGGATGATGATGCGGATGGGGTAAATAAACCTGATGTTGATGGCAAAGTTAACCACAAAACGAGGAGGATGAGGTGGAGGGGGAGGAGACATAAGGGGAGGAGAAGGTAGAGGTGAAGGAGGCTCAAGCGGGGGAGAAGTTGGAGGGGAGGAGAAGTAGAAGGTGGAAGGGCAAGAGGGGTTGGAGTGGGGAGAGAAGGTAGAAGGGCTGGAGTTGGATAGTGCGGGGAAAAAACTGTTGGAAATTTCAGAATTTTGTATGAATGAACTCGGGATAGTCGAAGGGTCTCCCAGGGCAACCAAAGAGACCCATCCGTGGAAGCTAAAATGCATGGCTATAACCTCCCCCATGAAGTGAGTTGATGGCAGACTTCATGTCAAATGATTCTGGCAGTTCCGACATTGATTGTAGCTTGGCTACCAAGGTTCTTCTCCTTGCATATATCATTTGTATCCCGTGTTGAGCAGAGCACCAGAAATTTGTATTGCAACTATACTTCCAGAAACTCAATTTTCAGTACGTGGTGAATCCATTTTAAGGAGACTATTTTTTCACAGGACTCGGTTCGGGCTTTGCACTCCAAGCTAAAGGTGGTTTACTTCGTTGCACTATCCTGTAAATTCCTCCTCCATGTAATTGTTGGCTCATATATATATATTTTTTGGTCAAAACCACAACGTTAGAACTGTGAAATCGGCACTATGGATGATGTCATTCCAAATGATCGCGACTGTTGCAGTAATTGTTTGCACTATTCGAGGAACCTGCTACTTATGATGTACTGCTTGTTCCTTGTATTTGCCCCCTCTCTTGTTGAGGGGCAAGCTCAAGCTGCACAATACGCAGTAGTATTACAATGGGTACCGTCAAAGTGTTACCATGAGGGAATGCAATGTATCCAGGATTTTTTGCACGTAGACGCCTTTACAATACACGGAGTATTGGGGAGAGACACAGGTGGTACTTCAATAAAGTGTAAAAGATCTCTCGCAATTGGAGAACATATGATGCGGTAACTTTCTTGTGCTTCTTTTTTTAAAATGCAAAAGAATTTAAAAAAAGAAGCACAAGAAAGTTACCGCATCATGTGTACTACCAATTGCGAGAAGCCCTTTACACTTTATTTAAACACCACCTGTGTCTCTCCCCCATACTCCGTGTATTGTAAAGTCGTCTATGTGCAAAAAATCTTGGAAACATTACATTCCCTCATGGTAAAACTTCGAGGGTACCCATTGTCATACTACTGCATATTGTGCTCCTTGAGCTTGCCCCTCAACAAGAGAGGGCAAGTACAAGGAGCAAGCAACACACCATAAGTAGTTGGTTCCTTGAATAGTGCAAACAGTTAGTGTAACACTCACGGTCATTTGCAATGATATCATCCAGAGTGCCGAATTCATAGTTCTAACATTGGGGTTTTGATAAAAAAAAATAAAAAACAAAACAAATGAGCCAAAATTTACATGGAAGAGGATTTTACAGGACAGTGCAAAGAAGTAAACCACCTTTTTGTTCATAATGGTGTAACTGTCTGTTCCAGCTTTAGACAATCTACCTTCCTGAACAAGCTCTTCAATAATCTCTGAAAATAGTCAAAAAGAAACCAAACAATTAGAAGTGTCTTAATAGGTGTGGGTTTGGATGCCTTCTTTTACGAGCTTCAACATGTATCAGGTCCTCCATTTACCTTCTATTAGTACCTGCAACCATTAAGTTTCATACCAATGTCACAAGGTTGCAAAAGTGAGAAACTGTTTCAAAATACAATAGAAATAACCAAGATTATATTAAAACCAGCTAAACCTAATAAAGGAAAACGCCTTTACCAGTGAGACGTCATGGAAATCTAAAAGAACATCAGTGAGCTCATCGTGCCAAGGTGATAACAGTTGATCGAGTCTCTTACCCTGCTTGCTTGTTGTTCATCTTCGTCTGGATCTTGAGTATCATCTGTGCCATTGAATATTGAAATGGGGGTATCTTATGGCCATGATACTGTTCGAATAAAGAGGCACATGGGGTTCTCTACCAAAAATTACCTTGATCAACCGTTCCACCATTTTCAACAGCCTGTTCCTTCACTGTCAAAATAACTATAGTAAATCAGTGTCAAAACTTAGAAAAAAGGGAACAACATGTAAAAGTAATAAGGCCAGAAGACATGAGATTACCTATTGGTGCAACTGTGTAACAGTCACCTTGCGAGTGACTAACCTGCAATGAATGACGAATTTTCGAAAAGCAGTTAATATGAGTACTGTGTTATATGATAAATCAACTTCCAACATCTATTGCAGTTTGTCAAGAAGTAATGGAACACATCACCTCACATCTGATTCAGAGTACTCATTCATGCGCAATGAATCAGCTCCCAAGCTCAGCTCATCATCTTGAATATCATCGTTATCATCTTCACAAGGATCAAGCACACTCTTACCTGCACAAGTTCCATACTCTAAGCACTAACTAAAGATTTGTACTAGTAGTAATTCAATTATTTTGCTGTTCAAGCTATATTCAATCCTTATCTTGAGAGCCAATACAAAATGCTTGTTGTTAACATTCCCAACCTCCATTTTAAGAGGATTTTTATTCCATAGATTATGTGACTCTTGTTCTGTGTAGCCTCTGAAAAATGGAGGCTTGTAATCAACAGGCTGCAAGACAGGTAAGTGTGTGACTTTCTGATCAAATATAAGGGGTGACAAAAGGTGATTATTCTTTTTTGTTCGGCTAGTGTAAGGCCAAAATACCCCGAAACACGTAAGATTCATATGTCCTTAACTTTACCAACATTTATCTTTACAGCAAAGCAATGCTGCAGTTCAATATGACATATTTCTAACAACATGAACTTGTTTAAGTAAAAATGACAATTCTAACAACATGAACTTGTTTAATTCAAAATGACATAATTCTAACAGCATGAACTTCTTTAAGTTGTTACCATTCCACAACTGCTATGAACCAAAAAGGTTGCAAGGGTATGTACATTATGTGGAGATACAATAGTCCACGTGGGTTCCATTACGTACTTCCCAGTCTTGCCAATAAGTCTATGGCTTGGTTAGGAAGTCGAGGATATCTAATGAACTGAAAGTTCAATCAAGAGTAAGAGAACCTACCAAAGTTAAGGGCATACCGTAACATTGTCCTAATACAGGAGTTTCATCAAAATAGTGCGCTGAAACAAGAGTAAAATATCTTACGGTTAAAAGCAATTCATTAAGATTACTTGAAGAACCTTATCTAAGTGAAAAATGTGAATCTTCCTAGTTGTATCTGTCAACTCTGTCACTAGAAGTCTGGAAGCATTACCTCTCATCAATTGAATGAATGTGAAGACCATTTTGCAAGCAGAACTCCAGCGTTGGTTTTAGAGTCTTTAACGGCAAATATGCTTGGAACTTCAAAACCCAACCAACAGGACACTGAGCTATTTGGATTAAGTACCTCATCCGATTAGGAGTGACTTATGTCCTGGAGTTACACTTTAATGTTCCTCCCTGCTTCTTGTTACCAATGCAATTTATATTCATTGAAACCTCTTGGCTATCAGAAGATTCAGAAGTCGAGTAACTGAAAGAAACTATATCAAAAGAAAAATAAATCAGGTTAGTAAGGCAACAAAGTCACTAAGGAAATCTACATGAGCAATCAACCACAAATGTTAATCATTGTCATAAAGTCATACAACAACTGCAGCATTACCATTGCTTGTACCTGGGTGGCCCAATGGAAGCTGCAATTCCGGTTTCTGGACTGGTCCAATCGAAATCTGATATGGCCTTGTGGGAAGCATCTGATTGTGTGGTTTGATTTTTGCTCAAGGTAGGGGAACCAATTCTCTCTTCTCAGCAAATAAGAGAACAATAGGAAGAAAAATTGCTTTCTCCTATTTCGTGATGATATAATGTTGGACTTCTCCACTTATTACCAATTGATTTTGAGATAAATATAAAGTTTCCACATAGTATCAGAGCGGGGTCCATTCCACCCCACCCTTTATAAAAATTCACAATCCACACCCCAAGATGACAGATCGGCAAAAAAAGGCCGAACAATGATAGACTCCAAAAGAGGCCACACGAGACTACACGTGAGGGGAATGTTAAGGAATATAGTTTCCCATTGCTTGAAGATTGAATGGGTGATCACTTAATACAATATTTTGGGCATTTCCACTCATTGCCAATTAATTTTGAGAGATGAATATAAAGTTTTTACATGATTCAAAAGGAAAATGGAAAGTAAAAGTAACTCATTGCATTTGCCAAAGTCATTCCTCTTATATTCGATCGCTTCCATTAATGAAACCGTGACAACACTACAATTGGGGGAAACAGACCAACTCGTAATCCATTCTTTTTTTCTTTTTTTTTGAACTGATCACATGAACTCCTAATCTATTCACAATAAGATATTTTTAAAGTTACTTCCCTCGTTCCATTTTGAGTGTGTAGTCTTGTAATTCCAATATATTTTCTCTTACTTCAACTTTTACAACTTTTAAATCTACTTTGCACTACTTACCAATATAATAATACCCACCAACTTTTAAAAAAGGATCTATTTTTAAGGGAAAAATATGAAATGTGCCTACTAACTTTTCAAAACACACATTTATTAAGGGACGACCCATAATGAAAAGTTAAACACTATAAAATGGACAGAAGTAATACTGTTTTTGTTTTGGTTAACGGTCAAGGATGTCCGGGTGAACTTACACACACCTCGGTTAATGCACTTTGCCAAAAGGTCAAAAAGTCAAAAAAAAAAAAAAAAAGAGAAAGTGAAATACGTCAACACTTCCTGTCACGATCCAAATCCAACGGATTTAAAAATTGTGACCGGCCAATGAGTTCGTCTCATCAAAGGCCTCTATCGACACTCTTTTTTTTTTTTTTGAAATAGAAACAACTCAACATTGCGGAAGCCATATTTTATAATCACAAATTACTAGAGTTCTTTATTCACTACGTAGGTTACATTTTTCTTCCTTATTTATTACACAAATTTAGCATAAGCTAAATACTGGTACTCGACCCATCCTTCTATCTTTGATTACTTGAAAAGGGAAAGATATCAACGACATAAGCCATTGCTTGTGTGAGATTATGAATTATCAGAGTTCTATGATCTACCATGGAACTTAAAAAAACTTAATGCATCTCCACATTAAGTTAATGTATCTCCACATGGAACTTAAAAAAACTTAATGTATTGGAACTTAAAAAAACTTAGATTATGAATTATCAACGACATAAACCACTACTTTTAGAAAACCAATGATTGACAAAAATGGGACCATTGGATCAGCTCGAGATAAGCTAGACCTTTGAAGATAACACCTCAATGTATCTCCACACCAAGGATCAGAATTTACCAATGGTCCAAATAATTTCTAAGAATTTTTGAAGTTACTGCCGAATACAAACATGTTTTGAGATTTACTATTGAAGGCCTTGGCATCCTTTCTTTTCTTGTTTGGTGAAATCAGTGAGGAAGAATTTCTTATTTTCTATGAGTGCAATTATGTGTACAAAAGCGAGGACTCACCTGACCGACTGCCTCTTTTCCCTTCTTTTTTTTCTTCCATCTCTTTTTCTCCCTTTGTTCTTCTCTTCTTCTTTTTTTCCTAACTGCCGTGCAAGTGCTGTAAGTGTGTGGTGTACATGGAAGGGGAAAAAATGAAGAGACCTATTTATACTAACAAGCCTAGATCTAGAATTATCTGTAGTTATAAAATATCCGGTTCACAGTGAACAATCTAAGAGAAACCCTAGATCTAGAATTATCTATAGTTACAAAATATCTGGTTCATATACCGGAATAATCTAAGAGAATTAATCCTATTTATTACCATGATGATTCACCCATTTATAATAAGCCACCTCGCCTAGTTTCTAGAAATCTCATACTCGGGTCCCAAGCATCCAACAATAGGACGCCACCTCGCCTATTTTTGGAAGATTCTTTGCCTCGCAGCGACTCATGTTGCATTCTCGTTCGTGTCGCAACACTGTTAACAAGGTTGAAATGGTATCCGAAAGTATTTTTAAAATTGGTAAACACACATATAAAAATATATATATCTATTTTACTTTATATGTTTTAAGTCGCACAAAAATTAGTATTTTCTAAATCATAATGATACGCGGCCACTGAATATTAACCCCCATTTTTTATTCTCTTTTTATCGTTCTATTTAATTAAAGTCAGGGTGTTACACTTCCGGTTCGAATTTTTCTACCTTCGATCGAACGATTCTTCCTCTAACTTCCGATCACAACAGAAAATCGTACTCTCTAGGACGAAATGGCGGTGTTCAGCTGGCGACCAGACAATAGAGCTAGAGACCCCAACAACAGCGGCAGAGATAATCGAAGTTGAAAAAGGGATTGACCCAGAGATAAGTGTTTCCGTACGTGTATTATTTTTTGAATTTTTCACACCGAATTAAAGTACACGAGGAGTACTTTAATTTGGCGCGAAAAAAATCAAAAAAGGATATACGGAACCACTTCATTTTTTGATTTCAAAACCATGATTTTAGCACCTGGTGAACTCATTTGGTAAAATCATGGTTGATTTTAGCAACTGGGTTGCTAAAATCAAATGGAAAACTTAGCCGATCAATGGTGCTTGGTGGTTTTTGGTCTCAAATTTTGCCGCCCTCTTTTCCCTCTTATTTTCTTTCCCTTCTCTAGATTTTCTCTCGAGGTTTTCCACCACAATTTTTCCCTTCTCTCCCTAAACTAGGAACCAAACAGCCATGAGAGAAAAAATTGATCTTCCTTGATGCTTCGAAGAGACCTCTATGATGGTGCATTTGTATTTCGAAGAGATGCTTGGATTGGTTCCCACTTAATGAGCAGAAGAAGATTGGAATAATTGATTAGGGGTTATATTGATTGCAAAAAAACATTGATCTTCCGTGAACCCTCAAAAAAATCAAAATGAAAAGTCAATTGTGGTATTGAAGGGGATAACCAATCCCTTAAATTAGGGGAATGTCAAACGTGTAGCTTGCAAATTAGGGAGTATATACATATACCCTATCGATACATATCAACGTATCTAGTAATTAAATATATATATATATACACACACACCAATGTTCTAGTCCACTACTCTTAAAGTCCACACCATCCACACCTTTCATTTTTTGATCAAATTTTGATAATCCGAACTGTACAATGTGTTTTAAAACGTGTTTTTAAGGGTCCCTACGAGAAATCATTAAAAAAAAAAGACCAGGAAGGGCTTCATCCGAGTAGTTTTCGATTAAATACAGTTTTATCGAAAACTACTCGGATGAAGCTCTTCCCGGTCTTTTTTTTTTTTGGATGATTTCTCGTAGGGGACCCTTAAAAACACATTTTAAACACATTAATTGGACGGTTCGGATCATCAAAATGTGATCGGGACGGCCTTCATTCGAACAATCCCGGACTGGAACTATCCCTGACTGGATAGTTCGTGATATATATATATATATATATATATATAGAGGAACTCTCTAGTCCGGGACCCTTGGGTCCGGATCTCATAGTTCCGGATCAAATTTTGACGATCCGAGCCGTCCAATGTGTTCAAAAGGTGTTTTCCAAGGCCAACGCGAGAAATCTTCAAAAAAAAATACCGGGAAGGGCTTGATCCACGCAATTTTGTAAATATGCAGTTTTTGTGAAAAATTGCGTGGATCAAGCCCTTCCCGGTATTTTTTTTTGAAGATTTCCCGCGTGGACCTTGGAAAACACCTTTTGAACACATTGGACGGCTCGGATCATGCAAAAAATACCGGGAAGGGCTTCAAAACGCTTCGGTCCGGGACTTCCGGGATCCTTGACAGGATCTCCGGCGTATATATATATATATATATATATATATATATATATATATATATATATATATATATGAGTCCCGATCTAGTCCGGGAGTCCCGGATCCGGGATCCACCTTCCCGATATTTTTTTGACGATCCGAACCGTCCAATGTGTTCAAAAGGTGTTTTCCAAGGCCCACACGGGAAATCTTCAAAAAAAAACACCGGGAAGGGCTTGATCCAAGCGATTTTCGCAAAACTGTAAATATGCAATTTTTGCGAAAAACTGCTTGGATCAAGCCCTTCCCGGTATTTTTTTTCGAAGATTTCCCGCGTGGGCCTTGGAAAACACCTTTTGAACACATTGGACGGCTCGGATCGTCAAAAAAATATCGGGAAAAGCATCAAAACGCTTCAATCCGGGAAATCCGGGATCCTTGATAGGATAATTCGTGTATATATATATATATATATATATGCATTAGTTACGGAATTGATTAGGATGTGATGAATTCCCAATATTCCGTGAACCCTTAATTAAGGAAGATAAAACTAATAATGGATTTAATAAGGGCACCATGGTCTGATTATCCAATTTCAGGATGTAAACATAAATATTCAAATCTCATTGGATGGAAACATAGTAGAATTTTCACACAGGATGCCTAATTAAAATTCTCCTTAATTATTGAATAATGGGGCTAAGTTACTTAGTAGGTTGAGACTTATTTCTCCATATATATTTGGATTTGTAAACAAAATTTGTGTTGATAGCACTTTCATTTGGAATAATAAGATGGCTAATTTAGTACACTTTGGTAGCAGAGAAAAATATGTTTGGCCTAAACAGTTTTTTTTTTTTTTATCGGCAAAAATAAATTTCATTAATCTTTGAAAACACATTACAAAAATTAAGAGAATCTAAGAAAAACAGCATCACAACGGAAAGGCGAGCATCCCAACTAGGTTGATACCCTCGCAAACCGACAATCATATTCCACTTAGGACCAAAAGGAAGTAACAAGATTGGCAAGGTACCAACCTAACTACACATCTCCAGAAAAAACAAATTACAAAACGGCGATGAAAAGCTCTAGTCTTCTTTAACTTTAGCCTAAATAGTTTGTCATGAAGAAATGGATCAAGGGTCCCTGCCGTGCACATGGTGCATACAACACCATGTGGTGCGGTCTATCTAGCCTTCCATTGCAAAAATGCACAGATCAGATTTAATCCAAGCAATGGATTGTTCGGATTTACGGGGGGCTTGGATTAAATCTGAGCTGTGCATTTACGCAATGAATGACTGGATGGGCTGCAACACATGGTGTTGTGCACCATGTGCACGGCAGGAACTCCTCTTCCGATACGGATCCAAGGTATTATAAACGTTTAGTGATCTCCCATTAGAGTTTAAATTCTTTTTGAAGGTGGCGAAAACCAGACCCACTGCACGTTTATCTTGATAACTCGAACTTTTCATTATGTAGGATTTGCAACAACAAAAAATGTATTCATGCAAAAAATTAGCTTTTCCGGACATTGACCATTATGTCAAAAATTGACTTTTTGGTTTACAAAATAGACGGCCTGATTATGTCGAAAGTTTTTAAAACTAAACTGAATATTGTATGTCAATCAATTGGGGTGGACTACATAATTTTATCAATGGATGTATCTCGTTTCATTGGGCTATGTCAAAGGCCTACCGCCTATCCCGGGTGCCAATGTGACGCCGATTCTCATTTTTCGTAGTACCCAAAGGAGGATGTCCTAGCATTTTGATAATTCATATCAGGATTTCTACCATAAAGATATGACGGATACTTTCATGTGCTGGTTTTCAGTTATCTAACACAACCTTCTTCATTTCTTCTGATTAGTGAAGCCCTCGGTCATTTGATTGCTCATGGAGTAGGTTTTCATAGCCCAACTAGGTAAAATATCTGTGTTTGCAATTTTTTTCCCTCTCTTCTCAGGTTTGTTCAATTACATAGCATAATCGCATCTGTTTTATGTGTTTGTTCGTGCTTCCACACAACAAACTGGTATCAGAGCTCAAGATTTTTTGACCTAGGATTTGTTTTTGGCGATTTTTGCTATCATTATTGAAGAACAATGACTAACAAATCCGGTAAAGGTTCAAAGGACGGTAAAAATCCGATGGACAGTAAAACTCCGAAGGAGGATTCATCTTCCAAATGTGGTTCAAGTTTTCAATCTGGGACTTCATGGCCGATTATGTCTGGTGCAAAATATAATATGGAAAAATTTGATGGCAAAAGTAACTTCGCTATGTGGCAGTGCGAGGTTATGATTGTCTTGATCCTGCACGAGTTAGACTTTGCTTTGGGGACAAGCCTGAGACTATGACGAGCAAGAATGGGATCAGATCAGCCGCCAGACGTGCGATTTCACCAAGCTTGTTTCCTGATATTGCACAATTGTACATGATGTAATATGTCAGACTATTAACACATAGATGGGGCACTCATTTGTAATGCAGGTCACAAAATGCGTGGCAATTCGGGCACCAGAATTGTACAGAAAATGGTGCTATTTTTAGACTACAAATGATAGTGTTTTTTGTAACTATTCTCAAATAGTTCAGATATATATACCCCATTACTAATAATCGAAGGAAGATTCAACTTTTTTTAACACATGAATATGTAAAACAAAGCATGCAAAGCCTTAGATAGCACGAAGACTAATCAAACTTCTCCTTTTCATGGAAAAAATAAAGAATCCACATCTAAAGCCAGTCACAATGTCATTCACAATTGGAAGAGTCGGTCTCTCTCGAATAAAAAACTTGTTTCACTTGTGATGCAAGGATGAAGGGCTCTTTGTCATATTGGGTCTGACCAAGAGTACAATAAACAGAGCATATAAACACCGCGAGGAGTGGCAAAAAAACATAAAACTACACATATCACCACCAAAGTCCAAAACCAATTGACCCGAATGCCTTAGAAAATTATCCGACTACCGGAGAGTATGCCTCATTTACTGGTCGAATATGTTGTGGATGTAGATGTTTCCACTTGAAGCAATTTGGGGGTTTTGGGGATTAGCAAGTAAATTGTACAGATTTGAGAAAATTTATATAAGAAAATCATGTTCTTAATTTGATTCAGGTACTTCGATAGCTCTGGAAAAAAATCGCTTGATAATTTATTTTAGGTAAATGAAATCATATGTAGGCATAAAAGTTACAGTTCACATCATTTTCCCTAGTTGTATGCATGCTTATGCAGAGGCAATCTGAGTGCAGACTCCAGTGTTTCCCTACTTTAAGTTTTTTATATTCCTTGCTTTTTTAAGATTTATTTTGTCTGCAGCCATCTACTACATATGGGCTAAACGAAACCTCATAGCCTTCCAACACAAGAGCACTACTTGCTAGCACAAAGTGGAAGCAAGAGTTCGCA
The DNA here is from genome assembly GCA_963854785.1 of Vaccinium vitis-idaea. Taxonomy (NCBI): domain Eukaryota; kingdom Viridiplantae; phylum Streptophyta; class Magnoliopsida; order Ericales; family Ericaceae; genus Vaccinium; species Vaccinium vitis-idaea. The sequence goes on along the minus strand of OY978216.1, from coordinate 29,773,268 downwards.
CAAATTGGGGGAACACCAGTTTGGTGCAAAAAATAAATAAATAAATAAACAATTTAGAGGTCGTGAGAAATCTGGCGCAAACCATAAAAAAAATTCACATTTGATTTTAGAGAAAAGGAGCAAACCTTAAAACACTAGAACATCAGTTCGCACTTCACACGGCTCCAGATTCGCTCCAGTTGTAAACAAAGATCAAACTAAGATGGAAGAACGCACGGCTCCAGATTTGTACGTTTGGGAGATATGGTTCTGGCGCTAGTTGAAAAAGGGATTCGAAATTCTAAATGGGTCGATTTTGGGCGCGAGCCCTTGGCGCCTCTCTAATTGGAAGAACGCTATGTTTGAGGTTTAATGAAACGCTATGTTTCAACCTTCCGTGCTTTCCTCTGTCTTACCTTCATGGAACGCTGTAGTCGATTCTCGATTACAGCAGTCTTAGAAGCACGCTATAAAACTAAGTTATGAAAGGTCATATGTGTTGTAGTGTCAGGCCAGACCCAAAGAGAGATTCTTAGTATTTTTCAAGATAAAATACAACAATTCATCTGTGAGGAGATCAATGGAGGGAAATATTGTATTCTTGTGGACGAATCTCAAGATGAGTCCAACAGAGAGTAAATGGCTATTGTTCTGAGGTTTGTTGATAAGGATGGGCTTGTACGAGGGCGTTTCTTTGACATAGTTCATGCATTGACACTACTTCAGCAAATTTAAAAAAAAGAAATATGTATTGTACGTTCTTACTCGTCACAACCTCAGTGTTCAAAATATTCGTGGTCAATGATATGATTGTGCTAGCAACATGTGTGGAAGATGGAACGGATTGTAGGCTTTATTTTTGAAAGAGTGTCCATTTGCTTATTATATTCATTGCTTTGCTCATCGACTCCAGTTAGCATTGGTTGCAGCAGCTAAAGAGGTTATACCTGTGGGTCAATTCTTTTCTTATTTGACTCTTGCAGTAAATATAATTGGTTCCTCTCCTAAAAAAAATGATACATTTAGAGAGGTATTCAAGCTGCAGAACTTGCTAAAAAGCTAGCTATTGACAATAATGATGACGAGGAGGAACCGAAGGAGGAAGAGGAGGGGAGGAGGAATTTGAGACAGGTAAAGGAAAAAAATCAAATTGGCAGTTTGAAACGAGCTGGAGACACGAGATGGGGTTCTCATTTTGGTTCTATTTCTAGTTTGATGGATTTGTTCAATGCAACTTGTTTAGTGTTGAAAGACATCATCAATGATCCAGATACCACAGGTAAACAACGTTCTAAATCTGATGGAGTTTATGATGTCATTACCTCGATCTTTGAATTTGTGTTCATCTTACATCTAATGAGGGAGACCATGGAGTTCACGGATGATCTTTGCCAAGCTCTGCAACGTCAATCCCAAGACATATTGAATGCTATGCATCTGGTGACCACAATGAAAAAGCAAATCCAAAAATTTAGAGAAGATGGATGGGTTCCTTTCTTAGAGAAAATTACCCTATTTTGTGAGAAACATGAGATAAATGTTCCTGATATGACTGCTCCTTATACAGCTGGTCGAGGTCGTGTTCGATAAGATAATATCAACATTGAGCATCATTTTCGGGTTGAAGTTTTCACATGTACAATCGATTCACAATTGCATGAGTTGAACAACAGGTTTAAAGAAGATACAATGGAGTTGCTCGTTCTTAGTACATCTTTAGATCCTCAGGATGGCTATAGATCATTTAACATTGAAGATGCTTGCAAGCTTGCAGAGAAGTATTATCCTAAGGATTTCACAGAGCAAGAAAAAATACATTTGAAATTTTAGTTGCAAAATTATAAGCTTGACGTTTCTAATCATCCGGAGTTTTAGAATCTGTCAACGATTTCTAAGTTGAGTGAAGTGTTGGTGAAAACAAGGAAGTCCACAATATATCCTCTGGTCTACAAGTTGATTCGACTTATATTAACTTTACCAGTTTCAACAGCTACAACGGAACGTGCATTTTCAGCTATGAAATGTGTGAAGACTAGACTCCGCAATAGGATGGAGGATGAACTTTTAGCAAGTTTCTTGATCACTTACATAGAGAAGGATATTGCAAGGGGGTTTGATACTGATTCTATCATCGATGCTTTTAGTGACATGAAGGAGCGTCGAGTGCAATTGAAGATGCCTTGTTTTACTAGATAGACTAAGGTGAGTCATTATTGCTTTTGCAATCTATTAATTTATGTAAAGTTTATTATTTATGCATGGAATATTGCTATTTTGTACTCCTTTTGAGTTTTAATGTATTTTTTTAAAAATTTGGTATGCATATTTTTTTTTTTTGTCTCAAATATATATTCGCCCCTGCGTGGTGAAATTCTTGGCTCCATCCCTGTCTCTGGAGATAACAATCGGACATAACTTCAGTGGCGGTTGGTAAGGAGTGCAATATTGCTCTTGTTTTCTGCAATATTTGTGGTAAGGTCCACATGTTTCAACCAATATGAGGGAGGGTTTTTTGTTTACCCTCTTTTAAGGAGGGTGAACAAAATTGCTCTCATGGTTTAGTCACCTCAAGCTCAAGGCAGAGCCGGCTCATAGCCAAATCCTATGAAGCCTGGGCTTTAGGCCCACAAAAAATACAAAAATTTGGGGCCCCTAATTATTTAGTACACCTACATATATATACTAGGCCCAAATAATTTTGTTTAAGGCTTCCATACCAAACGGATTGGCTATTTTGTCTATTGAGAAGGATATGGTGAAGCAACTTGATTATGAAGACTTAATTACTACGTTTGCAGCTAAAAATGAGAGAAGACAAATGTTCAAATGATGAATTTTGAAATATTGTAACGGTTGTTTATTTTTGGATAACTATGGTTTGCATTTTGTGACGGTAAATATTTTGTAATGGTTTTTATAAAGACTCCTTATTGACCAATTTTTATGTGCAAAATATAGGGTGGGCCTCGTTTAATGAGTTCAATTTAGGCCTCCAAAATCTATATGAGCCGGCTCTAGCTCAAGGAATGGGTGAGAGGGTCGGTGATCCTGGGGGGTTGGTGACTTGGTATAGAATAAGAAAGGGGCGTAGGTTAGTAACTCTTCTTAGGTGTATGTTAGCATTTCCAATTTTTTTTTTTTTTTTGAGAAATAGATAGAAATATCATTGGATAAACCAAGCATACAAAGTCTTAAGAGAAATACGTACAAAACAAAAAGAACAACCAAAGCTAATCATAAGTAACAAGAGGGCTAGTAGTGCTAGTAGAGGCTAATCCATCACCGGTGTCCGGGTGTGGAACAAAAGTAGCCAGAGCATATTCGGCAAGGAAGTGAGCCTGTTGGACTTGTTGACGCGCAACCTTGGAGATCCTGCAAAAAGACAGCTTCGAGATTTCTGCTGCCAGGTTGCGCAACAAAAAGGTGTCATGATGATGACACTCAGCCCTCCCTGCTATCTGCATAATTGCATTAAAACAATCAGTGAACAAATAAACCTCATTATAGTTATTCTTTAATGCCCATTTAATTGCTTCATAACATGCTTGAATTTCCGTTTGAATAGGCGTTGAGCTGAACGAAGATAAAGATTGCTTCGCAATAAGTAACCCATTGGAAAGGCTAGCTGTGAAACCCAAACCACTCCAAGCGTGACCTTCTTTCCAAGCACCGTCTACGTGGAGATGGCAGATACGGTGAACAAATTCAGAGTTTGGATAATGTTCAATAATAAAAGAAGGATTCTTGTCAGATGAAGGAGCATTTGGGGAAGATAGCACTTTAGTTTTGGCTAGCCAATTAGAAGCACGAAGAAACCACTGAGTAGAATCATTTTCCATGCCGATAGTGGAAGCCACATCAAAAGGCATATCTGAAAAAAAATCACACGATTTCTATTCTTCCAAATAGCCCATAGAATAGAGATAAAATAGAAGAAATTTCTTTTATCCTTATGGATCTGAATTATCCAATTTAGCAACCAAGTATTGAAATCCATATCTTGAGAGAAGCCCAATGATGTGCTGTGGAAATTGCTAGCTTCCCAAACAGACATAGCTTATGGGCAAAGGCAAAACAAATGCTCGATAGTCTCTTCCACTACCCCACAGAGAGGAAAATTCATAGAAATTTGAGGCATTCGCAAAGCAACTTTCTCTCGCACCGGAAGAATCCGATTTAGACATTTCCATAAGAAAACTCTTATTCTTTCAGGAAGATCAAGGTTCCAGACTAAATTCCAGACATTATTACCATTGTAAATCCAAACAGAGGGACCAGTAGAGTGCTGGTGCAGCCTTTGCATGTCATACAGAGATCTATATCTTGATTTAGTGTTGTATTCCCCTGAATTAGTGTAAGGCCAAATGAGTTGGTCTGGGCAGCTGACAAGAGGTAGAGGAATAGCTAGCACTTCCTTAACTAGAAAGTTAGGAATTATGTCTTGAATCCTATCCACATTCCAGATTTTCCCATTTGCTCCATCGTCTAACAAGAAAGAAACCTTGAGAATATCTGAGCCACTGAACGGAATGAGATGGATAAGCGGCTTATCCAAGTTAGGAATCCACTTGTCATGAAAGAGGTTAATGGTGTTCCCATCACCTACTCTCCGAGCAATATGTTGAGCAATGAGGTCTCGACCACAAAGGATGCTTTCCCAAGCCCAAGAGGAGTTAGAATGGGCTTTTACATGAAGAAGACTATCCTTGGAACAATATCTAGGGAGAAGGATACGGGAAATGAGGAGATCTGGTTTATTGAGAAGACGCCAACATTGATTAGCAAGCAATGCTTGGTTGAAAATGCTTTGCATCCCGGATTCCCAGTCCTCCTTCTCGTTTATAAGCAGAAAAATTCCTCCAGGCTAGCCAATGGATAGGCTTTGTATTCTTAACTTTCCACCAATAATTAGCAGATATGCTATTAAGCTTATTACAAATAGACACCGGAAGCTTGAAGGTGGAACATAAATAAAGGGGCTGACCAGTTAAGACCGATTTAATTAAAGAAAGCTTCCCTTGCTTGAGATATATCAGATTTGCAGCCCGCTAGAGCTTTCTCTATCCGATCAATAATAAATTTAAAGCATTCTCTGTTATTGGCTGTGATCTCCATAGGATGCCCCAGATAAGGAACCAGCGTCGAATTAACAGGAACATGGAAAAAATCCTTAAATCTTCGGGAGAAAGTCGACAGTGTATTTGGGCTGAAAGTATATGGAATTTTTTGCCGATTAATGTTTTGGCAGAGAAATGGCTGAAATACTCCAAAGCTCTTTTGAGATGACCGCAACTATCAAGCGTCGGTTCAAAGAAGATGAGGCAATTATCGGCAAAGAACAAGTGAGAGAGAGAGATACCAGTCCTAGATAATTTGAGACCTTTGCACTTTCCAGAAATGACCAAATGGTTAAGGACACACGAGAGTGTTTCCAAATAGATAATAAAAAGGTAAGGAGATAAAGGGTCTCTTTGACGCAATCCACGCTGAGGATGGAATCTCTCTGTCGGCTCACCGTTAATTAGGAGGGAAAATGAGACAGTGGAATAGCATTGGTGTAACAAATTAATCCACTTTTCAAGAAAACCCATTTTTCTCAGAGTGAGAACTAGAAAATCCCAATTCACCCTATCAAAAGCCTTACTCATATCCAACTTTAAAGCTGCTTTAAAAAATTTCCCGGATTTGGAATGAGCAATAAGGTTGGAGAACTCACAAGCCAAGAGAGAACTGTCAGAAATGAGTCTACCTGGAATAAACGCATTCTGAGATTGCGAAATATAAGCCGGGAGAATAGACTTGATACGATTAGCCAAAGTTTTGGAAATGATCTTATAAAGGACATTGCACAAACTGATTGGCCTAAAATCAGCTGGGGAAGCTGGAGAGGGGATTTTCAGGATAAGGGCAACATAGGTATAGTTGATCAGCTTAAGCATGTGCCCAGAATTTAGAAAAGAAAGGACTGCAGAGGTTATGGATGTACCCACAATATCCCAATATTTTTGGAAAAAACACCCGGAGAAGCCATCTGGACCTGGCGCCTTAGAATCACCTATTTGAAAAATAGCTTTGCGCACTTCATGAGCCATGAAAGGTCTATTCAACCAATCCTGATGCTCGCTAGATAACCGTTTATCAAAATAGTCCCATCCACCCCAATTTTCCACATTTACTGAAGAGTTAGGATCTTGATATGCGGAGGAGAAATGGGCTAAGAAAACATGATGGATCTCATCCTCCTTGTCAACCCATAAACCTTGATCATTATAAATCCCCTTTATGCATCACCCTTGTCTTTTCACCTTCGAGATTCTATGAAAATATGAAGTGTTTTCGTCCCCCAGTGCCAAAAATTTAGTTTTGGCACTTTGAGCCCAATAAACCACCTCTTTCTCCAACAAATTTTCAAGTTGGTTTCAAACTGCTGCTTCCCGAGCAAAGTCCTTATCTGAGGTAAGGGCTGATTGGATATCATTAAGAAGGGAACGAGCTGAAGAGATACTACTAGCAAGGTTACCGATACCCTCTCTCGACCAACTTAAAAGACGATGTCTTGTTGTGCGGAGCTTATTGGCAATCACAAACATAGGGGAACCCTAAAAGGCTTCGTACCAAGAGGATTGAATTACAGCTTGACAACCATCATGAAGAGTCCAAAAATTTTCAACTCTAAAAGGGCGCTTACGAATAATCCGAGCTTGACTGGTGCAAAGGAGAATAGGGGCGTGGTCCGATCCATGGATAGGTAAATTGGTAACGGAAACATTGAAATTAAGGGACGACCAGTCTCTATTACAAAAGGCTCGATCAAGACGCTCGAAAGTACAATCGTTACCAGAGTGATTGTTGGTCCAGGTAAAATGAGGGCCCCCAGATTATAACTTTGTAAGGCTAAGATTAAAGAGGAATATCTGGAAGAAGCTGAGACCCGGTATGTAATTGATTGGAGACCCCAGTCTATCCGAGAAAGAGAGAATTTGATTGAAGTTCCCAATATAAAGAAGGGGATCATTTAGAACAGCCAATATAGCAGAAATGGATTCCCAAACTGCCTCTCTCTCCGCCAAGTACGGTGAACCATAAATAAGAGCCAAATTCCAATCCAAATTGAAATCATCCCTAATTGAAAGGAGGAAAAGGTGTTTCGAACGAAATTGAACAGAGATAACTAGATTGGATTTCCATCCGACCCAAAGACCAACTTTTTGACCATCAACATCAACACCCGTGGAATTAACAAACTCTTTATTACGAAGCAAGTGGCTGACATTATCTATCGTTGATTTCAAATTGAAAAGATAAATAAGAGTGGAGGGCAATGCGTAGCATTTCCAATTGAAAAGACAAATAACCTAGGTTAATGTTAGTCAACTAGGGTTATCAAACCAATCAAGTTAGGAACAAGTCATTTTAGTAAATTGCAATTCAAAAGTCATTTTAGTAAATTAGTCAACTCAAAATTGGATAAGAACAAGTCACCTCTATGGATTACTAGTCAAATTGACTAATTAAATAATTCGTGGTTTAATTATTAAAATAAACATTACATATTTACTTTCGATTTTCTAAATACTTACGAAACTAACGATTTGAATGGTCAAATGTGCTATGATAGATTTTATGTTATGTTGTATAAGTAATCACACGATCGAGAATCTTGATCCATGTAAGATAAGATTATATTGCCGTATGCAAAATCGGTCAAAATGTCCAACTCAAATTTGGAGCAGCTAGCTAGATTCGTCCATGAGATTGGGATATATGCATGCATGAAACAAGTGCAACTAGGACTTACTACTATATAGAAAATACATACTAGTAGTAATTTACATGCATTGCTGACCGGGAAAGGTTCAAGATGAAATCCAATTATTGAGACATTTTTAAAATGAAAAACGATCGAGTCTAGGCTGCCTAGATATCTCTAAAATGGAAGAATTATATCAAACGTAGTTTGGACTGGTTTGATTTGAAAAGAAGACCCTCTAGGGATTGTTTGTTTTATGAAATTTTGGAGAAGTTGATTTTGGGTGAAAAGTTGACCAGGCCGGTGTAGGTAGCGACTCTACCTTTGTGCCAGCGAGGAATGCCCCGGAAAAAAATAAAATTTAGATATAAATGAATTTTCTTTAGTATTGTCAGCGCTGGGTTACTCGTGTAAGATTAAAATAAATATTTCTAACAAAATTTAAACCAAATTGTTATAACCCTAACAAAACAAAACAATCCTAGAACCGAATATATAATACCCATTTAAAAGGAAAGTAGAGCATTACACATTTAAAATTAGTCTATTGAACCTTGGTTACAACTTATGTTGGGAAGGAAACTAGGAAATGCATTTGGTTAAACTTTAAGGGGGTGTTTGGGAGCCTATTTTTGGCTTTTCATTTTCCCCTTTTGAAGTTTTGTCTTCAAAATAGATTTTGCGAGAGAATGAGTTTTCTATTGACATTTAAAGAGAAGAAGCCAAAAACAGATTCTTAGGTCTTTTTGCATTTGCTAAAATATGAAAACTCATCGTAGATACGCTATGTATCCTTTCGTCATAGATCCTGAGGTCTTTTTTTTCATACAACTTTTCGTCATAGAATACGCTATGTATTTTTGTCAGCGCTCGATGAAATTCCTGGAGTCACCCCTAGGTGTAGGGCTGGTGAGAAGTGTTAACATACCTGCGAGGCGTTGTTAAGTATAAAAACATGTTATTTGTGATTAGGGAAAAGTTCTGGAAAAAGTAATAAAAATTCGTTCGAGGCCGGAAATGGCTGAGGAGGCTTCGGGACGCTTTTGAAACTATTCAAAGGCTGAAAACATGTTTAGGAGATTGCAAGGATCGTTTGGGAAAAAAGTTAAAAACAACGGGGGAATATGTCTGACAGAAGACTCCGGGACACTTCCGAAGTAGTTTAATAAGAACATGTTCAGGAGATAGCAATGATCATTTGGAAAAAAAGTTGAAAATCGTCCAGGACTGAAAATGGTACCTGGGGAAGCTCTGAGACAGGCTTATTGACATTTTTGGTCCCCAAAATATGACTTTTGTTCCGTTTTGGTTCCCAATATACCAATTGCTATAATTTCGTCCCCAACGTTTCAATTTTGCGTTTAAAAGGTCCATGTTGCTGACACCGTCGACTCTCTCCGTTAAATTGATTGGCCAAATTACAAATAACACCCTCAAGGTTATATTTACATAACAGTTAATCCCCTATCCCATTTCTACAAGGTTTTTTCAAATTTTTTTAGTATATTTGTTTGGTTTTTTGTCAATTTTTTTGGATAATTGATGTCTCGACAAGAAGAATCCAAAAAGTAAAAAATTATAATCTGGAATAATTATTTTTTTGAGTAAAAATATCAATCTGCAAAGCACGAACACTTTGGCAAAACCACCTCCAGGTTTTTTTCCCCTTTGAACATTACCGATCTACAATCACTAGCGGCAAAGACCTGTACAATGACCACAAATATGCCGCCACACAATCATAGATTGGTTTATTATATTGGAATAAAAAACTAAAGGGGTCAAGCATTTACAGAATCCTCCCTAGGAGACATGCTGCATTTTGATCGAGAGGTGACGCAACTGCCAGCTGTTATGGATCAAAACCTTGGGACCAACGGATCACATCTCGTTTTTTCTTTTTTCCAATTGTTTGTTTTGGTCAATTCTTATGGATTATTAGTTCATCTTGACGAGAAAAATTTAAAAGGTAAAAATTATTAACCAAAATAATTTTTTTTAAAAATAAAGTCGAAATTTTGATCCCAATTTTTTGTTGATTAGTGGTTAGTTTTTAGTTAACTTTTCATAAATTTGGATCAGAACTTTTTACTTTTTAGATCTCTTTTCCCGAGACAAACCAATAATCCAAAAAAAATAGATGCAAAACTAAAAAATGTGAAGAGTTTGAATAAGGAAAAAAAATTGAATAACGAGGGAGGCAAACGTGGAGGGTTACGGGGTTTATGAGGCGGTGAGTTGAATGGGTGGCTATGGTGGCTTACGAGCGGTGGAGGTAAATCGTGGCCAAAATAGACAAATCTTTTAGATTATTTTTTTAATTTATTCAAAAAAATGTTGGGGTAATAATTTTTAAAAATTTCAGATCTGTCTCGGTGAAACAAACCAATAATCCAAAAAAATTGACGAAAAAACAAACAAATACGAAAAAGTTTTGAAAAAACCTTGTAAAAATGGGGTAGGGGCTTAATTGTTATGCAAATATAACCTTAAGGGTGATATTTGTAATTTACCCAATCAATTTAACAGAGAGAGCCCACGGCGTCAGTAACAGGGACCTTTTAAATGCAAAATTGAAACGTTGGGGATGAAATTGTTGCAATTGATATATTGGGGACCAAAACGGAACAAAAGTCATACTTTGGGGACTAAAAATGTCAATAAGTCCTCCAAGACACTTCCAAAAAAAATTAAAAAAAATGATTTTAGGAGATTACAAAGATCATTTGGAAAAAAGATGGGAAAATTCACAAGGGGACAAAAATAGCTCACCGGGAGCTGTTTTGAGATTACTGAAAAAAAAGTTTGAAAATTTTGCCCAAACCAGAAAATGGCTGTCAGGAGTTCCCGGGATGCAAAAAACGCATTTTTGGAGTTTAGAATACATGCATCATGTAATGTACTCACTCCGTCCCATTTTGTCAATCCTTTATTCCATTTGAGACATCACAAAATGTTAGTCCCTTTTGAAAAGTCAAAGAATTTTTTTTAGATTTCCAATTCTAACCCTCATGAATGTTTTAGATAAAAATTATAAGTTAGAAACAAAGGACAATAATTGAAATATTTTGAAACAACTTTTTACGGAAATCCCAGAAGGGACAATAAATGCATGTCCCCTTATATTAAAGTTGGAAATCCTAGAAGGGACTACCAAAATGGGATGAAGGGAGTAGATTCAATTGAGATAAAGTTGAAATTTTTAATCGGGCTAGGCATGGGCTCCAAAAGCGTAAAAAAAGTGACGGGAGGCGTTTTTAAGTATGGGATATTGTGTAGCACCCCCACGGAACCCCCACATGCGCATATCGGCTCTAGCCCGCTCCATTGGTAGTATAGTTAGTTGGCATGTTTAGGTTATCAACTAGCGTTGGCTCTTTGCATCTGTTACGGCATGCTGCATATATCGATTGTACCAATAACGCCCCAAATTTCGGGCACGTTAATTAAAACAAGAGATCTAAAAAGATTCATTTAATAATAGGTTTTTCTTAACAAGCAGCGGAATAACATAAATAGAAAAGTACGTTAGTCTGATACAATAAGAAACAGTACTTGTCGGAAAGTTAAATTACATTTGTCCAACACAAAAGTAAGGCAATTACATAGCCTTCTATAGTTCTAGGTTGAGGTCTCACTCCCCATAAGTTCCCTGATTGGCTGCAGGATCTTGATACTCGTTGCAATGTCCTCCTCTTCCCTCTTCCCTCTTCCCTCTTCCCTCTTCCCTCTTCCCTCTTTGGTACCTGGCATGAAACGCCAGGGCACATAGCACCATGAGTTTTGACACTCAGTAGCTAACTCCTACCCACTAACCCTTACATCACAAATCATCAGCAGTTCATATCTCAACAGTTCATATCAAGGTGTGCATAAATAAGTAACAAGCATCTGGTTTCTTTATCTTCTTTTTAACTTAAGCATTCTCATAGATTATAAACCTTAGGAACGTCCCTCCAATTCAAAACTGATATACACAATTCCTAGTGGACTTTTCGGTTGGCGAGGCTCTGGTTCCGCTAACCCGATAATTGGAACTTTTCGGTTGACCAGGCTTTGGCTCCGCTGACCCAATGATTGGGACCTTTCGGCTGACTAGGCTTTGGCTCCGCTGACCACGCTCAATACACAATTCCTAGTGAACTTTTCGGCTGGCGAGGCTCTAGTTCCGCTAACCCGATAATTGGGACCTTTCAGCTGATCAGGCTTTGGCTCCGCTGACCACGACTTAATTCCTGATGGGCTTTTCGGTTGGCGAGGCTCTGGTTCCGCTCACCCAATGATTGGGACCTTTCGGCTGACCAGGCTTTGGCTCCGCTGACCACACATTCTCTTTACTTTCCGGTTTCCTTTAACTTAGAAATGTTTATGTGATCTACTACGTAAGTACCAACCCGGGAACCTGTTTGCCCAATCTACAATTCAATAATTTTATGGAAATGTAACACAACAAGCAAAGCAAAGCGATAACGATATTTGAGGGTGCGCATGTTCACAAAATAATCCATAATGTCCATATGACTCTCCGGACGTTCACCCATAAATCCACAATTCATAAGTAATAGATAATTTAAGGAAATCATGGTTTTAAAAGCAAATAAATAATCTGTAAGGGTCAATACATATGGTGTTAAATACACTCCACTAAATTAATCATATTTTTTTTATCTACTGATACAAGTAAAATCTAATTACTCTTAAACATCATCCAATCATCAAAAAGGGACCCATTGCTTGGAACAAAAGCTTATGCAGTATAGATTCACCAAAGCACGAAATTGGAATTTGTTCACAAACCCAATTTATGGCCATGACATTGAGGCCACGAAGTTTTATTTCGTTCGAGCTCAATGAAAGCTCTAATATTCATACTAGGCCTACTAAATAAGTAGATATACTCAGGGATAATGGAATAAGAGGTTTCTACCTTTGATCCGGACGAAAAGCTCGGTGGTGGAATCCGGTAGAGTTTTGGTTGACGAAGAAAAATCCAATTTCAAACATAAACTTTGAGCTGTGCTACCAGGTTCAAACCTCAACCGTTTCACGTGATTCTTGTATCTAAAACGAAGCTCTCGAAGTGTTCTACAATCTTCGTGAAGGAATCTAAACCCGAAATCCGCTTTAACAAGGAGAAAGATGGCGATTTGTGAAAGGTCAGTGAGCTGTCTAGAAAATGTACCCGAGATTTTTACTGAACTTTGGATGGCTATATCTCACTCAAAACTCAACAGATTTGGGTGATTCTTGTGTTGAAATAGAAGAGCTTCAAACCCTCTACAATGTTGGTGAGAAATGTAAACTTAAAAACGATTGGAACATGGAGCAAAATGAAGATTTTCAGAGGGGCAGAGAGCTGTCTGGAAATAGAAACAACGTATTCCAACAGAATTTCGGGCAAGGATATTGGGGTCATTTCTAAACCGTTTTGGGTGATTCTTATATTGAAATCGAAGTACTCGACGTCCTCTACAACTTTCATTTAGAAGTCGAATACTAAAAACGATTATAACTCTGAGAAAATTGGCTGTAAAAAGGGGTACGTGATATGGACGAGAAATAGAAAAGGTGGTGGTGATCTCTCTCTCTTCTTTTTCTCTTCTTCTCCTTCTTCTTTTCCAAAATCTATCTCTCTTTCTCTAAAGTAATGAGGAGGGGAATGGGTGATGGGTTTATAGAGGGAAAAGGGGATGGGGGTGGAGTGTAGGGAAAGGTGGGGTGGAGTGCAATGGTGGTGTAAACCACATGGGGAAGTGAGGGGTTGATAGGAGGGTGATGGGAGAGGTAAATGGCAGAGGAGAGGTGAGGGGAAGGTCTGAAAAATCAAACTGTGGACGGTGAGATCCACGCGGCTCGGGTAAGACGAAAAAAAGTGAGTCGCCACCCGGGATTTATTTAGAAAGCGATTTTGGTACCCGAGAAACCGTTGAAAGTAATTGATGACTCTTGTGCCGCTTTGGAAAAGGGTTTGTTCTGCGAAAAGATTCTTGGATTCGGAAGCCAGGTTACGAACGGGGAAGGTTTTATTGAAAAGCACCCCGCTCGCCCGGGAGATTCCCGGTCTCTACTAAATTTTTGTGGGATTTTTAGGAAACATTTTATTGAAAACTTTGACAGTTAAACAGACAAATAACGAGAAATAAAAACAAATAAAACCATAACGGAAATAAAATTAAACAAGAGGACTTAATAGCAGTGATAGAGAAATAAAGGGGTGAAAATGCAGTAAGCAAGTTACAGAAAATCAAGAAAACAGAGCGTGAACAGGGGAAAAACAGAGGAGAGTTTGTGTTAGAAGGGTAAGCCGCACGGCTTACTCAAAGATGCCGTACGGTTTACTCAATCATACCGTACGGTTTCATTAATCAAACCGCACGGTTCTTGTTTTGGAAAATTTTTCAAAATTTCGTTTCCTGGACAATAGCTTGTTTTGTTTGAAAAATCTGATCTTTATAAAACTTCAACCACCCGAGCCTAGTGATGACTATCGGAGTCACTCTAGACTCGGGGGATCCCCTCAAAGACCGAGGTTTCGAACCCGGTTAGAAAGATACGATGTATACCTTACTGGAACTTGTTTTGGACAAGCGAAAACTCAGAAACTTTGGACCTGGACTCCTCGAGTATGGACTTAATACACGCAGATGAGTTGTTAGATTTTCTTGGGTGAAGGAACTGGAACAGGTTTGAAATTTCTGGGAGAGTTTGGACAAGGTTTCGGACGGAAAATGATTGGAGAGAGTGTATCAGCGTATTGCCGGAGTAGAGGGAAATCGCCGTGTCTTTGAATGGAGAGGAGGAGTGTTTATATAACGAAGAAAGGAATAAAAATGAGTACGATTCCCTGCCATTTCATGATGAGATGCTCTTGCTGGCAAAACGAATAATTTCTGGAATTCAACCGCACGGCTTACAGAGTTAGCCGCACGGCTTACACCGATGAACCGCACGGTTTAATTATGGAAGGGTGAACCGTACGGCTTTTATGGTGAACCGTACGGCTAGGGATACTTTCGTCCAAAGACTCTAAGTTCGCAGTAGTTGTTCCAAGAAGATTCCAAGGTATTACTGAACATCGTTTTCATCATTGGGGATACACGAGGATAAAAATTGGGGTGTCTACAGTTGCCCCTCTTTGACGAGACTTAATCATCATTCTGTGATGCAAGTTGCGTCAAAGATAAAGACGTCCCAATTTTGATTTCCTTGGTGCAGGAAAACAGAAAAATAGAATATGGTCGAGCACGGAGCTTCCTACGTACCCCATTTGTAGGGGGGATCAGACCAATCGTAGTTCGGGGCTACGAAAGTGTTTTAATGCCTCGGAGGGACTTACATAACAAATGTCTTGGAAAATATTTGAAAAATGCTACTGAGGACTGAAACGTGATAATGCCGTTGTGGACTTTAAAAAAAAAATGATAATCTTGAATTTTGGAAAATGCCGTAAAGGATTTAAAAACGATAAGTTTGAATTTGGAAAATGCCGTTGTGGACTTACAAGCAATAATTCTGAAATTTTGGAAAAATGCCGTTGTGGACTTACAAGCAATAATTCTGAATTTTGGAAAAATGCCGTTGTGGACTTACAAGCAATAATTCTGAAATTTTGAAAAAATGCCGTTGTGGACTTACAAGCAATAATTCTGAAATTTTGGAAAAATGCCGTTGTGGACTTACAAGCAATAATTCTGAAATTTTGGAAAAATGCCGTTGTGGACTTACAAGCAATAATTCTGAATTTTGGAAAATGCCGTTGTGGACTTACAAGCAATAATTCTGAATTTTGGAAAAATGCCATTGTGGACTTACAAGCAATAATTCTGAAATTTTGGAAAAATGCCGTTGTGGACTTACAAGCAATAATTCTGAAATTTTGAAAATGCCGTTGTGGACTTACAAGCAATAAATTGTGAATTTGGAAAATGCCGTTGTGGACTTAAAAATTTTAATTTTGGGAAGGGAAAGTGCCATTGAGGGCTTTAAAATAGCAAACTCAAAGGGGTTTGATAGTGTGCTTAGAAGGAGATACCTGTGACGCGTGTTTAGAGACAGAAAGGCAAACCGTGCGGCTCATAGTTCAACCGTGCGGTGGATATAGTTGAGCCGTGCGGTGGACATAAATCGGGATAAATCGTGCGGTGGCGGTGGGTAAGCCGTGCGGTGGGTTCTGTTGAGCCGCACGGTTCATCGAGCGATTTTGCAGATTTTTAAAACCGTCGGGTTTGCTTGGTTTTCCCTCGTTCGTTCAAAAATCTTGAGAGTCAGTTACTGAGAGATTTCGACGGGGGCGGTCTTCTCCCTCTTCTTCATCCAATTATTTCCTTCTTCCCCAAATTTCTTCCGAGATCTAGTCGGAAACTGAAGTTTTCGGTCAGCCATGGCTGATTTTGGTGAAGATCAAAACCCGACTCCTGTTGCCGGCGCGGATCAACCGGCGTTGGTTCCTGTGGTAGAGGGGGCGACGGCTCGGACCGCCGGGGTCGGTTTGGGCGCGGAGGCCGGTGCGGGCGCGGAGGAGCACCGTGGGGTTGGACCCGGAGAGGGTGTGTCCCGTGTGGCTCAAACGGAGGAAGCGGAGTCCCGTGCAGCCGGTTCTGAGAGGGTGGCGTCCCGTGCGGCTGGATCTGGCGACGAGGTGCCCCGTGCGGCTGACGTGGGCAACCGTACGGTTGATGTAGGGGTTGTTCCCATACCGGAGCATGGTGGGTCAGAGTTGATCACGCCCGTGGCGGGTGATGATGTTCTTAGAGCAATAGCCGAACAGTACAGTGCAATGGACGATGTTTGGGTGACTATGGAGAGTACTGATATCCCGGTAAGTACTGTTACCGCTTCTAGTAGTTCCATGCATGTTGATTTAGATATAAATGTTCCTCTGCCTGAGATTGAGATGAATGTTGGTGGTGTTGATGTTCTGTTCGACCCGCGGGTTGCGGAGGAGGGTGTAGGTGGTGGTGATGTAGTTTTTCCTGATGTTGCGAGTGCTGTTTTAGTGAGAGAGTATCCGGTTAGCGGTGATGACACTTCTGTTAGGATTCCAATCACCATTAGGCGGTCTGGGGATGTGGTTATGGAGGATCTCGGGGAGACTGGGGATAGTAGTGATGATGAGATGGGTGATGGGACGCCTTATAGTGGAGGCGTTAGCGGTGAGGAGATACGTGCTGAGGCACATGCTGAGCGAGCGGAGACTGAGAGGGTTCAGGTTGAGAGAGTACACGCTGAGGGGGCGACTCCTATTGTACCCGTTGCTCGCGTGTTCAGGGGCTTGACTCGGGTACTTGGCACAGGTAGGGCTGTAGAGGAGAGTGCTGATACCGGGGAGCCTTCTGACCCGGTTCTGTTCCCTTCACGGGTTGGTTCTTCACGAGCTCCGGGAGCTACTTTGGGAGATACCTTGGAGGGGGTTACTGACGAGACTTTGGCTAGGAACTTGCAGCAGTTCCCTCAGTTGGGCGCGGTCTTGGTAGGAGAGACGCCACTGGTTGGCGAGCCTGAGCAGGTAGAGATACAGACAAAGGAGGTGGTCCGTGTGACCATAGTTGAGGAGGTTCAGCTGGCTCTGAGGAGTAGACAGCCCTTTGTCCCTGAGACTTACGACCCTCCAGTTCACTTCTTTGTACCGGTGGGGTGTGAGGTATACGAGCCGCTGCTGCCGTTTTACCCTGAGTCTCTGATCTTGCGCGATCTGTCGACACACATTTCAAACAGATCCCTGGTACGTGCCATTTATTTGTATCTGTCTTTTGAATTGCTGTCTTTATTGCATATCCTTTGCTGCTTTGAATGAATTTGTGCAATGTTCTTGAAACAGGCGGATCGTTCTCTTCTCGGATATGGCGGGCCGTCTGATTGCCTGGCCCAGTACAGGAGGTTGCCTCCGAGTGTGAGGGAGTTGGTGGATGCAGCTGGTTTTGCTATTTTTATCAGTACACTGTTGCCTACCCGGACGGACCGGAAGTTGCTGAGGGCCTTGATAGAGCATTGGTGGGACACCACCAATAGCTTTCACTTTCGGTTCGGGGAGATGACGATTACCCCGTTGGACTTTGCAGCGACTACAGGGTTGAGAGTTGGCGGCGAGCCGATACCTTTTGACTCTGGCTTATTCTTGGACAGAGCGGCGGTGCGCCACTTTTTGGGGAGAGAGGTTGGAGACGAGGCGATGGTGCGATGTGACCACCTGCCGTCAATATGGGACCACGAGCCAGGGTCTCCTGCTGAGGCTGCACAGATGGCGAGAGCCTATTTGCTTTTCTTGTTCGGTACTGCTCTATTTCCGAATAGGCAGAACTCGGTGCACCTGAGTTGGTTACCTGCTTTGGCAGACTTGAGGACGGCTGGCCGGTTTGACTAGGGTGGAGCCGCCTTGGGCACTCTTTACTGTTTTCTGGGCTCAGTGGTTCGCGGAGCGGCGAACACTCTTGGGGGTTACTGGAGGGTCCTGGAGGTATGTCAAGCCATTTCTTGCTTTAGATACTCCATGCACTGTTATTTTCATTCCTGTTACTGATACATTTCTTTGAACAATGCAGGTATGGGCTTATGAGGTGTTTGGAGTGCCGGCCCCA
Organism: Vaccinium vitis-idaea; assembly: GCA_963854785.1. Lineage (NCBI taxonomy): Eukaryota > Viridiplantae > Streptophyta > Magnoliopsida > Ericales > Ericaceae > Vaccinium > Vaccinium vitis-idaea. The sequence goes on along the minus strand of OY978216.1, from coordinate 29,754,965 downwards.
GAGAACTCTTATGCAGACAAGCGCGTGCTTCCGCGGGCAGCAAAGTGGACCAAGGAGCATGTCGGGAAAGGTGGGAAAAAGGGGCAGCTGAGATTCTTTCGTGTCTTCTTGGACCAGTCCAGGGGTGAGACGGTATGATACCAAACTTTCTGACTTCTTTCCCAGACATTTTGATTCTATTGTTGACTTTGAAAGTAACCCATGGCTCCTTGCAGGTGAACTGGGATGCGTGGGGCGGGTTGAGTGCCCTTTACTTGACTCGGAGCAGGGCGGTGACGCGAGGGAGAGTGCTATTGGAGTCTCCATACGGGTGGCAGTGGTACTTGGGTGAGAGGGTGACGCGCCAATCCCTGGGTTTAGACCACTTCAGAGTGCCGGGTCCTCTTCCGCCGTTTGTTCAGAGGACGCAGGAGTATACCTTGGCTGAGGTAGAGGCGTACACGGTGCTGGACACGGCGTTGGTTTTCAGCCCCTCAGAGGACTACGACGGTTATGTGGTGAGCACTCTGGCTTATAGTCTGGATATGGAGACCCGTCTGGCTGCCCCTGCACCTGTGGAGGGTCCAGTGTTGCCTGTTCTGAGGAGAGAGATTGATGTGATGTTGCCGAACGGGAGTATGGGATATGTGGTGGTCCCCGAGGTCACTCCGCTAGTTACTCTTACAGCGACAGAGGTAATCCTGAAATTTGAAAACAAGAAATAATTAAACTTCATGTTTTATTCAAGCATTTATTCATGTTACCTGCTGATGTTTTTGATTTTGTTTGCAGATCCCGGCGGACTGGGCTGCGTCCGCTGTTCGGCTGGTGCGAGACTTGGAGGCCTTGGTTCGCAGTCTTACGATTGGTGGGGCTGCAGAGGTACACCCGAGAGTGGAGCCGGGCACTGTGCCCCATGCTGGTGGTGATGACGATGGCGGGGATGACGGAGCTGGTGGTGGCCTTGGTGGCGGAGCTGGTGGTGGCCGTGGTGGCAGAGCTGGCCCGGGAGGTGGCGGAGGTACTGGAGGCAGTCGCGGTAGCCGCAGAGGTAGTGAGTCGAGAGGCAGAGCAGGAGGTCGCCGTGGAGGGCGGAGTGCTGGAGGCAGCAGTAGTGGTCGCGGTACTAGCAGTGACCGCGGGACTGGAGGTAGTGAGTCGGGTGGACGTCGTAGGTCTCGACGTACCCGTAGAGATTTTCCCGTTAGTGAGACAGATCAGGTATCCATCGTGCTCTATTCTTTAAAATTCTAAATGCTTTAACTGCTTTATTGATGAATTTTCCTTTTTCTGTGCAGGATGTACTTCCCTCTGTACAACCACGCAGGAGGCCTTTGATGAAGAATGCTGGTGGAGGTCTGTCTTCAGTCCCGTTGGTGACTCCTGCGCCCAGCAGAGTGCTACATTCTTCTGTTGAGAGGGAGGGTGTCCCCGAGAGCTCAGCTTGTGGAGAGCGGTGGCTTCCCCGAGAGGGAGATGCAGAGAGCAGTGGTGGTGATGGTAGCAGCAGCGAGGACACACTCGAGGGGGATCCACTTCTGACACTCGGCCGTCGCCAGCCTACGAAGAGGCGACGTAGTGGTTTTTAGGACGAGCCTGCGTGCTCAGTTTTGATTTGGGTGCCTGTTTGCCCTATTTCTCTCTTTTTCATAGATACGGCCTGCGAGCCGTGGTAGCTTTTGATGCTGGGCCAGTTTGCCCTAGATAGATGTACATTTATGCTCATGACATGGATGCCATTTAGTTTTTATATAGATTGCACATGTTCGTTATGCTTTGAATGATTCACACTGGCGCTTTTTTGAAAGAAAAAGCCAAGTTTTGCACATGATAGGTTTGCGAGTGACTGAGTATTGAAAATATGCAATATATGCCCCTGGGAAAATAAAAACACGTAACTTTGGATTGGAAAGGGAATGATGAAACATGTATATACAAACTGACTTAATGAACTTGACACTTTTACAAGAAAGACTTGAATGTCATAGGCAAAATGTGACCTATCGTGCCCGACACTTTTGAATTCACATGACATCTGCCAGACGATGCTCCTAACATATCACAAATGTATGCCATATCTTGCTCGAATGAACGGAATGAAGACCCTTTTTTTTTTGACACTCGGACATATTTTTGACCTGTTGGCGCCTTTCGTCCGGGCAATATCGGGCAATTTTAGGCTTGGGCATTCTGGGACCTCGAATGTTTCAACTTTTCACTATCCCGCAGCTCTAGAACATCCTTTACAACATGTGTGAATCATCAAAAAGGTGCTCAAAATGTACCCGAAACAATTTCTGGAGGCCTGAGCCAAAATTTGGTCATGAATGCCACAAAGTTAGCCGCACGGCTAACTGAGATGAGACGTACGGTCAACCCTTGTGAACCGCACGGTTCACTTCTGAAAATGCCAAGACTTTGAGTTTTGTTACAGACCTCTGGGCTTCTGTACGTCACCCTGTTTGCTCTGTGGTCTGAAAGATGACCCGACCTTGCTGTTTTTGAAGTTCTTTCAAGCTTCTGAGATGATTTCTGCATTTCCCAATGTTGGCACGTTTTACGAGGCAGCTAATTCAAAATTCTCTTACCCATGCGTGCGATAAAAGGCCTTCCTCCGTAGCTCCCCTGTATTCTGAAAATCCAAAATCTCTTGTTTCCTCCATATCTCTCATTCAACCATGAGTTTCTCGACTTTGGTTCGGCCTTGGCTAGATGAACTTGACGGTATTGGGTGGCTCAATTTTCAGGGTCACCGGATGACTTCGCTGCGCCGCATCCGGGACGTGACCATACGTCCTGAGCTCTTGCATGCTGCGGTTCGATTTTGGGATCCGAAGGTACACGTGTTTCGTTTTGGCTTTCATGAGTTATGCCCCACTGTGGAGGAATCTCATGCATATCTTGGTGGATTTAATCTGGAGATGCCGGTCATACCTCTGCACGGTGTAAGCTTCGCCAATGTGCTATCTGCTAAGCTAGGGATAAGTAATAAAGCAGCGAAATCCATGCTCCAAGGAGGTGTTATCAACATCCTGCGAATTATAGCTCAATTTCGCCCAGAAGGTTTTGCACTGTGCCTTTGCTTGCTGGCCGCTTTCTTGTTTGTCCAGTCCGACGGGCAGGCGAGTTCATTGTTGGTTGGTGTTGCCATGCAAATTGAAGAACGCAAAGATGTGGCTCCGATGGTTTTGGCGGAAACTCTGATGGGATTAGACAAGGTTCGTGCCGGGGATACCGATGTTTTTGAAGGCAGTGCTTTGCTCTTACAGGTAGGCTTCTCACTCAGCTCTCCTTTTTCTGGTTTTTCCCACATTCTCGTTTTACCTCAGCGCTCGAGTTTAGGCTGTTTATGGTTTCTTACTTGTTTTCTCTCTGATACAGATATGGCTGTGTGACAAGGCTAACTTGCTGGAACCCGTGCCTCGGAGGCGGATTCATGAAACACAGGGATTTGTTCAAAGGGACTTTCTGGAGGTCTTTGATGACGTGCATGGCTGGTTCGGAGTGTTTTCCCGGCTTACAGAAGAGGTGATTGCTTGGTGTTTGGCTTGGCTGGACAATCCTGCTATGACCGTGAGCAACATGGGGCGTCAGCGGGTGATTTTGGCCGGGCTATCTAGCTGGACTTTCTACATTCCAAATCGCATTCTCCGTCAGCTTGGTGTCCGTCAGGCTATACCACCACCAGAGAACTTTGTCATGCCTAACCACAACTTTGCTACTTTCAGAGCTTATCAGAATACTTGGAGGGAGCGTGTAACCATTCCAAGAGATCAGTATCCGAGCGTCAATCTTTCAGAGCGCTATGTGAGATGGTTAATAAGAGACATGGAAACAAGGGAATATGGAAGCCAAAGTTGACTTTTGAACTCAATCTTAATGTGCCTGAAATAAATTGCTTAGACCCACGAGATGCTTCGTGTGAGGTCATGCTCTGTTGTTTGCTTTGTGTTTTTGAGAGTTTCATGCTCAGCCATGTAATCCAAGGAGTTTATTTGAATAAAGATGAATTATGAGAGTTGCATTTAGATTTGCGCGTGAAATTAGAAATCAGCTCAAAGAGACGTTTTGAAAGATGGCGACCGGTCCTCAAGGTGAGGATGCCTACGTATCCTTTTTGCAGGAATTAGGTCATGACGTAGTTCGAAAGTACAAATTTGGCTAGGGTTCACTCGAGTATTGACACTCTCCTTTTGTGCTCTAAATTTTGCCTAGTACCGCCCTCTCGGGTTTTTCGGTCTAGCGAGCTCGTTTGATTGATTTGCCTTAACTTTTGCCTACATCGCCCGACGTGGGTTTTCGATCTAGCAGGCTTACTCTAAATTTTGCCTGGCACTGCCCGCCCTTGCGGTTTTCAGTCCAGCGAGCTTCTCTCAGGGGTAATATCTCTTGAGCTGATCCATGTTAACCAAAGTGGAGAATTCGTTGCCGTCAAGATCAATGAGTTGCGTTGCGCCTCCAGACAAGATCTTCCTGATGATGTACGGACCTGCCCATTTTGGTCGAAACTTCCCACGAGGATCGAAGATCGGAGCTCGGATCTCTTTTAAAACCATGTCACCTTCCTGCAGGTCTCTGGATTTTACTTTCTTGTTAAATGCCCTTGCAATTCTGCGCTGATAACCCTGGACGTGATACAGAGCCTTGAGCCGTCTTTCGTCAAACAACATAAGCTCCTCGAATCTCGAGCTTTGCCATTCCGCTTCGCCGATTTTTGATTCAATCATGACCCTCAGAGACGGTACTTCAAGCTCAATCGGGAGAACAGCCTCCATGCCATATACCAAGGAATAAGGTGTTGCCCCTGTCGGGGTACGAATGGACGTCCGGTATCCCCATAATGCTAACGGTAGTTGTTCGTGCCAATCTCTCGCAGACTGAGTGGTTCTCTCCAGTATTGTCTTGAGGGTTTTGTTTGCTGCTTCCACGGCTCCATTGGTTTGCGGCCGATAAACAGTTGATTTATGAACCTGGATTCCAAAATCTTCGAGAGTTTCTGCGGCTCTACCCTTGAAATGAACCCCGTTGTCTGACACAAACGCCTGAGGGACACCATATCGGTAAATGATGTTCTGTTTGATGAAGTGGGAGACTTGAACTGCTGTCAAAGTTGTGTATGAAGCGGCTTCGACCCACTTGGTAAAATAATCGATTGCTACCAAGATGAACTTATGCCCGTTAGACGCAGCTGGTGTAATTCTACCGATGACATCGATGCCCCAGGTAGAGAAAGGCCAAGGTGAAGTCATGGAGTGTAATTCTGACGGTGGTACATGCATGAGATTAGCGTGAATCTGGCACTTGTGACACTTTCTCACGTATTGGACATATTCAGTTTCCATGGTTGACCAGTAATATCCTTGACGGAGAATCTTCTTTGCAAGCATTATTCCATTCATGTGAGGACCGCAGACTCCTTCATGAATTTCTTCCATGATCATGGTGGCTTCTGTACCATGTACACACAACTTGTGCATTCCACAATACGACCGCCGATATAGCTTCCCTCCGCAAATGATGTATTGAGAGGCCATTCTTCGAAGAGCAATCTGATCCTTCTTTTCAGTTCCCGCCGGATAATCCCCCTTCTCGATGAAGTTCCAAATATCGTGATACCATGGCAGGCCGTCGTCAGGTTCATTGACAATCATGACATATTCGAAAACGGGTTTGTCCCTTTGCTCAATTGCGATTGGTCTGAGCTTAATTCCATCCGGTATCTCTACCATTGAGGCCAAAGTTGCTAAAGCGTCTGCAAATCTGTTCTTCAATCTTGGAACGTGAGTGAATGTGACTGTCTGAAATCGTGGGATTAGATCTTCGAGATCTTGGTGGTAAGGCTTGAGCTTGTCTTCTTTTACCCTCCAATCTCCGTTGGCTTGTGATACCACCAAATTGGAATCTCCGACTACCTCCAGTCTCTTAACTCCGATTTTCAAGGCAGCTTCCATCCCTACTATGCATGCTTCATATTCTGATTGGTTGTTGGTGACTTCGAAATTCAACTTGAAAGCAAGAGGGATGTGTGACCCTTCTGGTGAGACCAGTAATATTCCGATTCCGAATCCTTTCTGATTGGCGGCTCCATCAAAATATAACATCCAGACATCGTTGGTTGTTGTCATTACGTTCTCGTCAGGGAATTCGAATTCTGCATCCTCCGGCCCTTCCACAGGATGATCTGCTAGGAACTCCGCAATTGCTTTTCCTTTTACAGACTTCCGAGTGACATATTTGATATCGAATTCTGCTAGCATAAGCAACCACCGTGCCAGTTTGCCTGTCAGTGCTGGCTTTTCGAATAGGTATTTGAGTGGATCCATTCGAGAGATCAACTTCACAGAGTAAGCCAACATGTAATGTCTTAATTTCTTGGAGGCCCAAATTAATGCCCAACAGACTTTTTCCAGTGGCGTGTATCGCTCTTCACATCCCATCATTTTCTTGCTGATGTAGTAAACAGCTTTTTCACTTCCTCCTTCTCCTTCTTGGGCCAACATGCATCCCATGGCCGAAGATGTGACAGACAAGTACAAGATGAGAGGCTGTCCTGGTATGGGCGGCATTAATACCGGAGGGTTCTGGAGATACTTCTTGATGGTCTTGAAAGCTTGTTGACACCTATCGTCCCATTTGAATGTCACACCTTTCTTGAGTAGGCGAAACATCGGCTCGCAAGTAGAGGTTAACTTGGCGATGAATCTGCTGATAAACTGAATTTTTCCGAGGAAACTCCGTATTTCTTTCACTGTCTGTGGTGGCTCCATTTCTATGATAGCTTTGATTTTTTATGGGTCCACCTCGATCCCTCGCGTAGTGATCATGAATCCGAGCATTTTTCCGGCCGTGACTCCGAATGTACATTTCTCGGGATTGAGGCGCAACCTGTACTTGCGGATTCTCTCGAAGAATTTCCGGAGGGCAGGCAGGTGTCCTTCTCTTTCTTTGGCTTTGACAATCATGTCATCCACATACACTTCTACTTCCTTGTGGATCATGTCATGCAACAATGTTGTGGCTGCTCTCTGGTAGGTAGATCCTGCATTTTTCAGCCCGAACGGCATAACCCTGTAGCAATAGGTACCCCATTCTGTGGTAAAGGTAGTCTTTTCACGATCTTCGGGAGCCATGAGAATCTGATTGTAACCTGAAAATCCATCCATGAATGATAGCAACGCGTGCCCTGCGGTGTTATCTACCAACACGTCTATGTGTGGCAGAGGAAAATCATCCTTCGGGCTTGCTTTGTTCAGATCCCTGAAGTCTACACAGATCCTGATTTTTCCATTCTTTTTAGGAACGGGTACAATATTCGCGACCCATTGAGGATACTCGGTGACCATTAGAAACCCTGCGTCTATCTGCCTCTGAACTTCCTTCTTGATTTCCAACACCCAATCTGGCCTCATCTTCCTCAGTTTCTGCTTGACAAGCTTTGTGTCGGGATACAAAGGGATTCGATGCTCCACTATCTCGGGATCGATACCGGGCATATCTGCGTGTGACCATGCAAAAACATCTTCGAATTCTTTCAGGAGATCTGAGTGAGCTTTGAATTCTTCTGGAGATAGTCCGGAGCCGATTTGAACCATGCGCGGATTACTCTCATCTTTCAAATTTATAGAAACAACTTCTTCTTTTATAGGCTGAGCATGCCTTTCATCTTCCCTTTCGATTAGAGATCGGAGTTCTTTTGGAATTTCTTCCTCAAACTCGATCCCCTCATCATCAGGGTCGACACAATTTATTTCGGACACAGCAAGATAAGCAAAGTCGATTTCATTTATTTCAAAGGAGGGGGCCCCAGGGGCATGATACATGAGAGTGGACTCAAACTCAAAAGAGAAGTGATGACGTGGAGTGATAACAGATTCAAGCTCCAACTCAAAACTAGACTCCCTACCAGATGCAGTGCTAGACTCAGACTTAGATTCAAAATCAGTGCCAGTGTAAATGATTCTAGGTACAAAAGTGCAATTTTTATAAATTCCATTGGCATCCATGATGAATGTGGCAACATCCTCCAGAGTTTCCTGTCCCAGCATCATCAGCTGCATATCCTCAACAGGCCTTAGATCAGCAATTGTCGCAGCGGGCTCGTCCCCCCTCATACCTAGTGGACTTTCTTCCCCAAACAGCGATAAAAGATTCCCTGAGTCAAGAACTTCGATCCAGTCATCATGGAGTATTTTAGCCGGCTCTTCCCACTTTTCTTCCTCATCATCATTTTCCCAGGTGTTATCAACAAAGATTTCAAACCCCGGCAGCTTGGTTCTAGTTTCCATGTCCCAGAATGGTTCCGGGTCCCCTTGATAAGGAGCCTCCGAAGCTTTTGTGAAGTGGATGGGTCCTTTCTTGGCACGGGTTTGTGTTTTCCCATCACGACCAGATTCATAACCGAGACCAAAACGGTGGTTGTTTGTTAGAAACTTGGGAAATTCCGCTACCCCTTGATTGTTGCGACCAAGCCCTAATCCGGGCAAATACTCCATCTTTAGCATCATGTCCAGGGCCGTTGATCTTATTGAGAAATCCTCGTCCATCTTGATAGTGAATATACCGTCGGAAGCATCAAAGGAAAAACCTCCAAGAGTGATGTCTTCTTCTCCATGATCGATCTCAAGCAAGGGAGCATTGTCAGGAACATGCGGGCGAATTCCAGAATCCCCATAGATGGTTAAGGTTCCCGTGGTTAGTCCGAGCTGAACTTTCTGATGTAGAGAGGAAGGGACAGCCATGATGTCTGACCGATGGAGCCAAGGCCTGCCCAGCAGCAGGTTGAATGACGAGGGAATGTCGAGCACATGAAACTCAACATTAGTCTCAAATTCCTCGATTATTATTTCCATTTGAATGGTCCCAACCACATCTCGTCGAGTATTGTCGTAAGCACGCACTCCAAGGTTCGACGGCTGAAAATCTTTGTTCTTAAAACCCAAACAGTAAGCCGTACGCAAGGGACAGACATTCAAGGTAGATCCATTGTCCAATAACACGACTGGGACCCATTTTCCCATGCATTTCAGGGTAATGTGCAATGGCTTGTTGTGACCGGCGCCTTCTGGTGGCAAATCCTTTTCAGTGAAAACTACAACATGTTTCGCCCGGGTTGGTGTAAGCAGAGCTACCATTGTTTCAGGAGGAGTGTCGGGTGGCACCTCCATGTTTGACAGAGCTTTAATTAGTTTCTGACGATGTTCTCGAGATGAAGAGAGTAACCCCCAAATAGACACTGAGGCTGGAGTTCTTTCGAGTTGTTTCTGAATTGGATCACTTGTTACTGGAGGATTCTTCGAGAGTGGCCCAGCAGCTAGGTTCCGTTGGATGACTACTTCTGGATGGTCAGGAATTGTGTCCTCGAAAATGGGATCATCCCAAGCAAAATTCCCTGTTGTGGCATGATTGGAGGAATTTCCACCTTGGAGATGGGCTGGCTGGTAGATTCGACCACTTCTGGTTATTCTATTAACCGTTTCTTCCCATAACTCCTGATTTTCACCCCAGAAATTCATATATTCTTCCTCAGCCTTCCGTTTTCCAGTTCTGATGGTTTCTTGATCTTCAGTCCAGAAATTTATCAGATCGTTTCTGGCCCTTTGTTCCTTGATTTCGACTGCTTCCATTTTTGTCTTGAGGCTGTCCACTTCAGAGTCTTGCCAAAAGGATGGATCCAGCATGGCTTTGTTGACGGTCCACACCTCGTCATTACTTACTCGGATATCAACTACTGCTTCTTCATCCCAGAGGGTAGCCATGGGGTCAGTGACTAGTACTGATACATTGGGTGACGGCGGGAATGGTACCGACGGCCGTGGCAAAGACCCGTTAATAATGTATGCTTGTGGGAGCCAATCTTGGTTTTCGAAGGGGGCCTCCATGATAGAACAACATTCCTTTCTGAAGCGTGCGAGTGGTGACATAGTACTTGATAGACGTTTGCCCAGGGTTAACACTTCTTCGGGCATGTGAACAATAGGCTTATCAAGAGATTCAGGGATGATGGATTGGCTTGAGTCTCCAGAGATTAGCAAAGAACCAAACAATGCTTGTCGGGATTCTTCCCAATCTTGGTCGCTCATGGACCACTCTTCTTGTTCTACGACATCACTCCACCTTGGATTTTGAACTGTACTGGCACACGAGAGAAACTGGACCCCAAGATCTTCTGGCAGGGGGACAACAGGTTTTGGCTGGGTAGCTGTGATGATATAGAGGCTAGGATCAAATGTAGTGGAGGTAAGACTTTTTGTAGTGGAGATAAAGGATATTTGGCCAGATTGGGTATTTTGTTTGTGATTTGGTAAAGGGTTTGAAATGGTGTTAGGCTTTTGATCAGGAAGTGGGATGGTTCCATCGTCCACAAGATCTTGGATTTTGTGTTTGAGACGCATGCAATTGTTGGTGTGATGGTCAGGCATCTGATGGTAAGCACAGTAGGTATTTGGATTGTGGTTTGGGGAAAGTTCTTTGGGTAATTCTCGAGGCTCGAGAGGCTGGATGGCTTTTCGGTCAAGGAGTTTTTTGTATACTGTAACAAGGGGAAAAGGGAGTGGGTGAAATTCTCTTCTTGGCCGGGGAGTTGTTTGCTGGAATTGTGACTGGGCTACAATCTGGTTAACAGGTTCAGTTTTGGCTAGTTTGGGATTGGAAGAGCTGGCTTGGTTTTGATTGTAGTTGCTGGGCCCAAACAAGGTGTTGCTGTTGCCAGAGTAAACTCGTCGTGGTTTGGGGGTGGATTCACCTTTCTCAAATATGCCGCTTCGTAGGGCATCTTCAACTGCCAGGCCAGCTTCATAGAAAGTTTTGAAATCGGCGGTAGTCTGAAAGACCACCAAGTGCTTGGCGAAATCCGGTTCCAGATTCCTTGTGATGATTCTCATCTGTTCCTTTTCTGAAGGTCGTTCCATCATCTGAGAGGCTTTCCCTCTCCACCTTTTGACAAAGTCAGCGAAGGACTCATTCTTTCCTATCTTGGTTGACTCCAGCTCCCGGATAGTCATTTCAAGCTGAATGTTGTAATTGTACTGGGTGACAAAGGCTGTCCCAATATCTTCCCATGTCCTCTTCTTAGAGATGTCCAAATTCAGAAACCAGCGGAGCGCAGGCCCAGTCAGAGTTTGCTGGAACATTTGGCCCATTGCATCCTTTCCGACGTCATACATGGACAGAGTACCCACGTATGTTTGCAGATGAGCTTTCGGATCACCACTGCCGTCAAACTTGTCCCAATCCATTGGTTTGAACTTGTCGGGAAGCTTTGCATCTGGAAAAAGGCACAGCTTTTCCATGTCAATTCCTGTAGCTGCTATTTTCTCCTGCTTCTGGACAGATTCCTCAAGCTTAGCTAGCTTGGTCAGTACTGACTCCATGTTTTGACTGTTTGAGCCCCCTGCTGGCGGAGGGAGTTGAGCAGTCAGTTTTTGGATCATGAGCATCATCTGGGCCAATTGTTTGGCGCTGTTGGTTTTCTGCTCCTCCAAAGCATCCTTGAGAAGTTGAATTTCATCTTTCTCTTCTGCCATAGCTGAACCCCCGGTTGACTGTTCTGTTCCTGACTCAGTTCGAACCAATCGCTGTTCGGGGATTCGAGTCCAGCCCGGTATGAGGTTTCTCTTCTTTTTGCCAATGGTTAGTACTGATGATATGCACAAAGAGAACTTAGGGATGCAATGTGCAGTGTATGTACAAAATGAAAAAGAAAAAGTAAGATGTATGTACTAGGAGATGATGCATGATGCATGAAAGGATTGCCCCAATTTTTTTTGTATTATGTTGGATATATTCAAATTCCTATGGTTTATGAAAACAACGGCCAGACCGGAGGTTGCCTACGTATCCTCTTAGAGAGGAATCAGGCCGTGACGTAGTTCAGGACTACAACTTTGGCTCTTTTTCTCAAAAGGTCTTTTTATTAAAAGCATGGACTATTTACATGACCCGTCCCGACGTCGGGCTCGACTACAGACTCGATAATTAAACTGCAACAGACTCGATAATAAAAGGTACCAAGAATCATAAGCTGGCTCGATTCTTCAAAAGAAGCCCTGCGGGCTGGATTAAGTCAGTGGACATTCACATCTGGCAACAGACTTGATAACAGACTCGATAATTGACAGCAACAGACTTGATAATAAACTAAGAACCGCATGTTAACTCGATTCTTCAAAAAGAAACCCTTGTTGGCTTGACTTGTTCGTCGCATGATTGCTTTCGACTTTGGAAGCCGTTCTTAAGGGGAAGGATGATTCGGAGATGTTGACCCCACGGAGGGCTCTGTTTCATCAGCTTTTCCTTTTCCTTTGAGGTCCTTGTTTTCCTCCTGCTTGTACTGATCCCTAAGCTGCTGTGGGGTCATGCCATCATTGTTGAGAACGCAATCTGCGAGGCACACATCACATTCACACTCGTCCCAATACTTGTGGCCCGTGACTGGGTCTTCAAAGTAGTAGACGGGCTGGCCGTTGGCATCAAAGTATTTCACAGGTGGCATGGCTGCGAATTGCTCGTCATCTGGTTCCATCATGAGGGTGATCTTTTCCGGCATTGGTTCTGGCTCTTCTGGAAAGCAAAATTTCCATCCTTCATTCTCATCCCATTGGAGGGACACACCTGGCAAGTTGGCTCCAGCCAGCAGACTGAGTTTTTCGTCAAGTTCCTCCCCCATATGGTCTTCTATGTTGAGTTTTCCTGGCTGAGGCTCCTCTGGCTTGCATGGAGGTTGTTCGGGCTGAACTTCTTCGATTATCCACACGGGCGCCCCTTGGTGGGTGGTGAGGGTGGACTTGAATCGCTTGTATGGTCCTCCAGACATGATGACTCTCTACTACAAAGGAAATGCGTATTTCATTTTGGGAAAGAGAGCCAGCCGTAGCATTTTTTTTGAATTTTTGTTTTTGAGAGGAATTTTCGTCTATCCAACATAATGCGTGATCGTCGGGGCAATCCTCATGGATGTGAATACGATGTAGCGACCTATGGTTAAATTACCCTACGCATGCATGCAGGACGTCGACAGTATGCACATTGAGTGATATATACAAGGATGGATGAATGATTGACAGGCAGATAAGACGTACGGATAAGCAGATGACACGTAAACAGGATAACAGGTAAACAAGATATAGCAGATAGCCCTACCCTGCGGGTCTCTGTCCTAGGTTGGAAGGTACTACGGTTCACTACATGCAAAGGCTGGGTTTTGGTTAAAGGGGGTTCCCTAGACTAGAGCCAATATTTGCCTCCCAGTGCCAAGTGTACTGCATGGCAAAGGTCGAACGGCAAACTGACTCATCATCGTCCGGGGTTGCCGAGAATCTTGGGATGTCCTAACACCGGCAAGCCGGGTAGGGTAACCAAGACGCAGCGGCGGGGCTTATCCAACATTGATGCACGTGCAATGTAAAAGTTTAACAATAAAACTGTTTTCAAAATCCCACAAATATTTTTCAAATTTGGCTCACCAATAAATTAATTTTTTATTTTGAAATTTTTCTCAGGCAAACAACCGGGAAAGCTCCAGTCCGGATTGGTCGGGCGTTGCCTTGTTACTGCACCATTCCTTTCTCGATCACGCGGGGCGTGTTCGTTTTTGTCAAGCTTTCGAGGGCTGTTTTACAAGAGTAAAACTTCAAAGCAAGAATTAATTTAAAAATTCCCCAGCAGAGTCGCCATTTTGTGGACGGTGAGATCCACGCGGCTCGGGTAAGACGAAAAAAAGTGAGTCACCACCCGGGATTTATTTAGAAAGCGATTTTGGTACCCGAGAAACCGTTGAAATTAATTGATGACTCTTGTGCCGCTTTGGAAAAGGGTTTGTTCTGCGAAAAGATTCTTGGATTCGGAAGCCAGGTTACGAACGGGGAAGGTTTTATTGAAAAGCACCCCGCTCGCCCAGGAGATTCCCGGTCTCTACTAAATTTTTGTGGGATTTTTAGGAAACATTTTATTGAAAACTTTGACAGTTAAACAGACAAATAACGAGAAATAAAAACAAATAAAACCATAACGGAAATAAAATTAAACAAGAGGACTTAATAGCAGTGATAGAGAAATAAAGGGGTGAAAATGCAGTAAGCAAGTTACAGAAAATCAAGAAAACAGAGCGTGAACAGGGGAAAAATAGAGGAGAGTTTGTGTTAGAAGGGTAAGCCGCACGGCTTACTCAAAGATGCCGTACGGTTTACTCAATCATACCGTACGGTTTCATTAATCAAACCGCACGGTTCTTGTTTTGGAAAATTTTTCAAAATTTCGTTTCCTGGACAATAGCTTGTTTTGTTTGAAAAATCTGATCTTTATAAAACTTCAACCACCCGAGCCTAGTGATGACTATCGGAGTCACTCTCGACTCGGGGGATCCCCTCAAAGACCGAGGTTTCGAACCCGGTTAGAAAGATACGATGTATACCTTACTGGAACTTGTTTTGGACAAGCGAAAACTCAGAAACTTTGGACCTGGACTCCTCGAGTATGGACTTAATACACGCAGATGAGTTGTTAGATTTTCTTGGGTGAAGGAACTGGAACAGGTTTGAAATTTCTGGGAGAGTTTGGACAAGGTTTCGGACGGAAAATGATCGGAGAGAGTGTATCAGCGTATTGTCGGAGTAGAGGGAAATCGCCGTGTCTTTGAATGAGAGAGGAGGAGTGTTTATATAACGAAGAAAGGAATAAAAATGAGTACGATTCCCTGCCATTTCATGATGAGATGCTCTTGCTGGCAAAACGAATAATTTCTGGAATTCAACCGCACGGCTTACAGAGTTAGCCGCACGGCTTACACCGATGAACCGCACGGTTTAATTATGGAAGGGTGAACCGTACGGCTTTTATGGTGAACCGTACGGCTAGGGATACTTTCGTCCAAAGACTCTAAGTTCGCAGTAGTTGTTCCAAGAAGATTCCAAGGTATTACTGAACATCGTTTTCATCATTGGGGATACACGAGGATAAAAATTGGGGTGTCTACACAAACCTTGGGGTGGTGTGTGGTGTTGGTTTTGGTGGGTGGAGGTAATAGGTGGAGTGTAGGAGGGAGTGGGAGTTGGTAGAGTGCATAAATATGCATATATGTATAGTGTATGTGTTTATATGCTTATATATACATATATATGTCATGTGTGTATAAATCTAAATGTACTTGTATTTGTATATGTAGTAGGATTTTGTTAGGGTTAAAAGGGTAGGAACATAGATAATTAGGGTCTTAAACTTAGTTTAGACAAATCATTAAAACATAACTAGGAATAAATAATCATATTTAAGAAACAAAATAAATCGTAATAATTATTTTAAAAATATAACTTACTTCAAAATAATAATAATAATAATAATAATAATAATAATAATAATAATAATAATAAAATAAAATGGACCGAAAATTCGGGCCATTATAGTACCCATTGCGCAATACTGCTTAGAGTCGCCACTTAGTGTTAGGAACCAAGAAGCCAGACAGAGATTTTGTTTGGATTCAGAGTCAGGATACGAAAAGAGGAAGGTATTAGGCACCCTCTTTGCCCAACCACAAATTAAGGTTGGCCTTTACTTTACTTTACTTGACATAGGGCTTTTCTATTAGGGTTATATACCTGGACACCCCCTGTAAGTATATGTTTTCCACCAAACACCACCTGCAAGAAAAAAAACCTACGACGACACCCCCTCTATCTTCCAAACTTTACCCCTAGACCCCTTCTGTCACGCTTTCGTCTAAAATCGTCTAGAACTATCAGTTTTTTTAATGATCCAAACCGTTCAATTTGTTTAAAACATGCTTTTAAGTGTACCCGTGGAGAAATCGGCTCAAAATATGATCGGGAAGTGCTTGATCCAAACAATTTTTCATACATGAAAAATTGTTTGGATCAAGCACTTCCCAATCATATTTTGAGTCGATTTCTTGCGAGTACCCTTAAAACCATGTTTTAAACAACTTGAATGGGTTGGATCATCAAAACATGACCCGGAACTTTGAGATTCGAGACGGAAGGGTAACGGAAGGGGTCTTGGGGTAAAGTTTGAAAGATAGAGGGGGTGTCGTCATAGGTTTTTTTCTTGCAATGGGTGTATGGTGGAAAATGTATACCTACAGGGGGTGTCCAGGTCATTAACCCTTTCTATTATTTGGTTTCTCACTTTACTTAGACAATTTTTTTGGGTTGGAGGGAGTATCTGGTAAGGAAAGGGATAAAATTAGTAACACGGGAGTGTATGCATTTTTCAGATTTTATGAAATACAATACATTTGTGTATTTGATGTGTAACCCAATTCTCTATTTCACATCAAAGATAACGAGAAATATATACATACATCAATATGGAGAACACACGTAAAATATAATTACAACTATAATGTAGTTGATTATGGGCCTACGAAGTGCTTAAACTACAAATGATAGGATCCTATGTATTGGAATTTTTCTTTACGAACTACTAAGTTTTTTTTTTTTTTCCCTCTATTAACGAAACACTAAAATTATAACACTAAATTTAAAGGTATTCTTTCTTTTCGAATATCTTTTTCGATTTTTCTTTGGTTTACCAGTCGTACTTTCTCAGCGGTCAACCCAACAGTAGCAACAGCATAAAACACGTTGCCTCGACTTTGATTCCAAACTCCCAGTTTGGGCGCCTCGTGGCGATTTTCCACTGGGGATTCTGGACCTACATTCAACCCATGTGACGTGGTTCTGGCCAATGGTTGCGCGCGCGGGACTCAAATGTACTAGTATCATTTACATTTGAGCCAAGGTTGGTCCGGTTGGTTGGTCGGTTTGTTCCTTACGCAATTGCCTAGTGTGTAATTCTTATCAAGTCTCAAGAGAGTAATTTTTTGTGAATTTACTGGTCCCGATGTAGATTTGTCGGCCTTTAACTGCACCAAGAAGAAGATTATTTGAGGTGCACACAAACTGACACAAACAATTTACCCGTCAAACCCAAAAAAACCTACCATTTGCGTGGCTATTACTTCGATGCACGAAATTCCTAATTACCAAACCCATGAAATAAAGTGCCACTCAAATTATGGATTGCCTGGAGGACCCTTGGAGGAATATTTGACCACAGATTTGTTGAATATGTTGACCAATGTTTGAACACATGGCGCAATATAATTAATTTGGAGGAAACTTTTGTTTGCACCGGCGGTGGAAATAACTTAATCCCTTTCCGAAAAGATGAGCAAAACCTCATACTTATTGATTGCAGTTGTGTGGAAGTCTTTGAATGGGTATTGTCGAATTAGAAAAGAGAAAAAGACAAATGATACTAGAATTGAGCAGATAATGCCAAAAAAAAAAAAGAATTTTGAATATACAAAATCATGTTGTCAATTTATATATCATTATCTTCAACTCCAGAATTTAGGTGGGTAGTGTTATTTATTAATCTGTTAATTTCTTTTAGATGAGAATATTTTGTGGACAATGTTTAAATAATATGATTTTATGTTGCCCACATGCGTCTCTTGTCTAATATATGATCTGGTGTGTAGAGTTTGGCTTGCACACTGAATATCGCGGATCATTAGTACTTGTCAAATCTAAGATTTAGTTCACAGTCTCAGATGAAATTGTGCAGTCGAGTGATAGGTCTGTAGCACCTTGTTTTAGAAGAACTTTATTGACTAAAGGGGCAAAAATTTTAACCCATTGTGCTAGTGCACTACACATAGAGCAAGATTGTCTTGTGGTAATTTTCTTTGTATTGAAATTGTGTGTTTTGGCGTTGTTCCACCAACTTTGACTTTTTGATTGATGTATGTGAAGAGAATGACTTACCTTGAAAAGTGTGAAAACTCAAAAAAATTCCAGAAAGTCCAAAAAGCGATTAGTGGCGCGGCGCTACTATTGTTGACTCTGACTCATTAAAGAGTTAGATCATCTTCAGGGTCAATAGTCTTAGTGTGTTAGGTTACGACATTAATGTATGATAGCTATCATTGTTCTAGAAACTGACTTAATTAAGTCAAAACTAGCTTAATTTAGATTGTTGAGTTCATGTATTTTGAGAGAATGACATGTCTCGTAAAACGCAATTAGTCAATTTTTATATTAGTTTATGAATTAGTCAGTTTTTGAAACAACTCCTAGTTATTTGATGGGATCCATGTCCGGGTATAGGGATTGATACTACTCCATTGAGGAACCTTATAAGTTTTGTTTATGTCAAATCTTACAGGTGAATATTTGCACCCAATATATCGAATAAATTAAGTGAAAAGTGTTAAAGATTTTTAAAGATGTTAATTGAATATAATTACAGCTAATTTAATTTAAAATTTTGTGTATCTGTAATCTTTGCGTGAAGATATAAATTCGTATTTATATAATAACAAGTAGTCCAACTTAAATACTATTACTGCAATTGACATATTTTTCTCAATTACCAAACCCATGAATAATTATGCACAAAACAAGGTGCCCCTCAAATTATGGATTGCCTGGAGGCTGGATGACCTTTTCATGAATTGACTTATCTGCCATATGAAAATGTTGACTAAGATTTGTTGAAAATTTCCAGAAAAATGAGCTAAATTAACCTCGTAGTTATTGTTTCCGGTTGTGTGAAAGTCTTTGAATGTGTGTCTCCGAATTAGAACAAACAAAAGGACAAAATGATCCAAAAATTGAGCAGACAATGCTATAATCAAAAGACCTTAGATAATCCCGTGCCTTGTCTGAGACCCAATCTCTCGATTGACAATGAACCAATCGAGAAAAACACCCATTGGGACAAAGCCCATTACACAAAGAGGCCAAAGCCCATCACCCCTATGGGTCTAAAAGAACCCAGATTTTACATTTAGCACAAAAACCCCAAAGGCCTAAAAGGCACAATAATGGACCAAGCCCAACTAATAAAAAACCCTAAACAGCAAGTCGCCGCCGCTGCCAAAACCCTGTCGCTCCACAGCCACCAAAAAAGAGATAAGCCACCGCCACCATCGTCCCTGGAACTCGGGGAACAAACCCATGTTGTTGCCCCATAAAATAGTTCGACCACCCCTCACCAAGTCACCAGAGAAACCAATGCTAGCATCTGAACATTAAAACGCCCTGGGTTAGAGTTTATACTTGCCCTGTAGTTCTTGACTAAGGGATATTCCCCAGAGGTCTTCAAAACTACAATGACCGAACCCCTTTTAGAGTTTCTCCATAGACTGGGGGGAAATTCTATTCAAGCTCCCCACCTTTTTAACAAATTAGTATCCATAACAAATAAAAAAAATTCTTCGAAATACCCAAACAATATCTCCTTTGTTCTCAGTACCCACCCCACTTACAAATCTCCGACCACCACCATAGCCAGGCCAGCCCACGGGTTTGGAGTACTCTAGGCCTAGTTCAAAAAATGTGCCTAAGAGCCCAATTTTGAACAACTTTACACAAAAATCACAAACATTTTTTCTGTTGTGAATTCCACTCAAATGAGCCCAATTAGGTCTACTTGAGTTCAGTTTTTTTCTTTTTTTTTTCCCATGGGTTTTAGGTTTTACTTTGTGCTTACTCAGCAGCCAAACAGAGTCCCAATTTTCCCTTCTCAGTAACAAATGCACCAATCAACTAGAAAATAATGCTCTCTTTGGCGATGGAAAAAACACGAAAAAAGCGGCAATTTTGAGAGACAAAAAAACGACTTAGATAGAAAAATTGAATGGATTGGTGCCCAATGGTTTAGTTCAAGACCAATGGTCATTAAAATTATTTAGGCCTTTTTCTAAGTAAGATTGGGCCTAATTATTATTATTTTTGTCAAAAAGAGTCCAACTCAAGCCTATTATGAAAAAATATGGGAGTGCACAAAAAATTTGGACTTTTTGGAGTGCCCTAGGCCCAAGCCTGTTGGGCCTGGGGCCTTGGCCAGCCCTCCTCCCTCCACAAAGAAGCCCTACATTCACGGCCTCAAAACCATAAAACCAAGGAAATTAAAATCAAAATCTAAAATGAAACCCCTCGAACTTGGAGAGAGAGAGAGAGAGAGAGAGAGAGAGGTCCAATGTTCGAAACCTTAACTCTAGCAAGTTGTCCGTATAGACAGAGTTATACAAACCCAGATTGTTCGGATACTTTTGTTCGAACAAATTACGTTTGTTTGGATAACAACTACCAAACGGTCTAAACTTTAACATTTAAATTTTTCGGATCTAATCATGCATGATTTGTTCATAATTTAAAAACCGAACAATTTAGATTTGTTTGACAGCTAAAATCCGAATATTTGAGATTTCTTCAATCCTGTATTTCCAAACAGACATTAAACTAATGTTGTGCATGTAGTGGTGATGCAATAGATGTTTGAGAAGGATATGGTTGAATGTTTTGGCCGAAGAATAAAGGTTTCAGAGAGGGATACCGTTGAGGCTTGGTGAAGTGGTTACAGAAATTGATTAACTTCCTAATATGCACCTTTCACACTTACCTCTCACTGTGAACACTTTTTGTCTCTCCCATCTCTAGCGACCTTCGTCTCGTCTTCAGTGACATTTGGCTCGCAATAGTAGGAGGAGGGTGGTGGTGAAGGTAGAGGTGCATTATATGAGAAGGGGAAGAGGAGGGTAGATGAAAGTAAGGGGTGGGTACTTGTTAGGATTTTATATTAAAAGCCATGCTTTCATGTAAGGGATTAATTATTTCAATTAGTATTTTTTCTTTTTGACGAGAATCTTTTATGGCCAATGTTTGCATGATATTATTGTATGTTGTTCATGTGTGTCTTTATTCTACATAGTAGATGATCGATTCTTGTGGAATATAATTTTTGGTTCAGAGTCTTAGATGGAATTAGATACACTGTTAGTAGGATTGTAGTACAATGTTTTAGTAGGTGTGTCTTAACTACGGATAATCTTGCGGCAAGGCTTGGAGGGAGTTTATTTTGGGTGGGCTACTACAAAAATCAAGCTTGGAGCAATTAGGTTTCCTGACATTTTTCGGGATTTTGCTCTTTTAAAGTAAAGAATGCTTAAATAAGGGAAAGTACTGTGAAATACGCCTAAAATTGGGGATCTATAGTGTTTTCCCACAATTTTTAGTAAAAACCTAACTATTCTAAGTTTATATCATATATATATATTTTAGGTGTCCTTATGCCTTTGAGTTAGTAGCCCGAGAAACGGGTTGTGAGATTTGAAATACATTTTAGGATGGTTCCCGGGTGTTGGGATACAACTCTAACTTGTGATGTTGGACTATATAAGATAACCTTAAGTTTGGTTTGATTATGGCTCGGTATTTGAAGATTTGGAGTTTTATTGTACTGTATCGGTGTTATTTTGTTTTATTATTATTTTTTTCTGCGGTTTGATGCTTGATACGTCAAAATTGCATATTAGAGCTTGCTCCCTCCATCCTTTTTTTAATTGTGTTGCTTCATTATTCCTTTACACACTTCACATGAAATTTTACGTCTACTTTTCAATATTATCCTCCACTTTTACCTATTAACTTTTTCCCACTAAACTTTTTAGAAGGGCAAAACAATAATTGTACAAACATTTAGCCATTAACTTTTCATGGTACACCATTGTTCCAAAACAGTGGATTTAGTGATCCACATCGGTCCTCGTGATTTCTTTCAAACCACCAAGTGCAATAAACTCAATATTTAGAGAGAATATAGTTCTTATTAGGAATGTTTAAATATTTTCCATTATACCCCTAGAATCTGTTTTGCATGACAAAATTCAGAGAAATTTTGTAAAATTGTATACTTGTCGAGTTGAAGAAGTGCATTCTTATTTTGCAATCAGAGTTGGCCCTGAGCTAATGCAAGTGTTGCGGCCGATTTAGGCCCCCAAAATATAAGAATTTGAAGGGCCTCCATATTTTAGTATCCCTAAGTACCCTTAGGTATCTTTTGTAAGACAAAATAAATGTACATCATATATAAAGCCCAATTTCAAATTCAAAATAACTATAGGATTTGTTTGGACATGAAAAAAGAAAAAAGAAGCAAAAAGTAGACACTCTAATTCAATCTCAAGTGGGTGCTCTCGATAAGATTTTGAGTAAATCATAAAAAGAGAATTCAAGTTTGATTGAAGACTTAGTGGAAGAGGAACATGAAGATTCGGGAAATGAAGAACAAAAGAATTTGGGAAATATATTAGAAAAATATTTGGATAATAAAGAACAAGAGTGTCGCCAAGAGGAACATTAAACATATTTATGTGAGTTTGAAATCTTAGAATGTTTGGTTATTGTTTTAGGATTTAAGTTCCCTAGAACCATACGAAAGAATGAAGACTTGTGTTGAATTATCTAGAATATTATACATAATTCTACACTTGTACAGATGATGGTAAAAAATTCTAGAGAAGATTAGTTCAGAAGTTTTTACAAATGTTTTAGACTTCTCCCTTGGTGTGTATAAATAGGTGAGTGCCTATTTGCCCAAACCACCTTGAAAGCTTTGTACTCTTAAATTCAAAAATGAAAAGCTCTTTCTCTCTGTAAGTCTCTTTCTTATTGATGAATAATAGCATTTGTTTTTCTTAGTGTAATTTACCTATTTTCATTTTGCTCATTAATATTTTGAAAAAGGCCTCCTTTTAATTTTCGCTTTAAGTCTCGAAAAAGTCAGGGCTGGCTCTGTATGCAATATCTATAAGCCTACCCCTAACGTCACAGTTAGGACACATGGCGTACCACATTCCCATACCCGTTACCAGCACAGTCCGCAATCCAGTTAACATAGGTCTAGATGAAATCGGAAAGTTTAGGGTGGAAGGCACACTAAGAGAATTAAATTTGGTAAGGTGTTTGAGACGAATAGTAAACCCTTTCGAAGTTTGGAAATGATTGGTGAGGTGGGGTATCTTTGTTACAAAACTGTTAAATAAGATAATAACGACAAGAAATATGTCTGAAAAGAGGAGGGACGTGAATAGGGCTGCAAACGAGCCGAATCGAGCCAAGCTTTAGAGTGTTCATGTTCATTCATTAAGTTTTTAAGCGAAATCAAACCGAGTTCGAACTCCATGAAAATTTGACGAGCTGAGTTTTTCTAGGTTTAAGTCGAACTCAAACTTGTTCACGAGCTTAAACAAGTGAAAAATAGTAGATATTTATGCTCTTATACAAGTCTAGAAGTACTAATAAAATTTTTATTTTGTACATAAATAAGATCATACATATACAAAATTATAAAAACATATTAAAATATAAGTATATAGTAATTTAAAGCAAGGTTCTGAATACCGTATTGGCTTGAGTACCAGTTTTCCTATTGGTACGGTACGGCACCGGTCGATACCGGGTATCGTATCGGATTTACTGCAACTATATATATTGTAATTTTTTCCCATAGTTGATGAGAATTTTCATTGCCACATCAAATTCAAGTCTTCAAAATGAACTTTTTTCCCATACTTGAAGGCTCCCCTAAGGAGAAAGAGAAATGAAGAGTCTTATTGACTTCTATTAAGGGAGTGTTCCACTAACGAAAAATAGTTTTTTTTTCTCAAAAATTAAGACAAATCATTTTATCTCAATACATCACATAAAAAACATAAAAAATCAGTTTATTCTAAAAACTCATTTAGTGAAACGTCCCCCAAAACGTAGTATAAAAAAAGGGAAATGATAATGCCAAAATCATTTTTGTTTGTACCAAAACTGTAGTGCATAAAAGACTTGTATTTTGCACATGGTAAAAGGTTTTTAAGCACTACAATTTTGGCACAAACAAAAGCGGTTTTAACATTAACACCACCCTAGAAAAAAGATAGAACTTGTGCCATTACAAAAAAAAAAACAGGTGGCATTTAATTGGTTGGGCTAATATTAGGTGATACCGAGCTGTACCCCACCGGAAATAACAAGGCTTTGAATTAGGGTTGAACAAAGAAACCGAAGAACCGAACCAGAAAACCGGACCGAGCCGGTTTAGTTAATAAAATTGAAGAGGTTTTGAAGAATCGGTTTGGTTCCCGGTTCGAGAGGTCGGTTTACATATATTCCTTGAAAATACCGTGAAAAGATTTTAAATTCAGGTTTCGAACCTGCGTTCACACGTATACGTGACCATGCACCTTACCGCGCTGGGCAACGCTTTGTGCTTATGGATAGATAATTATTTTATTTATTAGTATATACTTTAGTTATTACCTTTACCTATATATACATCTTAAAGTCATTCTCAAGCCCTAACTCAGAAACTCTTATCATCTCGTCTCTCTCTAGAAATGAAGTGCGGCAGCCGGTGCGCCTCTCTCTCTCTCTCTCTCTCTCTCTCTCTCTCTCTAAGATCGGATGATCTTCGTCTTCCACACTTCTTATCTTCGTTGTCATCGCCAAACATTTCAACCAGCCGATCCCAGGACTCAGCCACTGAAATCAGTCAACACGGATTAGAGAAGTGACCGGCCGAGATCTGGTTGATTCGAGATGCTACAGTTTGTTGCGATAGTTTTGACGATGAACAAGGCAAAACTAATACTATGAGCTTTGTTTATATGTCCCAAAAAACACAGAACAATAGGGAAATTAATACTAACTCAATATCAAGAAATTCAAGTTATCCAACAAAAACCCATGAAAATAAACACAGGTGTTTGATTACTAGTAGTGGAAGAGTTGGAACTTGGAATTACTTTGTTCAACAATAAATTAAATTATATTTTTCGGTGGAGAATTTGAAGCAGTATAGTGGTGTCTTTATATCCAACCTAATGATCTTACCAAAGAAACCCAGTTAGGTTGCAAAGTTAATTGTGATGCAAAAAATATCTACACGGTGTTTGATGCATGTGAATTAGTAGAAAAATGGAAGGAGTGAAACAGACCTCAAAAAAAAAAACAGACCTCAAGAAAAATTTATGGCTAATATAGCATATTAACATCAAACTGATGAAGTAAATGGGTTTTTAGTTTCAGAAGAGTAGATCATAACAGTAGGAACTAGGAAGTAGGAACCCATTTTCAGAGTGAGGACTAAGAGAAATGGGAATATAGGGAGAGATTTCTCACTAGATTTGAGGAAGATCGACAAGTAGATGAGAGTGAGATCACCTCTCTTTCAGTTGCTCGATGATCAGACTTCAGAGGTTGCCGGAGAGTCAGATTGGAGACGGCAAGGTTCGGGTAGGCTACGCCTGGGATTGCCTCTCTCTCTGTTTTGAAAGTTGAGTGAACTGATGAGTGGGGGAAGTAAAGAGGCAGAAACCCTAATGGCAAATAGTATATATATACCTGGCTCGCGAGCCAGTTCGAGCCGAGCCATTTGTAGCTCGAGCTCGGCTCGTTTATCAAACGAGCCAAATTTCCTGGCTCGAGCTCGTTCGTTTACCCCTCGAGTCGAGCTGTTACCGAGCCGAGCTCGCGAACGGCTCGATTCGCTTACACCCCTAGTCCACGTGTCCCCACACTCCCTTACCAACAACAATTTTTCATAACATGTGCCCAATATGAGTAGTTATTACCAGTCAAACGAACACTAACAACTTGATTTTTATCATTTGACATTGTGCAGACATGTTGCTGATTCAGAACAGATATAGACCAGAGATATGTAAATCAGAGAGGGAGAGCTGAGATAGAGAACAATTGTTACCAAAACCAGAGAGATGTCGTGCGTGTCTGCAACAGAATCATTGGACCAAGCCTAAAACCTTTTTGTCGTTTATTATATAAATGTTTCCACCCGGCATATTTAGATAGAATAACAGCTACGTTGTTCCCTCCCCTGGAAATATAACTTGCCTCGAAGTCATCCACAAGGTGAAAAGGCAAAACCATGCAATAAAAATAACTAATTCATGATATGATTTAAAGATAGAGGTTGCAAAACTCACAAAAGACAAGAAAACTTGCTTGAATTCGTCGAACAGGTCATCTGGGATGTCTTTTCCTAATTTTATAGCTCTTATCAAGTCGGCATGTCACTTTTGAGAACTATATTCTTGTAGCCAAACCTATTGGCTAAAGATAGTCCTAGGTGCATAACCTCTAGCTTACTGTCTCGTTCGTCCCTCATCTTTTGAAATGTGACAGAATGCATCCTCTCTACTGACCCCTGACTAACCCTAAATGCAACCCCCCGCTGCTCATCCCATCCTTAAAGCTACCGTCCGTGTTGATCTTTACAAAATCAGTGGGTGGCCGAAGCCACCTAACTCTTCCAATGGGTTTTCTCCCTAGCACGTGGCCCTAAGGAAACCATAACCCTTTCTTGTTCTAACCACCTAATAAAATGGGGAAACTCAGACCTAGATAGCTTAGCAAAGATATCTAGGTACTGTTTCCTTGACATTTCAATCTTTGGGGGATCAATTTGTTTGTTATAAATATTTTCAAGATATTTTAAATGTTTCGTTTCAAATATTTCCCCAATCCTAGACTCTGATTCACTACAAAAACCCCTACCCAACATATTTGAACCTGCAAAATTAGAAAAAGGAAACAATAGAACTAATATCATTCCATGCAAATACTTTAAAAAAGAAAAAATGGAACAACAAATACTTCAAAAAGAAAAAAAAGAAAAAAATGAAGAGAATGATATTGATTGGTTTGTTTTCTTTTTCAAATTTTGCAGGTTCAAATATGTTGGGTATGGTTTTTTTTAGTGAATTATTGTCTAGGATTGGGGAAATATTTGAAATAAAACATTTAAAATATGTTGAAAAAGTTTATAACAAACAAATTGGTCCCCCAAAGATTGAAACGACAAGGAAACAGTACCTGGATATCCTTGCTAAGCTATCTAGGTCTGATTTTCCCCATTTTCTTAGGTGGTTAGAACAAGAAAGGGTTAGGGTTTCTTCAGGGCCATGTGCAAGGGAGAAAACCCAGTGGAAGAGTTGGGTGGCTTCGGCCACCCACTGATTTTGTAAAGATCAACATGGACGGTAGCTTTAAGGATAGGAGGAGTGGTGGGGGTTGCATTTAGGGTTAGTCAGGGGTCGGTAGAGAGGATGTATTCTGTCATATTTCAAAAAATGAGGGACGAACGAGACAGTTAGCTAGAGGCACCTAGGACCATTTGTTAGCCAATAGGTTCGGCTGCAAGAATATAGTTCTCGGAAGTGATCATGCCGACCCGATAAGAGCTATAAAATCAGGAAAGAATGTCCCAGATGACCTGTTCGACCAATTTCAGTAAGTTTTATTGTCCTTTGTTAGTTTTTCCCCCTATATCCTTAGATTATATAGTGAATTAGTTAATTTTTTTTGCAGGGCTTTGCCTTTTCACTTATGAATGACTTCGAGGCTAGTTATATTTCCAAGGAAGGGAACGGCGTAGCTGATATGTTATCTAAATATGCCCGGTGGGAACATTTATGGAATAAATGACAACAAGGTTTTAGGCTTGCACTTGAGCACAACATTGTGGACTTACGGAGGCTCCCCTACTATACGGTTGACAAGGAACAAGAGGTGGACTATTTTCTTTTCACATGTTGAACTTGTGGGCATGTTTATGAAACCATCAATGCACTTAACTTTCTGATTTTCTTTTTCCGGTCTAGGGCTTTTAAAACATGACTTGGATCTTACTCAAATGAGCCCTAAGCAAGTCATTAGTTTTCTACTTCGCATCTGTACTTGATAGAAATGATAGACATGCTACAACTACAATGTGCCACTAATTTTAACTAATGGAATAATTCTAGTTGACTTAAAGTACATGGTTTTGGTCGTACCTTGTAGCTTTATTAGCATATCAATTTCTTCCCATCATCTAAACTTGTTGAGTGAATGGGATTTTAATGATAAGACTAGCACTGATAGGCACTGACTACTTACAAGAAAAGGTTGTTAAATCATTTTGTTCATAAGAAATAAGCCTCGCTTTCTCTCGCTCTCTTTATGATTGCGGGTGATGAAGTATATTGGTTATTTAGGAAGGATTTGCACATTTAGTTATATAATGTTACACACTAAAACTTTCTATAAACTCTTCACTTGTGAAGCAGCAGCAAAAGGGATCCAACGGGGAGAAGAAAACCATTTGGGTCAGCGGGCTCCATCATTGGATGGACGACGATTACTTCCACAAGTGCTTTATTTCCACCGGCGAGGTATTGAATCATATCTTTTCCTAGATTGCCTTGATTTGTTGGAGATGCTTTGACCATCTAATGAAGACGTTTTCTCATTGATGTTTTGAACTGTAACTAGTGGTTGCCTGTGGCCCTCTGAACAGAGTTCAAACTTGTAGAACATAGTTTTTGGGATTATTGAAATTATTAGCATTTTCTCTGAGTTGGGTAGGTTAAATTATTATTATTTTTTGGGTAAACACTTCTTTTGCCTCCAATGGTGATAAGTTTTTTCTGTACCGGTGGGGTAATTGTTGACATATTCACTGCATTTATATCAAAATTTTGAGATATGTGCTTTTGGAATGGTAATTTGTTATGTCTTGATGCCCAAGAGTGCTAATTAGGGTATTATTCTAGTCTTGTTACTAGTTTGGGAATTGTTACCCCTATGTTAAAAAAATTAACAACGTAAAAGTACCGAAAGTGTTAATGTTGTCTTTGTATGTAACCTTGTTGTTAAGGCTATAGAAGAGTGGGATGCTTTTATCTATTTGAGATTTTATAGGAGATAAAAAATTGTTGTGTAATGTAGTGTGTCACAACAATATGATTGATAGAGATGCTTTTAGAGTTGGGAGTTCAGTCCCATTGTTACATGGTCTTGGGCAAACCCATTCCTTCATTTAGCTATTGGAATGAGGGTGTCCTCACGGTTATATATAGGATTTTCGTATCCAGGCTATGTGGGACTTTGCTTCACCCATTGTTCTGATGATGTGAACGTACGTTGTTGTGCAAGGGGAGATCAAAATTTATCTCTTTGTAAGAAGTTCAAGAATTTTATTAAAAAGTGCTTTTGCCAATTATGTGGGTACTTATGGGCCTTTTCACTAACATGTCACTGCTTGCAGGTTAAATTTGTGAGGGTTATACGCCATAGGCAAACTGGGCTATCAGCGTGTTATGGATTTGTCGAGTTCTTTTCCCATGCTGTTGCTGATAAAGTCCTATAAAGTTTTGCCGGAAAAGCAATGCTCGACGCTGGAGAACCTTTCCGTTTGAACTGGGCTAAATATTGAACTAGGTATTTTCTAAAATTTAATTGGAGATGCCTCTCTATATTTAGTTTATTCGGTTACATTTCCAAAATTTAATTTGTAAGTATAGGAAGTCCTAAAAATCTAACACTGAGTTGCTATTAGACAACAACAATGCAGAATTCTGTCCGATTTCTGAGCTTTTAGAAATACTTCCTTGGCTAAAAAAAGTCTAAAATTTTAGTATGTTAATACAGGATGAGTCTAGTATGTGGGTTATAGATTTGGCAGTCCATCTCCGAATAGTTAAATTCAAAAATTCATAAGTAGTAGCACTGTTGGGTTGCATATAATGCATTTTCAAGCATCTCATGTACATTTGGCAATGAGTTCAGTGTAGAGATTATTGAGTACTGCAATATTGATATGATATGTGGGGGAAACATAACTCGTATTCTTATTAGCTCTCCTGACCACGCAGACTAGAGTTAGTGGTGGAGTCGGCTCTTTTGTGAAAGGTGAGACTTGAGAGTTTACAGCTTTAAAATGAATAGAAATTATTCTTTTGCTTTGTTGGTGTTTTCAAAAGCTATATTTCTGTTAGCTATTATTACGTGAGAAATTGATTGGAGAAGGAATGTCACTTTAGATGAATCAAGTAATGTTTTATACCTCTTGTGCCAATGTGCTTGTTTGCAAGATAGGTTGAAGCTTGCTGTTGATTGTTTGGGTAAACTAGTTTGCGGTTTGCCGGTATGCTAGGTTGCTTACCTTCGATTTCTTATCTAACTACGAATCTGTGGCACATTTGGTACAACTATACATTACTTTCTTGTTTGATTGGTGGAACATTGTCATTGGATAGGATTATTGGTGGATGGTAAATTCTTGAAATTACTGGAACAGTACTTGATTGTTTGGGCAAACTAGTTTGCAGTTTGCCGGTACGCTAGGTTGTTGCTTTCTTGTATGATTGGTGGAACGTTGTCATTGGATAGGATTGTTGTAGTGCTGTGTTATGATTTAATCTGGCGGATGGTAAATTCTGTTGAAAGTACTGTAACAGTACTATGTTGAGAAAATTTGATGATTGGTACTGTTCCGTGGTTTTGAAATTAAAGCTTTGATCAATTTCAATTTAGATAAAGCTTTTCTTTTCATCCCGTTTCTGATGTACGCTCTCTTGTGACGTTACAGGTTTTGTTACAGAAGTGCACGGGATTTATGAACTCTCTTGTGACGTTACAGGTTTTGTTACAGAAGTGCACGGGATTTATGAACTCTCTTGTGACGTTACAGGTTTTGTTACAGAAGTGCACGGGATTTATGAACTCGCGGATAGAAATTGTAAAGAAGTTGGGTGCTCCTTCATCAGATATTAGTTCCACTGCTTCTCTATCACAGAGCCAACCCCTATGCAACGTCACAAGTAATTAGTTAGGAGGTTAAGCTGGGTTGTTAAGATGCAATTGAGTAGTTTGTTAGCTGTCAAAACAGTTGTGAGAGTGGGTGATGTACGCGTCTGTTTTTCTTCTAGTATATAGAGGACCCTTTGCTTTGTATTCTCAAGGAAAATAACACTTTCAAGAATCAAGTTTTACTCTCTCTCTCTCTCTCTCTCTCTCTCTCTCTCTCTCTCTCTCTCTCTCTCTCTCTCTCTCTCTCTCTCTCTCTCTCTCTCACAATTTTGTTCCTGTTCTTTTCTTTATGGTATTAGAGCCCTTGCGACGAAAGTCCTCGATCAAAATTTTTCAGAGTTTATTCTTCGTTTATGCATCAATCGCAT
Source organism: Vaccinium vitis-idaea (assembly GCA_963854785.1). Taxonomy (NCBI): domain Eukaryota; kingdom Viridiplantae; phylum Streptophyta; class Magnoliopsida; order Ericales; family Ericaceae; genus Vaccinium; species Vaccinium vitis-idaea. Next base: position 29,724,172 of record OY978216.1, on the reverse strand, counting down.
CAGATGCGAGTGGAAGTGATACTGGTGTAACAATGCCCTCAGCTTTTGGCGTTGCTCGTCTCCAATTTTCTTTCCTCTAGTCACGATCAAATTGAATGGAGAAAACTATCTACTGCGGTAAACTCAAGTCTCGAATGCTTTGAGAGCCAATGGTTTCATTAAGTATGTAGACGGTACAATTCCTTCCCCTCCTAAGCAAATCTTAAATTCGAGTGGTAATTCTATCACAAACCCGGCCTTTCTGAAGTGGACGCTAATAGATAATCAGTTACTTTCTTGTATTACTGCATCTTTGTCTTCCTCAACATTGCCTCTGGTTCGAGGGTTTGATCATGCAACTGATGTGTGGAAATGTTTAGAACATCGATTCAATTCACTATCTAGTTTAAGTATACATTATCTCAAGAGGAAATTATTTAGTTTCTCAAAATGGAGGAATATATAGATGCGATTAAGATGTGTGCACAGAAGTTGGGTGCAGTAGCCAGTGGGATATATAGTGGATGATGATGGTATAATATATTTCATACACATCATGGGTTACCAACAGCTTTTGATGCAATAAAGACGTCAATTAGAACACAGAGAAATCTGACTTTTCATGAAGTAATTTCATCGATCCTTAAGTCTGAAGAGAATGAGATGCATTCAAAGGAGGAAAAGAGTTCTGCTAGTGTCTTTACTGCGACACAAAATATGCAGGACTTCAAGATTTCTGAGGGAAGCACTCTGGTTCTAATGTTTGTACCCAACCTACTCCTGTGGGACAACACTTTTCAGTCACCACACTGTTAGACAACCTCAGAATCTACAATCTCAACACCAAACTTTTAGTACACAATATCCAAACTTCTCATCACAATCTTAGAATTTTCAAATGCCTATGTTTCAACCACAGCCTTCTACAGCACCTTTCTTTCCTAATGCTGGGCAGAGGTTTAATAACAGAAATAGACTAAGGAATCAAGGGTTTGGATCTTACTGTAGAGCTAGTTCTTGTCAAATTTGCGGCAAGGATAATCATACAGCAAGGACTTGTTACTACAAAAATTCAAACTTCTCTCTTGGACCACCTGGGTTCAATTTTTCTCAACCATGGAGGCCCGAATCTGTGTTTGAACCAACTGTATAGATTCCTTGTACCAATCTCTCATTACAAGCTGCCTAACCCTGTTCCTGTCTTCAATGGTCCTTCTATCCACATGCCACAAAACCCTGTTTCTTATCTCTTCCCTTCTTCAGGTCCTACCCCTATTTTTTCTTCTTCTGGTCCTGTGTCAAGTACTATAGTTTCTCCTGCTCCATTTACTCATTCCGTGACTACTAGATAAAAAAATGGGATTTCTAAACCTAGACATCCTTTGTCACTTACAGCTCTTGGCCCTCTTTATTTTTCTCCATCCATTTCTTGTAATTCAGAACCTTCTACTTTTTCTGAAGCTGTCCCTCATTTTGTGTGGCAAAAAGCCATGGCAAAGGAATATGAGGCATTGGTAAAACAGGGTACTTGGGTTCTTGTTCCTCCTCCATCACATGGCAACATCATAGGTTGTCAATGGATTTATAAAATCAAGAAACATTCTGATGGAACTATTGCTAGATATAAGGCAAGATTAGTGGCAAATGGTAATTAGCAGGTAGCAGGGATGAACTTTATGAGACCTTTAGTCCAGTAATTGAACAACTCACTTTGAGGGACATTTTAAGTCTTGTTGTTCATCACAACTGGCCCCTTAGACAGTTGGATGTTTCTAATGCTTTTCTCCATGGTTTAATTATTGAAGATGTTTTCATGTGTCAATCTTTGGGTTATAAAGATCCAGTTCATCCAGATTATGTGTGTAAGCTTAAAAAGGCTCTTTATGGTCTCAAACAGACTCCAAGAGCATGGTATGCAATGCAATGTTTTCTGGCTATCTTCTTGAGCAGGGTTTTCAGTCTAGTCAGGCAGGCTCTTTCGTGAGAAAGGATTGAAAATATACTTTGAGGGAGTCAGAAAGGATTGAAAATATAGTGCGTGGGTTAACTTCGGTTTCAAGCTTGAAAAATGGCATCAGTTAAGCGCAAAACTACATTCCAGTCTTATTGTAGAAGGTTCAACTTTCATCACATTGGAATACTTTTAAGTTGTGTAAAAGAGTCCAACTTAGCTAGTCATTACTTTTGTAGGTATTGAATTGTCGGTGGTTTTTGACTTTGTGTGTATGGAATTGGAGCAACAACTATCACGTGAAGGGCATGCAACAATGACACTTTTTTTTTTCTTCCCACTGGAAAGATTCTGAGAAGCAATGAAATACTCCCCTCCGTCCCATAAATATTGTCCATTTTCACTAATCATACCTTTCATAAAGTTGTCTATATTTCTTAATTTATGATATTTTAATATGCATTATGTATTTTGTTTGACAGATCTCTTTTAGTTTTAATGAATAAAGTTCTAAACTCATGAAGTATATTATACATTGCAAAATATAGATAATTATTTGAAAGGTGTGAATAGTGGAAATGAGCAATCTTTGTGGGACGGGGCATGGCCATTCACAGCATGAGTTGGTGATGATGAGGAAGTTATTCACAGAATCATGATTATGGAAGCTGAAGATGATGAAAGGGCAAAGGTTTAGACTCCTTAGCTCGATGTTTGATCCGTAGGTGTCTTTATGGGTGTTTTGGCATTGGTTGGGATTTTTTTTTTTCATCCTTAGGTGTCTCTTTGGGTTTTGGGGAGCCTTTTTTTTGGTTGGCTTCTTGCCAGCGTCGGGTCCTTATTCTCTCCCTTTGGGTCCTGGCGGCTTATGATTGTCGAAGTGAGTGGTGCCTCGTTCGCGGATATTCTATTGCTTTGGCTTGATGCCTCGTGCTTAGGGTCCTTTTAATCTTTGTAATTTTTTTTTTCAAATATTAATAGTAAAATTCTTCTTTTGAGTTAAAAAAAAAAAAAGATTAACGAAGAAACAGGTTTGTCTTGTGCTTTTTACCAGATTTACATGCAATGGTTTTATTGTGTTGTTCTTTCCCATTTCGGATTAGTCGAAAAACTGTTTCCTTTAGTTGAAAAACTTCTCTACATTTTCAATAGAGATCTTCTTCGAGTTTTAAAGGGATGTATTTATGTCTCAAGTTGTTATTGTCAGATTGAATCCACGATGGCAATGCGATCACTACAACCTCAAATAAAGGCCATTCAGCAAAGGTAGACTGGAGACCAGGTTAGCTTTCAGCCTGTTGTTTGCAAAACATCATATTTGTTGCATATATTGCTGCTTCGTACTTCATTGCAGTATGAGTAATTTGAGGAGTCATAGATCAAGAATATGACTTTCTTCTATTTGCCCTGTTAAAAGCTTGTGAGTATTGGAAACGCGGTGACAGATGAGCTCTCTCATTTGCAAGTGGTGATCCTCACATGTGCATGTAATTGCAGGACTGGATTCAGCTAGGACCTGCTCGATTGTGTAAACTAGCTGGCATTAATCCATTGGATGGTAGATATTACCATTTTTTAAGTTTTATTGTGAAACCAAAATTTAATCTTCTATTACCTTCATTTCTGAATCAGGTTGCCTGCCAACTCTAGCAACGATATCTTCGATTGGACTTTATAGAGCCCTTCCAAATGTGGCTGATGAGGTAAGACTGCAATAGGGTGTGAGTCGTTTCTTTCACTGGTTCTGCTTTAATTTTTATCAAGGGATCTATTTGTCTAATCGAATGCAGATTCTAACGTTAAGGGACTCCTGACTGAAGGCTTCTTCTGGATACGCTCTTTGGCTGGTCCAACCACAATTGCTGCAACTGTTCTAAATCCTTAGCTTCTTTCCTCTCTTATGACTATCAGACATCTTACTCCACATGGTATCCTTTTTTTCACTGAACTTGTGTAGTTAAAAGTCCATGCGAGTGCGTTTGGATTAAAATTTTCTTGTCAGTTTAAGATCTTAGTATATTCTTAGTCTAGCTACAAATTCAGCACACAACATTGTGGGAAAAGTTTAGACCCAATGGTTATTATAAACCAAACCAAATTGAGCCTTATGTTCCAATCAATTGGGGTCGGCCACACGAATCATTTTCCTCCATTGAGCTTTGTCAAGGGCTACTTGTTCACTTAAACTTAGTAGACTCATATCTTTGCGCACTACCGCATTTAATGTTAATTTGGGTCTCCCCCTCGTAGGAGCGTTGCTATCTAAAGCTATCTTATCCGCTCTCTTGACTACTGCATCTGTTGGTCTACGGTAGATATGTCCGAACCACCTTAGCCTATTTTCCCTCAATTTATCCTCTATAGGTGCTACCCCTATCATCTCGTGTACCGTTCATTTCTAATCCAGTCTCGTCTAGTCTTACCAAACATCCACCTCAACATTCTCATTTTCTCTACACTTATCTTATTCACCTGTTGTTTCTTAATAGGCTAACATTATGTCTTGTAAAGCATTGCTGGTCTTATGACAGCTCTATAAAAAATTTCCTTCAATTTTGTGGGTACCCCGCTTGGATCCTATGGGTCACATCATTTGCAATCTCTCCATCTTGACTCATAATAGAGCCTCAATACCTAAAATGGTTACTCTTTGGTATCTCCTGATATTGGATCATCACTCTTTCTTCATGCGCACCTTTGGACTCACTAAACTTGCACACCATATATTCAGTTTTACTCCTACTTATCCGAAAGCCCTTAGATTCTAATGCTTCTCGCCAAATTTCTAATTTAGTATTAACACCACTAGCAGTTTCATCTACGAGGATAATATCATCTGCAAACAACATACACCATGGGATATCCTCTTGAATCTGTCTAGTTAGTTCATCCATAACTAAGGCAAAGAGGTACGGACTCAAGGCTGACCCTTGGTGTAATCGTACTATGATTGGAATTCACTTGTTTCCCGTGTTGGTGATCTAATGGCAGTGACGACACTTTCATACATGCCTCTAACCACCTCGATACACCATTTGGTCACTCCCTTTTTCTCCAGAACCCACCATATAATGTCTAGGCACCATGCCACCATATCATAAGCCTTTTCTAAGTCTATGAAAACCATATGAAGATCCTTCTTCATTACCCTGTGCTTTTCTACCAATCTCCTTAATAGATAAATAGCTTCCACGTTGATCTTCCAGGCACGAACCCAAATTGTTTCTCCGACACCGTAGTCACCATCCTCAAGCGATGCTCAATAACTCTTTCACACAACTTCATCGTATGACTCATCAACTTAATACCTCTATAATTGTTGAAACTTTGAATATCTCCTTTATTTTTGTAGATAGGTACTAAGGTGTTCCTCTTCCTTTCATCGGGCATCTTCCTAGATATAATAATTTATTTCTCTTGCTTATGATTGTTATTTAGCATAGACATGGGTAGAGTCCAGGGACAGATCTAGCATTGTGCTGGAGAGTTCAAATTACCCCTGGGGTCAAAAAATGCATTTTTTTTTTGGGGCACATGACAAGAATGTTTCTAATAGTATTTGGATGCTATGCAACTGGTACTAGGCCACAATAACTGAAAGACAACTTCAATTTATAAAGTAGATATTTATCATCCATTAAGGCCTTGCCCCATCTCAATTCTGGTTAAGCTTTTCGGTATAATTAATGATGAAATATTTTTTACTTGTTTTGATAACCAGGTGTCGGGGGCAGCTTTTGTGCACCTCGACCAATCAGGGGAGATCAATCCTATCGTCCACTAGCGGTGGCCCTATTTAAATGAATGGTTTTCCAGTTGCTTGCATTGAGAAGAATATCAGTAATAATATTGGTAACAAAACTATTGTGCAACTTTTTCAAACTATGAAAGTTCAAAAAATTGAAACTTCTTGTCGTATATTTTCTGCGAAGAGTGATTGTATTTTCTTTATTGAAACTCTAATAAAAATTATGGCATATATTTTCATCACTGTTGACTTATAATCCCGTGGTAAAGTCTCTGCTTCTTCCCGCACGATTAGATTTTAATTCTATAAATTGTTTTGTTCATGATATCCTATGCTGCATCATTGTTGGTGCTGTCATGTTTCTTTTTCATCTCTGGTGTTATAGCCTACCAATATCTATCAGGTTGTACTATTAGTTGTAACTTGTAAACCTGCGCAGCACATTTTTTGACCAGATGGAATCTTAAAGACTGCATAATTTAGGTTGGCATGTGTTTTTTTGTATTTTTGAAATTTTGAGTTCTCTATGGTCCACACTATGTAAACGGCTTCAGTGTCTTCTGAGGTGAAGAATACTAATCAATAGGTTCACAGTAGACCATAAGATATAAATTGAATGCAATGATGAGACAAATTGCATGAGCTCAAGTTTATGGTTAATATATTCTCTTCTGCCCGAATGGAAAGTTTACCCCACGATTGTGATTTTAATGGGCCCGTTATCAAATATATTGCGGAGCTTGTTGGTGATAAGGAATTCATGAATCATTTCAATTAATGTCTACCGTAGGGTAATGCAATAGTTAGGTTTTGGCTTCCTTTCGTGTCATTTGATTGCTAACACTCAGAAGGCCTACAATCTTACTCAGTGAAGCTTTTATTTGCTTGTACGAAACGTCACGGTGATACACATTTTGATGAAACTCATGCCACCTTATGGAAGATGAATCCCAGAAATTCCAATGGAAAAGTGGCGGAATCCTTACATAATCTTGATGAGTTGTAGTGTCCACCTTCGGTTCCTTTTGATTTATTCATGATACCCAACTATAGGGATGGTATAGCAACTTATATTAGAACTTTAGTAGTGGTGGATATAACTGCTGTAGCTTTCAATTCCAGTGGGGAGTCTTTGGTCTTGAAAGCAGTTTTTCTATCCTCCTCTAGCCGTTCGGCTTGGATAGATTTTTGACTTCATGAAATTAAACAAATTTCTGATCACTCTTTTACCATCTTATTTAACCAGGAAGAAGATGTTGCTGCCATGGGTAAAGCATATAACAAACTTTCTGGAGAAGATATGCTTCATGATAGAAGTGAGCGATCGACGGAAACTGGAGCTGACTCGGCGGGCCGCAGGATCGATATTTGATATCCAATTCAAGGAGATCTGCGGATATGAATTTTACACAAACAGATTACGCACAAACAGATTACGCACAAATGAATTTTACGTGGTTCCCCAAAATTGGATACTCCAGGGAGGGACAAACGGAGCAATTATTCTGGGTGCCCAAAAACACCACATTCTGTTTTGCAATATGGCTAACCTCTCTGATCTCTCTCCGTGAGATGCTCAAAACTAAAGCCGGAGGCCATCCTTTATAGGACCAAACTAGTCTCCAACGCCAGACAAAAGGGAGTGACAAGACTTCACTCCTGGGGTCCCCTGGGGGTTGGAACAGTGCATGGATACGGATGAGGCAAGTGCATGGGAGCCACACTCCAATAATCAACAAGTTATTCACACCAATTGGTTAGTACTTAGTAGTGTAAACAAGCAACTTGACACTGTCCCTTGCAATGGCAAAAACATCAAATCAATTTTGGAGGATCGGCAAATGGTACAAACATAGCATTTTGTTTGTATGGCAAATAAGGCGTAGATTTTTGCTGTCATAGATTCATAGATTGATACCAAGGTCAGTGAAGTTTTTTGCAGGAATTTCATGTAAATTAACTTCAGGCATAATGTGAAGTATTCTCGCCCTCTTTGATACTAGCTGCTGCTTATTTTCTGGTTGACATATGATTGACATTGGTTGACATATGATTGACATTAAGGAAACCTCTGTTCAAACTGCTGGGGGGAAAACATTGTTGTATAATTTCAATTGTGGAGCACAATCAGGGGTAGGGTGGATAAACGAAACAAACCACTTGAGTTTGAGCTCTTGGTTGCTCATTAAAAGGTCATTTCATATCGATTTATTGAATAAACAAAACAATGTTGAGCATCTTTTTGAAACTTGTTAAGCTTCCGAACTAAGGTCAAACAAACTACTGTTACTACTGTTCGGCTTGCTCAACTTATGATCTTTAAAAGTTCAAGTTACTCGAGATTGGCTCGATTAGAACTCATTTGAGATTGGACTGTTTTGTACAAACAAGTCACGCTCGAACATATTCATAGTCAAGTTTCGTTTTAAGGTGCTTTTGAGTACTATGTGTTTGTGAGTTTTGAAGCAGAGGCCGAGAGATCTTTCCTCTTAAACACACTGCTTGGCAAAAGGCAATGACAGAAAAATATGAAGCCTTGGTTAAGCAAGGCACCTGGACTCTTGTTCCCCCCTTCATCTCATGGTAATATAATTGGCTGTCAGTGGATTTTTAAATTAAAGATAAAAAGACATTCCAATGGGTCAGTAGCCCGATATAAAGCACGGCTGGTTGCCAATGGGAATCAACAGACAGAAGGCATGGACTTTGCTGAAACTTTTAGTCCCATGGTAGAGCAACCTACTGTTAGAGTTGTTCTCAGTATGGCTGTGCACCATCACAGGCCGTCGAGATAACTAGATGTCTCAAATGCATTTTTACATGGAGTTGTCACTGAGCATGTCTACATGAAACAACCTTTAGGTTATAAAGATCCTCACCACTCAGACTATGTGTGCAAGAATAAGGTTTTGTATGGACTAAGGCAATCTCCAAGAGGTTTTATGTGTTTTCATCTTTTCTTCTTGCTCAAGGTTCTTTCAGTAAAGCAGATACTTCTTTGTTTGTTCTGCATAGTGCAAAGTCTTATTACTCTCATCTTAGTTAATGTTGATGTCTTTATCATCACTTGCAGTGATTCTCAATTTCTTGAAGCTTTTATTTCCATTCTGAGCAAACGGTATGTGATGAAAGATTTGGGTCAATTGTATTACTTTTTGGTTTAGAGGTGTAACATTCCTCCCGGGGTTATTTTTGTCTCAGCATAAGTATGCTCTGCTGGTATGATAGAGTGTAAGCACAGTCCTTCCCTTTTTTCTGTTAAACTAAGTTCTAAAGGAGCAAATGTTCCTTTCAAAGATCCTCAGTTGTACCGGACTTTAGCTGGATCCTTACAACATTTGCCATTAACCAGACCTGAAATTTCATATCCTGTCAACATGGTGTGTGAATACATGCATTGTCATACTGTAGCTAATTTTGCAGCTGTTAAAAAGGATTTCGAGATACGTTAAAGGCTCCCTTCATCATGGTCTTCAATTTTGTTCCTAGTAATCCGCAGTCACAGGCTTTCTCGGATACAGATTCGGCTGGTGATCCCATTAGTCGCAAGTCCACTAGTGGTTTTGTTGTATTTTTGGATCAAAACTTGGAGTCCTGGAGATCCCGTAGGCTTTGGTTTTGCTGCATATCGAGCCTATGCACAAACGGCTGCTATGATAGTAAGTCTGCAATGGCTTTAGCTGTTAATCTCGTCTTCCATGATTGAATTGATTATCATTAATCCGCGAAAAAGTTCTCAGTCAAGAAGTTTCCTTGCATCATATCTTCAGTTTGTTTATAAGTTAATGAATTTGTTAAGTTTAATCTCATTGTAGTTCAGTCTAAGAGTTGGTTAGGAACAAAATGCCCAAAAGTTTGTTATGTAGTGTTTAGCTGTATTTTGTATTTTGTCATGTGCGTTTAGTGGGATATAAATATCTTGGGCTTCTCTTTCTTTGTATCGATCAATCAGCAGAAATGAAAGAAATTCTCTCCCTCTTATGTCTTCTCTCTCTCTCTCTCTCTCTCAATTTTTTGATTCTTAATGTAGCGTATGGATTTATACAGAGAATCAAAAGCTTATCTGGAAGTGATTTTTGAATTGTGCATTCCAGTTCATTTTTTAAGAATGCATTTTTGCATAATTAGTTCCACAACCAGCAGCCATTGAGCTAAAATCAACCAAAATCGGGAATGGGATCAATGAGGCTCACAAACATCATAGAAAACTTTCCAAATTGATTTATGAAGTGAAAAATCAAATTGATTTATTTTTCAATTCTTAGCATCATTCTTCATTTAGATAAATCAATTAAGTGGTTTTCTATGAGGAAATCATTCACTCCCTCCGTCCCTTTTATGGTCTACTATTTTATTTCGTATTGTTCCTTGTAAGTGCCCATGTTAAAAAGTTAGTAGGTAAAACATGGTTCATTTTCCATTTTGCCTTTAAAAAGTAGATTTCTTTTTGAAAAGTTAGTGGGAAAGTGTAATGATAGTGTCTCCATCAAGGACAATATTGGAAAGTTGAAAATTTTAAAGTGTAATCATAATTTCTTTATTCAAAATTGGACACTTGAAAAGAGATGAAAGGAGTAGTATTTATCGATATTTGGCCATCCACTTTTAAAAAAAGCATGCTTTAAAGATTGCTCCAAATTGGTGGGGTTGAATTTCAATTTCCTTTTGAGTTTTACCATATCATTTGAATGAAAAGTCCTGAAATTGTTGGAATATAGATAAACTTATGGGGTTGGCCAAGTGGTCTTTGCTCCCTCCCGAGGTATCGAGTTTCAATTCTTCTGACTATCAACCCTGTGAAAAAGTTGTGAGAGGAGCAATATGGATAAATCCGAGATGCGCGCAGGCACCTGCATAACCAAAAAACGCCCCGGAAAAATATTTTGAGTATCATTTAGTGACCTAGTGTACTTTCTTTTTTGTTAGTTGAGGGAGCAAGTTAGCTACTTCTTTCTCAAACATGTTACTTCAAGCTATTGAACTATCAAAGAAAAGCATTCCCAATGAGGCAATGAGGTAAAGCATATTCATACACATGTACAAATACAAGAAGAGAATAAGTTATTTCTGCCGGCGGTGGAAACAAATGTTTCTTCCAAATCAATCACAGCGGTCCGTGTGATTGGATACTATTACACCGGACCAAATACTTCTTGTTTTGGTCGGACAATAAAGGCACTTGCGCACTTATTAAGAAAACTATTTATAATAGTAAATTCATATGCATAAACCATATTCATTTTCCCGAAAAAAAAGAAAAAAAAAGGAAAGAATCAAATAAACAAATAATTTGGACATCAATAACCATATAATCGATTAATATTTATCTGAAGAAAAAAATGACAAGTTCTACAAATCATAATTGTTGTGCGATAAGTGCAATCGGATTAGGTCTTATAAAAAAAAGATTTATCAAGGTAAATCCAGCAAGTATATAGTAGGCGGACATCTCACTTATTTGAGCTAAGTTCCTTTGGTAACATTCGATGAAAATAAAATCATCTTAGCTAAGCATAAAAAAGGCGCAATGGGACAATACCCAATCTGTTATAACTATGCTAAGCCCCCCGAATGTGCTCCGATTGAAATCTTACGAAAAAGTTTTCTCCCAGTCGTTGGAACAATGGTTTCTTTATTGTCAATCCTCAAAAGTTGATTCAGTGTTTTTGTCATTGCATGGGACAAAATCAATTTGCTTGAGAGTTACTATAGCAGCAAATCTCGATACCTGATACGAATACAGCGGCTCAACTTCGGTTTCCATCCTTTACTCACTTCTGTCCAGTAGAACATATTCACCATAAAGGACTCGAATATCTAATACAATACTATGGCTCAGCTTCAATTTCCATCGTTCAGTCACTTTTATCCCGGAGCATATCTTCAATGGAAAGATTGTGATCAGTTTTACCTACAGCAGCAACTGCTTCTTCTTGGATATGATGGTAATAAAATTATCAGAAATTGTAAAATTCTTCGTAAGAAAGAATACCATACCCCAATAGTAGCAAGAGCTAACGGAATAAAGAAAAACTGCTTGCAACACCAATGACTACCTTACTGAAACTGGGAAGAAACAACCACTTGTAGTTCAAGTTGCTATACCATATTACCATCTCTAAAGTTAGGTTCCTACGGTGGAGTACATGAGTGTATATGGTACGAATAAATCCTAACCAAACCAGGACAACTAGTCATCACGACCGTATACTCGGATTCAACCTCTTTACCATTGGAGATTTTGGAATTGGTCCTTTGTGAGGTGTGGCTCGAGTGCAGATCACCTACCCCACTTGATTTGGCTACTTCAGTAGTATCACCATCAAGCTATATAAAATCAAGCCTTTTGAACACAAAAGTTATAGTGGCCTAAGTGAGTATGCTAGTATTTAAAGCAATCAAATTAGATCACCCTACTGTTTGTCCAACTAAGATGATACAGGAATTCCACATCAACAAGAGCTGAAATTTAACTCGTAACTGAATAACTGGACATGAAAAGCACAATTGTAGAGTTAACTTTCTGTGAAGCAAAAATATCTTTTACTTGCATTCTTGAGCTCAGGCAATGTGTCTTCTCGTTGCATTATCTTCATTCTACAGTGAAGCTGCTGTTGACTGCTATTCTTGACCTCAACATAGACAGAAGCCGTTTGTGTAATTCAGACCGACCATTAAAGAAACTGAGAATTTTCAAAAAAATAACCTCCCTCACATATAGCACAGACCAACATAAACTTATGTAGAGTCTTGAGACTCATCTGGCCAACAAACGTGCTGCATGTCTACAAGTTACAATTAATAGAGAAACTTGATAGATCAAGGTATGCGAAAAGAACAGAGATAAAAAAAGATGTAAGGACCAAGTTCTGGTGTTCTTTGTTTTGGCAATTTCGTTTTACAAAACTCACATTTACATCGAGTTGTAATTTTAATTTTTAGAGTGTCTGTTTAGGTGTGCAAATGAATCATCTCTTTATGTATTTTTATTCGAGTGCGGTAGTTTTTAGTCAAGACGAATTGCACAACATTCTGGTTGAGTTTGTTGGACGTTTGGCTCGAGCAAAGCAGTCGGCAAAAATTCACAAGGAAAGAGTTAGATGCTGCACGTTTTGCTCAAGTATTTCAAGGCCCTTTTATTAGCAAAACATTATGTTTGTTTTTGCTGGATATTTGGCTCGAGCAAAACAGTCGGCCAAAATGCCCGATTCTGCAATTATAAATACCGATGTGCTAAGGTTTTTTAAGTATCTCTCATAACATATAGCAGCCGACTTTTTGGAAGAAAAGAGAGAGAAGTTCTTTGATCTTTTGAGTGATGACCTTGGAGCTTCAATGCAATCGAACGATCGTACAACTACATGATCATCTCCAAGAAGTTCTCTACAATCTAGAAGTGATTTCTAGGGAATACTTTTGGTGGGATTCCGAAAGTATCCAAGGAAAGCTTGTGCGATTCAAGGCGTTGGCGATCAAGATCATTGGGTGCGGTGTACGTGTGACTCAGCAGGTGATACTTAGAACGTTGTGAGGATTTACATCGTTTGGATAGGTATATCTGTAACTGCACAATGAGTATAGTGAATTTGATTCCTTCCCGTAGTTTTTTACCCATTTAGGGTTTTCCACGTATATCTCTGTGTTGTGGGTTTTGACTGCTTGTGTGAATCTTTGCTAGTAGTATTAACTAGTGATTCGCATTCATACTGTTAGGGTTTTTACGGATTTTTAGGGAACCCTAATTTTTCAAAAGATGTGCCATGACACCAAAACGGATGCAGCATTGGTTTATCACAAATTTGACAACGTTACAAGCTTCCTTTCATAGCTTGCGAGGCTACCTTCTCCGGATTTTCCCAAATTGAGACTTTCATCACCTCTCCATCCTTGCAATAAGAAGAATGTACATTACTTTGCATCTCAAATAGAGGTATTTTGATCTTCCTTTGAGTCGCAAAGAAGGATCGGTAATCCCAGTCAGAGAATCATTGCTTATGTTAAAACACTTGAGTTTCCACTTTCCCTCGGAACTAAAATGGTTTCTTTCTCATATGCTCCCTTTGCTTGAGTCACATCGACTCCTACCTCTTTAGATTTCCTCTCTCTGCCGCGTTCTCCTTTTTTCTTGCTCCTTTTTCTGCATAAATCTGGGTACACAAAAAACTTTGGAGTCCAAAAACAACAGTTTGTTGCAGCAACATTTTAGTAATACAAACAAAGACATGCTGATAGGTTACAAAGAGAGTCAAAACATTCGTATCAGTAAGTTTACTCACTGGATTTTCTGCACCCCCGGAATTTTTAAGCCATACTACTTGTGTTGTGCTCAATATCGTATTTGTTGACCTGCACAACATGATACTTAAATATATGGATCCAGGACATATAATGTTACTAATGGTCAAAGAAGAGAAATGCAGTTTTAACCGCCGAATTTATAATAACAGTTCCATCGTGACAATGGAAGTTCCAAATAATCTAGAGGAATGAGAATCACTTCACATAAATCAGAAATTTTTGCCATCAAAATTCTAAGGGAAAAAAAAACAGGATGTGCATCATAATCATTAAAGCCAAATTTAGAGAGTCAATAGATGAAAAAGGAAGGCATCAACATTGAATGGAACAAAACCCACACACCGCATACTCCAAAGAGAACTATGATAGGAGAATAGGCGACTCACACCTTGACATTCAACGAAAGGCAGACATAAATTACAAATGAGTGCATAAAAAGGTTCAATGCAGACAATGATGAATCTGCAATGGGTCAAGGTAACATAAGATTAAAATCCTAAATATACTCCGAAGGCTACAATTTCCAACAGATTTTTTTTCTTGAGGAATTTTATCTTGTCGTTCTATAAACACAAACATCGTATTGTAAAAATAATAAAGGGAAGAATTGTAAAAATAATAAAGGGAAGAGAAGAGATAAGAGAGAATTTCTTTTATTTCTGATTGATTGATACAAACAAGCAGAAGTCCCACACATTTACATTCCCACTATAACGCACATGACAAAATTCAGCTAAGCCTATCAAACTTTCGGGGGCATAACTGTTCCTAACCAACTCTTAAACTGAATTACAATGAGATTAAGCCTAATGAATTCATTAACAGAATTATAAAAAAAGGACATGCCACTTTACTTAACAAAATCTATTATCCAAAATCTAGAAAATAATTCGCTCCAAAACCCCGATGTAGTAAAGTACGGATGATCATCCGATGCCGAAAAGAGGTCATCTCGTGTTTGTGTTACTCCATCCATGGTTTTTGTTCTTCTTCTTCTTCTTACCCTCCTCATCCTATTCTTCTTCTTCTTCTTCCTTACGATATGGCCAAACCCATTGCATGACGGCGTAGAAGAAACCAGTGAAGGTCTGAAATAGTGTAGCAGGGATGATGATGCGGATGGGGTAAATAAACCTGATGTTGATGGCAAAGTTAACCACAAAACGAGGAGGATGAGGTGGAGGGGGAGGAGACATAAGGGGAGGAGAAGGTAGAGGTGAAGGAGGCTCAAGCGGGGGAGAAGTTGGAGGGGAGGAGAAGTAGAAGGTGGAAGGGCAAGAGGGGTTGGAGTGGGGAGAGAAGGTAGAAGGGCTGGAGTTGGATAGTGCGGGGAAAAAACTGTTGGAAATTTCAGAATTTTGTATGAATGAACTCGGGATAGTCGAAGGGTCTCCCAGGGCAACCAAAGAGACCCATCCGTGGAAGCTAAAATGCATGGCTATAACCTCCCCCATGAAGTGAGTTGATGGCAGACTTCATGTCAATTGATTCTGGCAGTTCCGACATTGATTGTAGCTTGGCTACTAAGGTTCTTTCTCCTTGCATATATCATTTGTATCCCGTGTTGAGCAGAGCACCAGAAATTTGTATTGCAACTATACTTCCAGAAATTCAATTTTCAGTACGTGGTGAATCCATTTTAAGGAGACTATTTTTTCACAGGACTCGGTTCGGGCTTTGCACTCCAAGCTAAAGGTGGTTTACTTCGTTGCACTATCCTGTAAATTCCTCCTCCATGTAATTGTTGGCTCATATATATATATTTTTTGGTCAAAACCACAACGTTAGAACTGTGAAATCGGCACTATGGATGATGTCATTCCAAATGATCGCGACTGTTGCAGTAATTGTTTGCACTATTCGAGGAACCTGCTACTTATGATGTACTGCTTGTTCCTTGTATTTGCCCCCTCTCTTGTTGAGGGGCAAGCTCAAGCTGCACAATACGCAGTAGTATTACAATGGGTACCGTCAAAGTGTTACCATGAGGGAATGCAATGTATCCAGGATTTTTTGCACGTAGACGCCTTTACAATACACGGAGTATTGGGGAGAGATACAGGTGGTACTTCAATAAAGTGTAAAAGACCTCTCGCAATTGGAGAACATATGATGCGGTAACTTTCTTGTGCTTCTTTTTTTAAAATGCAAACGAATTTAAAAAAAGAAGCACAAGAAAGTTACCGCATCATGTGTACTACCAATTGCGAGAAGCCCTTTACACTTTATTTAAACACCACCTGTGTCTCTCCCCAATACTCCGTGTATTGTAAAGTCGCCTATGTGCAAAAAATCTTGGAAACATTACATTCCCTCATGGTAAAACTTCGAGGGTACCCATTGTCATACTACTGCATACTGTGCTCCTTGAGCTTGCCCCTCAACAAGAGAGGGCAAGTACAAGGAGCAAGCAACACACCATAAGTAATTGGTTCCTTGAATAGTGCAAACAGTTAGTGTAACACTCACGGTCATTTGCAATGATATCATCGAGAGTGCCGAATTCATAGATCTAACATTGGGGTTTTGATAAAAAAAAATAAAAAACAAAACAAATGAGCCAAAATTTACATGGAAGAGGATTTTACAGGACAGTGCAAAGAAGTAAACCACCTTTTTGTTCATAATGGTGTAACTGTCTGTTCCAGCTTTAGACAATCTACCTTCCTGAACAAGCTCTTCAATAATCTCTGAAAATAGTCAAAAAGAAACCAAACGATTAGAAGTGTCTTAATAGGTGTGGGTTTGGATGCCTTCTTTTACGAGCTTCAACATGTATCAGGTCCTCCATTTACCTTCTATTAGTACCTGCAACCATTAAGTTTCATACCAATGTCACAAGGTTGCAAAAGTGAGAAACTGTTTCAAAATACAACAGAAATAACCAAGATTATATTAAAACCAGCTAAACCTAATAAAGGAAAACGCCTTTACCAGTGAGACGTCATGGAAATCTGAAAGAACATCAGTGAGCTCATCATGCCAAGGTGATAACAGTTGATCGAGTCTCTTACCCTGCTTGCTTGTTGTTCATCTTCCTCTGGATCTTGAGTATCATCTGTGCCATTGAATATTGAAATGGGGGTATCTTATGGCCATGATACTGTTCGAATAAAGAGGCACATGGGGTTCTCTACCAGAAATTACCTTGATCAACCGCTCCATTTTCAACAGCCTGTTCCTTCACTGTCAAAATAACTATAGTAAATCAGTGTCAAAACTTAGAAAAAAGGGAACAACATGTAAAAGTAATAAGGCCAGAAGACATGAGATTACCTATTGGTGCAACCGTGTAACAGTCACCTTGCGAGTGACTAACCTGCAATGAATGACGAATTTTCGAAAAGCAGTTAATATGAGTACTGTGTTATATGATAAATCAACTTCCAACATCTATTGCAGTTTGTCAAGAAGTAATGGAACACATCACCTCACATCTGATTCAGAGTACTCATTCATGCGCAATGAATCAGCTCCCAAGCTCAGCTCATCATCTTGAATATCATCGTTATCATCTTCACAAGGATCAAGCACACTCTTACCTGCACAAGTTCCATACTCTAAGCACTAACTAAAGATTTGTACTAGTAGTAATTCAATTATTTTGCTGTTCAAGCTATATTCAATCCTTATCTTGAGAGCCAATACAAAATGCTTGTTGTTAACATTCCCAACCTCCATTTTAAGAGGATTTTTATTCCATAGATTATGTGACTCTTGTTCTGTGTAGCCTCTGAAAAATGGAGGCTTGTAATCAACAGGCTGCAAGACAGGTAAGCGTGTGACTTTCTAATCAAATATAAGGGGTGACAAAAGGTGATTATTCTTTTTTGTTCGGCTAGTGTAAGGCCAAAATACCCCGAAACACGTAAGATTCATATGTCCTTAACTTTACCAACATTTATCTTTACAGCAAAGCAATGCTGCAATTCAATATGACATATTTCTAACAACATGAACTTGTTTAATTAAAAATGACAATTCTAACAACATGAGCTTGTTTAATTCAAAATGACATAATTCTAACAGCATGAACTTCTTTAAGTTGTTACCATTCCACAACCGCTATGAACCAAAAAGGTTGCAAGGGTATGTACCAAGGTTCTGAATCTCGTACCGGACAGGGTACCGGTTTTCTTACTGGTACGGTACGGTACCGGTACCGGGCAAGTACCGGTACCGTTTCGGATTTAGCGCTACTAATATTACATATAGTTTTAAAATTATAATTTTTCACATATCATCCAATTAATCATGACAAAATTTCTTTGAACTAGGAAAAATTTACTCTTCTTGTATAATCTCTACTCCTATATTGAAATTATCACTCTAAAAATTAAAACATATATTTGAAATAACTAATCTACACTTTGACCAGAGACTTGCATTCATTTTAAATTGAGAAAAGAGGCTACTTTGGTCCATATGGGTCTTTTAGGGCTCACTGTATGCAATGAAACAAAAACAAAGTTAACTTTCCTTTCCTCTTTCCTGCGTAAAGTAAACGCAGCCGCAACCCACTTCTTCTTCTTCGGCACATCAGCAGACAGCAGCACTCTCTCTCTCTCTCTCCCTCTCTCAAAATTCCTTACTTCCTTTGGCTCTACATCAAAGTACTGTACTTAAGTCCACACCCAGCCCCATACCTTCCGGATCCCTCTCTAAAACTCCCCCAAACAAGGTTTCTTCCCCTCCGGTTCGACCCCCAAATCTGCAACGAACGCCAACAGCCAAAATTCAGCATCGATTGTAGATCTGCAAAATCTCGGACGAGATTGACGGTACCGGCATCTCGGCCGGTATTTCCCGGAATGACCGATAAGGACCGGAATTGGGAACGGAACGGAAATATAGGTGAGTGGTACCGTCTATAGCCAAATCCGGTACGTACCGGCCGGTACCGGCCGGTACGGTACGAGATTGACAACCTTGGTATGTACATTATGTGGAGATACAATAGTCCACGTGGGTTCCATTACGTACTTCCCAGTCTTGCCAATAAGTCTATGGCTTGGTTAGGAAGTCGAGGATATCTAATGAACTGAAAGTTCAATCAAGAGTAAGAGAACCTACCAAAGTTAAGGGCATACCGTAACATTGTCCTAATACAGGAGTTTCATCAAAATAGTGCGCTGAAACAAGAGTAAAATATCTTACGGTTAAAAGCAATTCATTAAGATTACTTGAAGAACCTTATCTAAGTGAAAAATGTGAATCTTCCAAGTTGTATCTGTCAACTCTGTCACTAGAAGTCTGGAAGCATTACCTCTCATCAATTGAATGAATGTGAAGACCATTTTGCAAGCAGAACTCCAGCGTTGGTTTTAGAGTCTTTAACGGCAAATATGCTTGGAACTTCAAAACCCAACCAACCGGACACTGAGCTATTTGGATTAAGTACCTCATCCGATTAGGAGTGACTTCTGTCCTGGAGTTACACTTTAATGTTCCTCCCTGCTTCTTGTTACCAATTCAATTTATATTCATTGAAACCTCTTGGCTATCAGAAGATTCAGAAGTCGAGTAACTGAAAGAAACTATATCAAAAGAAAAATAAATCAGGTTAGTAAGGCAACAAAGTCACTAAGGAAATCTACATGAGCAATCAACCACAAATGTTAATCATTGTCATAAAGTCATACAACAACTGCAGCATTACCATTGCTTGTACCTGGGTGGCCCAATGGAAGCTGCAATTCCGGTTTCTGGACTGGTCCAATCGAAATCTGATATGGCCTTGTGGGAAGCATCTGATTGTGTGGTTTGATTTTTGCTCAAGGTAGGGGAACCAATTCTCTCTTCTCAGCAAATAAGAGAACAATAGGAAGAAAAATTGCTTTCTCCTATTTCGTGATGATATAATGTTGAACTTCTCCACTCATTACCAATTGATTTTGAGATAAATATAAAGTTTCCACATAGTATCAGAGCGGGGTCCATTCCACCCCACCCTTTATAAAAATTCACAATCCACACCCCAAGATGACAGATCGGCAAAAAAAGGCCGAACAATGATAGACTCCAAAAGAGGCCACACGAGACTACACGTGAGGGGAATGTTAAGGAATATAGTTTCCCATTGCTTGAAGATTGAATGGGTGATCACTTAATACAATATTTTGGGCATTTCCACTCATTGCCAATTAATTTTGAGAGATGAATATAAAGTTTTTACATGATTCAAAAGGAAAATGGAAAGTAAAAGTAACTCATTGCATTTGCCAAAGTCATTCCTCTTATATTCGGTCGCTTCCATTAATGAAACCGTGACAGCACTACAATTGGGGGAAACAGACCAACTCGTAATCCATTCTTTTTTTTTTTTTTTTTTTTTTTGAACTGATCACATGAACTCCTAATCCATTCACAATAAGATATTTTTAAAGTTACTTCCCTCATTCCTTTTTGAGTGTGTAGTCTTGTAATTCCAATATATTTTCTCTTACTTCAACTTTTACAACTTTTATATCTACTTTGCACTACTTACCAATATAATAATACCCACTAACTTTTAAAAAAGGAATCTATTTTTAAGGGAAAAATATGAAATGTGCCTACTAACTTTTCAAAACACACATTTATTAAGGGACGACTCATAATGAAAAGTTAAACACTATAAAATGGACAGAAGGAGTACTGTTTTTGTTTTGGTTAACGGTCAAGGATGTCCGGGTGAACTTACACACACCTCGGTTAATGCACTTTGCCAAAAGGTCAAAAAGTCAAAAAAAAGAAAAAAGAAGAGAAAGTGAAATACGTCAACACTTCCTGTCACGATCCAAATCCAACGGATTTAAAAATTGTGACCGGCCAATGAGTTCGTCTCATCAAAGGCCTCTATCGACACTCTTTTTTTTTTTTTTGAAATAGAAACAACTCAACATTGCGGAAGCCATATTTTATAATCACAAATTACTAGAGTTCTTTATTCACTACGTAGGTTACATTTTTCTTCCTTATTTATTACACAAATTTAGCATAAGCTAAATACTGGTACTCGACCCATCCTTCTATCTTTGATTACTTGAAAAGGGAAAGATATCAACGACATAAGCCATTGCTTGTGTGAGATTATGAATTATCAGAGTTCTATGATCTACCATGGAACTTAAAAAAACTTAATGCATCTCCACATTAAGTTAATGTATCTCCACATGGAACTTAAAAAAACTTAATGTATTGGAACTTAAAAAAACTTAGATTATGAATTATCAACGACATAAACCACTACTTTTAGAAAACCAATGATTGACAAAAATCGGACCATTGGATCAGCTCGAGATAAGCTAGACCTTTGAAGATAACACCTCAATGTATCTCCACACCAAGGATCAGAATTTACCAATGGTCCAAATAATTTCTAAGAATTTTTGAAGTTACTGCCGAATACAAACATGTTTTGAGATTTACTATTGAAGGCCTTGGCATCCTTTCTTTTCTTGTTTGGTGAAATCAGTGAGGAAGAATTTCTTATTTTCTATGAGTGCAATTATGTGTACAAAAGCGAGGACTCACCTGACCGACTGCCTCTTTTCCCTTCTTTTTTTTCTTCCATCTCTTTTTCTCCCTTTGTTCTTCTCTTCTTCTTTTTTTCCTAACTGCCGTGCAAGTGCTGTAAGTGTGTGGTGTACATGGAAGGGGAAAAAATGAAGAGACCTATTTATACTAACAAGCCTAGATCTAGAATTATCTGTAGTTATAAAATATCCGGTTCACAGTGAACAATCTAAGAGAAACCCTAGATCTAGAATTATCTATAGTTACAAAATATCTGGTTCATATACAGGAATAATCTAAGAGAATTAATCCTATTTATTACCATGATGATTCATCCATTTATAATAAGCCACCTCGCCTAGTTTCTGGAAATCTCATACTCGGGCCCCAAGCATCCAACAATAGGACGCCACCTCGCCTATTTTTGGAAGACTCTTTGCCTCGCAGCGACTCATGTTGCATTCTCATGTCGCAACGCTGTTAACAGGGTTGAAATGGTATCCGAAAGTATTTTTAAAATTGGTAACCACACATAAAAAAAAAACATATCTATTTTATTTTATATGTTTTAAGTCGCACAAAAATTAGTATTTTCTAAATCATAATGATATGCGGCCACTGAATATTAACCCCCATTTTTTATTCTCTTTTTATCGTTCTATTTAATTAAAGTCAGGGTGTTACACTTCCGGTTCGAATTTTTCTACCTTCGATCGAACGATTCTTCCTCTAACGTCCGATCACAACAGAAAATCGTATTCTCTAGGACGAAATGGCGGTGTTCAGCTGGCGACCAGACAATAGAGCTAGAGACCCCAACAACAGTGGCAGAGATAATCGAAGTTGAAAAAGGGATTGACCCAGAGATAAGTGTTTCCGTACGTGTATTATTTTTTGAATTTTTCACACCGAATTAAAGTACACGAGGAGTACTTTAATTTGGCGCGAAAAAAATCAAAAAAGGATATACGGAACCACTTCATTTTTTGATTTCAAAACCATGATTTTAGCACCTGGTGAACTCATTTGCTAAAATCAAATGGAAAACTTAGCCGATCAATGGTGCTTGGTGGTTTTTGGTCTCAAATTTTGGCGCCCTCTTTTCCCTCTTATTTTCTTTCCCTTCTCTAGATTTTTTCTCGAGGTTTTCCACTACAATTTTTCCCTTCTCTCCCTAAACTAGGAACCAAACAGCCAAGAGAGAAAAAATTGATCTTCCTTGATGCTTCGAAGAGACCTCGTATGATGGTGCATTTGTATTTCGAAGAGATGCTTGGATTGGTTCCCACTTAATGAGCAGAAGAAGATTGGAATAATTGATTAGGGGTTATATAGATTGCAAAAAAACATTGATCTTCCGTGAACCCTCAAAAAAATCAAAATGAAAACTCAATTGTGGTATTGAAGGGGATAACCAATCCCTTAAATTAGGGGAATGTCAAACGTGTAGCTTGCAAATTAGGGAGTATATACATATACCCTATCGATACATATCAACGTATCTAGTAATTAAATATATATATATATATATATATATACACACCAATGTTCTAGTCCACTACTCTTAAAGTCCACACCATCCACACCTTTCATTTTTTGATCAAATTTTGATAATCCGAACTGTACAATGTGTTTAAAACGTGTTTTTAAGGGTCCCTGCGAGAAATCATTAAAAAAAAAAGACCAGGAAGGGCTTCATCCGAGTAGTTTTCGATTAAATACAGTTTTATCGAAAACTACTCGGATGAAGCCCTTCCCAGTCTTTTTTTTTTTGGATGATTTCTCGTAGGGGACCCTTAAAAACACGTTTTAAACACATTAATTGGACGGTTCAGATCATCAAAATGTGATCGGAAAGGCCTTCATTCGGACAATCCCGGACTGGAACTATCCCTGACTGGATAGTTCGTGATATATATATATATATAGGGAAATTTTCTTATCCACACTCCCGGATTTAAGGAAAAAATGGGGTTTTTTTGTGTTGCAAATTTTTTTTGGAAAATCCGATTCGTCCAATGTGTTCAGAAGGTGTTTTCAAGGGTCCACGCGGAAAATCTTCAAAAAACAATACCGGGAAGGGCTTGATCCATGCAGTTTTCGCAAAAACTGTATTTATATATTTTTTGCGAAAACTGCTTGGATCAAGCCCTTCCCGGTATTTTTTTTTGAAGATTTTCCGCGTGGACCCTTGAAAACACCTTCTGAACACATTGGACGGATCGGATCGTCAAAAAAAATTTTGGATCAAAAGGTGCGGAAATTAAAAGTCCGGATTAGAAGTGGACTCTATATATATATATATATATATATATATATATATATATATGCATTAGTTACGGAATTGATTAGGATGTGATGAATTCCCAATATTCCGTGAACCCTTAATTAAGGAAGATAAAACTAATAATGGATTTAATAAGGGCACCATGGTCTGATTATCCAATTTCAGGATGTAAACATAAATATTCAAATCTCATTGGATGGAAACATAGTAGAATTTTCACACAGGATGCCTAATTAAAATTATCCTTAATTATTGAATAATGGGGCTAAGTTACTTAGTAGGTTGAGACTTATTTCTCCATATATATTTGGATTTGTAAACAAAATTTGTGTTGATAGCACTTTCATTTGGAATAATAAGACGGCTAATTTAGTACACTTTGGTAGCAGAGAAAAATGTGTTTGGCCTAAACAGTTTTTCTTTTTCTTTTTTATCGGCAAAAATAAATTTCATTAATCTTTGAAAACACATTACAAAAATTAAGAGAATCTAAGAAAAACAGCATCACAACGGAAAGGCGAGCATCCCAACTAGGTTGATACCCTCACAAACCGACAATCATATTCCACTTAGAACCAAAAGGAAGTAACAAGATTGGCAAGGTACCAACCTAACTACACATCTCCAAAAAAAACAAATTACAAAACGGCCATGAAAAGCTCTAGTCTTCTTTAACTTTAGCCTAAATAGTTTGTCATGAAGATATGGATCAAGGGTCCCTGCCGTGCACATGGTGCATACAACACCATGTGGTGCGGTCTATCTAGCCTTCCATTGCAAAAATGCACAAATCAAATTTAATCCAAGCAATGGATTGTTCGGATTTACGGGGGGCTTGGATTAAATCTGAGCTGTGCATTTACGCAATGAATGACTGGATGGGCTGCAACACATGGTGTTGTGCACCATGTGCACGGCAGGAACTCCTCTTCCGATACGGATCCAAGGTATTATAAACGTTTAGTGATCTCCCATTAGAGTTTAAATTCTTTCTGGAGGTGGCGAAAACCAGACCCACTACACGTTTATCTTGATTACTCGAACTGTTCATTATGTAGGATTTGCAACAACAAAAAATGTATTCATGCAAAAAATTAGCTTGTCCGGACATTGACCATTATGTCAAAAATTGATTTTTTGGTTTACAAAATAGACGGCCTGATTATGTCGAAAGTTTTTAAAACTAAACTGAATATTGTATGTCAATCAATTGGGGTGGACTACATAATTTTATCAATGGATGTATCTCGTTTCATTGGGCTATGTCAAAGGCCTACCGCCTACCCCGGGTGCCAATGTGATGCCGATTCTCATTTTTCGTAGTACCCAAAGGAGGATGTCCTAGCATTTTGATAATTCATATCAGGATTTCTACCATAAAGATATGACGGATACTTTCATGTGCTGGTTTTCAGTTATCTAACACAACCTTCTTCATTTCTTCTGATTAGTGAAGCCTTCGATCATTTGATTGCTCATGGAGTAGGTTTTCATAGCCCAACTAAGTAAAATCTCTGTGTTTGCAATTTTTTTCCCTCTCTTCTCAGGTTTGTTCAATTACATAGCATAATCGCATCTGTTTTATGTGTTTGTTCGTGCTTCCACACAACAAACTGGTATCAGAGCTCAAGATTTTTCGACCTAGGATTTGTTTTTGGCGATTTTTGCTATCGTTATTGAAGAACAATGACTAACAAATCCGGTAAAGGTTCAAAGGACGGTAAAAATCCGATGGACAGTAAAACTCCGAAGGAGGATTCATCTTCCAAATGTGGTTCAAGTTTTTAATCTGGGACTTCATGGCCGATTATGTCTGGTGCAAAAAATAATATGGAAAAATTGATGACAAAAGTAACTTCGGTATGTGGTAGTGCGAGATTATGAATGTCTTGATCCAGCACAAGTTAGATTTTGCTTTGGGGGACAAGCCTGAGACTATGACGAGAAAGAATGAGATCGGATCAACTGTCAGACGTGCGATTTCACCAAGCTTGTTTTCTGATATCGCACAATTGTACATGATGTAATATGTCAGACTAATTAACACATAGATGTGGCACTCATTTGTAATGCAGGTCACAAAATGCGTGGCAATTCGGGCGCCCGGATTGTACAGAAAATGGTGCTATTTTTAGGTTACAAATGATAGTGTTTTTTGTAACTATTCTCAAATATTTCAGATATATACACCCCATTACTAATAATCCATGGAAGATTCAACTTCTTTTAACACATGAATATATAAAAGCAAAGCATGCAAAGCCTTAGATAGCGCGTACACTAATCAGGCTTCTCCTTTTCATGGAAAAAATAAAAAATCCACATCTAAAGCCAGTCACAATGTCATTCACAATTGGAAGAGTCGGTCTCTCTCGAATAAAAAACTTGTTTCACTTGTGATGCAAGGATGAAGGGCTCTTTGTCATATTGCGTCTGACCTTGGTATGGTAAATAGTCAAAAGAGTATAGTAAACTGAGCATATAAACACCGCGAGGAGTGGCAAAAAAAAAAAAAAAAAACACAGAACTACACATCACCACCAAAGTCCAAAACCAATTGACCCGAATGCCTTAGAAAATTATCCGACTACCTGATAGTATGCCTCATTTACTGGTCGAATATGTTGTAGATGTAGATGTTTCCACTTGAAGCAATTTGGGGGTTTTGGGGATTAGCAAGTAAATTGTACAGATTTGAGAAAATTTATATAAGAAAATCATGTTCTTAATTTGATTCAGGTACTTCGATAGGTCTGGAAAAAAATCGCTTGATAATTTATTTTAGGTAAATGAAATCATATGTAGGCATAAAAGTTACAGTTCACATCATTTGCCCTAGTTGTATGCATGCTTATGCAGAGGCAATCTGAGTGCAGACTCTAGTGTTTCCCTACTTAAGTTTTTTATATTCCTTGCTTTTTTAAGAATAATTTTGTCTGCAGCCATCTACTACATATGGGCTAACCGAAACCTCATAGCCTTCCAAACACAAGAGCACTACTTGCCTTGTTCTTACACTAAATTAGATCTTGTCTTTTCTCTTGGAAAACTGGTGTTTTCCCATGCCATGAAGGATGCTTGGGGGTTCCAATAAGATCATGTGTTTGTGCTAGAATCCTCTGTGCTTCTATGGTAGGCTAGCGGAGCAATCCGGAAGTGCCTTTATTGCGCCGAAAATCTAATGTTCGACCCGAATGCCTTTAAAATGTGACATTTTTGAACTTCTAATACATTATGCTGAAAGAGTTATGGGATAAATTTCTTGCGAAGAAAGAGAGTCCATTAATGATAAACAGTCTGGATTAAATCACACATTAGCAAAAAAAATGAGCAAATCACAAGCTAATGAATGAAGAAAATAACCCTAGCCAATAACAAAATGATATCACATACAGAACAATCAATAGGTTATGAAGAGGAATCGATGAGTAATTGGCAGAAAAGAGGAAACACGAACAAACCTGAAACTCAAACCCTAGAATAAAAGCAGATCGATCCAGCACTGGCTCGCACAAAGTGGGAGCAAGAGTTTGCACAAATTGGGGGAACACCAGTTCAGTGCAAAAATAAATAAATAAATAAATTAGAGGTCGTGAGAAATCTGGCGCAAACCATAAAAAAAAATACACATTTGATTTTAGAGAAAAGGAGCAAACCTTAAAACGTACCCTAGAAAATCAGTTCGCACTTCGCACGGCTCCAGATTCGCTCCAGTTGTAAACAAAGATCAAGTCTAAGATGGAAGAACGCGCAGCTCCAGATTCGTATGTTTGGGAGATATGGGTCGATTTTGGGGTGGGTCGATTTTGGGCGCGAGCCCTTGGCGCCTCTCTAATTGGAAGAATGCTATGTTTGAGGTTTAATGAAATGCTATGTCAACCTTCCGTGATTTCTTCTGTCTTACCTTCAAGGAACGCTATAGTTGATTCTCGATTACAGCATTCTTAAAAGCACGCTCTAAAACTAAGTTATAAAAGTTCATATGTGTTGTAGTGTCATGTCAGACCCAAAGAGAGATTCTTAGTATTTTTCGTGATAAAATACAATAATTCATCTGTGAAGAGGTCAATGGAAGGAAATATTGTATTCTTGTAGACGAATCTCAAGATGAGTCCAAAAGAGAGCAAATGCTGTTGTTCTGAGGTTTGTTGATAAGGATGGGCTCGTACGAGAGCGTTTCTTTGACATAGTTCATGTATTGAACACTACTTCAACGAATTTGAAAATAGAAATATGTAATGTTCTTACTCGTCACAACCTCAGTGTTCAAAATATTCGTGGTCAAGGATACGATCGTGCTAGCAACATGCGTGGAAGATGGAACGGATTGTAGGCTTTATTTTTTAAAGAGTGTCTATTTGCTTATTATATTCATTGCTTTGCTCATCGACTCCAGTTAGCATTGGTTGCATCAGCTAAAAAGGTTTTGTAACGCCCCAAAAATTGGGTATGTTAATAAATAAATTTCATTCATTTAAACTAAAAACAATAACTTTAATAAAATTTTAAAATCATAATTCTCCAACAATAAGCAAAAAAAAATTAACTAATTTATTACAACTGAAATAATTTAAACTCTAACATTGTTTGAAAAATTTAGACACTTATTCAAAGTTCAATTGAAAAGAAAGCACAGAGCCATCTAGCTAAAGAAATTACTGGTGGAGCCACGGCTACTCCACATCATATCCGTCTTGCTGCTCCATCGCTTCGTATTCAGCAGGCGGCTCTTTCTCTCCTTCTATAACTGGCGTTGGGGATGCCAGGGCCACAAAAAGTAGCACATTGAGTGATAAAATTACACTCAGTAGGGCACCAAAACTACCCCTTTACGAAATAATACTCGTGCAGCAGTTAAACACATGGAACATTAATTTAAAGCATAGAACAACCCGATTACTTCAACATTTCTCAACATAATGGATTCAGTAGATTCAATATTCCATCATCAATCTCAAGGTTTCACAATTTTCATTCCCACTTCCAAGAAATAATTTCTATCAACGGCTTCCACCCACAGTATACCTTAGGTGCCCGATCACACAACAAAAGCCACCTCGAGGTATACTGCGGACGGCTCACGATTGAACACCATTGATCAATCTCTATTTGGTATCGATTCCCACCCACAGTATACTTCCGGCGCCCGATCACACAGCAAAGCTATCTAAAAGTATAAACTGCGCATGGCTCAAGACCCATACCTGACACGTCCCATTCCCCAAATCCGATAAATGAAACACTAATCTTTTTACTTTATTAATTTAATAACAATAATTAATTACGCAAATTTAATGGTTTAAAAATGCCAATAAGTCAAACAATCACATGCGTCCAACTATAGCATGAAAAGAAATAACAATGAAATCGACTATCTAGAGCCCATACGTGTCGGTTACAATTCCAGCCACTAAAAATAGCAAATCGATTAAAAAAAATATGAAATTTTACAATAAAATAGTTCAATCAAAGCCTAAATCCAGTCCTCAACGAAGTAAAATGGTGTTTTAAGCTAAAAAGTTAAACTGTCCCAAAACTGTCTAGTTCAGCCAACTTCAAAAAATCATAGTTAATTCTACAAATCTCGGAGTGAAACGAGTTCTATATGAAAGTTGCTTAACTTTTTGAGATCTACAATGTTACTATTTTATGTTTCTCTGAATCCAAACAGAAATACCCAAAAATCAGCAGAACAGAACAACGCGCAAAAAGAAATGATTTTCATCTCTTGGGTTCCGTTTTAAACTTACAAAACCTTATCGGTTGGAAACACAATCCCGACAACTGATTTCACATCATACTCCTATCATCACTATATTTAGATATACGCGAATACACGGAAACAAAAAAAAAAGTATACTTTAGTAAAAAGTAAGTTTTAATGTCCTACCTTTCATCCGAAGTTATAGCGCGCTACGAACCTGATAAGATTTAATGTTGTTGAATGGTTGAGTTCTCGGAATATAAATCTAAGAAAGAAGTGATATTATTTACGACGGAGTTATGAAAATTAAACGGTAGAGAAAAGAAAATATTTACTGCGCGAGAAGAGATAAACCGAGAACGAGGACCCGAGAGAGAGAGAGAGAGAGTTGACGTGGATGGACAATTGGAATTGGAAAATTTCCACTGGCGAAATTTTGATGTAATGAAGGAAGAAAGGAATAAGGGAGGTCAAGGAGTTATAGGCAAGGAAGAGATTTAGAATAGGAAAAGAAATAAAATCCTAGTGGGAAGATTTTAGTAAGGAAGAACAAATCAATTTAAGTGATTAGGTGAGGGATTATGGCATCAATCAATTTGTGGGATTTAGGAGGTAATATTTAGGGAGATTTAGAAAGAATTTATGGAAGGCAAATGACTTGTAAAATGTAAATTGGTATTTCCTAAAAAGATCGTTGATTTAGTTTCCTATCTTAGCTTAGGAAATAAGCAAATATAGAAAGTTGACTAGGGAAATCAATTCAAATGTATCAAAATAAAAATATATATACATATATCTACATATTTGTAATTAGACACATGTCATATAAAGGTTAATGTTTATTTTGTTATTGGGCTCAATTCTAATAGGAAAACTTTGGTAGACAATTTAAACACTAGGAAATGTATTATTAGAACATGGAAGTAAATAATTATACTTGCGCATAAATGGAAATGCTAACTAAGGAACTAATACATATGGAAACTAATTTATATATATATATATCATGGCAATACAACATATATATAATATATTCAAATTAATAATGTAATTACTAAAATTACGGTCTTTACAGGTTATACATGTGGGTCAGTTCTTTTCTTATTTGACTCTTGCGGTAAATATAATTGGTTCCTCTCCTAAAAGAAATGATACATTTAGAGGTATTCAAGCTACAGAACTTGCTAAAAAGCTAGCTATTGACAATGATGATGACGAGGAGGAAGAGGAGAAGGAGGAATTTGAGACTGGTAAAGGAAAAAATCAAATTCGCACTTTGAAACAAGTTGGAGACACGAGATGGGGTTCTCATTTTGGTTCTATTTTTAGTTTGATGGATTTGTTCAGTGCAACTTGTTTAGTATTGAAAGACATCATCAATGATCTAGATACCACCGGTAAACAACGTTCTAAATCTGATGGAGTTTATGATGCCATTACCTCGATCTTTTGAATTTGTGTTCATCTTACATCTAATGAGGGAGACCATGGAGTTCACGGATGATCTTTGCCAAGCTCTGCAACGTCAATCCCAAGACTTATTGAATGCTATGCATTTGGTGACCACAACGAAAAAGCAAATCCAAAAAATTAGAGAAGATGGATGGGTTCCTCTCTTAGAGAAAATTACCCTATTTTGTGAGAAACATGAGATAAATGTTCCTCATCTGACTGCTCCTTATAAAGCTGGTCGTGTTCAAAAAGATAATACCAACATTGAGCATCATTTTCGGGTTGAAGTTTTCACATGTACAATCGATTCACAATTGCATGAGTTGAACAACAAGTTTAAAGAAGATACAATGGAGTTGCTCGTTCTTAGTACATATTTAGATCCTCGGGATGGCTATAGATCATTTAACATTGAAGATGCTTGCAAGCTTGCAGAGAAGTATTATCCTAAGGATTTCACAGAGCAAGAAAAAATACATTTGAAATTTCAGTTGCAAAATTATAAGCTTGACGTTTCTAATCATCTGGAGGTTCAGAATCTGTCAACGATTTCTAAGTTGAGTGAAGTGTTGGTGAAAACAAAGAAGTCCACAATATATCCTCTGGTCTACAAGTTGAATCGACTTATATTAACTTCACCAGTTTCGACAGCAACAACGGAACATGCATTTTCAGCTATGAAATGTGTGAAGACTAGACTCAGCAATAGGATGGAGGATGAACTTTTAGCAAGTTTCTTGATCACTTACATAGAGAAGGATATTGCAAGGGCGTTTGATACCGATTCTATCATCGATGCTTTTAGTGACATGAAGGATGATAGGGGCGCAAATGTGCCCATTAGCGACCCCTAATTTATAATTGTTATGCCCGTTTAGTATTCTATTTGGAGCTTGATACCCGTTTTATCTGTTTCAGGACTTGCGGAACACGTGAATAATATTTAGAGCTAAAGCGCGAAATCGGATTTTAGTTGACGTGAAAGCAAAGCACATGATAAAATAACCCTCAATTTGGTCGTTGCTATGGGCTGAAAAATGGACTTGAAGAGTTGGGATTTTAATATTAATGTGAACCACCCATGAATTGCATTAGAATATGGGGGGCCCAATTTATAGGTTTGTGTTGAAAGAGTTGAACTAATAAGAAAGGAATGGGCCATTCTTTCAACAATACTCGGCAGTAGTAATTTAAAAGGGGCCCACAGTTATTGTTTGGAAAAGAGAATGCGTGAATGACTTGGAGAGCAAGTTGGGCAACGTTATAAAAAGGGACAGTAAGGGTTTAGGCAGTGGCATCAAATCTCGCACATAACTAAGAGGAGTAGAGCTCGGCACACACCGAAGTGGCGCATAACACAAGGCCTATCAGTGGCTGCGTGAACGAGATGAAGTTCTATTCTTGGAGGATAAAAATGTTTTTCTCCATGTTCGGCTAAACTATTTGATTGGGGTAACGAGGAAACTTTCTCCGAGTAATGTAATAGTTTAATTTCTAGGGTTCTTATTCAACAATAATATTATGACTTGGGATGATTCATATTTTTATGAAAGAGCATATTTTTCCTATTAATCGTAGTGTTTGTATTCCGGATATCAAGCACTATCATACAATAGTTTTCATTGTTTCAGGATAGTCTCTGAGATAGTAGGTTATACGACGTTAGACGGGTCGTGGCGCCCGTTAAGTCCAGTGAGACGACCCGCGCTATGTTGAGATAGCCTTTACGGTGTATGAATCCTGTGAATCCTCTTGACGATTGTCAATAGGGATTGCAAGCCCTAGCAATAATCTAATGTTTCTATGTTGAATAATTACCATGGATTTTATTCGGTTATATTGCAAGGGCGAAGGTGGAATTGGAACCTTAGTCCCTTCTCTCATTTGTTTTTAAACTCTACTCGCTTTCTGGTTAATTTTAGTTTAATCATTAGTTCAATCAAATCCAAATCAAATTTCTCTTGCTCTCAGAATTAAATTAGAAATTAATTGAAAGTACCGTAACTTAGCTTTTTACTCTCCGTGGACGATCTCAGACTTAACCACTATTCTTCGGGGTATTAGTTAATTCCCTATTTTATAAATTATTATTTTTGGTACGAAAACGACATACCAAAGGAGCGTCGAGTGCAATTGAAGATTCCTTGTTTTACTAGATAGGCTAAGGTGAGTCGTTATTGCTTTTGCAATATGTTAATTTATGAAAAGCTTATTATTTATGCATGGAATATTGCTATTTTGTACTCCTTTTGAGTTATAATGTATTTTTGTTAAAATTTGGAATGCATATTTTTTTTTTGGTCTCAAATATATATTCGCCCCTGCGTAGTGAAATTCCTGGCTCCATCCCTGGCTCTGGAGATAACGATCGGACATAACTTCAGTTGCGGTTGGTAAGGAGTGCAATATTGCTCTTATTTTCTGCAATAAGCATGTGATGGAGCCATGGTTTAGGAGTGGAATTTGTGTGGGTCCCACCATAAAATGATGTCATGCTTACATCTGCAACACTTTTTGGTAAGCATGACATCACTTTGTGGTGGGATCCACATGTTTCAACCAATAGAAGGGAGGGTTTTGTTTACCCTCTTTTAAGGAGGGTGAACAAAATTGCCCTCACGGTTTAGTCACCTCAAGCTCAAGGAATGGGTGAGAGGGTCGGTGATCCTGGGGGTTGGTGACTTGGTGTAGAATAAGAAAGGGGAGTATGTCAGTAACTCTTCTTAGGTATGTTAGCATTTCCAATTGAAAAGACAAATAACCTAGGTTAATGTTAGTCAACTAGGGTTATCAAGCCAATCAGGTTAGGATCAAGTCATTTTAGTAAATTGTAGTTTTTTTTTTTTTACTCGAGAAGAAAGAATTTTATTGCTTACTAATGGAAAGGCCATCGCCTGAGAGTCCTCAAGTGCTAGGGCAGAGAGCCACGAGGGAACAGCTTCCCACCAACTCTCAAACCTAACCACTAACAGAGAACGTTTCGCCAACACATGGGCGATCCTGTTGCAATCACGTCGCACGTGAGTAAAAATGCAAGAAGAAAATTTAGACGCTAGTTTGGTACAATCCAAAATAACAGAATCACAATCAGCAGAAGAAACTTTGCCGTTAATAGCTTGCACCACTTGCTTCGCATCACCTTCTATCACCACGTGAGTAATCTTCCATTCCTGTGCGAGCGTCAACGCGAGTCGAAAACCCACGGCCTCAATAGTTCGTGGCGAAAAAGACCCAAGGAGAGAATATAGAGCAGCCCCAACAATCACTCCTTCCGAGTTGCGAGCAACAATTCCCATACCTCCACACCCAGCATGCTTGTTCAAAGCGCCATCTACGTTGATCTTAACAAACCCAATTGGAGGGGTCTGCCAGCTTTGCACCGGAACTATTGGGACAGCCAACACCCCACCATTGCCCATTGCCAAAGAAGAGATATACTCCTGCCATGCCCCACGGGCATTACTGAAAATCGTTCCAGGGTCCCAATTTTTACGTTCAAATAGCGCCATGTTTCTTCCTTTCCAAATAGACCTGCAGATGTAAGCCGCAAGCGCTTGAGTTTCCAAATTCTTCTCCGTAGTGTGAGCAGCTTGGGAAAAGGAAAACCACCAAGTTCTGAAATCCAAAGTTTTCCAGTCAGTTGAAGGGTTAAAGAACTGGTTCGCTAAATCCCAAACTGCCCTCAAATCCTTGCACCGAAACAAAATGTGCTCTATGGTTTCGTGCTCTTTATGACACTTCGGACAGAAAAGGTTGATATCCAAGTGCCTCCCCTGCAAATTAGCAAAAGTCGCAATCGCATTATGAAGACAACGCCATATAAAGTGCCGGACTTTGTTAGACGCTGGAATTTTCCATACATCCTTCCATCCCGAGTTGCAAGGACTGGTAGAACTTGGCTCTCCCCTTTCGGTAGACCGTCTGCAGTAATTAAGGGATTTCGCCACATCATAGGCAGACCGGACTGTGAAGGCTCCATTCGTCGTGAAATGCCAAAGCCCTTTGTCGGGTACCCCTTGGGTGCTGACCGGAATGGACAAGATAGAGTCGACATCTGCTGCTACAAACAATTCCTTCACTAAATCTGCCTTCCAAGAGTGTGTATTTTCATCAATGAGCTCGGACACCTTTCGAATCTGTGGCACTACGGTATCAACTACGAGGGGCTGGCTCAAGACTTTAAAGGAGTATGTGCGAGGCGGCCATGGATCAGTCCAAACATCAATCATTTTCCCATCCCCTACTCGCCATCGCCAACCTCTTTTCAGCACTACTTTGCTTGCCGTAATGCTCCTCCAAGCCCACGATGCATTCCCAGGACATGAAGCATCCCAAAAAGAAGAATTAGGAAAATATTTGCCTTTGAATAACTTATGAAATAAGTTTGAATGTCCCTGGAGTAGGCGCCAACCTTGCTTGGCCAAGAGTGCAAGGTTGAAGGAGTGAAGATCACGAAATCCCAGCCCACCTGAGGCTTTGCTTTTAGAAAGCGTGTTCCAACTAACCCAATGAAGCTTATTCTCCACATCCCCCCCCCCCCCCCCCCCCCCCGCTACCCCACCAAAACTTCCGAATGGCACGACAAAGATCTTGACAAACACCTTTGGGTAACAAAAAACACGACATAACATAATTGGGCAAAGCCATAAGAACTGACTTAAGTAAAACTTCCCTACCAGCTTGGTTTAACGAGGATTCCTTCCACCCCTGGAGTCTTGAAAGAACCCTTGCCTTCACATATGCAAAGACTGCCCTCTTGGATCTGCCTATGATGGCTGGAATACCCAAATACATCCCACCTCCTGATTCACATCGAACATTCAAAGCACTCGCTAACTCCTTTTTAGTAACTATAAGTGTATTCGGGCTGAAGAAAATAGTCGATTTATCTCGATTGACCTGATGCTCTTTCATATTTAACCAAGATCTCATTGATGGCATTGCAGTTAGCTGAGGTGGCCTCCCCAAAAATAACGGAGTCATCCGCAAAAAATAAGTGAGAAACAGATGGACAGTGTCTACCAATCTTGATGCCCCTCATATTCCCGGAATGGACAGCTTGTTGGATCAAATAATGAAACCCTTCAGTGCACAAGACAAATAGATATGGAGATAAAGGACACCCTTGCCTAATTCCTCTTTGTGGCTGGAAAAAATCCCCTTTGTCCCCATTCAGTACAACTGCAAATGAGACAGTCTCCACACAACTCATAACCCACCGGATCCACTGCTCTGCAAAGCCCAACTTCCTCATAACCTCTTCAATGTATTTCCACTCTAAACGGTCGTAGGCCTTTGCCATGTCTAGCTTGAGAGCGAACCATCCTAGCTGACCATGGCGCCTATTTTTCAGAGAGTGCATAATCTCATGGGAGATCAAAACATTATCAGAAATTTGCCGGCCCCCAACGAAGGCACTTTGATTTTCACAGATCACAAAAGGTAAGATGTGTCGAAGTCTGTTAGCAAGAATCTTAGTAAATTGCAGTTCAAAAGTCATTCTAGTAAATTAGTCAAGTCAAAATTGGATAAAAACAAGTCACCTCTATTGATTACTAGTCAATTTGACTAATTAAATAATTCGTGGTTTAATTATTAAAATAAAACATTACAGATTTACTTTCGATTTTTTAAATACTTACAAAACTAACGATTTGAATGGTCAAATGTACTATGATAGATTTTATGTTATGTCGTATAAGAAATCACACGATGGAGGATCTTGATCGACGTAAGATAAGATTATATTGCCCTATGGAAAATCGGTCGAAATGTTCGACTCAAATTTGAAGCAGCTAGCTAGATTTGTTCTTGAGATTGGGATACATGCAAGAAAAAAAAAAGAAAAAAAAAAAGGTGAATTTGAAAAATGTCTAAGCAGCCGTGAGACGCAGTCATAGGTTTTAATGAAATGGGAATTGTTCTTTGCTTCTATTATCCTTTAAATATTAGGCATACATTACACAGAGAATGTGGGCTTGACCAACTAATTGAGCCCAATAACAAAATAAACAGGAAAGCCAAAATCAAATATAGCCGTACGTTGCTCCAATTACAAAATCGAGGTATCAACCGTTCAAAAATAAATAAATAATAACGCTCACCCTTATTTCTTTGTTGTAACATCCAACATTTCTCTTAAATATTGAAAGAATTATATCAAACGTAGTGTGGACTGGTTTGATTTGAAAAGAAGACCCGCTAGGGATTGTCTGTTTTATTATTGAGACATTTTTAAAATGAAAAACGATGGAGTCTAGGCTGCCTAGGTATCTCCAAAATGGAGAATTGTATCAAACGTAGTTTGGACTGGTTTGATTTGAAAAGAAGACCCTCTGAAACTATTTAAGGCTGAAAACATGTTTAGGAGAATGCAAGGATTGTTTGGGGAAAAAGTTAAAAAAATTCGACCGGGGGAAAATATCTGACAGAAGACTCCGGGATACTTCCGGAATAGTTTTGAGAAGAAAAACATATTTAGGAGATAGCAATGATCATTTCGAAGAAAATTGAAAATCGTCCAGGACTGAAAATGGTAGCTAGGAGGCTCCGAGATACTTCCAAAAAAAATTTTGAAAAATGAGTTTAGGAGATTACAGAAAGATCATTTGGAAAAAAGATGGGGAAATTCACAAGGGACGAAAATAGCTGATGGAGAGGCCCCAGGATGCTTCAGGAGCTGTTTTGAGATTACTGAGAAAAAAAGTTTGAAAATTTTGCCCAAAATCGAAAATGGCTATTAGGAGTTTCCGGTATGTAAAAAATGCGTTTTTTGAGTTTAGAATACCTGCCTCGTGTAATGTACTCACTCCGTCCCATTTTGTTAGTCCTTTATTCCATTTTGAGACATCATAAAATGTTAGACCCTTTTGAAAAGTGAAAGAATTTTTTTTTAGATTTCCAATTCTAACCCTCATGAATGTTTTAGATAAAAATCAAAAGTTAGAAACAAAGGACAATAATTGAAATTTGAAACAACTTTTTACGGAAATCCTAGAAGGGACAATAGATGCATGTCCCCTTAAATTAAAGCTGGAAATTCCAGAATGGACTAACAAAATGGGATGAAGGAGTAGATTCAATTGAGATAAAGTTGAAAATTTTAGTTCGGGTTCGGCATGGGGCCCATAAGCGCAAAAAAGTGTCGGGAGGCGTTTTTCAGTATGGGATATTGTAGCATCCCCACAGAACCCCCATATGCGCATATCGGTTCTGGCCCGCTCCATTGGTAGTATAGTTATATAGTTGGCATGTTTTGGTTATCAACTACCATTTGCTCTTTGCATCTATTGCGGCATGCTACATGCTACATATATCGATTGTACCCATTGCGCAATACTTAACTATTTAGAGTCGCCACTTAGTGCTAGGAACCAAGAAACCAAACAGAGATTTTGTTTGGCTTCAGAGCCAGGATACAAAAAGAGGAAGGTATTAGGCACCCTCTTTGCCCAACCACAAAGGTTGGCCTCTACTTTACTTTCAGACAATTTTTTTGTGTTGGAAAATTAGTAACACGGGAGTGTATGCATTTTTCAGATTTTATGAAATACAATACATTTTTGTATTTGATGTGTAACCCAATTCTCTATTTCACATCAAAGATAACGAGGAATCTATACATACATAAATATGGAGAACACAAGTAAAATATAATTACAACAATAACACGTAGTTGAGTTATGGGCCCTACGAAGTGCTTAAACTACAAATGATAGGATCCTATGTATTGGAATTTTTCTTTACGAACTACTAAGTTTTTTTTTTCCCCTCTCTTTACGAAGCACTAAGTTTATAACACTAAATTAAAGCCCCAGGGTCTTTGATTTTTACCAAAATCAAAGATTTTAGCAAAGAGTTTTCTCATTTGAAATCACTGTTAATTTTAGCAAATGTTAATTTTATCTAATTTTGTCATTTGACAAACTCTCCCTACGTTTATAACACTAAATTTAAAGCTCTAAAAATATTACCTAGGGTCTTTGGTTAAGAGATAAACAGCAATACAAGGCGAGTTGTTCCAAAATTTACAGTGTAACCTAAGCACCTCTCTTGCCTTGCTCTTCAAGTACTTCTCAGAGTCAGCTTGAAGCACCATGCAAAGCTTCGACACTGCTCCAACCCTCAACATCTCCATCACGACTTCATTTGTTCCAGAAAACCTAGCAACCAAACTCAAAATATGAATTGCCTTATCGTCTACCGCCGGGGAAACCCTCAAAATCCTTTTCGCCACCATTGCAATGCTACCGGCATGCTTCAAAAATTGGGCTCTTCCATCAGCACATGCACATAAGTGAGCCAAAAGACAAAAAATAAGTTCGGTAACTGACTTTTCGGGCTTATTGAGCTCAAGCTCAATGAGCTCAAAAACTGCACCAACTTCAACAATTTTGAATCGATTTCTCCCCCATGGACAAACGTTAATTAGGATGTGCAATGCAGCTTTTGTAGTTTGTA
This sequence comes from Vaccinium vitis-idaea, assembly GCA_963854785.1. NCBI lineage: Eukaryota > Viridiplantae > Streptophyta > Magnoliopsida > Ericales > Ericaceae > Vaccinium > Vaccinium vitis-idaea. Next base: position 29,684,796 of record OY978216.1, on the reverse strand, counting down.
AAGATATATTCTCTCTCACAACGGTCACGATTACATTGAAGAAATTGAGCTTCAGTCGCTCCAAAAGAGTTGAACTCAGAACCTCCGCAAATTTTCCAGTACTAACAAAGCGTTGGTTTTCACGCAAACATGATTTTCCTTTTCCTCCCTGTCTAAACTTAGAACCCATAATATAGACTCAATGAGATCAACATTTTGTTTCACCATCTCTTTAGCTTCCTCTGTCGGAGTCCAAATCAAATGGAGTATTTTCAAGCTTTCCTCGAGACTGTCAGATTTGCCCTCCTTGAAACATCTTATTATCAAAAAAATCATGGCTTTCATCGCACCCGCCTCCACCATGCACACTCTATTCTTTTCACTCTCCTCGGCAATGTCTTTCATTTTCTTGAGGGCCTGTGTGTGAAATTCAGGAATATTGAGGTTCCTAATGAGTTTAATAACGTGGGATCTATGTATAGGTGATTTCGGGGTTGGAATTCGATCGACTCCATTACTAGCATTCAAGACACACCACGATTGGATTAGACGGCGGAGGGTGTGGTTTGGGGTCAGGTCGGAATCTCCAGGCAAGGGTTGTTTTGTGACGGGGCAGGTTGTGTCCTTAGCTGTGGATAACCAGTGCTCGATGCTTTCCCGGTCGTAGGTGATGCCGGAGATAGTTGTAACTGGATCTTTCATGATTTGGAGAGAAATTGGACAAATGAAATATTGAGGCACCTCGATTTCATCCATGTGTAGCTAGCTCGTAAGAAGAATATACCCAAAAGAATGTAAATATATAATGTGAGAGACAGAGGAAAAGAGATATAAGCAATAAAAAAAAATTTAAAGATCGACAAACAAATGCAGACGAAGGGAGTAATATAATTTTCTAGCTAAGAGACGAGGATTTTGAGTGTAAAGCTGAAGATGGAAAATGTTGCTGAGATACAACAATAATAGAGTATGAGAGAGAAAAAGAGAGAGAGAGAGAAGGAAGCTGAATTTTTCAGGTGGTGGGATGGTAAGAGATTGCGGCTTTTATTCATGTGATTTGAGTGCTTTGAAAATTCTAGAAAAAGTAAACTTGTTTTTGTTTTCTCTGCCGTAGGAGTAGTATTCTTTCTTTTTGCAGACTGTTTTGGATTTTTCTTTGGTTTACCAGTCGTACTTTCTCAGCGGTCAACCCAACACGAGCGACAACGTAAAACACGTTGCTCCGACTTTGATTCCATCTCCCAGTTTGGCAAGTGGATTGCCACATGGCAATTTTCCACTGGAGGATTCTGATGGACCCACCATTCAACCCATGTGACGTGGGTTTACTATTACTAGAAGGCTTTTCAAATATTTGAATTGAGATTCTTGGCAATGGTGTGGGCGCTTGGGACTTCAAAATGTACCCCTATTTATGTGAGCCAAATGGTTGTCCGGCTGGTTGGTTGACGGGTTTATTCTCTACACAATTAAATAGCGTTTAATTTTTATGATCAGTACTCAAGGGAGTTATTTCTTGTGAATTTGTTAATCCGACGTGGATTGTCTGCCTTTGACTGCTGAGGAGAAGATTATTTGTGGTGCACATAAGTTAGCCCGAACAATTTAACCGTCGAACCGAAAAAACAAACTACTCATTTACGTGGCTATTAATTCGATGCACGTAATTTTCTCAATTACCAAACCCATGAATTATGGATTGCCAGGAGGACCGTTGTAGCCGCATGAATTTTCTATCTCCAAATATTGACTAAGGATTTGTTGAATATTTCCAGAAAGCTGAGCAAAACCTCATACTTATTGATTGCAGTTGTGTGAAAGTCTTTGAATGGGTGTTGTCGAATTAGAATAAAGGAAAGGACAAGATGATACTAGAATTGAGCAGATAATGCCATAAACAAAAGAATTTGGAATATACAAAATCATATTGTCAAGGTATCATATATTCATTACTCCTTAAATTATTCATCTTTATCTTCGAGTCCAGAATTTAGGTGGGTAGTGTTATTTATTAATCTGTTAATTTCTTTTAGATGAGAATATTTTGTGGGCAATGTTTAAATAATATATGATTTTATGTTACGCATACGCCTCTCTTGTCTTATATAGTATATGATCTGGTGTGTAGAGTTTGGCTTACACACTGAAGATCGGATCATTAGTTCCTATCGAATATATATAAGATTTAGCTCAAAGTCCCAGATGAATTTGTACAGATTAGCGATAGGTCTATAGCCCAATGTTTTAGTAGGTCTTCATTGACTATACGGGATAAAAGTTTAACTCATTGAGCAAGAATGTCTTGGGGTAATTTTCTTTGTATTGAAATTGTGTGTTTTGGCGCGGGCGTTCCACCTACTTTGGTTTTTTGGTTGATGTATGTGAGGAGAATAACTTGCCTTAAAAAGCGTGAAAACTCAAAAAAATCCTAAAAGTCCAAAAGGCCGATTAGTGGTACAGCTCCTTACTATTGTTGACTTTGGTTCATTAACACTCCTTAGGGTCAATAGTTTTAGTGAGTTAGGTTACGACATCGCATGTACGATATCAGTATTGTTCCAGAAACTGACATAATTCAGCATTGGCTTAGGTTAGAATTTTGAGTTCATGCATTGTAAGAGAACGACGTGTCTTGTAAAACGCAATAAGTCAGTTTTTAAGTCAGCTTGGGACTAAATCAGTTTTTGAAACAATTGACGATTCCCCATTGACGAACCTTATAAGTTTCGTTTATGTAAAATCCTAGGTGCATGGATGTTTGCATCCAACATATTGAATAAGTTGAGTTGAAAGTGTATTATAGATGTTAATTGAATATAATTACCGCTAATTAATTTAGTTTAAAATCTGTGTATCTGTAATCTTTACGTGAGCAATAAGTATTTAATTACATGTAGTTCAAAATAGTACTGCAATAGACATATATTTCTCAATTACCAAACCCATGAATAATTATGCACAAAACAAAGCGCCACTCAAATTATGGATTGCCTGGAGGACATTTGCAAGAATTGACTTATCTGCCATCTGAAAATGTTGACTGAGAGATTTGTTGAAAATTTCCGGAAAGATGACCTAAATTAATTATTCCAGTTGTGCGAAAGTCTTTGAATGTGTATTTCCGTACTAGAATAAACAAAAAGACAATGCAAAATGATAAAAAAAAAAATTGAGCATATAATGCCATAAACAAAAAAGAGTAGATTTTACAAAATTTTGGTTCAAAATGAATACTTCCTCCGTTTCTATTTGTTTGTCAACTACGAAAAGTCGTGCCACTTTTCAAATAAAAAAATAAGAGTATTTTCGTGTATCATTTTTTAAAAAAATTTACACCGAATTAAAGTACTCATCGTGTACTTTAATTTGGTGCAAAAAAATTTGAAAAATGATACACGGAAACACTTAATTTTTTGATTTGAAAAAAGGCAAGAGAGAGAGAGAGAGAGAGAGAGAGAGAGTTGGACAAACAAATAGGAATGGAGGGAGTATTATTTAGGGGGTGTTCCACTAAAAAAAAAGTTTTTTTAAAAATCGAGAAAAGTCATTCTCTCATAACACAAAATCTTGGTTCAAAATGAGGAGTATTATTTAGGGGGTGTTCCACTAAAAACAAAAAGTTTTTTTTCAAAAATCGAGATAGGTCATTCTCTCATAATACATCACATAAAAAATCGTGAAAAGCCTATTTATTCTAAACATATCCTTAGCGGAACACCTCTTAAAGTGCAAATGATATATCATTCCACCTTAAAACGATTATCATTAGTGGCAAGTCCAAAATTTTAGGTGGCCAGATAGATCATCTACAAACTTGCATTCGAATAATGAAATATAAAAGAGTAAACTTACATATACCTCCCCTATAGTTTCTGATTATTCAGGGATATTCCCCAGAGGTCTTCAAAACTACAATGACCGAGCCCCTTTTAGACTTTCTCCATAGACTGGGGGGAAATTGCAATGTCCAAATTAAAGGCAAAACATATTATAATCCATTTCCTCAATGAAAATTTTGTGCTTCCTTTTTATCGTGATGACCATCTTATTGTTTAGAACTAAATTTTTACTGGAGTCAAAAGGATGAAATATTCGTACTCTTCTCTTCTTCGCGGTGCCTGTTCTAGCATGAATTTAACAAGTCCAGACTGAGCGCCCGTTAGCCCGAATGCTGCATAAATGAACTACAGGCTAAAAAATGATTGTGAAATTGACTCTCATAATAGGCTCGTGGTCGGTCTTCAATCTCGTTGGATTTAGCAGTTTAGTGACCAAGCAACTAGAAGGTCTCCCATATGTTTATAAATTCCTCTCCTCTCTTATCATTTTGAGAACAAAAAAAAATTTACACCGAATGTAACGACCGGATTTTTTACCCTATTTTTTTTCGAACAACATAAACTCTTTCAAATCAAAATACAAACTCATAGTATACATATCATACAACTTTTAATACACAAACACATACACATATATGTACATGTACAAGCCACATAATACACCACCCTAACACTCCGCCCTTTCCTATCAATCCTACCATCACTCATACCTCGAAAACAAGGACTGAATTTCAGTCCATCATTACCACCCATCATCCCTCACCCTCTCCCTTACACAACTACACCCGAGCTCCCTGATCAACTCATGTCCCCTTTCATCTCTCTCCTTTTTCTACTACACACCCCTCTCACTCCCCATAAAAACCCGAAAAACGTGGCAAGGAGAGAGAGAGAGAGAGAGAGAGAGAGAGAGAGAGACTGTGATCAAGTGGGTGTTTGTTCTAAGTCTTTAATCTCCAAGATATTGTCAAATTCGTGATTACTCCATCTCAAGCTTAGCTACTTTGACCATCCACCATCAAAATTCCGCAAGCTCAAACCCATTCCACCATTGTCATCTTCCTGGATAATTAGAATCAGATACTTGTTTTAAAATACGATAGGGTGAAGTAATTCAATTTAGATATCTGGTTCAGGTTTTTGTCCACTTAAAAAACTTAGCCATAAAGCTTGAAAACCAGAGAACGTTGTTCTCTACTTCCCGTTCCTGCGTCTCTCTCTCTCTCTCTCTCTCTCTCTCTCTCTCTCACACACACACACTGATTTGCCATTTTTGAAATTTATGGGTGATAGAAAAGGTAAGCAATCTTTTCCCAGTGAAGGGAGAAAAAAAAAAAGAGGTAAGCAATACAGGTGTGGGGCAGGGCAGTCTTTGACCACTATTTTGTTGAGGAGCTCGAATCTCCCCGTCTGTATGTGGGGTTTTTTTCTTTATTTGTTTATATCCTGTAACGAGCTTATTTCTTGTAATGGTTAATTTGTTGGGTTTGGTTGTCTCATGGACTTTCACAATTGATGGAGTGTCCCGGGTTTGTACTTCGTACTTCATATGTGATGTAATTGTTCTGTTCTATCGATTGATAAAAATAAATAAATAAATAAATAAATAAAATAAAATAAAAAACAGCTTAGCTACCCAATTGAAAAAAATTGATATATAAAGGAGCCACATAAAATAGCTGCTGCTGCGTGATTAAGATTCTTTCATTCACATCATCCATACCACTTGTGAGTTCCTTAACATAGACAAGTAAAAGGTAAAAAAAAAAAAGCAATTTAAAACATGGAACTGATGCCAAGTCCTTCCACTTTATAGGATTTTAGCAGTAAGAGAGACTAAAGAGGGAAACCTATGCTACTGCTATTACTCGTATTCGTGGACCCCTCATCATTCTATAAGATCCATGGGTATCAAGCAATTCCGATCCGAATAGTGCAGCTCTACACAATAGAATCCCCGGATCCGTTAGTTAAAATGTGTATCGACTTTTCATTTTGAAAGACGCTAGTTCTATTACTAGAATTTAAATATTTTTCTACTCTCTAGAACGACTTATTCTGGCCAAGTGTCCTACTCTTGATGAGTCGTACACTATGTACTTAACACATTGCGGAAAAGAGAAGCTAAAGAAAACTTTACAGATATTAACATAAATGGAGAAATTTATTTCTATGTTTTCCTACCAAAAAATTAATATCCTCTGCTCAATTTTTTACAAGATAATTGAACTGAATTAGAAATGCATTTTTGGTAGATTTAGAACCCTATCATGCAGTACCTTTTATCAATGAAATATATCAACGTTTCATTTACATTTTACATCTATGCGATCAAGTTGCTAGCCCAATTTTCTGCCAACGCCTGTGATGTTAGCTTAATAAATGAGGTCTGGTAAGTTCATTGTACACCACAATGTATTCAACGCTACAGAAGGGGGAAAATGGAAGAATGCACAGGTTAGATCAAACATCGAAATGTCAGCTCACGTCATCACCCCAAGCATCATCCCTCATACTTTGCCTCGAAACTATACGGTTCTTTCTGTCTTCTTCCTGTTTCCTCAGCTCTCTGGACCCAAAGTTTGTGGACGGCAACTTTATTCCCATTCCCTGAGCAATCAGCCTTTGAGCAGTTCTCGCCGATGTCTTGGGCCTTTGACGAGGAGGCTCAAGATCTGCAAAAAAAAAAAGAAGAAAAAGGATTCATGTCATAGAGATCTAATTGGCTTTTCACGTGTTGGTTGTCAGCTACCTAACACAACCCTCCACCTTTATCCGGGCTTGGGACCGGTTGTAAATAATGTAAGACTCTAAGCACGGCACAAGCGGAGTTCACATTTCACGTATAACATAGAAACTACACTTGGATTGGTTTGGTTTGGTTTTCTATTTCCTGTTTATAACAGATAAACTAAAGAGACAGCAAAGAGCAGCCAGAAAGCTTTTTAAAGCGCAAACACTATTGATGCACAACAATTGGAGTCAATAACCAATCTTCATGGGTATCAACTATAAATGGATACCATGTAAGTTCACATTTCACGTATAAAGAAGGCACCAAAACTGTACAAAGCCAAGTTCCCAATAGTTCAACCTTCTTGATAGACACAGCTTGAAACTACACTTAGATCTTCAGCTTAGGGTTAGGATCAGGTACTCCGTAGTCGGGTAGATGAGTTTTGAGATATCGTATGTGAGCCCATTACATGCAGTTACTGAAACGATGCCTACTGCCTGCAAAGCACAATGAGATTATGCAATTCTGTCCAAGGACAGAGCAGTAGAGTGTTGAAGACTTGTCTTGCCCAAGAGGGGAGGGTTCTAGAATTTTGAAGCAAACGTAGATATGGCACTAATTTCCAATCGGAGATAATGATAATCCTTAGCCAGTTTTGTTGACAAAGTGGATCTGGCATGAGTTGGTATCAAGCAGCCTCAAATGCATTTTGACTCTTCTTTTCCCTTAATGCATCTCCAAGCCTGGCTTCAAATTTAGAAATGTAAGATCCTTTTGACATGTTAGTATTAAGATCCTTTTGACATGTTAGTATTTGATATCTATAAAAATGCCCACTCCAACCAATATGCTAAATTTATTAGTTTCGTATTCTTGTACTTTAATCTTGTTTTTATCTTTTATTTTTATTCAATTTTTTAGAGTAAAGTAATCAAAGGAAAACTTTGAGATTTCACTTTTTCACATGTCAAATTTGACATAAGAGAGAAGATGTCAAATTAAACCTTCGCAATTAACATCTTGGTTGGGTTTGGTTCAAATGCCAACTCATCCTAGGTACAATTTGTCAATTTTGGCATCCTTGGTTGGAAATGCTCTTACAAATACATGCATCTTGCAATTGTACGAAATGTCGTAGTATAAGAGAGAGAACTAGTTTGGCTTTTGACATTTTCTGGGGTTTGAGTGTGAGCCATATGTAATTCTCCACCAATAATGAAATCCTTTGCCTGTGGACATAAGCAACTGCCGAACTACGTAAAATACGTATTTGTGCTTATATGTGTGCATGATGAGAATCGGAGGACCCAAATAAATGATATCATACCCAAAGAACGGTGTTCTTCGAAATCTGCCCATACGCCGAAGTGCTTGGATTGCACTTTTGAGCACACCAGTGTGTTTGTCTCATCGAGACAATCTTGAAGAGATAAAGCATATTATAGTACGGTGTCACACGTGTCTCACGGTTGAAAAACTGCATGCACAATTCTTTTCTCAAAGAAGCTCCGTAGCACGGATACAGATGCGTACACAGACACGGAACACAAAATTTCTATAAAAAATGGGGACACGGGGAAACGCTGACCTCTAGGAGTGTCGGTGCTTAATAGCAAAGAAAAAACCTGACCCAAACCCTAGATCTGACTCGAGATCCGACCCTAGTCCAACCCGTATTTGACCCAAACCAAGCCAAGCCGTGTTTTCCATTTAATAACTTTGAACATTGGTCGACAATGCTAACAGCTAGGTTACACAGTCCAGTTTGTTTGCAAATTTTCTTCGTTTGTGCAATTCAATGTGGTTTAGTTTGGATTGAACCCGACTGGTTCAACACTACCTCTCTCCACCCTTTTGGAGAGGTTTCCACTTTTTGGTTTCTCCGGACGCAACCATGGTCTCAGAATTTGGTATTCCGTACTATTGTCGTAGTTCAGAATTTGGTATTCCATACTATTGTCGTAGTACAGAACTTTTGTAATATAAAAACGATCGTTTCAGGCATTTTTGGAATTGGAACTTGGTTTCGGTGGAGCGTTGAATCCATCCCTATGGTATCCGTTAGTGTCTCTTGCAACTACAGGTTGGAAAGACTAGTGTCTTAGCACTATCTTGGGGAAGAAAATGGATTTTTTGGGGTCATGCTGACTCATCTTCTTGCAGGGCAATAGCATTGAAGGTGGAGTCTCCACCGTTTGACCATGAAGTGCAGAGATACGAGAGAAGGAATGCTCCCTCTCTTGACAAGCCTAAGTTCTTGGCTGTATAGAGAGAGGAGAGCTCTCAATTCGGAGGGAACCGAGCATTGGTAGTTGATGTTGCCACAACTAGTTGGAATTTGGTTCTGAAGTTTGCTACAGTTCTCTGAAATTTGGCTCTTTTGTTAGGAGATTGTTCTGGTATATTATGGAATTAGTAAGAGATTGGATATCTGAAGTTGGTTTTGTTTGTTTGGCTTTTCTTTGGTTTTAGATCTCTAGACACTCTTTCATTCGATCTTGTAGAGACTAAGTTTGTTCTGGCTTCTGTTTACGGAACTTAATCACTAGTCACTGCTGTAGCAGATCAGGCTTGAGTTATTATCAACTAGGCATAAATCTATTTGATTCTCCTCTTCCCTAATAAATACATGTATCCCACATTCCCACTATTGTAAGAAGTGTGGTTAAATGTAAGAGAGAATTAGTTTTGGCCTTGTGGCTTCGGTTTTGTAGGGTTTGGGCTTTTACCCATATCTAATTCTCCTCAATATTAAGATCTCAATTCTCTGCAATGACCGAATCGCGTAAATATCTGCTTGTGTGCATGATGAGCTGCTGACCGTCACGATAAAGGAAAACTACAAAAGTGAGCTTTAAGACAGGGAACAATGAAGCCAGTGATGTGAATCGATTTCCCACCAATTAGCAGCATGTACGCATGATGCAAACTAACCTTAATAACTCCCTTGAGTTCAATCCGATATATTGTATCAGAATCAAATTACTCAAGAATGGGACCAGTAGAAGTGAGTATGCAGAAAAGGAGAAACCCAAAGAGCATCTCCACCCAAGCTCCATATCTCCAGCTTTTGGAGTAATAGAATTCAAATGGACTCCAACCAAGCACCATTTTGGAGCTCCAAAATGTAAAAACCTTCATTTTTGGTCTCCAAATGTAGAGACCCAACACAAATATGGAGATGGGTCTCCATTTTTACTTTTCAATATTCATCTTTTCAAAACCCCATTTTACCCATTATCTTTTGATGTCCATCTATATCCCTTACACTTTTTGTTCCATTCTATGTAAAATATAACTTTCATATTATAGATCCGATATTCTTAAAATTGGTACCTTATACTGACAATACCTATAAAAAGAGGCTAATTTCGAATATGTTTTGGAAAAAAAAAAACTCGTCATTCTTTATACTTTTAACTATTCTTAAACAGTTTTTGATTGGTAAAATTTATACCATGCTTGTAATTTTTAAAAAAGGTACTGTACACAAAATTGACAAAATGGTGGGAACTTTTTGGGGTTAATTTTGGAGATAAAAATGGAGATTTTGGGTTGGGGTTGGGGTTGGGGTTGGGGTTGATGTGAAAAGTAAAAATCTCCAAACTTAGTTTTTGATTAAAAAAGTGTACTTTGGGTCTCCAAAATGAAGACTTGGGTTGGAGATGGTCTAAGAATTAGCTATGCAGATCAGTGAAGCCACTTAAGGATAAAAGTTTTTCTAAACGATAGACGCATTGATTTATGATATATGGTGTCTGCCCCATTGTTAACCGGAGTGGGAACACCAATTATAGGAACGGGCACTAATACCGGACTAATTCATCTTATACTCCAGATCCATCAATGGGCTTCGGGCAAACAAAAGTTCAAAACTCCTTTGGATCTGATTAGCAAGCTGTAGGATTAAGAAAACAAAAAAGAAGGATCGCCATCTTTTACCTCTTGGAGGGATTGAGCTCAAGAGCATATCATCTTCATTGAGAACACGAACAATGAAAGCACATTGAATACTGTTGCGTGCCTCCAATGCTGCATTACCATAAAATTGTAAGTTATAATTCTCAAAGTCACTAGAAAACCACACAAAATAAATAGTGCTCAACCGAGAAGCTAGAACAGATGTGCGCACACCCAGACACAAATATCCTGAAAAGGTACTACAAATACTACCTATCCACTCAGGCTCTCACAGTAACACGCACCCTGACTGTGCTTACCTCTGACGTTTACTTTTCCCATTATGTAAGACATCTTAGGTAAATAGCAATATCTCCATTTGATATCAACAGAAATATTGAGGCAGAGATGATGTTATTTTCCCCCATCTTGAAATTCCAAATAAGTAGACAACCAAACCCAAGAGAGAGAGAGAGATTCAAACATGGGCTAAAATTGGTTTTTGTTTCCTTTCTTTCTACAAATACAGAAATATCACGAAGTCCCTTGCAAAGCCAATCGCCCTAGATTCTCGGGTATTCCCCATTACTCTCCTTCCATCGTATCAAGGTATAATTTTGCATGTGGAAAATGCACGTATCAATGACGACGACTGTGCATGTTCACATTCTATATCTTGTTCATTCGCAACACAGTTTCCATGTTCTTCTTCCCTTCCCATGCTTGTAGTTCCCAACATTCTAATTATTAACAAAAAGACGCTACGAAATGAGTGATAGCTTCAGTCAAGTTTCTCACAATTTCACCCCTGCTACATTTGAATTCAGTCTTGCCCTATTCGTCTCCTTCATGTTGAGAACCCTACCTCCATCTTCTAGTTCACAACTGCCCCATTCTTCTCCTTCATGTTGAGAACCCATAGCCATTAACATATTGTTCATATCATGTCAAACTGTCTCTCTCCTTCCCCTCTTCCTTTACCAGCCCTCAAAATCCTCACTATAAACAAATTTCTCATCCTAAATCCAACATTTTGTTTATTGTCCTCTTATTCTTCAATCTCCATATTCTACAAACAACTTAATCCTATGTTGTTCTTTTGCCGGCATTGGCGTCTTCATTTTTTCTATCTTCTCTGTGAGGCAATAAAGTAACATACAAAACACGCAAATGCAAGGAGACGGTACACAGAAAGCAGTGTGTATGCAGGTACAGAGACAGTGAGTTCTATTTAATTATGTCATAGAGAAAAAAATGGGATACCAAGGAGTTACAGGGATAACTTCACCACTTATTTTGTTGTTTTGAGATTACAGGATCAGGAACATAGCAATAGAAATTAAGGGTCATCATCGGGCCGGGCTGGGCCGTTAAAAGTTGAAGCCCAAGCCCAGCCCACGGGCTTGGGCCAATCGGGGGGGCTGGAGTTTTTTTTAAATCTTTTTTTCCTTTACTAATCAAAATTCAAATGGACATGCAAGTATTAATAGTGTAATGGTCAACATGAAAAGAAAACGTCTGTTGTTGCAAGTACAACACTCATTTTCTCATAAAACCTTGTCATATCAAACAAAATATTTCGAAGAAGAATATTTTACAAATGGAAATATAAGCATTTATTGAACACTTTACGGGCTAATATGACCGTACCGAGACAGTGTCAACCGAGCCAATATGGCCGTGCCGAGACAGTGTCAACCAAGCCAATATGACCGTGCCGAGACAGTTTCAACCGAGCCCAATACAACCGTGCCGAGCCCAATATAACCGTGCCGAGTTGGTACGAATTGAATCACAAAGAGGATGAACCGGCGTCTTAGCCGAGACAAGATTGATCCGGACGAGTCACCGAGCCGGGTAAACCCGAAATGACTCGCCGAGACGAGATTGATCCGGACGAGTCATCCAACCCCGGTAAACCTTAATGACTCGCCGAGACGAGATTGATCCGGACGAGTCATCCGAGCCGGGTAAATTCGATGACTCGCCGAGACATGATTGATCGGGACGAGTCACCCGAGCCGGGTAAACCCAAAGTGACTCACGGGGAATGCGGAAGACAATTCAACCGACACGTCATGGATGACGTCATCCGAGGCGGTTACCGTGCGTGACTAGCTTGTGACGGCATGTGCACGTAACCGTGTCCCGCATACGTCATCGTGACGATTCCTGACCGATTACGACATGTGTCACGCTGTGACTCGTAGCATGCACATGCAATCAAAACTAACTTGGCTTGTGACATAGTGTAACGTCATCCAAACCAAATTACCGATTTGCACCTGAGCTTGGAGCCCAAGTCAGGGGAGCCTATATAAAGGAAGAGAGGGGAGCCCTAGAAGGTACACAACACATTAAACTCCATTTCTCTCTTCTTCATTGGTACTTCTCTCTCTAAGTATTCTCACTAGACCGTCAGAGTGCCTTCCCTGGCCAACTTTCGGCTAGGTTGGGCGATAACGGCGGGTGTTTCTTGTACAGAGGTACCGAGAGAGTCAAATCTCATTGCTACGGTGGAAAAGAGCCAACTCAGGAGGGTCATTTGGAGCTGGTCACCACACATAGTATACCCCCATTTTGAAATTAGATAAGGAAATCTTTAATGCAAGCTAATGACTTAGACCGCATATTCAGCTACATACTGTGTATTTCAAGTTAAACGGATGGGAATAAAGGAGGAAACCATGTGGAGGGTAACAACTTAGACCGCATATGCAGTATATGGTATGTATGTCAAGTTGAACTATCATATCTGAGAATATGCAATAGCATCACATAGCAATTTCACAAGAAAACTCTTCCCAAATAGAATTTCCAATTGAAGTAGCAAAAACTCATCCATTTCTACAATGTTGCACCACCATGCAAGTGGAAATCTGAAGTTCTAAATAATCTGTTACAAAGAAGACAAAATGCACCTCTAAGGGCATCCTATTCAAAGAGGAGTCAATGCACGTGTAAACGACCGACGAACCATTCAGCTAAGTACCAGTATGGATAAATGTGAAGTTCCAGAGAGAGAGTGTGTGAAACGTATTTTCTCATAGATTACCAAATGTTAGGGCTATACAAAACTATGTATAATAGAATAAAATACAATGACTAAACTACCCCTAGGAAATATATACATAACAAACTGACCCCTAACTTATAAGTACTGCCGTCGTCGATGGTGATTGGATAAAACCCAGTGGGTTTCGGAGGTAACCCAGTTGACTGAACCAACCCAGATCGAAGAAACACTTGATCTTCAGAAAAGTGACCTAGCCATACCATACTCGATCGTCAGAAAAATGACAAACAACAATCTCTATACTCGATCTACTGGAAGAAACACTACCGATTGAAGAATCGCAGCTCTGATACCATGTGAAGTTCCACAGCAAGACAGTGTGTCAAACGTATTTTCTCATAGATTACCAAATGCTAGGGCTATAGAAAACTATGTATAAGAGAATAAACTGCAATGACTGAACTACCACTAGGAAATATATACATAACAAACTGACCCCTAACTTTTGACTTAACAATAAAACAGAGAAGTTTCCGACAAACCCATACCACAACATCAAGCAAATGATGTACGCTACAGACACAGTGCTACAAAAATAGAACTCAATATACTAACTAGTCCTGACCATCAGAGTTCAACGAGCTAGCAATGCTTGATCCATATTAACATAACATCACCTTGGTATAAACACCATAAATGCACAAAAGAATGACACATCAACACACAGCAAAACTTAATTTATGAAAGCATTCTCAATTTGATATACAATTTGGGATCTAAAACTCAAAAAGTAATGGTAGAAGTAGCATTACCAATCGGAGGCGTTCTAAAGACTGCAAGAGCAACAGTATCGTTCACCCAGCGAATCACAAATCCACGGTCCTTGAAGTTCTTCAAAAGGTTCTCTAGGTCACCAGTTCTAGTGCTAGGCGGAAAGTCCTCAAGAACAAGAACATGTCGCGTGCCATATTTCACTGAATTCATAGAGGCACCATTTCAGAGTACTTCAAAATAAAATGCCCACACAACTGTGCAACACTTTTTACTACACAGTACACACCAAAAATGTAATTCGGAAAACAGTAGTCAGGAGCAATGAAGTGCAACAGAGAGGGCAGCCTTTATGATCACCTTTCTTTATCTTTTTTGTTTTTTGTTAATTACAGAACATGAATATAAGTAACATACATGGCAGAAGGATGAGAACTTTTACGAAGAAGAAGCAGAGCACCACAAAATTAGAATAGATTCTCAAATTCCAGATAACACATCCATAAAAGGAACACAAGCAAAAGAGGATTAACACAAAAGCCTTTGCACCAAAACTGAAAACTATGCACTAGAGCCCTTTAATCTTCTGAATATCATTATCTAAATCCTCAAAAGTAAGATTTTTTGATGATTCGTCTCTCTCCAAAGACATCACATAAGACATGGAGGAGCACCGTGTATTCCTTCTTCTTCCTCCTTCTAAACTTGCCTTTCCAACTCCTCAATAGTTAAAGAACTGAATCTGGCATAACTTACTGAATTAAAGAAAAAAGTGACAAAAAACAAACATCAGAGCTCCCAAACAACCTCACACTGGATAAGCAAATGATCTACGGTCAACTCCACCTCATGGCAGAATCTGCACTTGCAACCAAGCCCAAACCCACTCTTCATCAAACCGTCACAAGTCCGCACGGAATCCAAAGAGTCAGCCCAACCAAAAAAAGAAACCACATTTGTTGTAGCTCAGTCTTTAAAGCAGCCTTGGACAAAATTCGGACCCTGTCTCTCTCCAACACAGCCAAGGCAAGGACTTCCACCCCATTTATCCCCAGTATTTCAGGATTTGTAGAGTTCTCACCCCTCTAGTGATTTTTAGTATGACCCTTGTTTTCCTTGTCTTTGCACTGTTTTAAAGGAAATGACCATGAGTTCGAGATGAATGGGGTGGCCATGAAGAGAGTGATGGTTGATCCTGACTCCGCAGTCAATCACATACCTATGTCCACTGTTGAAGCGCTAGGCATTCCCAAAGAAAACATTGGAGGAGCACCTATCGAGGTATATTATTTAGTTCAAATTGGCAAATCCATTTCTGTAGGAATGGGATGGTCAGAGTCAATTGCAACATTGGACCTTTCAAGAGTTTGATAGAGTTCCAGGTTGTTTTTGCACCGACGAAATATCACGCTCTTCTGGGCAGACCATAGATTCATAAATACCAAACGGTCCCATCGACATACCATCAATGTATTAAAGGTAGAATCAAAGGAAAAGAGGTTCAATATGGAGACTAGTACTACTATGATCCAAAAAAAATTCCTATGCATCCTACTCGTTTTTCCTATACTTGGCATAATTGCTCTTGTATGTTATGTATTTTTGCTAAAAGGCAGTTGAAAGAAAGAAACGGATCTTGTTGTCATGCTTTTCTTTGATAGGTTAAATAAGAACGAGATTTAACAAAATCCTTGTAATGTCCTTACAACTACCACATTGAACAGGGTTCATTATTCTTCAAATCTTCACACAATTACTGAGTATGGGGCTGTAGAACGTTAACCATCTCCACATAGAAATCGCATTGTCTGGGTAAGTATGAGAAGACTGAAGCATAACTGACCATTTCCGTTCCCTCCACCACAAATCCATTTCAAAGGAACCACAGATGAAAGGATCTCTTTGATTTGAAAGCAAGACAAATTGCAATTAAAGTAACAATAAAGTCACATTTCTTATTATCTTTCTTCCTTGTTCATTTACATGTTTTCCTACTTTGTTGGAAGAAACCTCAGGTGTCATAACCTCCTATTTGGGAGCCAAATATACTCTTAAGAATTCCCGATTTAGAGCAAGAATCTAGTTAGGACCACCTTTCCATAGAGAAAGAAACGAGTTCCTAACCAATTACAAACTCCCATAACGTACATAACTTGCTCTGAGATCCATGAGACAAAATGACAAGCATCATTCACCCATATTACCAACCCAATAACACCAATAACTTCTTTGATGTAAGAATATCCAAAATACATATATTAGCAGAAATTTTAGTATGATGTTTTAAGGTCTCTGACAAGATAATGTGCTCTTGAACCCCAGGGCCATTATGTCTTTGTCAATCATATGGTGGGATGTTCCATGAGTGGAACAAGACGTATGCCACGTTATCGTGCGCACACAACACTAGTACGCAGATGGATAACCTGCAATATGCTTAAAAAGGTAGCCTTTTGCAGGGAAAATTTATTAACGTTCTCACAGGTTTCTCTCCATAGTTTCTCCATAATAATTTGGATCAGAAGGAAATAAAATTCATAGTTTCAACTCCAGGATTTGGAGTTTTTTGCCTTCTCCCTTATTCATTCAAACCACAATGAAGTAATTGCCCGCTAAAGAATCATGTCAATTGTCAAGTGTGTATTGTTGAATGACTCCAATTAATCAAGAGTCTGTACTGTTTCACAGCAATAGTTTCATCATTTATCAGTAAATGTCCCACTACCATGAACTTGAACAGAATTAAAAAGATAAAGCGAGAACACAAAAATTGAATTAGCAAAATATACGTGACAGGATCTGATAAACCAACCCCAACCGAGCCTTAAATACCCCATTTATACAAAATAGTCAAGGGATCGATGATCATAGAAATGAAGGGATCAACCAACATGCCAGGATTTTGATGTGAGTGTTTAACGTTTGAATAGATGACTTACATTTTATTCCTTGTATATCTCCGTCTGAACTATGACACACAACTTCATTTTCTGAATAATCAACAAACCCATCAGACTCCTGATTGGCATACAAGCCGTGGCTCGTGTATTGGAACTTCCCCCTTCCACGCCGCTTAGGAGTTTGTTCTTTTGTATTTTCCAGTGACAGTTTTGAGATTTCGGCTAAGCCTGGTGGAGAAAGTAATTCCTCTGGAGCACGATCTGCAATGGCTTCCCAATCTGCAATTTCTAGAATGTTAGTTCATGATATTCATTAACTATTATCTTGGCAAATAATTATTGGTAATTAGAAGAGTAATGCTGTATCAGTAGAGACATCAAATGGATGGATGTAGACCTTGTTAGGGAGAGTAGCATAAATCGATCCCTCAATTAGTGTTTTTCTCTTGCATTTTCATGGAGGTAAATTTCATGACAGCAAGCGCAGGCATTGATTATTTTCATGGAGGTAAATCTCATGACTTGAGCAAGCGCAGGCACTGATTAAGTGCAGCTATCGGTAATATATGGATAATTGTCGGGAATTCTTTTCAAGTCTCGTAGTATGTTGTTGATTGGAAAAGAGCTCTGTTTGCAAATAGTGTCCAAAATTCTAGCTTATATGGAATTTAGGTTGTTCTCTGGTTGGTGTAGTCAGCACCGCCACACTTCTTTCCCTTTTCCTGTTGGCTAGAAGCTAGATCCATAGACCTTTCGACCGGTACAATACTTGCACTTTATTTCCTAATAAGCAGGTAAACACTATTTTCTGCATCAGACATTGGCTCCAAGTATTTGGTACCCAGTAGATTGAGTTGAAAATTGGTACCAGTAGATTGAGTTTATTTTCAACACCTAAAACCATCAGCAACTAGTTGGATTCATCAACATGATGTTCAGGTTTAAGGAGGTCCGATTGGTTCAGGACTTGCCACAATCACATAGCACCATCACTCGCAAACTTATTGGAATGATAGCAGTAAATTAGTAATAGATGTGGTTGAATTTCATTCCAGGGTGCTTTTACAACTAATTATGCGTCCTTTTATTATTGCATAAATGTCATTGACACCCTCTGAGGTTCACGTATGAGAAATAACAATAACCTCCCCATGGTATCTATGTGTGTTTCACTATCTGTCAGCACAAGTGATGGAATGAGCCGAAAGTGACTTATATCTAGAAATTCACCCTATCATTTACCCTATAAGGTTTGCCTTAAAGACGGATACCCCCTCACGTATGAAAAATAACAATAAACTCCCTGTGGTTTCTATGTGTGCTTCACTGTCTATGCAAAAAAGTGATGGAATGAGCCGAAAGTGACTTGTATCTAAAACTTCACCCTTTCTAATAATAACAAGTAATACTCCCTCCCATTCCAAATCGCTCGTCCCTTCTACTATTTTGGGATGTTCCCAATTGTTAGTCATCTTTGAAAAGTCAAAACAAAATGTATTCAATCTTCCAAAATAGTCCCTTTATCAATAACAATGATGTCATTCAAAAGTTTGAATCTAAGGGCATTGTTGGAAATAGAAGTATCTTTTTAAGTGCGAATGCATTTGTTGCATGTCTGCTTAAAAAGTTGGAATTCCCATAAAGGACCAACTTGGAACAAAGAGAGTAAAAAACTGTCAACTCTCACTTTTTTTTTTTTTTTTTAGTCGAAATGACCCATTGGAGGAGCTGTTTTGATAAAAAAGAAACTATTTATTTTTTACTATTCAAAAGAACTATTATTTGTCAAAAAGGACAAATTTATTGCTTTTGGGTAAAAAAAAAATGAGAATGGGATCTTCTTATTATTTACTCTATTACTAAAAAATGATGAATTTGATAACATAAGACACTTTTGGCTAATTCTATCACGTTTTTGGTCGAAAGCTGTTGGTTGGATGTCGAAGAAATAAACATGGAAACCACAAGGGATTTATAGTCACTTCTCGTACATGAAAGGGTATCTGTCATTAAGGCAAACCCCAAAGGGTGCCCGTGAAATTTTGCCCTTTATTATTTTGGTAACGATTGAGAAGAGGGAAAAACAATACCTAAACAAATAGAGAGAAAAATGTATAATTGATCATTCTGCTATTGTTATCTTTTGAATATCCCTCTGCATATTGCCATATTGCAATGCAAAGTGAAGAAAAAAATGTGGATGTCTTGTTTGAAAAAATTGGACAAAAGGCCAAGTGCCAAACATAGGTGGAATAATGAAATGCCTTCAGGGGCAAGACAATCAATTGAGTGAGCCATTAATATTTGACCAATGCTCTTCAAAATGCAAGACATGAAGGATTACACCACAAAATAGTCCTTGTACTATTAGTCTCCGAATAAGAAACCACACTATCAAACAAGGCCTTATGGGTCTAGCCGCCCACAGGTATATGTAGACATATAGACATCCATTTCATCCAGAGTGTGTCATATGTAGATTCTGAGAAGTGGATTTTACAAACTATTGTCTAACTGGGTGAAATTATAGTAGGTGGCCTATTGTGCATAGCTTGGTTTTGCTTTTGCAATATAGCGTTCTTGTTTTTGTTAGCAAGTACAGTGCTAATCTCCACTCACAAGGCTAGGCTAGTTAAAAGGACAAGAAAAAATAGACTCCTAAAGAAGGCAATCACCAGTAATTGACAACAAAACCTCAACTACCTAGACTAAAACTTAGACTTGAAAATCATTAGCCATTTGTATGTGAAAATTTATTCAAACGGAAATTAATATCAAAATAAAGTCTGAGGCAACAACTAACTAGATATAACACGAGAAGAAAAAAATAGTACTAAAAGTGAATAGTTGTAGGGAATTTGTTCATTCTGAGAGTGCCTTTCACAAAAGTACCTACCAAGGTCCAACACCAACAGTTGAAAATTGTTAAGTAAAATGCTGAAACCAAATATCAAAGACAGATTTGTACCATCATCCGGACATTCGTTGCAAGGGACACCATCCTTGGGCAATGTTGATGATTTTCCATCATTCCCTTCACAATAGAATATTAGAACCAGTACCCATTAATTACATAAATACTCAATTATTGTCCAGAAAAGATGTCAGGCAGCAAACTGGAACTTTGAATCATAAATAAGTCAATGCCACAAGTATACCAGGTCTATCTACAAATGATCATACTGATAACAACGAAAAAACAAACAAACCAAAATAAGCCAATGCCACAGGTATACCAGGTCTATCTACAAATCATCATACTGATAAAAAAAAAAAATAGAAAACACACCATCCTCATTTAATGGCCCTTCACAAGCTGAAGCATCATAAGGTGCAACATCATTTTTACCCAAGTCCTTTGCAGTTTTTCTATCCCTGGAAAATACAAAACAACGTCAGAAACAAAGGCTAGCACTTGGCATTCAAAACCTAGGGGGAAAAACAAAGGAGAATCTCGAACTTTTGATTGCATATAACGTAAAAAAAAAAAAAAAAAAAAGGCGCCACGAACAAACTTTCAGAACTTTAAATTATTTCCATCTCCTCAATTTTCTCGGCAATCAAACAGAGAATACAAGCTGTACTGTAGAAAGTGCCTGACTCTTGACAAAACAAAAAAATTGGGGAAAACGAAGAAAATAATCTCACACGTCTAAGTAGAAAGACCAAAGAAAGCAAAACCTTAGAGGTGGAGAGAGAGTGGGGTCTCTCAAGAGTAGAGCGCGAGATCGAGCCTCGTCGGCCTTGAGAGAGAAGCCTTTGGTGGAGTAGAGCTTGGCCAAGTCGAACAGAGCGGAGGATAGTTGGAGATGATGATCTGATTGCGATGAATTTATTAGGGTTTGGAATTTGGAGGCCACAGATTCGAGATGGGAGATAGCTCCTTCGACATCTCCTTGGTGAATGAGGTCTTCAACGGATTCGCTCCAGTTGCTCTCTTCTCTTTCCATTGCTGTTAAGAAAGATCAACGTGCACAACTCCAGAGTTTTGTTCTTCAGATGATTTTTGTGATATAAAATTTCAGATTTTACGACACTTTAATCTTAATACATAAAATGTAAAAGTGATTATTTTATGAGATTTTCATAAAATTCTCCTAAAATTTATAAAAAAAACCACTACATTTTATCATTTGGAAAAATATCTCAATTTTACCACTCCTCTATAAAATGTTCATTTTATCATATTTTCATAAAATGAACATAAAATTTATAGAAAAACAAGGCCAAAAGTAGGATATTTTATCAGAAAAAATAACATGTAGTAATGATTAAAAGCAAGTTAAAAGTAGGTATAAAAAGAGATTAAAAGCAAGTTAAAAGTAGGTATAAAAAGATTCTCTTAATTATGTATTCATCCTAGTCAGCCATTAAATGAGTTAGTACCAAGGTTCTGAATCTCGTACCGGTTAGGGTACCGGTTTTCCTACTGGTACGGTACGGTACCGGTACCGGCCTGTTCTCGGTACCGTTCCTGATTTAGCGCTATTACAATTATATATAATTACAAATATATATTTTGTAGCATATTTTATACAAAATATTTTTTTTATGACATATTTTATACAAAATATATTTTTATGACATGTTTTACACAAAATATATATTTTTAGAACATCTTATACAAAAAAAATAAAAATTTTACATCAGTTTTTTTCATAGTAGCGAGTAACTAGAGCCTCATTTTTGGTGTACCAAAAAATTAGTAACTAAAAGCCCAAGGCCCAACCTTACACAACATTATAAGCAGCACTACCCTAATGTATACCCTAGAACGAACTTACAGAAGTAACAGAACACAAACAGCCGCAGCAGCAGATCAAAAAAGAAGCAGAGGCGCAGAGCGCTGTTGGTCTCCACCGATGGAGAGATGTCGCCATTAGGTCTCTCCCTCAGTCCCTCTCCTTCTCTCGATCTCGCTGTCTCTCACTCTCTCTATCTCTCTCGATCTGCAACACTATATATGAACTTGTTTTCGAAAAATTTACGATCTGCAAAATCTCGGCCGGTACTGCCGGTACCTGTGTACCGTCCGGTATCGTCCGGAATGGCCGGAACCTCCCGGTATTGGCCGGAATTGAGGACGGGACGGTATTAGGGGGTGACCTTACCGGTTTCATGAAAATCCGGTACGGTACGAGATTCACAACCTTGGTTAGTACTGTTTTGTCATCTTAACATTTTAAGAAAAATCATTACTTCCCCTCATTTGAAACAAAAACCATTCAAGCTATGGCGCCACTGCTTTATGCGATGGCCTTTCTTTCATCTTCCTCACGTGTGAATCGATGTTCAAATTGGGGTTCAGAGACGTTAAAGGAGATGGATCAGCAATGGCAGTAGGATAGGGCAGTAGCTAATGGAGAGTGTTCAAGGGGTTAGCAGTCGGCGATGATAGTATGATAGGGCGGCAGAGAGGGTTACAGGGGCTTGTCGGTTGTCCCCAATTTCTTCTTTTCACAACGTTAGATTTGACCTTCTCCACATGTATTATATGATTGTGAAATTGTTCCATCTCTTTGAGGCGACGGCGGCATTTAATGGATTTGGTATTATCCATCTAATGGTTGCATTTTTCATGGTATTTGGTATTATCCATCTAATGGCTTGTGTTTTGTTTTTTTAATCATTAAGCAGCTGCTTGTTGTGATGGAAAAACAGGAGGGTTAGAAAACCTAATAAATTTCAAAATTGATTTGTTGAAAAAAAAAATTGGGGTATTTGAATGTTGTTATTGTGGTCAATTTAGTGAAATGATCTATTTGAAGATTCAAATAGTAAATTTCAAAAATGATAAGTTTAGAAAACATGATAAATTTAATGTTGGTCTTGCATTCATGTATTTGTAACGCCCTATATTTTGGGAAACGTTATTTATTATTACAACTTAAATGTTTAAACATTAGTAACAATAATAAAAAGTTTAATACATATAATCTATCTTCCACAGATTACAAAAAGGCTGACCGGGTAAACTTTACGGCTTCTCAAATTCCTCTGCCTGGTTGTTCCCCATATCAGCAGCTCATCTGGCTCCGAGTTCTCCATAATACTCCTCCTATTCATCGCGATAATCTAGCATAATACGTCAGAGTCGCAAAGCAACATCATAGTATTATGCCATGGTTACACAAGTGCAACACCGTGAGCGGGGACACCCAGTAGATAGTTCTACCCAAACATTAAACTAGCAATTCTAGGACAATATAGTAGGTGGCAGAATATCATTGAAAATCATTTATTGAAAACACTAATTTCATGCGTGTCCACAAATCAGTGTCAAATCAAATCAGAGTGCAGCTTAATAAAATCCGTGTCTTGTATCATTTTCAAAATCAAAGTGCAGTGTCACTATCTCGTATCAATTTCTCATAGCAGCATTCTTCTTCAAATTTCATCCAGATCAACATATCCCATCACTCGAAAGTTATTGGCCCGTTCTACTTACCATTTCTAACAGTCACCAATCTTTCTGCTCGAAGTCCGAACTGTCTAATATCACTGAACTTAACCAGTCTGTTTATAAGGTCCGTCCACTCCACGTCTCACACGACATAGTCCCGGCTGTCTTATATCACTGAACTTAACTGTTTATAAGGGTCGTCCCCTACGTGTTGCCCCGCTGAGTCCTAACCACCAAGTTCTTCCCGTGGAACTTGGAGCTGCACTCAAACGGCACTATCGTATCAATCATTCACCACACCATCATTTTCATTTTCATTCTCACCTTTATTTCTCGTCATGAAATCAATCGTTCCTTTTCTCGAAAAACGTGTTGTGACGTATCGTCTCGTGAATCGTGCACATGCCATGAATCTCGTAAAAATCTTTCGTACGCAAATTGTTTCTCGAAAATCATGTCACTTTAAGTATAAAAAAAAACCCTTTCTTGTAAAATGTGTCGCTTTAAGTCAAAATCTCCTTCTCGTAAATGTTTTACTTAAAGTCAAAACTTCTTTTTAGTGACCTTCTCTCGACAATAGAATAACTAGGACAGTCCCAGATCGGATGCCCGGACGAATCCAGTTAGAATCACCATTCCTTTCTTAGTCAGCGCGAAGCTTGACTTTTTGACAAACTATCAAGGGTGTTATAGCCTTTGGTTCACAGCCTCAATCAAGTCAAAACATTTGTACAGTACCTTTAGAAAATTTTCGTATCGTTCGAAAAGCTTTTTCGTTCTGAAAATTAGTCAGGCATTATAACGGTGTGATTTTGATGAGTCAATTTCAAATCGTGCATTATAACGACTATGTGTGTTTTTAAAGAGTCATCTTCCATATTATCGCTAATTATCCACCATAATTTAGACTAGTCATTTCTAATCACGTTTAAGCATTATAACAACATGATTTAAAAGTAAATATGAAACACTAATCTTGGATTAGGATAAAGTATCTACCTTAATCCGAGATTAGTCGGAGCTAATTAGCTAGGTTGATTCCGACGGCGTAACAACTACGTGACTTTCACTCGAACTTCCTTCCTCCTAACTTTTCTACTACTTTAGGATCGTAGGGTGGTCGAAGTGGTGGAGGGTGGTGGTTGGAGGTTGAGTTTCACGAAGAACACATGGTTTTTCTCAAGAACACATGAAAACTACGAAGGTGGTATGTGTTGAGGTTTTGGTGTGAATTTCCCAATGGGGAAAGGTTCTATTTATAGGCAAAAATCAAGGCCACTCCCCCTACCTCTTTGTGCCGTCCTCTCTCTCTCTCTCTCTCTCTCTCTATATATATATATATATATATATATATATATATATGTGTGTGTGTGTGTGTGTGTGTGTGTGTTCAAAAATTTCCATTAAAGGAAAGAAATAAGCATCATAGGTAGGTTAGGCCTTGTCTCCATAGGTTTTTAAGTTGTTTGTCTCTAGGAAATTTCTAGGAAGCTCACTAATTGGTGACATAAAAGTGTTCTAGTAAAGTTGGTTTGTGCATGGCCACCTTGGTGTGGGGAGTTTTGGGTACTAATTATACACATGTAACTAGTCATGGGGTGTTTTTTTTTTTTTTTTTATCAATAAAAGAAGATTTATAAAAGACACTCGATAAGGGTACATCGAGAAGGGAGAGGGGGAGGGACATTCAACCAAGGTTGAAAGAAGGAAAGAGAAGAAAAAGAAAACAGCCAAAACAAGAAACTACAGAATAGCAGCCAAAAATGGAAACTCCCAAAGAAGCCAAAACCAAAACAAGCACCGCCAAACCGCAAAAGCCCCACTAAGAACAGCCCTAAAAGCCAACAATCCGACCGACTTCAACCCTAACCACACGCAAACGTCGCTGCGACCCTCCAGCAAAATTCAAAAGATCATTTACCTCTAAATAGATTCGTCCCATTTCCTAGCCATTTGAGAGTATGCTTGCAATTCATCTTCAATCATTTCCTTTAAAACTAATTCATCATTTGGACGAAGATTAATTGCAAGATTATTTCCAGTGGCCATTGTTGCAATAGATTCTTCCTCTTTATCTTTGCTGCTAACTTCCTCTTGAGTCTTATGCATGGATCCAAACTCAAAGAGCCAACTATCCCCAAAAGAAAGAGGTCCAGGGCCAAGAGGAGACTTATCATTTGAACTTAAATTCTTCAAATCTAGCTTTAACCCCCTTGAGCAACTCTCTTTTTTGTCAAGCTATGTGGCCTGGAAAAAAGAGTTGCTTTCAGAGGACAAGGTCTCCATATGGAAATAGATTTCTTGCGACCCCTTTGCTTTGACCGGCTTTTCTTCTTATGGCGCTTGAGTTCCACATAATTAATTAGAGGATCTGCAGAAATAAGATCTAAGGAATGGCAATCATCATCATCTGCTGATTGAATAGGGTCACTATCTTCAGAGCTCATGCGAACTCGAAACGATTTAACCCCTATGTCTTTGCCTGGAAAGGAGTGGGCAAAAGACTCCATCACCAACGAGTCTAAACCCACCAATGAGTCTAATCTATGAAGAGAATTAGAAACTTCTTCAGATTCCTTTTCCAAAGTATGAGCCTCCTTTGGGTCCTTTGGAACCTGTGAAAGCTGATCTTCATTTACACTCACAGAGTCTATCCCAAAAACTTTGGCATTCTCCGAAAGAAAATTGCTAGATTCCACCTTTCCGAAAAAACCTTCCTCCTCGATTCTGACAAGGTATCTTATCCCATCTACGACTAGTTCAACGACCCCTTCTATCCTCTGCGTTTGGTCAATAGCAATAAAAAATCTGCCCTTTTCGTATGAACCTCCTCGCAAGGTGTTCTCGTCCACCTTAAGAAAGTCTCCCTAGATACTGCCAATCTCTTTGAAAGTTTGCGAGGACCAAGCGCTAAGTGGCATTCCAAAGCAAGAAATCCAAACAAATCTCTCCTCATTGGCATGCTTGCCGTTCCAAGATTTGATATCTTCGAACCAGTTCATCACCCATTTTTCTTTAATAATCTTATCTCTGATACCTTCATTGGCAAAAGTTATAACTACATACCTTCCGCCAATCGCTTTAATTTGGACGTCATGAACTTTCTGAAAATTAAAGACACTCTCCAGATCTTTTGTAGAAAGGAGCTTTCGGATCTTCGCTATGGCGCTCCTGTATAGCCATCCATTACCAATAGAGAGACACTGAATACTTTTCCTTGCATTTTGCTCTCCAAGGTGTTCCACCCCTTTAGTAACTTGTGCGTAAGTTTTCCTGTCCTTGATAAGTCTCTGCTGCGAGTAATCCAAATTCTGACCTGGCACATATGTTTTTGATCCCTGTTCGATTTTGTGCCCCATTTCGGCTTTAAGATTAACTTCTTCTCTATTAGAATTAGACGAAATAGGCCTATTCCTTTTAGCCTCAAAGGAAGCAAACTTAACAAAAAGTTTCTTATCATCAAGCCATATGCCGTTAGTCCGAAGAATGGCCAAGTCAGTCGAGACTGGACAATCGTACCTAATGAAGCCAAATCTATTACCCATTGCTTTGATCCTTTTCTCCGGAAAGAAGACATCTTTGACAACCCCAAACTTATTGAACATCATCTTCAATCATGGCTGACTAGTGTCTTCAGGAAGGTTATCCACAAAAAGGGTAATAAGAGGTTTTCCGGAATGAATAATACCTCTATGTCTCGAGTGATTATGGATGACAGGGATCCAACCTTCATCAGCAGCTTATTTATCGACACGAGAAGGCATTGAGAGGACCTTGGCCTTTACATCAAGCTAGAACCCACGACCTTGAGAGAGATAGAAAGATGCACTATAGCTGATGAGGCGAAAGTCATTGAGGACTAGTCACAAACATCTAGAGTGCAATGGAGAATACTTACAAGCTTGGAAATACAACCACCTTGACTATTCCAAGCAACCCAAGCCAGATTGATAGCAAAAGAAGGAAGAAAGAAACCGAATGAAGCCAAAATGACCCCAAAAGAGACAATTCAAAGCTGGCTTGGATGCAAATCTGGCAGGAATGGAGGCGAAGCCCACTGGATTTGCAGATCTGAGAAACGCAGGAATATAACTGGAAAGAAGAGGGTTGGGAGAAGACGAGAAAGGGAGAGAGAGATGATTTCAGATCAGCGGTGGGGAGGGTAGACATGGAAGGCGGCTAGGGTTCCACCAAATTGCCATTTCCATTCTCCACCTCCAATGTTTTCGGCTAGGGTTCCACCAAATTGCCAATGTTTTCAGAGATGTTTACTAGTTATTGAGCATAACTAGTCATGGGGTGTTATAACTATATATACATATTTATGAATATATATATATATATATATATATATATATATATATATATATAGCTATAAATACATAGGTTTAGCTAGGTTACTATTTGGAAATAAGTATATATTCCCTCATTTATTAGGGAATATATTTCCTATTTATGAGGGGAAAAATACCCTTTAAATTTGGTTTTGTGGGCTAAAAAAAAATACAAATTAGTGTAATACAAAAGTGTATATAGGGCTACTAACTTTAGGGAGACAAATGGGTGTTTTCTAAAATCCTTAGGTTGATGCAGTAACTTTAGGGGGGTAATAGTGTTATTTTGTGTCCTTAGTGTTAGTGAGTCTATAAATAGGTGTGTGAGTCTTTCATTTAGGTAGTTTTTGATAATTTGATTAAAGAATATTGAGAGCTTTTGCTCCTTGTATCCCATTTGGGATCCTCTATCTCTTAATTAAATCTATCCTATATTTTGGTTTGCATCATTTGGTAGTCTATCCTATATTAACTTGAGGACAAGTTGTTTTCTTTAGAGGGGGAGTCCTGATGTAGTAACTTAAGAGGGGGGGGGGGGGGGGGGGTAATAGTGTAATTTTGTGTCCTTAGTATTCGTGGGTCTATAAACAGGTGTGTGAGTCTTTCATTTAGGTAGCTTTTTTATCATTTTAAGAAATATTATCCAAGAGTTTTAACTCTTTGTATCCCATTTTGGGAGTTTCTCTCTACAAAATATATGGTATATTCCGGTTTGCATTATAGGTAGTCTTCCTAATAGGTGGGAGGATTCCAAAAGTACAAAACTTAGGAATTTATAAAAATCCCAGTGCCAAAATGTGCATGGAAGCACACATGTAAAATTGGGTGGCAAGGGAAATAATTTGCCTCTCTTTCCTCCCTCCCAACCGGCCTCTCTCTCTCTCTCTCTCTCACACACACACACACAATCCAAAAATAAAGGAAGCAAAGGTGGTGAATTATTGGTCAAAATTGGCTCTAATTGGCAATAGACTCCAAAATGGTATATATTCCATTTTGGGCAATTAATAGGTATGTACTTGCTTTAAGGGGACAAGATATGGGGTAGAAAAGTTGTAGGATTTCCCGGACGCGAATTAATAGGCATGCGCGTGTTGACTTATGACACAAAAAAATAATTCAATTGAATAAACGAATTTTTAATTGAATTATTAAAGTTAATAAATAAATTATTGCAATTCAAAAGATTAAAATTAAATACTCGAATTATTAAATCAAAATTTTTATTCACGGAATTTCGGGTTATTACAGTACCATTGTGATAAGTTATATAAAAGAATGATGAGTTTAGAAAACATTATAAATTTAGAAATTGGTCAGTGTACTCATTGTGATAAATTTAGAAAATTTTAAATTTCAAAAATGATAAGTTTAGAAAACATGAGATATTTAGCATATAGAATAAATTTACCAAATACACAAAACATGACAAACAAATTTATCATATAAAAATCTAACACAAATGTCACACAAATGGAATATGGAATTTAGAAAATTGTGCCTCAATTTAATTCTAAATGGAATATGAAATGTCAAACAACATTCAATGTTTGTATTTAGCTTTTTAATAATTAATGACGGAAAGGGTTCTTCACACACTTACATGATGTACTCATAACTCATGGTCATAAACGTAAGTGGTTCTTGGGTTTAGGACCATGATTTAATTAATTCAATGATTAAGTATAGGTAAAAAAGTAACACGCTTGTAACTCATAAATCATATCTCTAGCCCCATAGAAATTGAAAAATAATACCCTATAATTAATTTAGCATTGTGGAGAAAAAACCATTAAAATTTTGTCCTTGAAAAATGAGAACTTTCTTTCCGAAACCCAACTTTTCTTCACTACCAATGCCTGCCACGACTTCGTATTTCTCCTATCAGTTTCATTTCAAACCAAAAATTACTGGAAATCCTCGATGACTTGAATCAAACTAGAGCAAAATTTCGCTAGAGTTGTATTTTGGAGTCATTATAGAATAAGTTGTGGATTTTATATTTTTATATGAATTGTTCATTTGGTTGAGCTCATCAAATAAAAGTTTGGTATTCTATTAATTTCAAATATAAAATTACTAGAAATCCTCGACGACTTGAATCAAAGTAGTGTTGCAATTGGCAAAATTTCGCAAAAGAGTTGGGTTTTTGGAATCAGTAAATAATAAGTTGCGGGTTCTACACTTTGATCTAAATTGCTCATTTGATTGAGCTCATCAAATAAGAGTTGGTATTCGTTTCGTTTCATTTCATTTCAAACAAAAAATTACTGAAAATCCTCGACAGCTTGAATCAATTTAGGGGGTGCTTTGGCAAAAAAACCAAAGAGTGGTTTTTTGGTTTTTTTTGTTTTGTCTTTATTCAATTTTTTTTTTGCATTTGTTAGTTTTGCGTCAAGTTTTCGTGGTTTATGGATTTGTCTCGACGTGACGAATCCAAAGAGTATAAAATTATGGTCAAAAGTAATTTTTTTAATAAAGCCGAAAATAAACCAGTTTATTGGTTTAATTTTGGCTTTATTAAAAAAAAAAAGTTTCGTCCATGATTTTATACTCTTTGGATTTGTCAAACGAATCTATAAACCACGAAAACTTAAGGCAAAACTAACAAATGCAAAAACAATTCGAATAAGGACAAAACGAAAAAACCAAAAACCACTTTTTGGTTTTTTTTTTTTTTTGCCAAAGCACCCTCGCAATTTGCAAAAGTTCACTAAAAAGTTGTTTTTTGCACCACAGCATGCATGTAGCTAGCAGAGCCAGTTCAAAGATTTTGGGGGTCAAAAGCGAACTTAGTAATCAAGGCCCAGTCTTCATAAAAACTAGTACAAAAGATTTACCATTACAAAATGTAAACGTATAGCTATCTAAATATAGATAATCAATATAATATTTTAAAATCCATCATTTCTTGTAGAAGGCTTAGATAGACAATATTAGGGCCTAATATTTTTTGTGGGCCTGAAGCGTAGGCTTCTTGGGCTTTGCCCTTAAACCGGCTTTGGTAGCTAGGTTCATAATATCGCCATGATAGTTTGCACATTCAACAAAAATCCATAAGTATCAAGATATAATATCTATACCAATAAGATCTAAGTATAGAATATACAGTCCTCAATCTTAATTAAAAACCAAATCTCAAGCTATCAGCTGCTATGAGAGAACATATGCTATCCCTTAAAGTATGCAACTGTCCTAACATATCTTCTATATTTACAATAATAAGGACAAATCTCCCCCTATTCCCCTATAGGAATAAACAAGGAGCTAGGCAATAAATGTTAACATATCATGCACTAACCATTTAGATTCCAATTTCGTACCCCTATCCATGAGCAACAGTCCAAGTGAAATGGGTCTTTTTTCTTTTCCTTCACATCATGCCACAAAATCTGGTATCCGTTGAGCAGCAAAGAACTTCCTGTTCTCGTACGCGGCGGCACTTGAATGGGAAGGTTGTGGTACGTTGATGCCGATGTAATGAGCTTCGACGCCACCTATGTTGACTCTGTTTCCCACCTGGTGGCTTATGTTGTGATTTGGTAGGTAGCTTTGCTGCGCGGGGTTTTCGCAGTGTGGAAGGCCTAGAGTGAGGGAAACACTATTTCCTTGGTATCTCGCAACCAAATCCTCTGGATCAAATCTCCCGATTTCACCCACCGGGTATGCGCTAAAGCCATTTCCGTGACTAGTTGTATCCGTTATTAACGAATAATTCCCGAAAGTGTGATTGATTCCTTTGGCTGTCTCACTACCAGGTTTCATTTTCATGTCCACGTCAATCGTGGGGATACTATTCGGTGATGAACTCTGCTTTTGGTAGCTTTTTAGCTTCTTCGGATTTGGTTGGACAAGGCCTTCCATTTCTTGTGTTATCTGTCTCTCTTGCTTGGATTGTAGAGTATTATAAAGAGACTGATCCTTCTTAAAATCAGTAATGTTCTCTTGTGGATCATTGCTGGATTTTGAGCCTGACTCCTTGGTACGATCCGATCCATTTTGCTCTTGATCCTTGATTTCCTCCAAGTACATTTCCTCTACCATTGGTTTCCATAGCCGGACCCGAGCATTTATGAACCAATTCGATACCTGGATTAGATATAAGCTTGTTTTTAGAAGTTTGCAAGTTGATAACTGAAGCAGAATTAGGATTGATATATACCTGGTTCCGAGTAAGCCCTGTCTGTTTCGCGAGGATGTGTTTGTCTGAATCTTTAGGATAACTGAGAAGAACGTAAAACGGGCAAATTGTAATGCGATGGAAATAAGCGTATTACATTGCGTGCTAGCATAATCGAAAAAATTACTTCTAGTCCATATAGGACAAGCAAATTAAAAACTATGAACGGAACATTATTCTTAGATTTTGTTTTTGCCATGGATTTGTAGAAGAATGTCCCAAGAGTAAGAAAATAGATAAAAGAAAACAAAAGTATGACCTAGTTGGCTTCTTTCGGATTCGGAAATTACAGCCAGCCAGGTCACCTGAGTCCCACCATGGTGCCTATTTTGGTAGGTAGTTTTGTACAAAAGAAGACCTCTTTGTGTAAATGATTTCGAGAAGGAAAAACACTTCAATTCAAAACAGTGACCCCTATGATAAGATAGAGTAAATTTAAAAATAAAAATGAGTATTTAGTCTAGCAGTCTTAGTGGAATTTGTAAATTTAAAAATATGAGTATTTAGTTTAGCAGTGTTAGTAAATTTAAAATGATTATTTAGAGTACAAAGACTCAAAATGAGAGGCCGTAAGGGCAATTCTTTTGCCCTGGTCTATTTCCCCTCTTATATATTTGAGGTTTTTTCCCATGATTTCGGTCTGGAGAAAGGCTAAGTGTCAAGAAAAATTATCCAGAAAGTACCCATAATTTGAAAATGAGTGGCTCAGATTCTGGGCCAGAATCTGAGCCACTCATTCTCAAACTATGGGTACTTTCTGGGTGATTTTTCTGTGCATGTAGCACTCCTCCGGTCCATCATTTTTCAACAAAAACCTAAAAAACAAAATTACTAGGTAAAAACTGACACTAATAATATCATTTGTCTGTTAAGAATAATCAATTTAGTACAAATTCCAGAGAGGTTTTCCTGCCGTGCACTAGGTGCATGGCACTATGCCATTACTGCTATGCACCCATCCTGCCTGCCGTTGCAAAAATACACAACTCGGATCAACAAACCGTGCATTTTCGCCGTTCCATGCACCTAGTGCACTGCAAGGACCCCCTCGTACAAATTCACCCTTAAATCTTAATTGTCTTCTCATTATGTTTTTTTGTTTGTAAATGTATGTATTTAGTGTTAGTTATGGAGTACTACTAGTACTACTCAGACACTTACGGGTGAAGGAAATGCTCGAAGAGCCAAGCACGAAGAACAGAAACAGCTCTTTCAGGCAACCCTCTCTGGGGCCTCCAAGCATTGTGTTGGATCATTCCCAACTGCTGCAAAGCCCGTTGTTGACGAATCTGGTGATCCACAAATTTGAGTCTTGAACCTTCACTGCTACCCTTTCCTCCTCCCAAACTATAATCATGATCTTCTCCAAGGCTCTTGCTCGTGGATTTGATTTGGGTAGTAATGGCATCTTTCAGGCACCGGAATTGCTTCGATATCGTCTGTAAAGCCAGGGCTGTGTATGATTTAGCTGAATCGAGTCCCGCTGCCTGCTCAAATGATGAGACCACAATCTGCATTTGGTGATGGTACTGCCTGTATCTTTGCTCCACCTTCAAAAGGGTTGCATCCAATTTAATTTCCATTACACAACTACATAATACAGTACCCTGGGAGATGAGTTAATTTTTTTGTCACACATAAAGAGGCCATGTTCTCGATTCTATTACTATGATCAGAACGGTTCATATCTTAATATCTTAGAACATGATATTTTAAATCTCTTTTAAAAAATCAGCTCAATCAGATATTAGTAAGTGCTTTATAAAATCACTCAATTTTCAATTTACAAGTTCCATAGGAATCTGAACTGAAAATTGTTGATTTAAACAACGAGTTACTGATATCGTTTTAAAATATCATGTTCTAAGATATGAACAACTCTTGATAATCGAAATAGGATCGCGAACATCTATAGTGGATAATGCTCACTCACTTTTAAAGGTGTAGGAAAAAAATTGAACTCTTGGGAGATGCGAGGATATGTACTCCCATTGATGCTACTATTCCGATTAGGTAATTCATTCTATTTTTCTAATAATCAGACATTCGGGTTAGCTTATGTACACCTCAACTATTATGGAGTCCTAAAAATTATCCGTCAGGCAAACCTCTGATCGCCACAGAAAAGTTTATAACACCATAGAGATTTTGAACAATCTTGGGAAAGGGAAAATTAACCCTCAATCTCAGGCCTTACTTATCCTACTCAGGTGAATCTTTTTGTTTTAATGAAAAAAATGTATCCGAATGACAAAAACCACTACGTACCCTGCTCCCCTTCCCAAGTGAATACTCCATAGCAAAAGAAAGAAGAAGAAGAAGAAGAAGAAGAAGAAGAAGAAGAAGAAGAAGAAAAGAAAAGAAAAAAAAAAAAAACTAAGCTGTTAAAAAAAAGAAAAGAAAAGAAAAGGAAAAAAAAAAACTCACTGTTGTGAGCATATCGACATGAGGAGTAGTGTGCTAAAAATCTAACTTCAAATCTCAGAAATTAAACTGCTGACTGAGCTGTTCATCAATCCGTTGTCAATTAATGATGACGACACATGTACGTGTCATCGGAAATTAACCTGCTGAATGAGCCGTTCGTCGTATCGGTTAATGACGACGACTACGTGTCATAATCATTGTTGCTAGTTTTTTTTTTTATTATAATAAAAAAAACAGAAATTATTGTTGCTACTTGCTAGTTAAAGCTTTCTTTATAGCGATCGTAACAAAAGAAATTGAAAAAGAGAACATAGAAAATTCCAAAGTACCCCAAAAAAAAAACAAGAAAAAGTAAAAGAAAAAAGGAAAACACAGACCCATCTCCATCGAATTGCGGAAAACTAAAACTTAGCGGAGAAAACATTATTTCTATTGCCGGTGGAAACAAATGTTACCTTCAAATCAATCACAGTTATCCGTGTAGTACACAATCACATGGATCGTTGTGATTAATTTGGAAGAAACAATTTGTTTTCATTGCCGGCGGAAATAACTTATTCTCAACTTAGCTTCCCAGTTGTAGTGATAGTTTTCAAAATTAATTACCTCATCAAGCATACTAACAAGTTTTGCCTTCTTCATCTGGAGCTCCTGTTTTTGAGCCGTTGTGAACTCCGCCTTGGAGCTGGCTTCACCTCCACCACTTGATCCATCATCATCAGCAGTACCACCACCACAAGCCACCACTTGACTCATCTTTGACTTTTCTTTACTACTCCCCTGATCACCATAATCACTCTTAATTGACTTCCCAACCTTAACAACTTCATCAAGAAGCAGCTGCGCGGCCTTCAAGTACTTAGATCCCAGTATCACACCAGAAATCCCATTAGAAGCCGATGGCGAACCGCCACTCACGGAGGCCGCCGCAGCCTTCCCTGAAACTGTATTTTCGGCGGAAAGTGACAGGAAGCCTGGGTGCTGAGATGAAAGGGTTAAAGACAAACCTTGTTGTTTACTCGGCGAGAGTATCGACCTGTGAAGAAACCCATCCAAATTTCCACCGGAAGTACTATTCGCAGCGGTGGGGGGTACACGGTGTAGGTGGTTCACGGCGGTGGTCTGATCAGCCGGGCCGGACAAATTGTAATGGAGACGAGGAAGGATCCCAAACGTTTGATCAGCGGATCCAACGTTTGGGATGGGGATACCGAGAAAGTTCTGGTTGAGGTTTGGTGGCGCGTGTGACATACTAGCGGAGTGAAGCGCGTTGCCGCCAGAGGAATTCAAGAATAACATATTGGCCAATTGCTGGTGTGTGTCAGAGTACTCTGTATTAGTATTAGGGTTCATCAAATAAAGCGTCTGCAGTCCATCAGCTTGGATTTCCGAGCCTCCATCAAAGTATGTCGTCGCCATCAATTTCTGAATCTGAGAAAATTCACTTCAAATTTCGACCACAAATTTCCATGCTTGGTAAACCCCTCAATTTCCAAGTGTGGATTCTGCACGGATCCTGTAAGAAAGTTGCAGATAACAAACTTGTGATGAAATTAAACCATGAGAGATAAACTTAAAACTTGCGATCGAAAGCGCATAGATTCAGATGAAATTTGGGAAGAAGAAGGCACATAATATGTAAGAAAGCTCTCTCTCTCTCTCTCTCTCTCTCTCTCTCTCTCTCTCTATATATATATATATATATATATATATATGCTGATGGATCATGTTCAAGTGGTAGTTAATAGCTTTACTTACAGCTGCAATGATATCCAAATCCATTCAATGATCATTACCCACAACTAAAATATAATAACAAGATTGAAGAGAGAGAGAGAGAGAGAGAGAGAGAGAGAGAGAGTAGTATTCAAATATGGCTAAAATACACGAGGGGGGAAGGGAGCATACATCATAGCGATCTGATCACATGCCTATCTAAGTAGCTTTCTCTTGCCAGACTTGGTTTCTGCAACTGATCTCTCCAACTGAAAGAGAAAATAAATACTAAATAAAAAGAGAGGGGCGGAGTTTTTTTCAACCTATACACCGTGTGATTCCCTTTAGAGTTTGGGTTCGGAGTGTCTTTGGACCCAAACCCGGATCATCATAGTGTGTCGATTTTTTTTTTTTTAATCTGATGTTTGGGACAGCTTACGCACGCCTTGATTAATTACAGGGTTAGGAGGTAACGACCGGGTAACCACAATGACCCCAAGATATTTCTCGCGAAGGAAATTGAACCTGAAACCTTAGGTGAAAACAAACCCCTAAATTCTAACGCGAGATTACTTTGCCAACCCCATGGATTATAGTGTGTGAAATCTTATCAATGTACAGTCTATATGAACCTTTGTGATCACAGATTTGTGTCCACAAAATAATTCTTTTTATTTATACGAGCAGTTTACTTTTAGGATAATGCTATACACATAGGTAATTTTTACAGAAAAAAAGATTGCGGTTTCGGTGCTTTATTGTACAAAGTTACTAGTTGATGTGGTTTATGGTTTAAAAAAGAACAATGCTAGCTGTACCGACCAAACGGTACAGACAGCGTACCGACGGCGCCGGGGACCCCCTTGTGGGTCCCAAACGGTCGATCCGAGCCGTCCATTCACTCCAGAATTGAATTCCGATGGGGTCCACGCGGGAATCACCTCAATCGGACGCTCCTACGTACTCGATCCAAAATCACCCCATTTCGTTCAAAAGTTTTTGCACGAAATGTGGTGATTTTGGATCGAGCACGTAGGAGCGTCCGATTGAGGTGATTCCCGCGTGGACCCCATCGGAATTCAATTCTGGAGTGAATGGACGGCTCGGATCGACCGTTTGGGACCCACAAGGGGGTCCCGGCGCCGTCGGTACGCCGTCTGTACCGTTTTGGTCGGTACCGCTCGTTTTACCGTTTAAAAAAAAATATGCAAATACTGTAGAAAAGTTCATATAGAATTAATTCGTGCGTGTACGGAATCATATGGATGAAAATGAAACCCTTTACTAGTACTTCGAAAAAAGACACATGCACGTTGAGATAGTTATCGCTGATTGAAACACCACCGCCACATCAATCTCGTAAATTTTTATTTGAATAAATCTACTGTAAAAAAACTGTCTTAATCTTACCATTAGGGCCTCCTTTGGATAATAAGCCAATAATCCGGATTATTGGATTATTCGTTTGTCTTTATTCAAATTTTTTTTGCATCCGTTAGTTTTGCATCAAGATTTTGTGATTTCTGGATTCCTCTCGACGAGACAACCGTCAAACCGCGAATCTAGTCCAAACCAATCCAGAGTGATAGGTTTGGTTCGATTTTATTGAAATGTGGTTTGGTTCCGGTTTTAAAAATTAAAAACAATGATAAATAGTTTGGTTTGTGGATTTACGTTGACGGTTACGGTTACGGTTCCAAACCGATCCGATCCGTATAATATTTATATACATATATTTTTTATATATCATATGCGGTATTTGTTTAGATACACAGAATGAACTTTTTTTCTCTAGTCAATTAATTACTACTTTTCTAGTCTAACGCTTCATTCCACCACCCCATTCATTCAATTCAAAGATTAAATCCCTAAACTTTCTATATATGGTAACCTATTCCTAGGATTTTAATACACTAAACATGCACGGCTTGGACTTAGTCAATTGATTTCCTAATTTTTTTGCTCGTTAATTAATTTTCGAATCTGGTACTCTATTACATGGCCCTCTTTTTTAACTGATTACTACTCCATCCGTCCCTTTTTTAGTATAGACATTTCTATTTTGGGTTATCCCTTAATAAGTGTGTGTTTTGAAAAGTTAATGATAAAAGTTTGTACAATTATCATTTTGCCCCTTTGAAAAGTTAGTGGGTAAAGAGTTAATAGGTAAAAGTGGAGGTAAAAGTTAATTTGAAAAATGTAATTATGATATTTCTTTAATAAGTTGGATTTACGAAGCAACAAACTTAAAAGGGCCACTTAGCCAAAAATCCAAAA
Source organism: Vaccinium vitis-idaea (assembly GCA_963854785.1). Taxonomy (NCBI): domain Eukaryota; kingdom Viridiplantae; phylum Streptophyta; class Magnoliopsida; order Ericales; family Ericaceae; genus Vaccinium; species Vaccinium vitis-idaea. The sequence continues at coordinate 29,646,317 of OY978216.1, read as the reverse complement.
CATTTGACATTTTTAAAGGTAGAACAAGGAACCTTTGCAATCGAACATAAAAACAAATAACATTTGATATTTTTAAAGGGAAGGACAATGAACTTTTGCAATCGAATATAAAAGCACAAAAATTAGTGAAATGTCATTAATTTTTAAAAATTCTAATATCGAGCATAAAATTCAAAAAAATCACCTCCCCACCTCCGGCCGACCACCACCCCACCTCTAGCTGACAACTTACGGCAACCAAAAAAATTAGTGAAATGTCACTAATTTTTCAAAATTCTAATTTCGAACATAAAATTAAAAAAAAATCACCACCCCACCTCCAGCCAACCACCACCCCACCTTTGGCCGACCATTTCGGGCGACCAAAAAAATTAGTGAAATGTCACTAATTTTTAAAAGTTCTAATTTCGTATAGAAAATTGAAAAAAAAAACAACAACTCCTATCTCCTGGCTTATCATCATCCCACCTCTGGCTGACCACTTCCGGTAATCAAAAAAATTAGTGAAATGTCACTAATTTTTAAAAGTTCTAATTTCGTATAGAAAATTGAAAAAAAACAACAACTCCTACCACCTGGCTGATCACCATCCCACCTCTGGCTGACCACTTTCGGGGACTCAAAAAATTAGTGACACTTCACTAATTTTTAAAAGTTCTAATTTCGTACAGAAAATTCAAAAAAATCAACTCGTGCCTCCTGGCTGACCACCATCCCACCTTTGGCCGACCACTTCCGGCGACCTAAAAAATTAGTAACATTTCACTAATTTTTTGAAATTTCTAATTTCATACAGAAAATTCAAAAAAATCAACTTCTGCCTCCTGGCTGATCACTATCCCACCTCTGGCCGACCACTTCCGGCAACAAAAAAAATTAATGAAATGTCACTAATTTTTAAAAGTTCTAATTTCTTCTAGAAAATTGAAAAAAAAAACTCCAGCCTCCTGGTTGATCATCATCCAACCTCTGGCCGACCACTTCCGGCAACCAAAAAAATTAGTGAAATGTCACTAATTTTTAAAAGTTCTAATTTCATATAGAAAATTGAAAAAAAAAAAAACAACCCTAGCCTCTTGCTAATCACCATCCCACCTTCGGCCGACCACTTCCGGTGACCTAAAAATTAGTGACACTTCACTAATTTTTAAAAGTTCTAATTTCATACAGAAAATTAAAAAAAATAAACTCGTGCCTCCTGGCTGACCCCCATCCCACCTTCGGCCGACCACTTCCGGTGACCTAAAAAATTAGTAACATTTCACTAATTTTTTGAAAGTTCTAATTTCATACAAAAAATTCAAAAAAATCAAGTCCTGCCTCCAAGCCAAACACCACCCCACCTCCGGCCTACCACTTCCAGTGACCCAAAAAATTAGTGACATTTCACTAATTTTAAAAGTTGTAATTTCGTACAGAAAATTCAAAAACATGACCAACTAGTCCGCTACCAATTCTTGAAACTAGTGAAAGTTCACTAATCATCCTATAATATATCAAATTTCATCGAGAATTCATAAATATTTTAGAAACTCGTAGATAAACTATACGCATGAAATTATATGCAGAAGTTTAAAGTCTATTAATTCAAGATTTTGTCCGAAAGATAAACCCAAACTTGTTGGCTGTTTGATTTGAAAAAAAGAGGAAATACATTTTTTTATCATCGATAACTCAAATTCCTCTTGTATCCAATCCTTTGAACTTTCCAATTCAGTGGGGCTTCACAGTGAATCTTATTACTTCGTCAATTTTTTTTGCTTCTATTGTTTAGAATCTGGGTTTGTCACAAAGTTTCCTTTATTTGCTAGTCAGATTAAAGCCCATATTTCTATATTTCTGTAGTCTTTTTGCAACAAATTAGACCCAAGATGGAGTTGAGTTAAGAAAAAAATTACGAGTCTTAACTCGTTCGATAGGAGAGACTCATCAGAAAGGAGAGATAGGAGAGACTCATCAGAAAGGAGAGAGAGTCGAGGGAGGGAAGCTCACAGAGTGATTCTTTTAGGAAAGAGAGAGAGTCTCCGTTGAGAGTCTTTTTTAGGGAGTGAGGGTATTTGTGACCAAAATAAAGGGAGAGTGGGTGCGTTTTATCCTTTTATTAAATTATAATTACATACAATGTCTTTATGTTTGATTGCAAAAATTCCTTGTCCTTCCCTTCAAATAGGTAAAATATTGTGTATTTATGCCTAATTATTCCAACTTAAAAAGGGACAGAGGGAGTAGTATTTTACTCTTTTTTTAGTTGGTTGATGTTAGTAGGTTTTGATAATTTTAACAAAACTTGTTGTATTACATCCTCTAGGAGGTTACCTCTAGCACCCCGGATCCGATTTTTTAACTATTTTAAATTATTTACGAAGTTAATATCTCAATTTCCAGAGAACCGTGTGTAGGATAGGTCCTTTGTATACTTCAAATTAAATTTGGAGAGGCAAACAATAACTAACGATTGAACAGGAACAAGAGAGCGCGTAAAGGGGTGAAGGATTAAGCCAAGTATACAGAAAGAGAAGGCAGCAATGTTCAGTTCATTCCCCTTTGAATCATCATCGTCCTCGATTCACAGTTCTAGAAGAAAGATGGACTCGCGAGCGCTAGTAAGAACGATGTTCTTGATTCCAGGGCTCTGAGTCACTTTCTCTCTCTTAGGAATTCCGTGCTCTAAGGATGAATCAGAATCTGTCCCGAACTTATGAATGAGTGTCCCATATTTATAGGGCTCTGCACCCAATCATGGGGCTGCAGACATTTCCCCAATAATACGATGACACGTGCTTTCTCCGTATACCTGGGCGACGTGGGTGATGTCACTGGCCGTTAGGAAGCTTCCATTAGGTTATTCCAGTGCATCGTTTCCCTCGCAGCGACCCTTAATCCTTTAAAGCCACCAAACCACTTGTATCTCCCCTGTTCCCGCGGTGCTGGTCATGGCCGCGAGCCCTTTAGCTCGCGCCAAGACCTGACTCGAGCTCGTATCGACTTCCCCATCCCTGCCTTTTGGTCAGGTGTCGTTGCGAGCCTTAGTTTGCGTATTCGAGTGAGCATTCATTCTTCCCCATCGCGTCAATCTTCCTCGCCGAGGGTCTCGCGAGGGGTGAACCCCTTTTTCTTTTTAGTGGTGTTTCCTTTATACAGGATATCCCTTGTCTTAGGGTATCTTCAATTCTGTTATCTTCTTCCGCGAGGTCGTCTTCGCGTTGGGGCTCCACATTAGTTATCATTAATCGTTGACCGATGACGTGTCTGTCGAGACTTTGGAGAACCACGTGGCAAGCTGTTATTGGTTGGTCAACCGCCTCGTCACCCTACGCGCTGACCTTTCCTACACCGTGGTTCAAATCGAAACAAACCATATTTTAATGGTTTGGATTGGTTTGGTTCTATGAATTTTATGGGTTGGTTTGGTTCTTTAAATTCATAATCCGTAAGTATTGATTTGGTTCTTAGTTTATTATAAAACCGGACCAATCTGGTCTACGCTCATCCCTACTTACCATTGTTTCAAATAGACCATCTGTATGTAGAAAACTTGGTCATTCTCTCCAACTTTTAATGGTGGGCGTAGAAAACTTGTTTAAGCCAATACGTGAGAAGGAAATGAGTACATTTTTGGTCCACATTACCTTTCTTAAATCAGCCTTTATTGGTGTAAAATCCTAACTCCATGCCTCCGCCACTGAATATGTTGGAGCCGAAGCTAAATAAACACGTTGTGCTACGTGAGTTAAAACAGGTATTTAGCCTCACCGGCCATCAGAGATGCTATATGTAAAGAAAAAATTTGCAGGGAATTACGCAGGGAAGGCCCTGCGGGGCCCAGTATGGATCCCAAACGGCTGATCTGAGCCGCTCAAAAATTTAAAAAACACATTTTGAGTGGGCTTGCGAGAAACCAGCTTTATCCGTATGTGTGGATGCTTGATCCAAACTTTCATTTTTGAATGGCTCGGATGAAAAAAAGAAAAAATGAAAGTTTGGATCGAGCATCTAAACATATCGGATGGAGCTGGTTTTTAGCGGGCCCACTCGAAATGTGTTTCTAATATTCTTGAGCGGCTCGGATTAGTCGTTCGGGATCTATACTTGGCCTATAAATCTTTTCCTTACATATAGCATTTCTGAATTTGAATACATGCGCAAACACTGAACCAACAACTTCAAATTTTATCCAATCACGAATTTTCCAATTGGTTGTGTAATAACGTTTTTTTCGTTCGACTATGGGTACCGACATTTGAGCCACTGTATAGGATAAAAAAAAGTCCATAATTCTATGGATACCGAAGAGAGAGCACTGACTGGCGTTTGAGCCCACTTTGGGGTCCGTCACACATAATTCTAGTCGTTCGTTAATTTGAAAATGATTTTTTGGGTTGCGATTTTTAAAAATCAGGTGAATCAGATAAGTGTGAGTACTGGATTCTAGGGAGTGTGTGTCGTATCATATCGTGTTTGTGTCAGAATTTTCTCAATCCTAACTCGACTTGATTAGCTTTTCGTGTTATCGTGTCGATATTCGTGTTTTGTGTTAGAAATAGCCGATCCTAACCCGCTAACTTTGTGTCGTGTTATGGTGTTTTTTCATAAATTCCCACTTTGTGTCGTGTTCGTGTCAAAATTACCTCAATTCTAACCCAACCTGTTTAGTTTTTCGTGTTATCGTGTCATATCATATTTGTGTTTTGCGTCAGAAATAGCTGACCCTAAACCTCTAAGTTCGTATCAAGTTCTTGTGTCGGCTCGGAAATGCCCACCCCTAGTTTAATCCAACGTTCCAATGATCAATTCAAAATTTAGGATCTCAATTCAAAATTTAGGATCTTAAATTTGAAACGAAACATTCGAACTTTGAAAGAAGTACTCATAGTTATACGATTAGTCTGATTTTTTACATAGCAACTTCAATTTTTTTTTTTAAATTTAATAATTAATTCAAATTATTAGTGTGAACACTAAAATGAGCCTATGTGCACTATTGTCGGCAACCATAGAGATGGGTTTTTTTTCCTATGAAAGTGGTGTCAATACATCAGTACAGCAACCCTACTACTAATATTTTATTTTTTGAACATAGCCTGCATCTTATTGGAGAAGCTCTTTTCCAACTGTAATGTGTGAAAAAAAATTGGATGCAAAAGGTATGGGTGACGTGATAGCGTGGTACCCCTTCAACACATCCAGACCGTCTAAAATGCATCAGATTGTCCGGATCAAAACACATTTTTCTTTTGTATCTTTTTTTTTTTTTGAAATTCAAACATGCAACACTTTCAATCAGAATCGTCAATTGCATTGTTCATTGGTTCGGATGTGCTCAGAGGATACCACGTGGTACCCTCCCGGTACCTAAAATTTTCTCGTAACTCCTTACCCAAATCCTACATCAAACTTAAATTTGAGTAAAATTGCCAAAAATCTCACTCCGCTTCTTCACCAAATCCTTTACCAAATTTGATATTACTCAAATTCTTCACCAAATTTGGTGAGAACCAAATCCAACATCAAATTTTGAAGGTCATTTTCTCTCCCTCAAATTTACAAAAATGTCATTAATGAGGTTTTTTCTCAAATTTATGCCTAGATTTTCTTTTTTTCATTGGAGTGCTCCATACCAAATCAAATTTTTACTCAAATTTTTATTCAAATTTGGGTAAAAATCTAAGTAAGAGGTGAAGATGCTCTAAGAACCCTTCTACCTGCACCGACGGGGGTGCACCGACCCCGTACCGACGGCGTCGTGGACACCATTTTGGGTCTCAAACGATCGATCCGAGCCGTTCATCCTTCTCAAAATCGAATTCCGAGTGGACCACGCGGTAATTGAGGCAATCGGACGGCTGTATGAACTCGATCCAAAATCAACCCATTTCATTCAAAAAAAATTCAATGAAATGGGGTGATTTTGGATTGAGCTCATACAGCCGTCCGATTGCCTCAATTCCCGCGCATGCCCACTCGAAATTCAATTTTGAGAAGGATGAACGGCTCAGATCGATCGTTTGAGACCCACAACGATGTCCACGGTGCCGTCAGTACGGGGTCGGTACACTCCATCGGTACGGGGTCGGTACACACCCATGTGTTGAGTACGTGCAAAAGGTCTAGGGCCTAAAAGACAAAAGTAAACTTCAGTGACCTGACTCTTCTTTTTCAAATCATTGAATGTAGGCACGTTTTGTGAGAGAGAGAGAGAGAGAGAGATATGAAACTCTACTTTCGCAAAGAGTGGGCCAGGATGAGCACTCAGCTGAAAAACGAGGAAACGTCTACTTTCGCCCATTTTAACGGATTCTCCAAATTGTAATTATGAAAAGTGTATTTTGTTACTATCTTTTATAGTGTAGTAGTAGGTAAAAAATAAATGTGCACTTTTTTAATTTTTTATTTGTATTGCATTTTGAGGAACCTTCAAACATTCTTTTCTAAACAAAAAGTAACGAGGCGCGATTTCCACCCCCAAATTGATGTATTGTCTTTGAGTAAAATTTTTACGTACGAAAATCTCACTAAAAAGGCAATAAAAAAAGGGGTATCGGTATCAATTTGGGGAGTGTGAAATCAATTACCTCCCAACTTTGGCTTTTGGGGATTTTGAGTTGATGTAGCTGAGGAGAATGACACGTCTTAAGAAGAGTGAAATAAAAAAAGTTCAAAAACCTCCTTGGTCGAATGATCATAATTTTCAACAAAGAACATTGAATTAAAAGCCAAGGACCAATCAATTAACTTACAATGTCCGAGGACAGATCAATTACAAGCAAAGTCAAACAACAAAAATAAACACAATTGCAACTTGTATTGACAAAACAAGGTAACACCAATGTTAAGAACAAAACAACAAAATGTGATTGGGGCCACAACCAAACAAATGCCAACTAATGTTGAAATTAGTAGCTTAAACTGGAGAAAATGAGTTGTTGGAACTGAAAAAATTGTTTGAAAGATGAAAAGCTCAAATGCACAACTAATGTTTGAATCTTGAGACACGGAGCCTTTCCCTGCTCTTACTTCTCCTATTTATAGGCGCTTTTCCCATGAAGATCAGTACAATTAGGCCCTGAAAATTTATCACGTTCTGAATATGAAATTTATTTTTGCCGATATAAAAAATATATATATAATGTCTACTTATCGAAAAAAAAAATGTAATATCTAAATAAGTGTGTAAGAAATGTGAGGTATAAGGATCACAACAGACGTAAGTTTTGACATGAAATTTAACTAGGAAGTTATAAAACTTCATTTTTTTTTTTAATAGGGAATATTAATAGAGCTATTACTATCTCTATTCCATAAAGGAGTCTCTGTGCAATCATTGAATCGGAATTGCAGATTTTGTTTAATAGATTAAGGAACTTCACGAACAATGCTTGCATTTTCATCATCAATCGCCTTAGAAAAATAAGGAAATAGATTTGGGCAAGCATGACAATAAGATCCATTTTTTCTTTCGTAGCAAAAATACATAACATACAAGAGTAATTATACCAGGTATGGGTAAAATGAGTAGAGCCTAGGAATTTGTTTCGGATCATACTAACTTAACTCCGATTTTTCTCTTTTTATTGAATCAAGAATTATTGTAGTGCCACATTTCTAACTAATAAAACTGATTTTCTCGACAAAAATAACGACTTAAGGATGACTTAAGGATAACTGATGAACGACTATGAATCCATAAAAAAATCCTAACTTCGGAACAAAGTACTGGTATTTGCAAATCATAAGATTCTTCGACTGAATGCTCAGACGTTTGATCTTCCTTAGAAATAAAAGAATTCATGTCCAACATGTACTATAGCTTTTCTTTCAGTGTTTCTGGTTTCTTTTTTGGAAAAAGCTATAATATACATCCCTTATCCCTATAAATGTTAGAAATTTTTTATAAAAGTTACGACTTTTTTTATAAAAGTTATGAGACACACCAAATTGTTACAAATCATAGAAAATATTACGAATCATATGGCTAAAAAGTTACGAAAAACTAAAAAATGTTACAATTGCCAATGAGACGGTACAATCTGGACCATACAATAAGTGCATATAGTACACACTTTTAAATTGAATGTGTATTGTAATCATTTCCTTCTTTTTTTTTAATAGTAAATTGTTTTTACCTAGTTTATAAAATCAACTGCGATGGACACTATCAAAATAGTTTGCCAAGTAAAAATTGTCCACGAAATTCCCTATTAGCTTTTGCATAATGCTCAATGTAATCATATGTCTAACTGGTCCACCAATGTCCCTAAAGTCAATGACGTCTAGAGGGCCCTAAACAAAACTACAATAATAAGGCTTCCCATCCCATCGCGTGCTTTTGCACGTCTCTTATCTTTGATATTGACCCATCAGACTAATAATGCAAGCCACATTGTTTTTTTTTAGGGGATCCTTATCTGACACACCAAAAAAATATCAAGTTTAACCTCAAAAATATATTTTATAATTTAGCAAATCACTTTTCAAAAAATTCACAAAATCAGATTCTCTAATCAAACTTTAGCAAGTCATTTTATCAAAAATTCATAGAATCAGACTCTTTATTAAAACTTTTACTATTCCCTCTCTCTTCCTCTTTTGGTGAGTGAACAATAGGTCACCAAATTTGTTAAGTTACTGTAGCAAAGTTAAGAAATCTTTAAATTGGTGAGTTTGTTTTGTGAGACTGATTTTTGAGGTTTTGGAGGAGTTTGCTCTCTAAGCTGATATTGATGCTCTAATAGATAATACATGTGAGATTATTCAGTCTTGGGCACCGTATGGTCCCTTTTCTACTACAAATTTAGAGAGAAAATAATGTGGCGCAGTGGCGGTATCCAAAATGCACTCAATAATTTATCTATAATGCAGATAAACCTTGATTCAACGATGACCTGAACAAGGCCTAAGCTTTTCATAAGGTACGGACTATGTTTCAAAGTTTGTCATCACAAGAACTGTGGTGGCTGGCCGTCGTCCAAGTAACCTTGTTAGTCTGAACCTTTTGGGTGGATTGCTATACTCTCCTGAACGCTTGATCCTCTTGCACAAGTAACGACCAACGTTAGTGCTAAGCCCGGCCGGAAGATGGTCCGGACGGTACTTCGAAAGTCTAGTGAGTACTTGCTTGAGAGAGGAAGTATACAATATTGAGAGTGGAGAGTTGTGTGTGTACCTGTTAGGGTTTGTCTCTATACTTATATAGACTCTGTTAGCTTATCCTCCAAGTTGCCACATACCAATCAGTAACGGCTTCGGGTGACGTCATTCAAGACGTATTGAATAAGGCGATTGTATGCAATGGCATGTCATTAGCCGTCCACGTGCGGTAATTGCTCCGGATGGTGTCATATGTGACGAGTCGGATTAGGCGGAAACATGCATATGGCTGAACTACCCTTCATAATCATCGCGAGTCATTTCAGATCTGTCCGAAACATGTGACTCGTCTAGATCAGCAATATCTTGGCTGATAAGTTGTTATACCAGGACTTCATACCGAAACAATACGACTTGGCCCTTGCCTCTGTCCAACCTTGTCATTTCAGTTCATTTGGTCTTCTTTTGACGTTAGGGCCTCTGACTCGTGCTCCACTTGACCTCTTCAGTATACCCTGCCCACTACAATAGCCCCTGAACTTTTTCCGAAGCGATCTTGAGAGGAAGAGGTTGACATTGGTTACAACCATACTGATTCACTATTACCGAGGAGACGACCAGAGGAATCACATTGTCGAGATATTTGTCTCGGTTTACACTTACGTATCCCAGGGCCTCTGCTGAGCCCCAACTGATTTCAAATCTGTGGCCTAGCCCCGAGCACTCCATGTGTTGTTTTCTAATTAGGGTTTGGAGTATGAAAAAAAAAAGTCCTTCGTGTGATGCGTGAGGCGGCTGTACTAGTCGTCCTATCAATGCCATGTGACGCTTGCCCGTTAGTTGAGAGGGCATCGTTTTGTTTCCCGTGTGCGCCCTTTGAAATTCGTTCCACCCCATTAATAGGGGGGAGAGAGAGAGAGAGAGAGAGAGAGAGAGAGAGAGAGAGAGAGAGAGAGAGAGAGAGAGAGAGAGACCCTACAAGTGTATATATCAAGTTCACCATCTCCCTTAAAGTGCATTACAGCTAGTAGAATGGTAGCCCATTGGTCACCATGTACTCCAATATATTCACCATGTACTCCAATATATTAGACAATGATTCAAATTACAAAATACAAAGATTAAAAGGACAATCAACCGTGCCATGCCTGGGGCCTGGGGGACATATCAAACCTAACAGATTGGATACTAAGAGCATCTTCAAAAGAGAAAACATATGTTATACCAAATTTAATTGTCAAGACCCACGTGGCAATTTGAAGAGCAACTTATAACACATGCACTTTAAGGAACACATTAGAGATTATAATATCAAAATTATTTCTCACTCTTCAAACTTAGAGAGAGAGAGAGAGAGAGAGAGAGAGAGAGAGAGAGAGAGAGAGAGAGAGAGAGAGAGAGAGAGAGAGAGAGATAGAGAGATAGAGAGAGAGAGCTACACCCAACAAGTGTATACATCAAGTTCACCAGCTCCTTTAAAGTGCATTATAGCTAGTATAATGGTAGCTCATTGGTCACAATGTACTCCAATACATTAGACAATTGTTCAAATTACAAAAAACAAAAAACTTACAAAATACAAAGAATAAAAGGTCCCAAGCACAACGCATCAAACCAGAGCAAGAGATGTGTCCACAAAGGCCACCTCTGCATTCTGACAAATACAATTATATGCCGCCAGGACCCGTAAAGAGAGAAACTAACTCGAGATTGGCAAGAGGCTAATCAAAACAAAAACCAAAAGGAAACACCACTCCCAAAGATTAATAAATTTCTCTTTTTCTATTAAAAAAAAACTAACATTTTTGCCACTCCAACAAAAAAAGAGTGCTTGTTATGTTGGGATCCACCCCGCGTGGGCCGGATGGGCTTAGGCCCGAGGTGTGCTAGGGTTTCCTTAGAAATTACCCTGGGATTATAAATAGCTCTCGTTGTCTCTCTTTTAGAGTGTGGTAGCACAATGTGAGCGGGACAGGCTGAGAGTGTGAGAGGGGGAGCCGGTTGTGGCCTCCCTCCACCGAAGTGGGAGCCGATTATTGCTCCCCGAAGAGGTTTTTTCATGTCTTTATATATTTTGTGAATATATACGGATCGACGGAGTTTTTCCTCAGATTTATTGTGCGTGTGTGACCCGAATTGTACAAGGAAGTCACACAAAAGTTTTACTCACTGAGTTTTTTTTGTCTCGAAGAGACGAGTCCAACGGAGTGCTCGAGGTCAGTTATTGTCACCGGAGTAAGGTCCCATGGGTGGTCTGAACATAGGCGGGTGGAGGCAGTGGTCTAGATGAGTACGGGTTTTGACAAAAGTGATCGGACGAAGTTTTTAAGCATGGGGTTGTGTTTGGCTTGACGAGACAATCACGGGGGGATGTGGATCGTCGCCGGAGGAGACCGCACGTGCCAGTTGAAGCCGGCGCGTAAGATCTAGTCGCGGCGGTGACATGCACGCGCTAGTTAGGGGTTGGGGACGACCACGTCAGCGCCACGGAGGACGCCACGTCGAATGGTCAATGCTGACGTGGTGCCACACCATCAAAGGGGTCAGGTGGTTGACCGGTTTGACCCTTTTGGACTGTTTGACCTGTCAGAGAGGTCAAAGTGGTCAGGTCAGGGGGTCAAGAAATTCAATAGAGGTTCAAAGGGGTCAGTCACGATTCAAAGCACTGTGCAAGCCGGGCGGTTCAGACGGATTGGGCTGTTAAGTACCGGTTCGCTCTGTTTAAGCCCGGTTTAGGGCAGTTCTGGTCTGGTTCTCGGTTTGGGGAATGGTTTTGGGTCCGGTTCAAGGGTTTTTTGGCCGGTTCGAAGCGGTTTGGCCTAGTTTGGGGCCGATTCGGTCAATTTCTGCCCAATTTAGTGAGATTTTGGCCAATTTGGGGACGATTCAGGCCATTTCAATGGAGTTTTTGCCCGGTTCGAAGTGTATTGAGGTGTTTTGGATTGGTATGGGACGGTTCGGGGCATCTCGAAGCTATTCTGGAGAGTTTCGGGTAGAACGGAGGCCAAATGGGATGTTTCGGAGTCAACTCTGGTGTTTGGGTTGTGAGGAGGATTGTTCCTAGTTGATTGGACGGTTCCGGGATTCGTTGGTGGGCTTGGTTTTGGGTGATTCATGCCGAATTTTGCAGTCCTAGACCCGGAGAGATGAGGAGGATCCGACGTGGTCAGGTCAATCGGATGGGATGTTGTTGAGTCGGAGGCAAGCCGTGGGAGATCCGATGGTAGTCCAGGGGCTGCTAGGAGAGCTGGAAATGGAACATGGATGAACTAGGTGGCAGGATAAGACCCGAGAGAGATGACAGAGAGTGGTGGGGGACCAGGATAGTGGCAGGAGTGGCGGATAGGTGACGGATTGGTTAAGGAAAAGGCGAGCGAAGTTGGAAGAGCTACACACCAGGAGTATTGGACAGACTTCGCAGAGATCGAAAGTTGACCAGAGCAATCAGGTGATTGCGGATTCACGGCGGTTGAGTCGTGATGATCAATCGGAGAAGCTAGTGAGCAAGGATACATTCTTTCGAGTGTTGCATCTCTGTTTGGTGGGTGCGGATACACTTGATTGGTTAATGGCACAGGCGCTTACTAGGGTGACAGATCAGAGTTAGTCAGCGGTGATCAGAGGCAATCTAGTTCAATCGGATTTAAAGACTTATCATCAGGATTTGCAGTTGTGATTCGAGCTGCATTGGATTGGATGATGAGCCACCACACAGGCTTGTGGGAATGCATTGGAAGATGGAGCTGATGTCAGGCATGGTCAGGCAGTATGGGTGTTTGTGACGTGAGCAGGAGTGGTGAAAGTTGCAGATGCACAAAAGATAGGCGCGGGATTGTACCGAGGAGTCATGACCGGATGGTACTAGATGTGCTGGGAGTCGAATCAGGAGCATGCGGAATGCTAGCTAGCAAGGATAAGGTGACTAGTTGCTGTGGATTGTTCACGGGAGCTCCGGACAGAGAGATTGAGATGGAGATCAGATGATGCATCAGGATATTCTCTTTCTTCTGTGATTTTGTGGCTGGATCCTCTCCGGGATATGTGGCTACATGGAGGAGAGATGGAGTCACGGATTATGTCCTGTGATTGGGCATGAGCATCCAGTTTTGGATGCGGGCACTCCGGTTAGAGGGTGCAGGATTATGATCAACCGCGGAAGATTTGGCTTACAGAGATACATTCATTCGAGTGGTGTACCCAGTTAGGGCGTGGAGATGCTTGTTTGGGAATGACACAGGTGTCTGTCAGAGCGGTAGATCAGTTTGAGCCACGGAGATTGTAGACACCTCGATTTTGACCCGAGAAACTTGTCAAGCATCCCCGATGATGAAAATGCCCGATAAGAGCACGCGGAGCTTGATTGTGAACTTGGAAACCCCACCAAAACCTCTTCAAAATAAACCCAAGCCTACACCACCTTCTAGTACATTCAAAACCCTCTTTTTTTTTATATATAATATGTCTCGATCCGTTTTGAAATGAGGGAGATATGTACGTTTTACCAAAACGATTCATTCTTCCGACCTTCTGAGGGTAAAATGGTCACATATTTTGATGTACAAATCATCTTGGGTTCAAAACACTTGGGTTAGAAAGTAGGCTTTTCAAGCTTTCCAACGCTTCAAACCATGCACAAAACGGAGTTCGGTAGCACCCGGAATGGCCCCGCGAAGTTTGGATTGTTGTGCAGTCCCCCAGTCCAGGCGCCTGGATTACCCTAATCCAGGCGCCCGGACTCAATCCAGGCGCCTGGATTACCCTAATCCAGGCGCCCGGACTCAATCCAGGCGCCTGGATTCCCCAATTCCAGGTGCCTGGAATCACTTCCAGTAAACAATTTGCTGCTGGTTTTTGATGAAACCATGGGCTTCTTCTCTACATCGTCCCACATTTTTTTCACTCAAATCTCCCTCCAACAAACTCTGGCTCCCCATTTTTTAGTTCAAACATCATTTTCCCTCTTAAACCCTCCCAAAACTCTCTCATTCTCTCCCTATATATACCACCCTCCCACTCCATTCTAAAGGATCAGCTCTCACCTCTCTCCCTTACTGTTATTCTACCCAAATATTTTCAGAAACTCATCCCCAACTGATCCCTCTCAATTCCATCCATTTTCAACCATCAAATCCCAATTTTTCCCATCCTAGCTCCATATACTCACTTGATCCCATCCATACTTCACCCTCCACACACAAACCCCCACCATTCAACCATAATCAGCTCTCAATGGTTCTGAAAACCCAAGTCCAGTAGCTATAAGTCCACAAAACTCACTCTAAAACTCATTCAAGTTCATCAATCAAGCCTAAAAGGTAGTTTACCTACCAAGTTGTGTTCAAATGGCCCTGAGGGGGACTCAACCAAGTTCTTACTAGTCTTTCTATGCTAGTGGAGTACTTGGAAGAGGTTTGAAACATGTGAGGAAGAAAATCATTTTTAGCATTCAAGCATTCAAGCTCATTGTTAGCATATTCATTATACCAAAGATTAAGATCATTTTATATTCTTTCTTTCTATTTTATGGTCATAAACCTGTTCAATAGTTCATCATATGCATAGAAGATCATGGTGCTTGCTAAGAATCAGTTTGACATGTTTCATTGCATCCATAAAGCATCTAAAATCAAGCCTCTTTTAAGTTCATATCATGCATTTGAGTTGAGCTTGAGGTTCATTCCACTCATTGTACCCTTAAATATCATTTAGAGTATGTGTGAATAAGTCATGAGCATTACATTTGGTGTTCACTGCTGAAAATGAAGTTTTGAAGTTGCTGTCTGGAAGGCCATCCAGGCGCCTGGATTGGCCCATTCCAGGCGCCTGTATTCAATCCAGGCGCCTGGATCTGCCTAATCCAGACGCCCAGATTGCCATCCAGGTGTGTCAAGCTTGATGTTTGTGATCAGTTTCTGAGGCATCACAGGGCAGTTTGAGGGCGATTAAATGAAGTTTAAGTGTCTCGAGCATGTAGGATAATCATTCACGACATTTGCACAAGCATCCACGTTTATTTCATTAATCTTATTGATGCAATTATGTGTTCTCCTATGAATATGTGATCAAAGTCCATTCAAACAATATTTTCAAAATCCCTTAAGCATTTAGTAAAGACCGGTGGTTGCACCGGGCGCGAGGGGTGCTTTAAATTCCTTCCCTTCGCGTAACCTAGCTCCCGGACCCGATAAGTCTCATATTGGCAAGACTAGTAAAACATTTTCCATTCAAAGGGCAAAAGAGTCATCTTTCAATTGGTTTCTCGGGTACGGTCCTCAAATCCGGG
Source organism: Vaccinium vitis-idaea (assembly GCA_963854785.1). NCBI lineage: Eukaryota > Viridiplantae > Streptophyta > Magnoliopsida > Ericales > Ericaceae > Vaccinium > Vaccinium vitis-idaea. Next base: position 29,630,947 of record OY978216.1, on the reverse strand, counting down.
TGGCGACTCCTGTCAATCAATCAAAACCGTTTTCAAAACTAAATCAAACCAATTTCGTGGACAACTCCGCGGGGTGTTCACAGAGATCTAGCAGGATTTGTTCACATCCCAGATTCACGAGAGGTGTATTCCGATTTTGGGGTGCGGAGGTACTCGGTGGGGGATGCTGTGTTAGAGAAGGAGTCAGCCTCATCGCAGATGGTGTGTGAGATCATTTGGAGAAGCAAGCCTCTGGTGTGGGCAGAGGGTAGCTGCATTCTCTTGACAGGACAGGGTGCTAGAGTGGCGAAGCGCAACGATGAAGCTGCGGGCACTCGATGAGGGGGGGTGCAAGCGCTCGGTTATGGAGCGCTTACACCTTGACAGGAGGTATGCGAGTGGAGGCATTCAAGTTAAAGGGGTGCGGTACTCGGATATTTTGATTGGCTGTGGATTCTGGTTTTACAAGGATACACTCTTTCGGGTTTTGTGTATTATGTTTGGTGGTGCATGGATGCTCGACTGGGTAGTGACACAGACGGTTGCTAGAGGTAGCTGATTGGAGGTTGCAACATGGGGGTGCTGCTTGGACAACATTTACCCACTCCGGTTGGAGGGGGTGATTGTTGGGATCCACCCCGTGTGGGCCGGATGGGCTTAGGCCCGAGGTGTGCTAGGGTTTCCTTAGAAATTACCCTAGGATTATAAATAGCTCTTGTTGTCTCTCTTTTAGAGTATGGTAGCACAATGTGAGCAGGACAGGCTGCGAGTGTGAGAGGGGGAGCCGGTTGTGGCCTCCCCCCACTGGAGTGGAAGCCGGTTATTGCTCCCCTGAGAGGTTTTTTCATGTCTTTATATATTTTGTGAATATATACGGATCAACGGAGTTTTTTCTCAGATTTATTATGCGTGTTTATGTGCGTGTGTGACCCGGATTGCACAACATTTTATTGAATTAACTCTTTCACATTTATTTGCTTTTAATTGTGCCTTTTTTCCTCGAAGACGCTCTAACAATAACCTTGACTTGTTAGGAAGAAATTAATGAAGAAGCTTGGAGCGACTTACCCACATGTAAACATAACGGGTGCTTGTGCTACTGGAGCACAAGTAAGTTTATCGTTGTAAAATGTTATTGGGGTTTATTTCAAATGGTGACAGAGGAAGGAAGTCAATGCCCTACGTGACGGCAGCTTACAACCATTTCAATGTGTCAGTAATTTAATAGAATCAACAGGTATCTGTAATCTTAACGTGGGGAGATTAATAAGTATTTAATAACATGGAGCTCGAAATATAATCGAGATAAAGATGGGAGTACAATTATAATTCTTTAGTGGTGTGAATTATAATTTGTGAAATAAGAATAGAATCCGGGTGGGATTAGGTTTTCTTATTTACACAAGGAGCCCGGATTTATTTCTCCTCAGGTCCCTGCTCTAGCCCTATAAATATATCGTTATGTTCTCTAGGTCTGATAACAGTCATTCAGAAAATTAGATTAGAGGATGTGAGAGAGAGAACAAGGCGATCACGTAGAAGTGCACACTTGGCTACATGATCGAGATATAAGAGAATATGGCAGAAGATCATGAGGTACTGTCGAGCAGAGTTTGTTGCATACAGTAATCGGATTTGTCAAGTTCTAAAATAAACAAGTCAACCAGCGTTTGTGTCTACGAATGAGAGGTAAACCCTAATTCCGCCTCGTAGGGTTTGTGTTTATTTTTATTGTTTAATCTGTACGCGTAATTACTAGGTTCTGGAATTCGTTTCCCAATAGTGATATCAGAGCGAGCTGTAATCATGCGTATGGATTAAACAAGCCATGTTGTCCGTAGAAGATAGATATAGAACTGTGCTAACCGTTGTCTTGCAGAGTTCTAGTTTGTTCTAACGTCTGTTTTGTATAATTGATTATCCCACTATTATGGTCACGCATGTTTTTGATTGTGTGATTGGATCCCATGCTTTGTAATTTTTTTATGCGTGGTTACTATTACTATTTTTTATTCAAGTTTAATTTTGTAATCTGTAATAGTAGTATGTGGAAGACATAAGTTTTTGATGTAGTCTTTGTTTCTTCAATTGTATCGTTTTAGATATATAGATCTGTTGTAAGATTACAGATTCTGTAATGGGGCATACGATACGGAGAAAATAATCTCTTTTGACAAGAAGGTAAGCTTTGTCAAGAAAAAAGAATGTTTGGCTTGCAGCAGAATTTTTCAGATTTTTAGGGTCAGATTGCAAGGCTGTTTTGACCCAGTAAACATTAGAATTGGAAAATTCATTCTTCACAGAAGTTGTAGATAATTGAATTTCGAATCCAACCCAATTGGAATCAGTTCAATCGGAGTTTGGATGAGGGAGAAAAGTAAAAAATACTGAAGGCTGTGCAGTTTACTCAGGAAAAATTTAGATTCGATTTTTCTTGCCTAAGTATGGTTGGATTTTTGTTTCCTTGATTGATTCAAAGTATCTAAGTCTTCTAAATAAGTATTGCTCAAGGATTTCAAGTTTTGAAGGATTCCTTATTGCTTAAGGATTTCAAGACTCGAAGGATTCCTAATTGCTCAAGGATTTCAAGACTGGATGGATTCCTTATTGTTCAAGGATTGCATCCTTGACCGTAATAGTTGGGATACATATTATTTAGGGCTGCACAAAAAAACCAGTTGAATCCGGTCCAGACCGAACCGATCCGTGCATTTTGAATTTTAACCGTGGATTAATGGTCCGGACACGGATTGAAAAAATAGTAAACCGTGACTTGCGGTCTGGACATGGATTTTGATTTTGAAACCGTGGATTAACCGATCTGGACTGTGAGATTTTTATTATATATAATTTTTTTAAAATATATATATATATATATACATACACACACACACACACACACACACACACACACACACACACACACACACATAATTTTACACAAATTTCTACTACACAGACTAGGGGGTAAACTGTGATCTCTTTCAAAACATAGGGGTTAAACTGTTACACTAAGGCTATGTTTGGAACATGAGGAAGGAAAGGAAAATGGAGAGAAAATAAAATGAGAGGAAGTAAGAGGAAAGTGGGAGGAAAATTTCACTATTCACAAAACTTAATTTTTTTATTTTCCCTCCTCTTTCTCTCCAAACCAAACAAGAAGAGGGAAAATTTTCCATTTTCCTTCCATTTTCCTTTCTTTCCTCATGTTCCAAACAGAGCCTAAGTTCTACTATAATCAGAGACCAAACTGTTATAGTATATCTCCATGCTTGTGTGGTATGAACTTCTGTGTCTGTGGACTTGTGGTGTCCTTAGTATTTATAGAATTTGAATAATGTGCTTTGGGATGCTTCTTGATTTTATTTTTATGCCAGATTATGACTACCGTAAACAAGAATGTCTTATTAAACCATTTGTAACTTTGTTACTTGTTTATATGGAGTGGGTAAAATCTGATTACCCTACTATTAGGCATAGCACGTGCCTATGGTGGTCACCACGAGAGCGTAAATAGCTCGGCACCACATAGGGAGTCCTTAAACCCTGTGCCGGGCTGGTTTGGCCACGAATGAGGCTAGAACTAATAAAGAGTTAACTAATAAATCAGGATGCACTAGCTCGGCTTAAGGCATAAAGGATGCCCCTGATATGGCCGAGCTAGGAAGGCTGCGAGTATAGCTTAAACAGCATTCTGGAATACATAATTCAGCTCGGCGTGATGAGCTGAGCTATGTACGAGTTATTCCGAGCTACGCGTAAGCACGGCACCGCCACGAATAAGGCGGTGAGACATTCCAGAATAATCTAAAGCGGTTCCTTACGAGATAAGGAGCAATCCCGTAGCACGGGGGATCAATATGGGAAGTCCTAACGTGATTAGGAGTATACCTCATATAGGAAAGAATCCTATATGGAAAGGGGGACTCCTGCTAGATGAGATCTAGCAGGACATGGAGACTCGTCCCTAATAGGAAAGTCCTATTAGGAAACGGATTCCTAAAGAGAATAGGAAACAGGGGGCACGAGATGCCTAAGGACGATGAACGTTTACACCTATAAATACAAGGCAATAACCATGACAAAAGGTACGCTGTGAAACCCATTTTCATACGCATTGTGGTTTGAATTCACCAAGTACGTGATACTAACTTAGGCATCGGAGGGCCTTTGCCAATGAGAGGCAAAGGTGCTCTAACTCTTTTCTCTGTCTTGCAGATTTAGGGTTGAACCAAGGAAGCACGTGATCCAGGGCTACGTGGATTTTATCCCCGTACATTATATATAACATATAATCCGTGGATAAAACCGGAACCAATCCATGACTCGTGGATCGGATTGGAACTGAACCGTGAGACTTTTGGTCCGGACACGGATTGTATTTTCTAAAAACTGTGACTCGTGGATTAGGATTGGATTCATGCCAATCCGATCCGATCCGGATAGTGTACACCCCTAATATTATTTATGTTTCCTTATTTATGAATATTTATATATTCATATTGTTTGCATGTGTGATAGTTTACCATATTTGGACAACATGGTAATATTTGGCCTTTGACCTAGATCACAGTTTTTTGCTAACATGTTAATTTTAATAACCCTCACAATTTTTTTAAATAACTAAGTGGGAGAGGGAGTTTATTTTTTATAAATCCCATGGTCTCCATTACTAGTATGTGGATGATATAATTAAGTTTTGTGGGTCGGTTTTAGTACCTTCCTCCCTATCGGACAAAATTAATTATGGCATCATCGGTACTTACTTCCTTAGAGGATAGCTTCAAGATAATTGTTGTGTGGACTACTCCATCTAGGGTAGTTCATTACGGAACAATGGATCTTGAGGTTAGGTAATGGTATACACTTAGCTATAAATAACAAGTATCCTCTCTATCTGAGTCACTACTTTTCTTTATAGGACCGAAGCAAATTAGCTATTTAATTTTATTGGGCACGGTTTAGTGTCTTGATAGTAAAATTAAAAGGTTGTGCCTATCTACACGAATGATGAAAAGTAATGGACCTACCCATCGAGGCATACTCTTCATGGTGTGTAGGGTTGCTAATATTTTTCTTTTAATAGACTGGTTGAAGGAACCAATTTAATAGAAATACAAAAAGTTTTGCCCTTCATAATTATTGTTATGTGATTCTCAGATTCAAAAAATGGACCTTTTCAATCCACTTGATGACATTGTCAAACAAATTTACTGGTCTTAATTATATTGACTAGAAAAGGATCTAGATATTGTGTCGACTGCTTGAGGGACCAAATTTGGGTTCTCTGAGGTGTGCTCTATCAAACCCACTGAAATTGCAACAAAACCTGAAATCCGGTATATAAGGATTGGGTTACAACTGATGAGATGGCGCAATGTTACATTTTAGCTTCTATGTCGAATGTATTGCAACATCAGCATCAGTTTTTGGAAACTGCCTATGACATGATGCATAACCTAAAATAAATGTTTAGGGTGCGGCTAGGAAAGTTGCAATGTGGGATTTGGGGAATATAACCATAGGTGAAGGAACCCTAGTAAGGGGATTATGTTCTGAAGATAATAGGTCTTCTGAAAGAACTAGAAATCCCAGGAGCTGAAATCAATGGGGAAACCCAGGTTGATATTGTGCTCCAGTTGCTTACTAAGCCTTTTCAGCAGTTCCGCCTGAATTACAATATGAACAAAATGCATTGTTATTTGACGAAACTGTTGAAAGAGCGTTAAATTAGTCAAGGGTCTTTTGGTTAATAAATAGACAACTGTAATTGTAGTTGAAGAGGTTTCTACTTCTTAGCCGGAAGGCAACAAGACGCAGGAAAAGGTTCAACAACAAGTCAAAAAGCCACGGTTCCTCAGACAGTTTATGAGCTTGGAGGTAGAGTGAAAAAACCTAACGGCAAGTGTTTTCACTATAAGCAGAAAGGATGCTAGAAGAAGGTTATTTGAATTATCTCAATAAATTGAATAATCAAGGAAAAAAATTTCACTAATAGTTGAATCATGTTTAGCGGTGTTATCTACCAGTACCTGGTGTGTAGATACGGGTGCCACTAATCATGTTTGCAATTCATTATAAAGGTTCCAGGAAACTAGGAGACTTAGTGATGAAGAGATTTATCTACATATGGGAAGTACTACTCCCTCCGCCCCTTTTTAAATGATCCATATGGGAATACGTGCAATTTCAAACCCCTAAAACATATATTTCTCTATATAACTTTTTAATTTGTTTTATACCAAATTAAAGTGCTCATTGAGTACTTTAATTTGGTGCAAAAAAATTTAAAAACGTTATACGAAAGTACATTTTTAAACGTCCGCAAAAATACACGTTTCCCAAGTGGATCACTTAAAAAAGGACGGAGGGAGTACAAAAGTAGCAGCAGTTACAATAGGCGTTTAATTTCAAGAGATTGTCTTTATGATCATTGAATTAGGAGAAACTTAGTTTCGGTTTCTAATTTGGTTGTAAATGGATATTTGGTTTATTTTTAATAACTCTGTGGTTATTAAGTTAAATAAACATTTTATCTGTTTTGGTTCATTATATGACAATCTCTACGTTATTAATGATATCATTCCTACAATGCAACCAAATGAATTGAATAACACTAATAGATTGCCATATAAGAGAAATGAGCCTTATAAGTTGAACCAAACGTATTTTTGGCACTTACGCCTAGGTCATATTAATCTAAATAGAATTTCTAGACTGATTAGAAATGGATCTTTGGGTTCATTAGAAGTGGAGGCACTTCCGGTCTGTGAATCCTGTTTGGAAGGGAAAATGACCAAGATGCCCTTTTCAAGGAAAAGGGAGAGCCAATGAAACGTTGAAATTGGTTCACTTTGATCTGTGTGTACCTATGAACATCCAGGATAGAGGTGGTTTTGAGTATTTCAATACTTTTATTGATGATTACTCAAGACATGGTTACATTTATTTGATATATCGTAAGTCTGAATGCTTTGAGAAATTCAAGGAGCATAGACCAGAAACAGGAAAGCGTCTGGATAAATGTATCAAGATACTGCGATCTCACCGTGTTGGCGAATACCTCTTGGAAGAATTTAGGAACTAGTGGCAGCAGAAGGGATTACATCCCAGTTGTCTGCGCTAGGTATGCCACAACATAATGGTGTAGCAGAAAGAAGGAATGAGTCTTATGGATATGGTGAGATCAGTGATGACTTATTCAAATTTACTAAATTTGTTTTGGGGACATGCACTAGAAACAATAGCGTACATTCTTAACTTGGTACCATTTAAGCTAGTACCAACTGCACCCACAGAACTGTGGACTGAGAGCAAAACTAGTCTATGGCATGTTCAGAATTGGGGTAGTCTAGCACTTGTGCTAAAAGGGAAAGCAGATAAATTGGAATCAAGGACAAATGTTTGTTGTTTTTGTGGTACCCTAGAGGAACGAAAGTTGCTCTATTTTATAGTACTAAGGATCATAAGGTCATTGTTAGCACCAATGCTTGATACTTAGAGGAAGACTATGTCATAGATCACAAGCCCAGTAGTTAGATTGTTCTAGAAGAATTGAGAGAAAATAGACCGACACAGACTTCTTCAACACCAGTAGTACAAGAGGCTACATCACATGAAATTGTTGTTAACATACTAGTACCTTTTCTTAGTGGGAGTGTTATTGTTTCACCCAATCGGTATACGTTGTTGGGAGAATCTTGTGATATGATCCCTAAAGAACAACATGCCAAACCCTAAAACTACAGCACTACAAGATAAAGATGTAGAACTTTGGCAAAAGATCAAGAGCACATGTTATGCTAGCTTAAGAAGTCCATTTGTGGACTTAAGCAGGCATCTAGGTCTTGGAACATCCGTTTTGATCAAGTAATCAAATCTTTTAGTTTTGATCAATGTCTGGATAAGTCGTGTGTGTACAAGAAGCGCAATGGAAATGTGGTGGTGTTTGTATTGCTATATGTGGATGATATCTTGTTCATCGAAAACAATGTCGGAGTGTTATCTTCGGTATAGTTGTGGTTATCCAGCCAGTTCGATATGAAGGATTTAGGAGTAGCCGGTCACATCCTTAGGATTAAATTTTTGCAAGATCAAGCAAAGGATGTTGGGCTTCTCAAGCTTCCTATATCGATGCGATCCTTGCTAGACTTAGCATGCAGGATTCCAAGAAAGGATTCTTTCCTTTCATATACGGAGTTAATCTATCCAAGGATCAATGTTTTAAGACATTTGAGAAGATGGAGAAAATAAAGGCAGTTCTTTATGCTTCAGCAGTAGGAAGCCTCATGTATACTATGTTGTGAACTAGACTTGATATTTGCTTTGTTGTTAGCGTGATTAGCATATTTCAGTCTAATCCTAGACAAGAAGATTGGACTAGTATATACATATACTCAAGTATTTGAAAAGGACTAGGGATTATATGTTGGTTTACCAGTTAGACAGTCTAGTGCCTTGTGGGTACACAGATTATGACTTTATGTTAGATAAGAGTTCCAGAAAGTCAATATCGAGATATGTGTTTCCCTTAGAGGTGGAGCCATAAGCTGGAGGAGTATCAAGCGATCGTGTATTGCTGATTCCACCATGGTGGCTGAGTATGTGACAGCTTTTGAAGTAGCCAAGAAGCCGTTTGGCTCAAGAACTTCTTGATGGATCTAGAAGTAGTACCTTCGATGCAGTTAACAATTTCAATCTATTGTGACAATAGAAGGAACCATAGATTCATAAGAAGGGAAAACACATCCAGCGTAAGTATCACCTAATTCGAGAGATCGTACAGAAAGGTGATGTAGCTGTGACCAAGATTGCATCAGCAAACAACCTAGCAAATCTTTTTACGAATGGCTTACATGCCAAGACTTTTGATAGTCACGTAAAGGGAATGGAAGTGAGATGCGTGGCATCATGGTTTTGAGTCTAAGTGGGAGATTGTTAGAAACTTATACTAAAAGCCATGCTTTTATGTAATGGATTAATATTTAATTAGTTAATTATTAATCAGCTTTATCCCTTTTTTGATGAGAATCTATTATGGGCAATGTTTGCATGATATAATTGTATGTTGTGCATGTGTCTTTTATTCTACATAATAGATGATCCAGTGTATAGAGTACGGCTTACACACAGAAGATTGGATCATCGGTTCTTGTGGAATATAAGTTTTGGTTTTCAATCTTAGATGGAATTTGGCACACCATCAGTAGGATTGTAGTACAATGTTTTAGTAGGTTTGTCTTTACTACAGGGAACGGTTCTAGTAATTCTGACTCATTGTGCTAGTACATTTTTGTGTGTTTTGAACATGACCGCTTTAAGGTAATTGTCTTAGTACTGACATTTTAAGACAGTTAGAACATTATAGTTATTAAGAATACTTATGCTCTTAATCCGGATATAATTAATACATATATACATTTAATGTTGTTGTTGACTTTGATTCATTATAAAGTGAGATCTTTTTTCACGGTCAATAGTTTTGGTGAGTTGGGTCACGACATTATATGCATGAAATATATCGATATTAATTATTGATGGAATCCACGTCCCGTTAGGGATTGATGATACCCCCTTGAGTAAGTTATAAGTTTCGATTATGTCAAACCCTACGGGTGGATTTTCGTATCCGACATATTGAATGAGTTAAGTGAAAAGTCTTAAGGTATTTTGAAGATGTTGATTAGTGGGAGATTGTCATTAATTTAGTAGAATCAACGAGTATCTATAATCTTAACGTAGGGAGATTGATAAGTATTTAATAACGTGGAGATCGAAATATAATCGAGATAAAAATGGGAGTGCAATTATAATTCTTTAGTGGTGTGAATTATAATTTGTGAAATAAGAATAGAATCCGGGTGGGATTAGATTTTCTTATTTACGCAAGGAACCCGGATTTATTTCTCCTCAGGTCCCTACTCTAACCCTATAAATATGTCGTTATGTTCTCTAGGTCTAATAACAGTCATTTTGAAAATTAGAATAGAGGTTGTGAGAGAGAGAGAGAACAAAGAGATCACGTAGAAGTCCACACTTGGCTACATGATCGAGATATAAGGGAATATGGCAGAAGATCATGAGGTACTGTCGAGCAGAGTTTGTTGCATACAGTAATCGGGTTTGTCAAATTCTAAAATAAAAAGTCAACCAACGTTCGTGTCTACGGATGAGAGGTAAACCCTAATTCTGCCTCGTAGGGTTTGTGTTTATTTTTATTGTTTAATCTGTACATGTAATTACTGGGTTCTGAGATTCGTTTCCCAACACAATGATGATATGGTGATGACTTTCTTGGGTCGTATTTTTCTGGGCCATCTAGGAGCAACGAAGGTACCGATCAAGGAAATTAAAATCATTTGTAAATGGATTGATCAAATTTGCGGCTGGAGCAAATCAACAATGGATTATTTGGGTGTAGATGTAGGCGCTAAGAAGAGGAAATTTCATTAGCCAGTTGGGAATTACAATTCACATTCTTCTTATGATGGTTGGGAGTGAAAAGCGGTTGAGCAAGTTGTGTGGGGAAAGTTTGATAATGGAGGAATGAAGAAGATGGCGGTACATGCATGGTGCCGTTGGAATGGAAAATATGGTGACGCGTAAAGTCAATTTTAGGATCTTAAATGGATTTTATGAGATAAAATCTAATTTTGATAAAATGTAGTTTTGTTTAGAGGTGTGATAAAATGACATTCGTTTTCCCACTAGATTAAATCTAGAGTTGATAAAGGTGTTTTGTAAATGATTTTGTGAGATAAAATCTAGTTTTGCTAAAATCCATTGAAAATGTTAGATTTTATCAAAACTAGATTTTAGCCGAAGCAGACAAAAGCCATAATAGGAGGGTGTGGAATGCAGTTGGAAGCTATTCAAATTTTCAAAACAAGAATTCCTAGTGGTGCATTTATTAGGAGAGTGAGTTTTACCTAATCAGGTTGCAATTTGGTTAACAGAAATTTGGCTGCCATTAAACCATTTTATTCTATGTACTAGAGGAGTAAGTTGTGTTCTACGGTGGTGGGGCAAAAAAATTATGTTTGGGTTCAAAAGAACAAATCAAGTGGTGGGCGTGATTTTAAGGAACAAAATGCAGATTTAAAACCGAAGACTTTGGAAGTATGGACTTCTAAAGTACCACCCCAAGAAAAAGTCGTTGAGATAGACAAGGAAGATGGAAGAAATAGCCCAATCCGAGGGGTGGAGCCTCACAATGAATCGAAGAAATTTTCACATGAGAAGCATGGCGAGAAGAGTCCAAGTGAAAGGGTAGAGCTAGATAGGAAATTGGAGAAGGATTCTCTTTCTCTTAAGGGCAAAAAAGATGCTATAGGTACAAGGTCGGCTTTCAAATCGCTTGGAACTTTTCAGAGCTCAAAGAAAAGTTGGGAGTATTCGCATGAAAAAATTCATGTTTCGGGTGTAGAGGAATTCTGGGGCTAGCAATTGTGGCGTTTTTGGGGTTTGAGCTGTGGCGTGTTAGGAGTACGATTTGGGGATTTTTGGGCATCAACGGTTGTGGGTTTCTAAGGGGTCGTAGAGGCGGTGACGGTTTAGGGGTCGTGCGGTTTTGGGGTCTCGTATTGAGGATTGTTTGAGGGCTATTGTAAGGGTTTGGGTGTCTGTTGGTTGTTTGGTTGTCTCCTAGTCAGCCTTCAACCTTTTGGGTCTCGAGAGGCAGATGATAGTCGTAGTTTGGGGTGCCAACTTCGTTGGATTTCCTCTCCTCGTTTGATATTTTTCTCTTGTTCCTTTTAATCATCTATCCCTGATATTTGATTAATAAATTTTTTTTTACCGTTCAAAAAAATAAGTTTATTCTCATGAGCGCGAGATTCCATATGTATAAAGTGTCATTTTCGCAATCAAGTTCGCCCCGACACGCAACCTCATTTTGTTTCGGTATTTTCTCAAGTAATAGGGCCCTCCCTCAATGGCAACAACCGAAACCCTAGCTAGATACTTCTGGCCTCCTAATATTGCTGCTCCCACCATTAATATTGCATCCGAAATTATGCTACAATCTTTTTCAAGGAATAATATTTGTCAGCACGCCACCACCTTATCTTGTCTTCCAGCTATTGTAACCACTTGAATTAGCAGAAATTAAAGGGCCTGAGAGGAGAAGAAAAGTCAAAGTTATACTTCTTCGTTTGTACACATTACAAGCTACAAGCTATATCCTACACCATTCATTCCGCAAAGTTAGTTTACTATGAAATAGCAGCGTGCATTTTTTTCACCCAAAGAATAATGTGCTTCCTTGCATAGTTTCATAGATTGTTCACACCAATTTACAGAGTTAAATCAAAGCAAAGAAGTTCTAAAAGTTATGCAAAAATGTACTCTCTCCGTCCCTTTTTAAGTGTGTAACTTTCCATTTTGGGCTGTCCCTAAATAAGTGTGCGGTTTGAAAAATTTATGGGTAAAAGTTTGTACAATTATCATTTTGCCCTGGGTAAAGAGTTACTCCTTCCGTCCATTTTTAAGTGTTTAACTTTCCATTTTGGGTTGTCCCTAAATAAGTGTGGTTTGAAAAGTTAATGGGTAAAAGTTTGTACAATTATCAATTTGCCGTTTTGAAAAATTAGTGGGTAAAGAATTAATGGGTAAATGTGGAGGATAATTTTGAAAAGTAGAGATAAAAGTTGATGTGAAAAGTGTAAAATAGAGGAAAGAGTTTATGTGAAAGGTGTAATGATGATACTTCTTTAATAAGTTGGATTTACAAAGTAACACGTTTAAAAAGAGACGGATGGAGTATTTAATTTTTATTTAAAAGTTGCATGTCTTTTCGTGATGAACTAACTTTGGGAACAAAAGGGGTACATACGAAACGGGTATAATCTAGAAGGTCACTTGCAACATAACAGAAGCACACACCATCTGAAACAAACAAGGCTTCAGATCGTGGCACATTAGCAAAATGTGATCCGAAGAAAATGGTCATCATATCGAACAGTTATTATTTTTTGATGACCGAGTATTCGGGCCGGCTTTAGAGCAACTCAACTAATTCTCAGGAGAGACTAACAGTGCAACCCACTGATATGGCCTTCCACTTAAATCATGGTTTGCCCCTAGAGAATCAAATCCTTACTATGTTGCAAGCACACATTAATTCGTCCTTACTACTAGGACAACCCCTGGGTGGGTAGCAAGCCACCTTATTTAACTACAAATATTCATAAATTGGACCAAAAATTTCATAAAAGAATTCCTAACAAAATTCCACAAACCATAACAAAAGTGTGAACAGTTATAAGAAAGCCAAAAAAATATTCACCACACCACAAATTCTTTCAAGTAGTGATCCATATATATTAAAGTTGTGGCTAGCCACGACGTGTTATAGTATTTGCCATAAGCAATCTTAACTAACGCCAGAAATAACACTACTAATTTCATAATAAGCATCAATTAATTTCATAGGAGCTTGGACAAAAATTCTCATAATAAGCATCAATTAATTTCATAATTACGTGCCAATAAAGGTCAAAAGCAAATAATTTTTTTTTACCTTTAATACCAGACCGACGATGTTCAAATAATCTGGAAATAAACACGAGAACAAAATTATGAATAATCTGAAAACGTACCGGGCCAGTTTCAGTACACCGGAAATTGGCGAGAGACGATTCGAGTCGAGGCGAGTATTAAGATACCCTGTCCTTAAGGCAAATTCACCCTCCACTACGGTGCTGATGGAGAAACTTGGGCGTTTGCCTCCCAGGAATACCTGACTTTCACCGGTCGGAAGCAGCACTGCAATCTGAATGGTAGGCGAACCAGAAAACTACGCAGAACTCTCAGAAGATTATATGCAGTAAGTGTAGAATGAATGCAATGAAAAACGTAAAATGCATGAGAGGAGGAGGGTCCTATTTATAGATAAATAGGCACCCGAACGGAAAGGTACAAGAAGCTCTTTGGGCCAAGCCCATCTTATCTAACAACCCAACCCAACCCGGTTCAGACAGACGGACAGCGTCGGCGCGCGCGTGTGTTATATGGACCAAAGTCCACTTTGTCCATGCCTTCTCCCCCAACAAAAGTTGTAATGACCCAAATGGCCAACCCTTAGTGTCCAACTTGGGATACATATACCCAATGAAATAGTTGTGCCTCACCAATGTGGCACAACATATTTTCCCCCTTCTACCAATGTTCATGTAGGCACTTTCAAGGTCAATTTCTCATTCACCTTAACTTGTTTTTATCCAACCAAGGGTTCGATCTTAATCTCCTAACTAAGACGAACACAACGGTATGTGGGTCCGGCCATGTGGACATGTGGGACCCTGATGCAAATTGGAAATTTAATAGTATTACTTACAAATAGTGTTTTAAGTTTTCTTTATTTTTATTTTATTAATTTTGTTAGGAAGTCTCCAATTTTAGAAATAAGTGTTCTAGAGTATTTTGATTCCTAGTTAGATTAGGGTTTGTTATTTGATTCCTAGTTGGATTAGGGTTTGTTATTTGATTCCTAGTTGGATTAGGGTTACTTTGGCCCTATAAGTATCATTGTATGCCTAATGGCAGAATTTGGTTATTATTGAATTAAAGAAAACGAGTTTTACTCATATTGTGATCGTTTAAGGAGGGAGTACCTCTGGGTCGATCTTATTGTTCGCGTTTCTCTTGCACGATTGATTCTGTTCCATAGGCTGCGCTGCATCAGTTGGTATCAGAGCACACGTTGCAATCCTGTCATGGCGGCGAGACGCGGTGTAGGATGTGCAAGAGGGGGTGGTCGAACCGCTGGTATGGACGAAATCTATGAACGAGATGATGCTGCTCGGGATGCTCGGATGGAGGAGGGTTTTGCGGAACTCAAAGCCATGTTTGGAAACATTGTCCAGCGCATGGATGCTTTAGAGATCGCTGACCCAACTCGCCATCGGCCTGTTAGACCTAACCCTCCGATCGAGGATGGTTTTTCGGACGATGAAGATATCAATCCTTTTGGTGGCGGAAACTACCAAGGGGGGCGGTATAGAGACGTTGCGGCTAGAACCCGTGGCTCTCATTATTGTGAGTCTAGTATGAAGATTGAGATTCTAAAAAAAATTGGGCTTCCACAATTCCATGGAGGAAGAAAAGATGTCATAGAAGAAATTTTGGTTGAGGGAGATGTGGGAGATTTTATCGATGATATATTAGAGGAAGAATCCGATAAAATATTTTTGGACACAAATCCATCGTTGTTGCAGTCTGAAATTGATTGGGATTCACCTCCAAAATTTGATGAGTACTCAGATGAGGAGGAAATTGTCATTCATAAAGTGGAAGAGAATGTGAAGGATGAATTTGTGGAAGTGGGCATTGGGAAGAAGGTTGTTGTTATCCATGACAAAGTTGATGGGTTGAACTCATTCGATGGCGTTTTCAACCTTGGGAAAAAGACAATCAATGTATGCCCGTCACTAGGATTCGAAGTATCAGAGTATATGGATCCTTTTTGGAGAGTTATTGAGGAGTACTGTACAAGCAAGAGCCCGTGGATTTCCATTTTTGAGCAAGATGGATTGACTTTGTTGACAAAAATTATTTCTTTAATTTTTGAAGATTCTTTTTTATAGTTTAGCTTCCAAAAAATCAATTTGAAGTACAAGATTGACACTGACCAGATTAGACGAATTCAACTATACAAACTCGAGGACGAGTTTCTTCAAGCTGGGGAGAATGATGCAGATTGGAAATTTAATAGTATTACTTACAAATAGTGTTTTAAGTTTTCTTTATTTTTATTTTATTAATTTTGTTAGGAAGTCTCCAATTTTAGAAATAAGTGTTCTAGAGTATTTTGATTCCTAGTTAGATTAGGGTTTGTTATTTGATTCCTAGTTGGATTAGGGTTTGTTATTTGATTCCTAGTTGGATTAGGGTTACTTTGGCCCTATAAGTATCATTGTATGCCTAATGGCAGAATTTGGTTGTTTATGAATTAAAGAAAAACGAGTTATACTCATATCTTGGTCGTTTAAGGAGGGAATACCTCCGGGTCGATCTTATTGTTCGTGTTCCTCTTGCACGATCAGTTTTGTTTCCATAGGCTGCGCTGCATCAGACCCACTTTAATAATTAATTAAAAATGGATAAAACCACGTTTTTCCAACAAAATCATGGTTTGCCCCTAGAGAATCGAATCCTTACTATGTTGCAAGCACACATTAATTCGTCCTTACTACTAGGACAACCCCTGGGTGGGTAGCAAGCCACCTTATTTAACTACAAATATTCATAAATTGGACCAAAAATTTCATAAAAGAATTCCTAACAAAATTCCACAAACCATAACAAAAGTGTGAACAGTTATAAGAAAGCCAAAAAAATATTCACCACACCACAAATTCTTTCAAGTAGTGATCCATATATATTAAAGTTGTGGCTAGCCACAACGTGTTATAGTATTTGCCATAAGCAATCTTAACTAACGCCAGAAATAACACTACTAATTTCATAATAAGCATCAATTAATTTCATAGGAGCTTGGACAAAAATTCTCATAATAAGCATCAATTAATTTCATAATTACGTGCCAATAAAGGTCAAAAGCAAATAATTTTTTTTTACCTTTAATACCAAACCAACGATGTTCTTAACTTTATACCTCGTAAAACTCATAACTTATACCACAATCCATAACTTATGCTCAATGAATTCTAAATCGATTAACTTCTCTTTGCATTCAATAACATGGCATATTGTTTGTACCATAAATTTTTAAATTTACACGTTGCAAAGAAATTGGTTGGAAGTTATTTTTATTTTAATTCGGATTTAATGTTGTGGCCGAATTATCTATAATTTAGGAGATAAGTTTGTTACCTAAATTATAGGGAAGTGGTTTTTATCCAAAGCAAGGAGATAGGGGCCGAAATTAACATGTGCTAATTGTATTAAGAACATGGGTAGTTATTTTCGGCCAAGCTATGGACACATGTCAATCCCATATGCACTTTCAAGAGAAAACGGTTGTGGATGCAAGACATGGGCGTAATGGCTAGAGTTCATGGGCGGTTACATCTTGGAAGTTACAAATGGATTCAAAGCCTATAAATACAAACCTTGGTGCAACATTGCAAAGGTCCACGCACCAACAACGCTCACAGCAGCAAAGTAATTTAGTATTATCTCCTAACTCTCGCAGTTAGTCGATCGATCCCCTCTTATTCTTCTTCTATCTCCTATCTATGTCTATCTTCTACCTCTCCCCCATTCTTCCTTTTTCTCCCTCCTCTTCTCTCTCTTTTTCTTCTATGTAATTTTCTTCAATTGTGGAAGTCCTTGTTCAAGGCCCACGAACCGTTGTAACTTTAGCTCAAGTTTCGCAATTGCTTGAAAGAAGTTGGTAGTTTCAGGCACTTTTCTTTATTCTCTTGGAGATTCACGTCTCCTGGCACGCCCTCGCATCTTCTACACCACCAGGTGTTGACCATCCCCGTTTCTCCTGTCCCTGGAGGAATCGGTGGCAACATTTTTTTTGACACGCCCAGTGGGACCCATAAAACAGTTGAAGATCATTCCAAATGGCGGGAAAAGACAAGAAAGGAGGAGCTAAAGGCACGGGAACTGGTGATGACCCAGTTGAAGCCGCAGAAGGCCAGTCCTTCACAGCATCACAAGAAGATTTGCAGGAAATGGCTGTTGGCATGAGAGACATCATTCTGGAGACAAATGCTGAATTGTCCCAAGGACTCACTGACTCTATTGTTGGTTCTTTGAAGGAGATCAAAGAGTCACAGATGGATCTCACTAAATCCATTAAAGACATGATAGTTCTTCTTAACGAAAAACTAACTCCAGTCGCTTCTGTGGCAACTGGAAATGGTGCCAACAACGACCAACTCAAGATGCCTGGTCCTCAGGGTTTCGTTTTACCTCATTACCAGGCGTCCTCTTCTTCTTCTCAATTTAACCACCCAGGAGAACAGAAAGATGTTCCAGTCAGTGGCAAGATAAGGATGGGAGCAGCATCTCACCCTGGAGCAGTTCCTGGAAAATGGAAGGATCCCAACCCTCTATTTACTGGCGCTTCGAATGTTGCATCTCCTGAAGGGATACTACCATCTCCTACTCCCCAGAATCCAGTGCTTCTGAGCAAAGAGCAGGTCATTGAGTATGTCCAAGATCAGTTTGGACCTGCTTTGCAGAAGTTTGGGAGGCCTATCTACAAGAAGCCTTATAATGAGGCTGTGGATCGAGTGGAATTTCCTAAGGGATACAAGGTTCCAGATTTCTCCCAATTCTCTGGAGAAGATACCAAGTCAACTGTGGAGCATGTGGCACGCTTCTCCGTTCAATGTGGAGAGGCAGCGAGTAACGAGTTCCTTAAAATGAGGTTATTCCCCAATTCTCTTACTGCCACTGCCTTTACATGGTATATAAATCTTCCAGCTAATTCGGTCCAGTCATGGACCCAATTAGAAGAGTTGTTTCACAAACAGTTCTACAGAACTGAGCAAGAGGTTACTTTGGCTGATCTCTCTAGGCTTTATCAACTGCCTGGAGAACCAGCCGAGACGTATATTACTCGGTTTAAAACCGTTCGCTTTAAGTGTAAAGTGGTTTTGCCTGAGACCGAGTATGTTCGTCTAGCCCAGAATGGCCTATGTCTTGAATTACAGAAGAAATTTGTCGATGTGGCTTTCAGGGACTTGTTTGAGTTGGCTGCAAGAGCCACTCGTTATGAACAGTTGCTAACAGAAGATCAAGATCGCCGCAATGCTTCTAAGGGGACCTATTACAGGGACCCAAACTACCAAGTGGCTATTGCGGAGACAGAAGAAAATTCAGAAGTTGCGGTTGCAGAAATTGTCAACAGGAAGCCATACGCCTGTAAAGCTTTCGTCAAAGTTGAGCCCACCAAAGCCCAAGGATCCATGGCATCACCCAAAACAACCAGGGCTTATACGTTTGACATCACGAAAGCAGAAGAAATTTTTGACCAACTCATGGCTGACAAGTTGCTACGCTTTTCTGTTGGTCACAAGATTCCATCTCCTGCTGAGATCAAAGGCAAGGAGTACTGCAAGTATCATAACTCCTGGAACCACACCACTGTTAATTGTATCATCTTCAGAAATGCCATCCAGGATAGGATTGATAAAGGGGATTTCAAATTCCCTGAAGCTGCAAAGAAAGGAATGTCGGTTGATCAGGACCCATTCCCTGCTGACTTTGGAGCTAACATGGTTTATGTGGACATGAGAGGAGCACCCAGGACTACTCCAAGACAGAAGATTTCTCTAGGTGCGCCTTCACAAGCTGCTAAAGGAAAGCAGATCCTTCATGACTCTGATGATTCTCCTGATGATCACCCTTCTCCTATATGGTGGGATCAAGAGGTTATTAGAAGTCGTAGAGGATCTTCTTCTACACCAAAGAAACCATCTGTCCACCATTGCTGTGATTGTGGAAGGCCCGAGAAGCCAAAGCGTCTGCAAAGTATGGTTGTCAAGCGCCCAAGGGAAGAGACTCCATCACTCTCTCCTCGTCGTTTTCCTCAGAAGCGTGTTTCGGTGTTTAATCGCCTGAAACCCACCACTCATGAAATCCAGAAGCAAATGTCATCCTTAGTCATTACAGCTCCACAAGAGGGCAGGCCTAGGATGGTTAAGCCGCCTGGGTCTATTTCTCCCAACCATTGGTTCAAAGTGAAGCATCCTAAGTTTCCACAGCCTGAGATTCCTTTGTCAAAATCTCAGAAACGGCGTCGACAGAGGATTCGTCAGGCTGATAGGTTGGCACAGGGGATCCCCACTCCTCCACCTGTTCCCCCAAAGCGTTCTTTTACTCCTCAGTATGTGCAGAAGAAACCTCGCATGGAGTATCGCCCAGTGCAGAAACCTACTCTTCAACACGTGGAACCATCTTCTGCTGAGGTTCCCAAAGCTCGAAAGCCTGCTTGGAAGGATATCCTTGCAAAACCCCGTTCTATCCACATTCGTTCTTCAGAAGATATGTTGGTTGTGCAAGAAGAAGCCCCAGTCACAAAAGTTTCATCCTCTTTGGCTAATCTCTCTTGCAATATGGTGTTTGTTCTTCCTACCTCTTTCATGGCCAAAGAAGGACAGCCATCTTCTATGGATGGCGATGTAGAGGCTTCAGGCGATACCCCAGAGATTAGTTCTATCACGCCTGTTGCTACCATACCAGTGTTGAAAGCATCTACTCCAGAAGATTCTGAATCTCAGATTCCTTCCATTGTGGTTCTGAAAGATGAGCCTACTGCATATCGCCCATCTCCCGTGGCCAGTGTTTTATTTGAGAAGCCAGATCCATTGATGACTCAGCATCTTCATCCTCTTTACATTCAAGGTCATCTGGATGGCATTCCTGTCAACCGTATACTGGTGGATAATGGATCTGCTGCT
Source organism: Vaccinium vitis-idaea (assembly GCA_963854785.1). NCBI lineage: Eukaryota > Viridiplantae > Streptophyta > Magnoliopsida > Ericales > Ericaceae > Vaccinium > Vaccinium vitis-idaea. The sequence goes on along the minus strand of OY978216.1, from coordinate 29,610,587 downwards.
AATCTCATGCCACGTTTCATGCTCGTTAAGTTGGGTAAAGGAGATCAAGATCTGTTACCTTCTAGCGCCAGCATTTCTGATTTTGCTGGAGGCATCACCACGGCCCAAGGTATCATTATTATGAATTTGCAAGTTGGAACAAAGACTTTGACCACTCCATTCTTTGTGGTTAATTCACGTTCAAGTTACAATCTACTGTTGGGCCGTGATTGGATTCATGTTTGCATGGCTGTTCCAACTACTCTTCATCAATGCCTAATCTTCTGGCATGGTGATGATGTAGAAGTGGTCTGGGCAGACAAGAGGCCTTTCTTGGCCTCTTCTAACCATGCAGATGCTAAATTGTATGATAATGAGATCAGTCCTGTCAAGTTCACCGGGACTGATAAGTATGGCAAGCCTACGGCAATTACTTTGTCCACTCAAACTTCTGTAGACGAATTCAAAGCCATCTACAAACAGTTGGTCGGCCTTCTCCTTACTGAGATTAATAGGCCGAGCACTCCACTTCTTCAAGCTCTTTCCCATGGATCAAGCTCCAACAGCCAGTGAGAAGATGGTGGCTTTGCAGGCTGCCTTGGCTCGATTAATCGCCCATATTACAGAGGAGAGCCTACGATCCTTGGATTCAAAAGATAATTCGGTCTTGACGACCGAGTTATTCTTTGAAGGAGACTACACACCTCCTGACGATGTTATCCAGTTAGAAGATTTGGAAGCACCACCAGCAAAGCTAGACGATTTGAAGGCTGATGTTCAAGATCCTCTGGAGGAGGTAAATTTAGGCTCAGAAGATCATCCAAAGCCTATTTACGTAAGCCAACGCCTTCCTGAAGTGGTTAAAAACGCTTACATTAACCTCCTCCACGAATATAAAGATTGCTTTGCTTGGGAGTATGAAGACATGCCTGGGTTACAAAGAGATTTTGTGGAGCACAGGCTCCCTATTAAAGAAGGATTCAAACCATTTAAGCAAGCGCCTAGGCGAATGTCAGAAGAGTTAAACCTACGGGTTAAAGAAGAATTGGAACATCTCCTGAAAGTTGGATTCATAAGGCCAACCAGATACGTGGAATGGCTATCCAACATTGTTCCAGTCATTAAGAAGAATGGAAAGGTGCGGGTGTGTATTGACTTCCGCAACCTCAACATGGCATCTCCTAAAGACGAGTATCCTATGCCTATTGCTGATGTCTTAGTCGATGGAGCAGCCAGACACAAGGTGCTATCCTTTATGGACGGCCATTCAGGATATAATCAAATCTATATTGCAGAAGAGGATGTCCACAAGACGGCTTTTCGATGCCCAGGAGCTTTGGGGGCCTTTGAATGGGTTGTTATGCCATTCGGCCTTAAAAATGCAGGAGCAACTTACCAACGGGCAATGAATTCTATGTTCCATGACATGCTAGGCTGTTTTATGGAGATCTACATAGACGATGTGGTGATCAAGTCTAATTCATTCAAGGAGCACTTGGAGCACCTGCGATCCAGTTTTGAGCGCCTAAGAAGATACAACCTCAAGATGAATCCCCTGAAATGTGCCTTCGGAGTTTCTGCAGGCAATTTCCTCGGATTTCTAGTTCACCAAAGAGGCATTGAAGTACCCCAGAACAAGACCAAGGCTATCCTTGAAGCTAAGCCTCCATCTTGCAAGCAGGAGTTGCAAAGTTTTCTCGGCCTCATTAACTTCATCAGAAGATTCATCTCAAACATGGCCGGGAAAGTTCAAGTCTTTTCAAAGCTTCTGAAGTTAAAGAAAGAAGAGGATTTCAAATGGGAAACTCATCATCAAGAGGCATTTGAAGCTATCAAGAGGTATCTGACCCAACCTCCTGTTCTTATGCCTCCAATCAAGAAGAAACCTCTTCGACTTTATATTTCAGCATCAGAAACTTCCATTGGGAGTTTATTAGCTCAAAATAATGAACAAGACAAGGAGCAAGCAGTGTATTATCTTAGTAGATTGTTAACTGCTGTAGAGAGTAGATATTCTCCTATGGAGAAATTATGTTTAGCCTTGTACTTTTCAGCAATAAAACTTAGGCACTATATGATGCCTGTGTTGGTTTACTTGGTTTGCAAGACCGATTTAATTAAGTATTTACTTTCTCGGCCCATCATTAGAGGCCGAATTGGTAAATGGTCACTTGCATTAATGGAGTTCTACTTCCAATACATTCCCCAAAAAGCAGTAAAGGGATAAGCGTTGGCCGATTTTCTAGCAGATCATACATGTTTGGATGTTGATGAAGAAGCAACCGGCTTAGACGTTTTTACTGTTTCATATGCTCCTTGGCAATTATTATTTGATGGTTCCATAACAATCTCATCTTCTGGTTGTGGAATCCTAATAATATCTCCTGCCGGAGTTAAAACCAATTGTCATTTCAGTTTGATTTCCAATGTACAAATACTCAAGCTGAATATGAAGGGATAATTATTGGATTGGAGATCTTGCGAGAAATGAGAGCAGCCACCATAGAAGTCATTGGAGACTCTCAGTTGGTGATCAACCAATTGGGGGGCATCTACAGATGCAACAGTGAAGAAATAGCTCCTTATTACATGACGGCGAGACAATTGTTAGACGAATTTGATGATGCCAGTCTCCTCTATATTCCTAGAAGATTCAATCAAGAGGCAAATGAATTGGCATAGATCGCCACCGGAATCAAGATTCCCCAAGGTTGGTACAAGAGAACAATCACTATTCAAAGAAGGAGCTTACCTTCTGTCAAAAGAAGAAGTGCTTCTATGGAGACTTTCACTATTGACCTTGGGGGGCAAGAAGAGGATTGGAGGACCGAAATTATTACCTTTCTGAAGTATCCAAACCTCTCTTCAACTAAGAAGATCAGAGAAAGAGTTGTCCAGTATGTGCTAATAGAGGATGGGCTCTACAAGAAGAGTTTAGAGGATGATCTTCTTCTCAAATGCGTCGGACCTCAAAAATCTCTGAAGGTTATGGGAGAGGTTCATGAGGGCATCTGTGGAGCACATCAATCTGGAAGAAAAATGAGATGGCTTTTAAGGAGGTACAGTTATTATTGGCCATCCATTTTTAATAATTGCATTCAGTTTGCTAAAGGATGTCAAGCCTGTCAAGCCCACGGTCCCGTGCAGAGGATTCCAGCTTCTTTAATGAGGTCAGTAATAAAGCCTTGGCCATTTAGAGGATGGGCCATGGACATGATTGGCAAAATTTTCCCTCCTTCTTTTAAAGGACACACTTACATAGTCGTGGCCACTGACTTCTTCACCAATGGGCTGAGGCTATCCCAATGACTTCTGTTTCTCAAGAAGAAATCATCACTATGATTAAAGAGAAGATCATCCATCGCTTCGGCATTCCTCAACACATAGTTGCCGATAGAGGATCTGTCTTCTTTGGAGATAGGATTCAGGCAGTTATGCAACAATTTGGGATAAATATGACACATTCAATGCCTTATTATGCCCAAGGAAATGGACAAGCCGAGTCTACTAACAAGATCCTAAAGGGGATTATAAGCAGAATGGTGGAAGATCAACCAAGGACTTGGCATGAGGCATTGTCAGACGCACTGTGGGCTTACAGAACGTCTAAGCGAACGGCCACTGGTATTACTCCTTATGCTCTTACCTATGGCCATGACGCTGTCTTACCAATGGAAACAAACATTAGATCTGCCAGAGTTGCTTTCCAGAATGGCCTAGATTATGGAGATTATAATCAGGCTATGTATATGGAATTAGAAGATTTGGATGAACTGAGGCTTTCTGCCTTAGATCATTTGGTGGTCCATAAGCAGAAGGTGGCTCGGGCATACAACAAAAGAGTTAAAGAGAAGTCTTTTGCTGAAGGAGATTTGGTCTGGCAGGCAGTCTTGCCATTCGAGAAAAAAGATCATAAATATGGCAAATGGTCTCCTACTTGGGAAGGTCCTTTTCAAGTCTCTCAGATTTTAATAGGAGGTACATATATGCTACATGATTTAGATGGTGAAATGCATAAACATCCAATCAACGGCAAGTTTCTGAAATTATGGTATCCTACTATGTGGGAGATGATGGATATCAATAGTTGCATTACTAAACCATAATTTCTACCAAGTTTTAAAAGCTTGCAAAGTGCCTCCTCAAAAAACAGAATTCTTAAAGTTCAACAGCAAAAGAAAGATCAGAAATCAAGCAAGAAGGAAGGATTACATCTTTTCTAAAACATCAGCTTTAAATTTGTCCCAAGGAGCAGTTGATTTGGACAAATTGGTCACCAGTGCCTCAATCTGAGCTTCTACATGAGGAATTTCAGTATTCAAGACGTCATGTTCTTCCACCAGAGGTTGAGTAGCGGCAGTGACCTCTTCTTCTTCTTGTATGATTTCCTGCATTTTCTCATCATGGTTAGCATCATCCGCTTGAAGTTGGACTACTTGTTGCTGCATGAGGACAATGTTATCCTGAATCTCCTTGATCTTCCTGAGGCCCTTGTTCTTCTGGATGGACAGTTGCGCCTTCTGATGTTGGAAGTTCTCCATTTTATCCATAGCAATGATCAGCGCCTGCCCAAGGTCCGTGAAGCGAGTTTGCCTATTTTTCATCTCCTGGATTTCACTCATATTCTTGTGGTAATCCTGGATGAGGGATGGCAGAGCAACTTTGAATTGCCTTAATTTATCTTGAGGCACATCTGGTATGCCTTCAGAAGAGGTAAGAACCTCTAAAGCACTTTTCAACTTGGTTAGAATCTCAGGCTGGATCATTGTTTCAAAATTGAAGCTCAAGGCTGCCTTTAGAGCATCTTTCGCCTTGGACACTTCTTCTGGTGAAGGGCTCTTTTGAATGCTTTCAGAAGATGTGGCTGAGGAAGACACCTGGCTGCTGCTTGTCCCCTTCTTCAATTTCTCCTTCAGACGATTGAGAAGCTCCTGAGGCTCTATTTTGGCCTTGCTAGATACAGCAGTAGAGCGAGTAGGAGAAGCCAGGCTAGAGTCTTTGGAAAAGGCCTGTAAACAAAGTTTTTATCAGTTTAGAAGCAATTCGCATATATCTTGGTATTATAATGCCATGATTACTTACGGGGATGGCAGAGCTCTGCGACAAGTTCCCTATTGGGTCAACGACAGTTATGTCTCCAACGGGGATGAAAATTGGGACATTCTCCTTCGAAGAAACTCCAATTTCAGAAGAAGCTGCTTCAGTACTTTTCTGTCCAGCCAACGTCTTTGGGGCTTTTGACGCTGGGCTGGAGATAGTTTTATCGCCTGTTTCACCAGATTGTTCTTGATGCTGTACCTTCTTTCTTTTTGATCCTTTGCTATCCACAGCCTGAAACAATAACAGGATTAGTTATACTCAAAGTAGAGGAAGGAGGAGATTGGGAAATTCCAATACCTCCTCTAATGAAGCAAAGATGGGTGCATCTTCTTTTCTAGTACTGAATCGGGTTCTTTTAGGTTTGACAACAGGTGTCTCCTGGAAAGAAGAACTGTTATCAATAGAAGCCCAACCAGAAGCAGTATATGGCAAGAGGAAGTAAAAAGCCTTACTTTTACCAGTCTCCGCTTTGTCCTCTGGGGAAGTGCCTTTTCTGTCTTTGGTGCCTCTTCTTCAGATTCTTCATCTTCTTCATCGTCCTCATCATGATCAGACAATTCTACTAAAGGAGCAGCGTCTGAAAGAAGAGGCAATAGTTAGCAAGCAGATATTACAGACAGAGGTACTAGAAGATTTTATATCAATTTCTTACCTCTTTCAGCGGAATTTATAACCCTAGCTATCCCACGCTTATAGAAATCTTCTATTTCCCATTGGGGGGCATCGGTCTTAACGACTGTGACTCTTCTATTTTCTGGATAAAGTTCGTACATGCCTTCATACACCAGTGTGTCGACAATAACAAACGAAGTGTTGGGAGTTGGGGGAATAGGTTTCCCAAATGGTTTCTTTAAATCTTCTAAAGAAGGCAAGGGGTTGCCCTGGAGGAGTAGATTGGAATAATTTCCACCATGCAGCAGCGGCTAAGTCTCTCTGTCTAGTCTCAATTTCGGTCATTCTATTTCTCCTAGCCTCTTCCATTGCCTCAGGATTACGAGGGTTCCATTTGCATTTAAAGAAGATCTCAAACCTACGTATAGATTGATAAATTTCGGCACGAGAAGGCATACCTTTTTTCTTTGATGAGGGCTTGGCCTTGGCCTTCTCTGTAGCCTTTGTCTTCTTAACCAACAACTCCAGTTTAGCCTCTTTGGTTTTTGGTAATTCTTCTGGCATCGCCATCAGAGAAATCCTTCCAAGCAATAACTCCAGAGATTCTGAAGATTGGCTAAAACTGGCCTTTTTCCACCACATGTCGAAGGACGGGTTTGTCAGAGGAAAGTCAGGAAATGGGGCAAGTCTGAATTTGGTGGAGATTAAAGCAGCATTCTTCTTCATGAGCTTCTTCGTATCGTCTAGAGTGAGCAACATCCTCTCACTCAGATCAGAATTTATGGTTTGGTAAGGAGGAATGGGTATAAGCTGGGCTAGGCCAAATTGTCTGGCGCACTGGGTAGGGTTATAATACTCCACTCCACATTTGTTATTAGGACCGGTGGAGCCCATACCATAAGGGAGATCCCTTGCCACCAAGAAGCTGGCCCATACTGCCCTTTGCACCGGATCTTCTGGGGATAATTCTTCTGTAGGGGTTTGAAGCCAATCTGGACAAGTGGAATTTCTCTCAAATGGTGTCCAAAAGTCTGGGCGTGGATCTTCTGCAAGACAGTAGAAATACCTGAAGCACTCCTCAAATGAATGCTCCTTAGGGACAAGTGACTTCAGGTATAATCCACAAAAGACTTTATCCCCTGACTTTCTTCGCTGCTTCTGCTCTGGCGTTTCCTCAGGAGCTAAGTCTGAGAAGTAAGACCATGCCCAAAATTGCAACAACCATAATGGACCAGTACAACCTGATATCTTATGATACCAATTCTTTCATACATCTATAGAAGTGGGCAAGAAATATTAGGGCCAGAGCGAGATCCTGACCAACAGAGAGAGCTTTGGCCAAATATGTGTAATACCAAGTGATCTTCAAGTGACTGCTACAGAAGATGAATTTATTCAACCAGTAGATCAGAAAAGCTATATGCTCCATCTCAGAGACCTCAACCTTGTCATCTGTCACAGCATTCTGCTCCAGGAAATAATTAAAGGTAATATCCTTTTTCTTAGGATATTCAAAGCTAACTTTGGGAGGTTCTAAGGCATCGTTAGCTTCTATGCCATGAGGGCGAAGGCTTGTGATGAACGCCACATCTTGAAGTGTTGGCGTCATAGGCCCACAGGGGAAGTGAAAGGCATTCGTGTTGGGAGACCAGAAGAAGGCAAGGGTGCAGATAAGGGCAGTATCAGGGGGTGGCATGTCATAGCTCATAAGTATGGCGTTGTAAATTCCAGCTTTCTTCCAAACAGTTCTTTTCGCCTTTTCAACCCTAACCAACCACTCATTATACTCTGAAGTGGAGGTGACCCACACCTTAAAGGGTCTCGATTTTGAATAATTTTCCCAATCTGGGGCCCAATCTGTTGTAGATCGGGCCAAGGGAAGGGGAATGTCATGTGGGTAGTATTTGTCCAAAAAGTCTGGAAATTCGTCCATAAAGAAGGCCCTAGCCCGTATTTGTTTAATCCAAAAGAATGTTCAGGTTGATCGGGTACCTGGAACAGAATCTCCTCATGAATGTTGGGCTTTTGCTCCATAATCAGCTTCTTCATCACTGTGCCTGTGTTATTCTCATCTTCAACAGAAGCTTGTGCTCTAAGGGTGGCCATGGCGAAACTTTTTCTGCTACAGTAGCAAGCTTTCGGCTATGGCGGTGAAAAAGGTAAAGGTAGAGAGAGGGAAAGATTGTTTTTACTGTGGAACGTGAATCTCCTCTCTCTCTCTCTCTTAAATCCCTTTTATGGATACGAATTGATGAGATATCTCGAGTATTTCGGAATCTTAATTCCCAAACCAATCCAGTCATGCCACGTGTTGGGGTAAACGGTAACAAGAGTCCTACTCGGTTCATCTTCTTCTAGCCGTTATCTCCTAACATTTAAGGACTCTTGTTGCGTTTATCGCCTAAAGTATATTTTTAATAAACTTCATTTTATTTTTGCTAAAAATAAAGTTTATGGGGGGCAATGTTTGTACCATAAATTTTTAAATTTACACGTGGCAAAGAAATTGGTTGGAAGTTATTTTTATTTTAATTCAGATTTAATGTTGTTGCCGAATTATCTATAATTTAGGAGATAAGTTTGTTACCTAAATTATAGGGAAGTGGTTTTTATCCAAAGCAAGGAGATAGGGGCCGAAATTAACATGTGCTAATTGTATTAAGAACATGGGTAGTTATTTTCGGCCAAGCTATGGACACATGTCAATCCCATATGCACTTTCAAGAGAAAACGGTTGTGGATGCAAGACATGGGCGTAATGGCTAGAGTTCATGGGTGGTTACATCTTGGAAGTTACAAATGGATTCAAAGCCTATAAATACAAACCTTGGTGCAACATTGCAAAGTTCCACGCACCAACAACGCTCACAGTAGCAAAGTAATTTAGTATTATCTCCTAACTCTCGCAGTTAGTCGATCGATCCCCTCTTATTCTTCTTCTATCTCCTATCTATGTCTATCTTCTACCTCTCCCCCGTTCTTCCTTTTTCTCCCTCCTCTTCTCTCTCTCTTTCTTCTATGTAATTTTCTTCAATTGTGGAAGTCCTTGTTCAAGGCCCACGAACCGTTGTAACTTTAGCTCAAGTTTCGCAATTGCTTGAAAGAAGTTGGTAGTTTCAGGCGCTTTTCTTTATTCTCTTGGAGATTCACATCTCCTGGCACGCCCTCGCATCTTCTACACCACCAGGTGTTGACCATCCCTGTTTCTCCTGTCCTAGGAGGAATCGGTGGCAACACATATACCATTAAAAAAATAAAGAATTGGGTTGGTGATGCTTTAAGTTAATTACATAGCATCACCAATCCTTTATTCTTCTTTTTTCTACCGAAATGCAAAATTTGGGCTAAACTACTTAATACTCATCTTCAATGCGATACTCATTTGCCTACCCATTTTGAATTATTTTGTTAAAAAAATGTTTACTTTTGTGAAGATACCGAACATATAAATGCAATATCTACAACCAGAACTCAAAACCTAAAAATTAATGGAATCAAAATGGTGATCAAAACAAGTGTGACACTCTGTACTTATGACAAATTTGTCCCTACTATGTGGTGCTTACGGTTTGCATGGATATCTATCTTCGAGCACTATTTGATCGAATGCGTCACAGAAGTAGCACCACAATCATTGCATGGGTCTATCGAACCTCTTAGTGTTTTGCTCTCTCAAAATGAATGATTCTGACTCAATGAAAATAAGGACAATCGAAAATTTTCTTTAAAATGAATGAGGAACCCCCTATTTATAGAGATATTCACAACTCTGTGAAAAAGTCACGAAATGAAGTGACACAACTATACATCCAAAGAGATTTCATCGAAAGGATAAAAGAAAATATAATATCTAAAATATTTTCCAACAAATTTTACCATCTTTCTTACCCATATTTGGGGGATGAGAAAGGCTACAATACACACCCCTATTTGGGTGTGTATCATATGCACCCCTACAAATGTTATGAATCGATTACCTCTTATGAATAAAAAGTTATGATTTTTAGTATAAAGTTACTAGAAACACCAAAATGTTATGAATCATAAAGAAAATGTTGTGATTGCCATGACGTGGTACAATATAGTCAATACGATAGGTGCATATGGTACACATTTTTAATGGGTGTATATTTTAGTCGTTCCCTTGGGGAAGACCAAAATCTATACCCTTTTTTCTCGACAGCTTTTCCACTTTCTTATTATTTACAGTTATGTCATTTTTACCTTTATTTTAAAGGGGAAAAAAAAAACACTAAGATTTGTGGGAAAAAAAAATATTGAAATGAGCATAACCAAATATAGTTTGTTTAATCCAAATTTTCACTCAAATATAGGAAAAATTATGAGTCATGACTTAAAGATCATCATAGAGTTGGATCTGGGGAACCTGTAGTGCGGTACACGAGCCGTTGATTTCGATTATCAACTTCTCGAAGTTCATCTCACCACTAAACGGCTCAGATCGTGCAATCCGTGATGACGTAAATTGCATGATCAATGACTCGGATGCCAAATTACAACCCGATAATGTGACATTGTGCGCATTAGAGGATTCCCAATTCCTGCATAGTTAAGGCAAAGGATTGGTAAAAGTAAAACCCACCCGCGGCCTCCGTGCCCCGCTGGACCCATCACATAAGATTCGTTCTCGTCGCGGTGCACATTTATAGTGGGTCCGTAGTTATTGAATTGGTGCCCCCTCTCCTTTTGGCTTTATTACCGAGTGCAAAAGGACGAATAAGTGGGAACCACGTGTAAAATATTTGTCAAACAGTGGCCAATTGGAGAGAAGAGAATAGGAAAAATTATTAGATGCACCTGGTGCACCGCTACATCTATCTCTATGATTGACATATTAGGGGAGTTTTGGGAAATATAAAACTCTTTGATTTATTTTTTTGTCTTTAATTATACAAAAAAAAAAATTGTATTTGTTAGTTTTGCATCGATTTTTTGTGAATTGCTAATTCGTTTCGACGAGATGAATCTAAAGAGTAAACAATTATTAATTACACTAAAATTTAGTGAATAAAGAAAAAAATAATCAAATAATCCACAAAAATTTGGAACTTTCCAAATTATTTTTTAAGTTTTTAGATTCCTTTCATCGTGACGAATCAATAATTAAAAAAAAATCGATTCAAAACTAATAAATGCAATTTTTTTTAAATAAAAAAAACAAATAATTTATTTATGCTAAGGCACCCCTTATTATGGCTCAAAACTAAATACGTGAATTTCAAGTCGATGTGTGGTGGTGAAGAAATTTGAGCAAACAACGTGGTGGTGCACGAGAACTTGAGTCCCTCGACAACCTCTTAATTGTACTAGTACTAGATAGTAGATAAGAACAATAATGTAAGTATTAACTCGTCTTCTTCGTTTTCTCTTTTGAAATGGCTCCAATATATAAAAAAGCAAGAAAGAACACGAAGATTTATGTGGAAATCTCAACATGAGAAAAATCACGGGAGCCACTTCCGTCCACTATAATCGAAGCCCCCTTCCCCTGTTGCCCCTCCTCCTCTCCTCTCCTCTCCTCTATCACTACCTCTTGTGGATATGGGTTTGAGAGTACTCTCTCTCCATGTGAGGTGAGATCTCCCCATGCCATTACATCCTCACTACAACAAAAAGGGGATTTTGGGGCATTTATTAAAGGGCACTTTTGAAGAAATGCCTTATTAGACTACTAACGAGGCATTACTGTTTTAAATGCCACATCTCATTGAACGTAATGGGGCACTCAAAATTACTAGCAGTTTATCCATATTAGAATATTTAAGCTAATCTGAAAGGGCTTTTGTAAGTGCCGTAACATTTGAGATTAATAGGGCAGTTTTCAAAAAGGCATAAAACGGTGTCTCTGTTGTATCCAATATTTAATAAGGTATTATTTAGGAGCTGCCTCAAAAGCTTAGTTTTTGTTTAGGGGGCAGCTGAATTTTCAAGATGACGAATTCTTGCGCTCAAAATTTTTGTGGTTTTCAAAATTTTCGCCTATTATTGACGAATTCTTTGAGTCCTCCACGATTCCGATAACTACCCACACAAGAAAATCAAGATTTCCCAATGATTTTTTTTGTAACGCTTGGAAAATAAAAAACCGGTCTGTATAGGTGGGGTCTGGTAATGGTTTAAAAACATTGCTAGAAACAGACTCGATAGATCCAAAATTTTACATTCAACTATTGCGGAAGATTTAATTTATTATTAATTGTGTCCCAATGAATAGACTTTCTAAACCTGATAGATCCAAAATTTTACATGAATAGTTTAATTAACAAACACAACGAAATCAACAATCTCGATTGTCATGATTGTGTCGTGATTGCATGGCTAATGTACATTGAACTATTGAACAAGAAGTTTTACTATCAATTGAGTCCCGATGAAGGGGTTTTCTAAATCCGATCGAGCCTAAAATTTAAATAAACAATTTAATTAGCAAGCACCACGAAATCAACTATCTCGATTGGTATGATTATGTCGCGGTCATGTGGTTACTGTACATTCAACTATTGCACAAGATTTCATTTCTATCAATCACGTCTTGATGAAGAGGCTCTGTAAATCGGATCGGGCCAAAAATTTACATGAACGATTTAATCAACAAGCACAATGAAATCAGCGATCTCGATCATCATGGTTGTGGCGCTATCGTGTGGCTACTATATATAAACCCACTGTACAAGACTTAGTTTGCTATCAAGTAAGTTGAACGTATAAATTTTGAAGGCCATTGTCGAGTCTATTTTTATAATGACCAATCCGAACCGTTAGGATTTTACATTTTTCTTATTCCATCATTTTCACCAAAATTGAAAATCATTGGATATTGACAACTACATGATAGGAAGACATTAAATCGTCTGAAGATATTAATGTCTTATAGACCACCCTTGTGCCCCATCTAATGTCTTTTTTTCTATTTTTTTTCTATTGAAATCGTCTATCTTTTGCACAATATGGATTAGATTATTTTATACTAGAATGAAGTTAATCGCGTATTATTAGACGTTTGATCGGGCGCAAAATATCAATCAGTATCAGGCAAGAATCCTAAATTCTGAATAAAAAAACTAAAAGATTGGATCAATTCGTTATAAGTATTCGATTGAGCTTGTTTCTTTGAATCTCAATCAAATAATTATTTTAAAATTATTGAACGGCTCAAATTATTTGATTGAAACCAGTTGGACTCTCAAACAATTGGTTTGGTACCAAAAGGGAGCAACAAAAGTCAGACCCCTTCCTTTTGGCTTAGGAATACACCCGCCCAAACTTTCCTCCCCAAATTTTTTTATTTCGCGCCCCTTCCTTTTGGCTCAGAAATACACCCGCCCAAACTTTTTTTCTCCAATTTTTTTTCATTTGATATTAGTAATCTAGTTCCATTCTTGACAACAATAATGGAACTCTGTAATTTTTTTCGGATAGGTAACGGTTCCTTATTGTATACCCTTCTTTGTTGATGCAGGTATAGGAGGATTAAGATGGGGGAGATGATTTTGTTATGAGTTGTTTGAAAAGGATGTTACTTCTGTAGTTTCAATACGCTAGTCAAATGAGATTGCCAATAGTTCCCATGACTTGTGAATGGTTGCTGACTAATTTCTCTTGATTTCAAAGTGGCTTAGGCCAATTTAGATGATCTTGTATTCATGAATTCTTTGCCAGTATTTATGATTGCAAATTTGCAAGTTTATATTGTTAGCATGTTCAGTTCTTCTTCAGCTGTTTATTCTCGATTCTTGTTGAGTAATAATGTAATATTGCAATTGAATTGGAGTAGCAGAAAACTAGCATGTAAAAAAAAAAATACACGAGCAGGTAAATTTTTTTTTTTAAAAGAAAATTTTCTTTTGAGGCGGTTAGAAGTGCCCCATAAGTCAAGCTATGACGACAGGTGTAAAAGTCTCATTAATCTAGGTATTGCAGCACTTCAAAATGCCTCCATAAGCGATTAACCATGGTTAGGCATTCATGTTAAATGTCCTATAGCAGCACTAGGAAGTGCCTCGATACAAAAAATTTAGCGGCAGTTTCATGTGCCTTTTCCTATATGTTTATTGGGACATCTAAAAGTGCCGCCTAGAGCTATTGCAGCATCGATACATGTGGCGGTTCATTAAACTGCCCCAATAGTAAAAAAGCCCCATCATGTAGCTTTAAGGGGCATTTTCAACTGCCCCAAAATCCCATTTCTGTTGTAGTGCCTGTAGGAAAGGTTAGCGCGTTGGATGACTGGACGGTTGACCAACCTATAATAACTTGCCACGTGGAAAGAAGAATCACAACAGACACGTCAGACATTGACTAAAGTCAATGACCGGGGTGAAACCCCACCGCGAAAAGGATACCCTCGCAGAGGAACACAACAGAATCTTAAATACCCCAAGTAAGGGATGCTCTGAGTAAGGGAACCTCACTGGATGAGGATTCGTTCGTCGTGATCCCTTTGCGAAAGGAATTGACGCGACAGGAAGAACTTTATGCTTATGCATACATACGTATCTAGCTTGTGACCATACCTGGCCATAAGGCAAGGGCAGGGAAGTCATTACGAGTCTCGAGTGAGGTTTTGGCGCGAGCCAAGGGGCTCGCGACCATGCCTAGGGGAGATACAAGTGGCTTGGTGGCTTTAAAGGATTAGGGATCGCCGCGAGGGAATGGCGTGCACTGGATAAACCAAAGGAATCTTCCTAACGGCCAGTGACGTCACCCATTATGCCCATGTATACGGAGAGAGCATGTGTCATCATGTTATTAGGGAAATGTTTGCAACCCAATGGTTGGGTGCAGATCCCTAAAAATATGGGACACTCCTTCACAAATTCTCATATAGATTGATTCATCCCAAAGGCACGGAAATTCTAGAAAGAGAAAGTGACTCTGAGCTCTAGAATGAAGGACATTGTTCTTGCTGGTCCTCGCGAGCTCAACCTTTCACTAGAACTGTGACTTAATGACGATGATAGTCTAAGGGGAGTGAACTGAGTACTGCTACCTTCTCTCTCTGTGTGTTTGGCCTAAATCTTTACCCCTTTGCACACTCTCTTATTCTTGTTCAATTATTAGTTATTGTTTGCCTCTCTTAGCTGAATATATTTGACTAAACCAAGAACATATCCTACACATCCCCCACCAATATATGTGGTGGAGGCAAGAACGGCAACGACCATTCTGGGTTCTTTCAACATCACTTCCATGAGGGATGATGGTTTATGTGGGAACCGCTTCTCCGGTGTACCTCTTTGAACCTTATGGGACGGGCAAAAAGGAGGCTAGGATTGGTACTGGAGATCCGCCTGAGACTTGCACAGATAACACCCGTGTTAACGCCTCACCCAGATGGTGGTAGTCCGGGAAGGCACTCCGACGGTCTAGTAAGTCACCGGCGGGGAGAAATATCACTAAGCAAGAGATGGTGTTCCCTAATACGCTAACTGTGCCTCCCACGCGTCGTCCTTTCCTGACTAAGCACATGGGCCAGCTACGATGACTTCGCCGCTCCTGCTGATGTCACTCTGCTCGCCTGTCTGTGCTTTCAACAACTCCCGGATATCCCCTGGTTCATCGTGTAGTCCGCCAGACGCCTCGAGCGCAACGTCCTGACGCCGCCTGACATCATTTCAATCCCATCTGTCACTTGTCAATTCACCACCTACCCCTTGCCAGGGCGGCTACATTGGTTTCCGGCGGTACATCTCTCTTTCGAACGGTATCTTCAGTCTTCGGCCCTCGGATCAACCTGCACTTCCGTTCTCTCCCCTCGACAACTAACTTTTAGGCAGGAAACATTGCCTGGCTGATGTCTCAAGGCGTCCTTTGGGGCGGTTACCCGTACCCCCTTGGCAGTCCACAGCTCTACGACCGTGTATGCTCTGCCGAGGAGACGTCCGTCGAAACGACATTTGTTGAGCGGCCACCAGGAGCGTAGCCGAGAGGTTGACTCCCACTATGAACCGAGGGGGTTGATGCCTGCCGAAGCAATTTATTTTGAGAGGCCACCAGGAGCGTGGCCGAGAGGTTGACCCCCACTATGAACTGCGAGGAATGAAGTTCACCGAGTCGTAGTCGACCCTTGTGGGGTCTTTGGACCTCGGCTGCTACAATAGCCCCTCAACTCTTCTTGTTGCGATGGCAACGGTGGAGCTGATCTTCGCCGAAAGCCGAGGGAACAAAAAGGATAAGGATTCGAGAAGTCTACTAGATAAGGATGTCAAACCGGTCATATTCAACCCACAGGCTAGGGGGTAGGTGGACACATATCACCGTGAGGCTTTTCCTTCCCCATGACAATGATGGCACGTCATGTCGCCGCAGAGATTCGCTGCGGGTGAGGACAGTTGGCTCCAATAGCGGAGGGGTAGCATTAACTTCTACCCATTTCGTGCGCCACGTGTCAGCTTCTGGTTGGTCACCCGGGAGACGCGTCGTTTCCCGCCCAACACGACGCTTCGAATAATGACGCTTTGGGTTTCCTGCGGTTGGAGAAGCCCAAACGGTGCAACCCCCCATTCTCTATATAAAGCAGGCTGAAACCTCAAAACCTCTGCTCTCTCTCTCTCTCTCTAGAAGTCCCTATACTCTAGTCCTCTGCCTTCCTCCATCTTCCACCGCCAACAACCACCGTCGTTGCCACTCTCCTCCCTGTTTAAGCATTTCCGGCGCCGTTCTCTGCAAAAGCTCTAAGGTAAACCTTCGATATATTGCTTCATTCTTCGCTTCTGCTTCGTTCCTCATCAAATTCGTGCCAAATAGACCTTTTTCTTTCCTTTTTGATTCTATTGATCTGTACTTAGGGGTTTGGTGTTAATGCTCTGAATGAAATTGGTGGGGGAGGGTGAATGGTTTGTGCTTTGAGAACCCAGGCCTTCAAACTGTTCATCTCCCCCCAGTAGAATGTGGGAGGGGATGGATAGTTTGTGCTTGGAAAACCCAGGCCTTCAAACTGTTCATCTCCCCCCAGTTGAGTGTCTTCTTCCGAGCGGAGATCTCCAACCGAAGGGGTTCTCGCTCTGTCTAACGGAAGGGGCGGGCTGGGCACCCCCCCCCCCCCCCCCGGTTCCTTGTCATGCCTTAGGTCAACTCCAAGCCCCTCTAACAATATTCACCCATGCACTGTCTTCTAGGTTCCTCGGCATGGCGGAGTCCTCAAGTTCCAGAACAAAATCAGACTCCCTCGGCGGTTTAGTCCCAAGAGACACCGAGCGAATCGCCGCACTCGCACAAAGTATCTGCATGGGTGTTCCCTCGGCCCACGGCGAGTCGGGGACGTTCCTCGTCCGTAGACCATCCGACTCCAACGACCTGCTGAGTAGGTCGTTGGGGGTGAACCAAACCCCATCGCCAGGGGTGCTAGTACCTCGCCGAACCCGCCAAGCACCTCCTCGTCGAGGCGGGGGGTGCCAAGGCGGAGGGAGCCGACAGACCCAGACGTGATCCCTCCCTTGGCGGATGGGACGCCCACCAACCCCTACGCCTACTATGTTAGCGGAGCTCCCGGGGTATGGGATGAATTCTGCCGCAAATACCAGATCCCTAATGATGTCATGGTAGAGCCCTACACCGAGCAACGTCTGACCTATTCCAACGACTTCGTCATCTTTCCGCTGATTGCGATTACCGAGGGAGGGGTGCGCTTCCCCCTTCACCCTTTCCTCCGAATGTACCTATCTCACTACGAGCTTGCGTCGTGCCAGCTCGCAATTAACTTCTTCTGGATTGTCAACTCGGTGATAGTGCTAGTTAGGAAGAACGACTTGCAGCTGTCGAAGCACGAGTTGTCCCTTATGTACAACCTGGGGCACAACTCGATGCACGACCGTTATTTCTTCTCCACTCGACCTGGGTTTGACCACGTCGTGTCTCGGCAAACCGATACGGACAAGTGGGTGGTCGAGCATGTGAAGGTATCCGGGAACTTTGAGTTCGGCCCGTCCGATCCACGGTTCGACTGGCTTTACTACGATTCGAACCATCGCCGATTTTCCGTTCCTCGGTTCAGGGGGACACCGAGTAAGTTTGATTGAATTTTACTTTATTCTAAGGTTTCCGTGTGAACTATACTGATCGTTTGTTTGGGTGGTTTTTCAGGTGTGACCGCGCTCTCAAAGAGGTTAAGGGCGGGAGGAAGTTGGGACAGGCTCATAGCCCTTCTTTCTTGTCCTTGGAGGGACGCGCCGACGCTACTCGGCTACGATCCCATCTACAAGGGATTCGCCACACAGAAGTTACGCGTCCTCACTGTTGTTGATCCCATGGCGCCCCGGAGAAGCTTGAGGGATATCGCCAAGAAGAGGGAGGAGCGGGCTCGGCTTCTCTCGGCGGGGATCGACCCTGACAGGTTCGAGACTGCGCCGCAGGGAGTGCAGCCGAGGGCTCTTGGGACCTTCTCCGCGGATGAAGCAAGGGTCCCATCGCAGCAGCAGCAGCAACAACGGCACGACCAGCCGAGAGAGGGGGCGAACCAGCCCGCCTCGGCCACCACCGTCGTCCCGCCTTCCACCACCGCCTCAAGCTCCACTAGCCGAAGGCCCGAGGTGGAGGAGCCCTCGCCGAAGAGGCATCGAGCCGAGGGGGATGCTGAACACGTCACCCTCAGCGAGGGGGGCGAGGACGCTACCACCGAGGTGCACCCTTTTGCTCCCATCGTGGACAAGCCGATGGGGGGGGGGGGGGGGGATCCTCACTGCCGACGACAGCCTGGACGAGGATTTCACCATCGGCCGGGCGGTACTGGGGATGACATGCCTGCCGAAGGACATGGCGGCTCTCCCTTCCACCTGTGCCGAGAGCAACACCCTGTTCTACTTTCATATGGCTAAGGTAACCTCTATTCTTCGCTCGACAATACTTCCTATTCTCCCTTACGTTTTCTGATTATACCTCTGCTGTAGGCCGCACAAGTAGCTTGCCAGGTTTACGATCACCAGGTCGAGCTACTGAACAGCCGGGCAAATTGGTGGAAGAAGTCAAAGGATCATGCCAACAGGGCCAGCACCGCTGAGGAGAAGGCTCGGTTGGCGGAGGAGAGGGATGTCTTGGCCGAGACCAAGGTCGCCGACCTCAAGAAAATGGCGACGCGCCGAAGGGAGAGCTACGGAAGCCGAGAAGAAGGCGGTCAATGCTGACGCCGAGAAGAGAAAGCTTGCGGCTGACCTCGCCATTGCGGAGATGGCAAGGAAAAAGGCAGTCGACGAGCTCGAGCAACTAAAGGCGGGGCTTCCAAAGGTGATATCCGACGCTGAGGCCAAAGGAGCGGAAGAGGCCGGCCAGGCGTACGCCGATGAGCTGGAGGAGATCAAGGCCAAAGCCGAGGTGAAGATAGCTAGGGAATCGCACCAGGACTCCTTCATCCTTGGCTACAACGTTGGGTTGGACGTCTTTGACCTCCCAACTGACGACCCTCGTCGGACTCCTCCTGCCATTCCTCCCCTGGTCCTCTCGATCCGTTTGGCCGAGGCGGGTGAAAGGCTAGATAAGGCCCAGCGCGAAACACAAGCTGCCACCGGCCGGACCTCCGACTCAATTGCCAATGCCCAAGACCCTCCCGCCGAAGACCTTCAAGACCCCCCAGCTGCTTAGCTTTTAGGCCTTATTTATAATGTTTTTTGGGAACTATGTAATTTCAGGTTCGTGTTGTTTACAGTACTTTCTAAGTGGTTATTGAAATTATTTCCATTGGAATGTTGAATGGTGCTGGTTATTGAAATTGTTTCCATTGAAATGTTGAATGGTGCCGAGGGGAATAAATAATAGCCCCTCCTTCGGCTGGGAACATAAATGCAATAGCCCCTGTTTCCTGCCGAAGGAAGCTAGTTTGGTAAGCCCGCCGTTGGAGGGGCCCCATGCCGTAGCATTTTGAGGGCAAATTGAGTAGCCCCTACGCCGGAGCGTTTTGAGGGTAAATTGAGTAGCCCTACGCCTGAGCGTTTTGAGGGTATGAGACTACGTCGTGGCGTTAAGAGTAAATTGAGCAGCCCCATGCCTTAAAGCGTTGTGAGGGTAGTGTGAAAGTCCCCCGAGATTTTAGATGTGCCATGTCAGCACAGCGGCGGGCAGTAACAATTTCCAAATAGGAGCTTATCATTAACATTTCAAAAGCCCTCGGCATTACAAAAGGCTACCGAGGGCGGGGGGGGAATGTCCAAAAATGTTAACCAAAAGATCCTAAGCGTAGTACTTCCGCAGTTTGTTGGCATTCCATGGATTAGAGATCGAAGTACCGTCCATTTCCGAGAGCTTGTAAGCGTCGTGGGCAACTTTGGCGGTGATGCGGTAGGGTCCTTCCCAGTTGGGCATGAATTTTTTCTTCTGGTTCTTCTGGACCACCTCCCGAAGGACCAAGTCATCAACGTTAAAGGGACGCAACCGTACACGTTTGTCATAGCCCCGAGCGACCTTCTGCTGGTAGGATGCATGCTTGATGTGAGCTGTGTCGCGGAGGGTATCAATCTCGTCCAGCGCGGCCGCGAGGTGCTCTTCGTTCGTGTGGGGGTGAAATGCTTCGGTGCGGGAAGTGGGGAGGGTCGCCGCGAAGGGAATTACGGCCTCAACGCCGTAGGCCATGGAGAATGGTGTGCGGCCCGTGCTTCGCCATGGCGTAGTCCGGTAGCCCCACAAAACCTTAGGGAGTTCTTCAACCCATTTGCCGCGTTTGTTAGTGAGGCGGCGCTTGAGTCCGGCGGATATGGTTTTGTTGGTCGCTTCAACTTGGTCGTTGCCCTGTGGGTAGGCTACAGTAGAATGGTAGATTTTGATGTTGCGTTTCCAGCAAAGGGCTTTGATTCCCTCGGCGACAAATTGGGTACCGTTGTCAGAAATGATGGCATAGGGGACACCGAAGCAGGAAATGATGTTCTTCTAGAGGAACCGTTCAACGTCTTCCGAGGAGATGGTGATGAGTGGTTCGGCCTCGACCCATTTAGTGAAGTAGTCGGTGGCAGTGATGAGGTGCCGGAAGCCGCCAGGTGCCGTAGGTAAAACGCCAACAAGGTCGAGCCCCCAGTGGGCAAAAGGCTAGGGGCTTGTCACGGGCTGGAGTGGCAAAGTGGGCTGGTGGAGCAAAGAGGAGTGCTTCTGGCAGGCTCCACAACGCTGGACATATGCGTCGGCGGATTTGCGCATGGAGGGCCACCAGTAACACTGAGTGTGGGCTCGGTCGGTTAGGGTGCGGCCGCCGGAGTGTGTGCCACAACTACCCTCATGGAGTTCATGGAGGATGGTGTTGACCTCATGGTCATGAACCACGCGGAGGTTGGGCCTGCCGAATGATCGTCGGTAGAGATGTCCGGCAGGATTGAGGAAGTAGGATGCGGACTGGCAGCGTATGCGGTGGGCTTCTTTTTTGTCGGAAGGGAGCCGCTCGTCACGGAGGTAGGCGATCAAGGGATTGATCCAAGTGGTACCGAGGGACTCGACACACATGACGTGCGGGAGGGTCTCAAAGCTCGGCGAATCAATTTCGCCGAGGTGGATTGTCCGATTGCTGGAGAGGTCACCGCACACGGAGCCCAGACCAGCGAGGGCATTAGCATGGGCGTTGTGCTCCCTGCCGATCTGTTCGAAGGCGACATGTTTGAAGTCCGTTTGCAAAGCAATCACCAGGGCGACGTAGTGGTTCATTCGAGCGTTCCGTGTTTCATAGTCACCGGTGAGCTGGTTGATTACGAGTTGGGAGTCGCTGTAGACCTGGACTTCTTTAGCCGCCATGTGCTTGGCTAACCGTAGGCCGGCAATTAGAGCTTCGTACTCGGCCTCATTGTTAGAAGCTAAAAAACCGATGCTCAGGGCACTTTCGTGCAGCGTCCCGTTTGGCGAAACCAAGACAATGCCAGCCCCCGCGCCTCGGCTATTGGAAGCGCCGTCTACATGAAGACGCCAAGCGTCTCCGGTGAATATTTGAGCGGAGTGCGGGGGAATGGCCCGCTTGGAGATGAAGTCGGCGTGTGTTGGCGAGCTCGTCTTCAGGGTGGGTTGGGGGCGGGCACTTTCATCTGTCGCTTTTCCTCTGTTCGCAGCTTCGGCTACCAGGCCCGGGGTTAGCTCGGCAACAAAGTCTGCTAGAGCTTGGCCCTTGATTGCTGTGCGGGGCTGGTACCGAATGTCGAAGTTAGCCAGCTCTAGGGACCACTTGCATATCCTGTCGGATAAGCCGGCCTTTCGAAGGACTGCCTTTAGAGGGAACTCCGTGATCACGATGATGGTGTGGGCTTGGAAGTAAGGGAGGAGCTTTCTTTTTGCTGTCATGAGGGCCAAAGCGAGTTTTTCAATCGGCAAATACCTCATTTCGGCCGACAGCAAAGTCTTGCTGGAGTAATAGATCTGCTGCTGTCAGATCCCTCCTGCCTGACTAACGCCGAGCTCACCGCATGGGCCAAGACAGCGAGGTAGAGGTAGAGGTCTTCATCACCAACCGGCGTGATGAGGAGAGGGGCTCGCGACATGTAGTCCTTCAGATCAATTAGAGCCTTGTCGCATTCCTCAGCCCACCGAAATGCCCTCGTGCTTGTTTTAATGGATTGGAAGAACGGTCGGCAAACATCGGAGGACCTGTTGATGAAGCGATTCAGCGCGACAGCCATGCCAGTTAGGCGTTGTACCTCCTTCAAGGTGGTGGGAGCTCGGAGGTTCTGGATCGCCGTTATCTGGTTTGGGTCAGCCTCTATGCCACGCTGAGTGACTAGGTACCCGAGGAACTTTCCCGATCCCACACCGAAGGCGCATTTTTCGGCATTCAATCTCAACTGATGCCCCTTCAGGATCCCAAAGACTTCCGCGAGATGTCCGATATGGTCGCCCTCGCTCTTGCTTTTGACCACCATGTCGTCAATGTAGGCCTCCATGGTGTCACCGAGCTGGTTCTTGCATATTTTGGAGACCATGCGCTGGTAGGTTGCCCCGGCGTTCTTCAAACCGAAGGGCATCACCTGATAGCAATAGGTCCCCCTTGGTGAAATGAATGCAGTCTTCTCCTAGTCCATGACGTCCATGGCGATCTGGTGATATCCTCGGTAGGCATCCATGAAGCTTAGCCTCGTATGCCCGGCTGTGGCGTCGACTAGTTGGTCTATTCGAGGGAGCGGGAAACAGTCCTTCGGGCAGGCGTCATTGAGATTGGTATAGTCGACGCACACGCGCCACTTGCCGTTCTTCTTCTTCACCACCACCGTGTTAGCCAGCCAAGTGGGGTATTGGACCTCACAAATGGCCTCGGTCTCTATCAACCGATCAACTTCTTCCATTACGGCGTCGGCGTGCTGGGCGGAGGATCTCCTCGGCCATTGAACCACCGGTTTCCTAGCCGGATCAACATTAAGGGAATGCGTGATGAAGTCCGATGAAACGCTCGGCATCTCATAAGGGGTCCACGCAAACACTTCAATGTGATCCTTGAGGAACCGCATCATTTCATCCCGTTCGGCTTCGGGAAGCGACGACCCCACCAGAAAAAACCTGGTCTCGTCTTCGTTGATTGGGACTTTGATCAGTTCCTCCACCGCTTTCTCTTTGGCTATTATCCCCACATCTTCGAGCACCGGGGCGTCTCCCTTTTCTACCCACTGGACTTGCCGAACCCTTCCCTTTTTGTTGGCCTTCGGTGACACGGCGTTGACAAAACACTTCTTGGAAGCCAATTGGTCCCGATCACCGTCTCTGTCGTTCGGTCGAGGCCTCTCCCAGTTTCCTCGGTCGTTTCCTCGGCCGTTTCCGCCTCGGCCGTCCTTATTGCTCCTAGCTGGGGCGTCTCTATCTTCGCCATTTGCCCTATCCCTGTCATTACTTCCCCCGCCGGCTTCTGCTTTGATGACGTTGACTTGCTTCTTTACCTCCTTTGGTGCCTTGGGGGGATCCTTCATCGCACGGCTGATGATGAACTCTTCGAGTTCGCGGTACTTGTCGACCGTGAACATCAGATCGGTCATGCTTTTCGGCGGCCGTAGCAGTAAGTCTTTGAGGAGCTCGGAGTGTTCGTCAAGCCCGTGCTTGAAAGAGGACGCGGCAAGCCTCTGATCGTAGTCCTCGATCGCGCTGTAAATCTCCCAGTATCTGGCCACATACGCCCTTAGGGTTTCGTCCGGCGAGTGTTTGAAATTGAATAGAGCGTCGACCGTCCTCGGTTGCACATTGTTGGTGACAAACCGAGACGTGAACGCCCTCTCCAGTTTGTCAAAACATCCGATAGCCGCTGGAGCCAATTGACCGTACCAGGTTAAGGCGGTGCCGGACAGACTCATGGAAAAGGTTTTGCACATGATGGCGTCATTGTAGCCGAAGAGCCCAGCTATTTATCTGTATTGCTGGACATGCACGAAGGCGTCCGAGCTGTCCTCGTACTTGGGAAACTTCAGGATCTTAAAACTACTCGGTGGAAGAACCTCGTTAATCTCACCCGTGAAAGGGGACTGCCGAGCTTTGCTAAGCCTCATTTTCGCCTCGTTTTGTGACAACTGACCAACACCAGCTATGCGGTTACTGTCGCATGCTCTCTTTCGGTTGCTCTCCGCACCCCGACGAGGATCGGGGTCGTTGACTTGAATGGGGGATTGTTGCCACGGGGGAGATGCCCCCGGAGTAGGGTCCGCCCTGAAGATCTTGGATTCCCTCATGCGTTCATTAATGGCAACAATGCCATCCTTGGTAACCTCGTACCGAACGTCCGGGTCAAGGCTAGCCTCGCGCGCCACGTGACCTTCCTCCCTTTTGGTGATGCCTTCCCTCGATGGATCAATGGGCTGCCCTTGTGCCCCCCTGGTCCACCGACCTAGTGGGGTGGCAATCGTGATCTGACGCCCCGTTGGCGCGTTTGTCGCCCTCTCTCCCTACCCAGCGTTCTGGGCCATGACAGTCTTTGCCACTGGGTGCTCGGTCCTGACGTTCACCTCGGCGGTCATCGATAACGACCCCCTTTCCGTGCTTGTTCCGCCTCTCTCTATCTTCGGCATCCTGGGAGTCCCTTCAACGACCAGCCGTCCTCGCACTAGATTCCGTCGCGCTATTTTCGGGTATATCAATTATCCATGAGCGGGTGTCCGTACGTGTGTCGCGCGTATGCCAATCTCTCTGCGCCCGCTCGTACTTGTCTATCCTGAAAGCGTCATTTCCGACGCGTGAGAATACTGTCTCCCTCCCAGTCTGTCCCGTGGTTTGGGCGGGGGTTCGAAGCCTCTTCTTTCTTGCCCGGTCGGACACCGCCGTCTGCTGCTGGTTCTCTTTTAGGGCCTCCACTTCGGCCATTAGCAAGGCCACCTGGGTTGCCAACGACAATGGGTGGGGGGGGGGGGGGGGGAGGAAGAGGGGTCCCCTACCTGGTAGGAGTTGCCAAGTTTGACGTCGTTGCCGTGCCATCTAAGTTGGACAACACGTTGTGGGCTCCGGCGGCACTGGTGCCGGCGGCATTGGGGTCTACCATTGTGACTCCCCGTCCCACCAGGGGGTTGAGCTGTAGCCCTAAATCCTGTCGCACCTCGTACCTTCGGCGGTCGGCTGAGTTACGCCATCGCCCGCGCTCGTCAAAGGCGTCAAGGCCTAGGGTGAGGTCTTGCATAGGGCCTGACATCTGGGGGTCTTATGGGAGGGCTTGGAGAAGGCTAGCCACCGAGTGAAGAGTCTAGGAAACCAAGGAAAAGTTCCCCAGCGGAGTCGCCAATTGTGGGAGCCGCTTCTCCGGTGTACCTCTTTGAACCTTATGGGACGGGCAAAAAGGAGGCTAGGATTGGTACTGGAGATCCGCCTGAGACCTGCACAGATAACACCCGTGTTGGCGCCTCGCCCGGACGGTGGTAGTCCGGGAAGGCACATCGACGGTCTAGTGAGTCACCGGCGGGGAGAAATATCACTGAGCAAGAGATGGTGTTTTTTTGGGAGAAAAATCCTCTCTTACTTGTGGGGGGGGGGGGGGGGGGGGGGGGGCGCTTTTTCTTTTATAGGTGTGGGGAAGCTTCCCCAATACGCTAACCGTGCCTCCCACCCGCCATCCTTTCCTGATTAAGCACATGGGCTAGCTGTGATGACTTCGCCGCTCCTGCTGACGTCACTCTGCTCGCCTGTCTGTGCTTTCAACAACTCCCGGATATCCCCCGGTCCGTCGTGTAGTCCGCTAGATGCCTTGAGCGCAACGTCCTGACGCCGCTTGACATCGTTTCAATCCCATCTGTCACTTGTCAATTCACCACCTACCCCTTGCCAGGGCAGCTACATTGGTTTTCGGCGGTACATCTCTCTTTCGGACGGTATCTTCAGTCTTCGGCCCTCGGATCAACCCGCACTTCGGTTCTCTCCCCTCGGCAGCTAACTTTCAGGCAGGAAACATTGACTGGCCGATGTCTCAAGGCGTCCTTCAGGGCGGTTACCCATACCGCATTGGCAGTCCACAGCTCTACGACCGTGTATGCTCTGCCAAGGAGACGTCCGTCGAAACGACATTTGTTGAGAGGCCACCAGGAGCGTAGCCGAGAGGTTGACTCCCACTATGAGCCGAGGGGGTTGACGCCTGCCGAAGCAATTTATTTTGAGAGGCCACCTGGAGCGTGGCTGAGAGGTTGACCCCCACTATGAACCGCGAGGAATGAAGTTCACCGAGTCATAGTCGACCCTTGTGGGGTCTTTGGACCTCGGCTGCTACAGTTTACAACACCGAAATTTCTTTTTCAGCGAGTTCTTTTTTTTTTTTTTACTATACTTTTTTTTCCAGATCCTTTTATCTTATTTTATTTGTCTTTTTATTGTAGTTTTAATTTTCATATTTTGAAGTTCTTGCTCTTCACGAAAAAATAAAAAGAAAGCCTCTTTGAGCATGCCCGCGATCGACCATTCAAAACCAAATTTCGCGCCATGAGGTAAGACGATTGATCATCAATGATAACATAGCTAGCTTGACTGGATGATGCCACTATCTATGCGTAAAATTAAGTGTAAATTGATGTACCACATTCTATTTATGTGATATTAAAAGACATGGAACTTGATGGTTTGGCATGCTTGAGAAAGTATGGACAGATCATAGATCACCAGACACATAATTTTAAAAAATAATATATTTTCTTTCTCTCTCTTTTTGAATATCATGTAATCTGGGTCATATTTGTCTCTTTTTCTTGGTTGTGATCAACCAACTCTTAACTTTTCTCCAACTGAGATATGACTAAGCATCCCATTATCTTGAAGGCTTTATTGATGTGATTCAACAAAGCTGGTGGATTATGCTTCTAGTTTGTCCGGGCATAAAAGTGCCAAATTCTTAAAGCTGATGAGGAATTCTAGTATTGTTATGGGTCACCCCATTACAAGTCCGTCTTTGTATTATCCCTCAATAAATAATCAATAGTAACTACTCATACTAGAGAATAAATGGTAATCATGGTAGTTGACCTTATGACCTAGTGGAAGTATAACAGTAATAAATAGGGATGACAATTAGCCCCGCCTCGTTCGGGGAGTATTTTTGTCAATTTTTGGGTACCAAGGCGGGTTCGGGGAAAAATATAAAAAAGCTGCTCGGGGTCAGGTAGGATTTGGTACGCCGCCCTTGTTACCCGTCCCGATATGTTTTCACATAAAATTATAATTTTAGTCTAATTTTTTAGAATTAAACTAAAAATGATATTTATACCCCAATATTTTTCTCATTATACTTAAAAAAATTTATTTTCACGTCTATAATTTCATCATTGTACTAATACAGGTGTTACCAGTGACCGGGTAAAAAAAAAAAACTATTTTTGTATTGCAAGAGCGATGTTATTCTTCAAAATGTGTGTATTATTTTTACTATTGAACATATTGATGAGTCATTAATCGATGAAAGTGTGATTTTTTTATATGAAACATGTTGATGGATGATTAACTTATGAAAATGTGTATCCTTTTGGGTATTAGAAATAATTAATCTTAGAAAACTTATACCTTTTTTTTAATACTAATTACTCCCTCCGCTCGTAAAGATAATCCACTACCCACAAACCTCTAATTTTCGGATAAAAAAACAAAAGCACATTTGTGAATGATGTTCTTGACACAAAATTTAAAAACTAATTGAAATTTTTATCCAAAAATTGCATGCCGTTTTATGATAAACTATGTTTGTGGGACAGAGGAAGGGAAAGTATTGATTTTGCATGCCACCTCCGAGTCGAAAACTTGGCTCCATCCCTGGGTATTACACTCTCTAATATAAATTGCCAAAAAAATATTATAACTCGTTTAAGTACCTCGCAAAATCAAACTTCATAAAATCTTCAAATACTTCACGACCTTCATATTTTACTCTGGCACTTAAACTCTTTTGTTTATGGAGCTGGACATTGCAGTGGTGCAACCATTGTGCTTAAAGTATGCTTGGTTCAAAATATTAATTCACTAAAAAATATTGAGTTTTTTATATTTAGATGTTAGTTTTGCGATTATTAAGGTATTTATTTGAGTTTTGAATTTTTTGTCCCCAATATAATTCAACTATACTCTATGACTTCTTATTTTATTCATATGTTTTTTAAGGGGTTGTTTGATCAAACTGAAAGCTGAAAAATTAAGTACTGAAAACTGAATGCTAAATTTGTTAAGCTAAAAAACTGTTTGATAAAACATATTAAGCACTGAATTAAAAAAATGAATTTTGTTTTTTGGTTCTAATTGTTTCTTAATTTTACTTATGGTCATCATGTATTTGTGGTAGTGGTGGAGTGGTGATTAGGAGGTGGTGGCGGGGTGGCGGTGTAACGGTGGCAGTGGAGTAATGGTGGTGGTGAAATGATGGTGAGTTGTGATGGCAATAGAATAATAGTGGTGCATTGGTGGTGGTTGTGGTGGTGGCGACGATGTGGTGGTGGTGGTGGCGGCTTGGTACTTGTGGTGGTGGTGACAGTGGCATGGTGTGGCGGCAACCGCGGTGGTGTGATGGTTGGTTGTAAGCACATAAGAATTCAACCAGAATTAAGTAGCTCAAAGCTACTTAATTTTTATCAACTTTTCAACCTACATTTTAAATGACACTTAATCTGTTAAGTAACATAAAATGCGGTTATCAAACCTACTTAATCACTTATTACTTAATTGATTCAGTTTTAAGTGTTGAATCTGTGTTATTAAACAAGCCCTAAGTTAGATGGATATTTCATCATTCTATCTTAAAGTGAAATATAATACTGCATCTCACTGTGCAAAAAAAAAGAGAGAGAGAGAAGAAAATAAGAACACATTCTATCTCACAAAACCCAAGAAAGGTTGGCTAAAAAATTTGTTAAGATCTTATTTGTCATCGGATAGTTATATAATTTAGTACCATTCAAGATCTTAGCAATAATATTAACTTTGACACTTACTGCTAAAAAATGCTAAAAATAAAAACCTATCAATAGAAACAGAAAAATAATTATTCTTATTACAAACTACATACTCACCTGAACAGTAAGGCCAAACACCCCTCTCCATTTTGGGAGTCTTCTGAGGCCATAGAACAAAAGAGACACAAATGAGTGAGGTCAATCACAACCTCGCAAGGCCAAAACATGAATTATTTGTCTATTTGCACCAGGCCAACCATGGCCCTAACTGTACGGGGATAAAATCCACGTAGCCCTGGATCACGTGCTTCCTTGGTTCAACCCTAAATCTGCAAGACAGAAAAAGGGTTAGAGCACCTTTGCCTCTCGTTGGCAAAGGCCCTCCGATGCCTAAGTTAGTATCTCGTACTTGGTGAATTCAAACCACAATGCGTATGAAATGGGTTTCACAGCGTACCTTTCTCCATGGGCATAGTGCTGTATTTATAGGTGAAGAAGGCTTGACTTAGGCATCTCGTGCCTTGGTTTCCTATTAGCTTTAGGAGTCCATCTCCTAATAGGATTTTCCTTTTAGGGGAGAGTTTCCATATCCTGCTAGATCTCGTCTAGCAGAGGTCTTTCTTTCCATATAGGATTCTTCCTTATATGGGGCATACTCCTAATCACGTTAGGACTTCCCATATTGATCCCTTATGCTACGGGATTGCTCCTTATCTCGCAAGGAACCGCTTTAGATTATTCTGGAATGTCTCACCGCCCTACTCGTGGCGGTGCCGTGCTTCCACATAGCTCGGAATAACTCGTACATAATTCAGTTCGTTACACCGAGCTGAATTATGTATTCCAGAATGCTATTCAAGCTATACACGTAGCCTGCCTAGCTCGGCCATATCAGGGGCATCCTTTATGCCTTACGCCGAGCTAGTGCATCCTGACTTATTAGTTAACACTTTATTAGTTCTAGCCTCATTCATGGCCAAACCAGCTCGGCACAGGGTTCAAGAACTCCCTATGTGGTGCCGAGTTATTCACCCTCTCATGGTGATCAACTAAGGCACGTGCTATGCCCTTTACTAGGGTAATCAGATTTTACCCACTCCACTAACCAAGGTATAAGAACAAAAAGAAGGTTTATAGGAAACGATAATTGGATTAAGAGATTTGAGAGTTTTTTAGACTTGGATTGAGAAAATGGGAGATGGGCATTTTTGTTTTTATAATTTTTTTTAATGTATTTGAAATTTAAAACTAATTCGTTATTGTTTTTATTTACAAATCTTTAGTGAATTTTTAATTATTATCAAATTTTAAATTAGCTATTTTTTCGATCATTTGTAAAATTTATTGATTAGCGAGTGTTTGAAATTTAAAATTACCTGATGGATTATTTTCTTTACAAATCCTGAGTGTTGATTCCTTAAATCATGGAACTTGCTTGAAATTTGAAATTACCTAATTATGGTAATTGAATTATTGTCACATGCTTCACTCAAAATCCTATACGACAAACCAATTAATTTATGACACTTGTTGCGCTCACGGCTCTCCTCACGAAAAACCATTATGCAATCTATATTACATTACACAACGATTTTTTTTCATAATGTCCTATGTGACATTTCCATGTTTCAAAGATCTCTTATATCTCTTCTTCTAACAATGTCTATAATAACGCCCAAATCTAATATTGCGGATCACGAACCACAACATAGAACTCCTGGTCATAAGTGCTCCATTTTTGTCTTGTTTCACTCAACTTCTTGCTCAAAAAAGCCACTGGTCGCTTTTCTTGAGAAAAAACAGCCCTGATACCAACCCCACTGGCATCACAGTCAACCTCAAAAACCTTCTCAAAGCTGGGAAGGGGTAGGACCGGCGCGGTGCATAACTTCTCATTTATCAACTCGAAACTCTTGTCTGCCTCTTCGCTCCACAAAAATTTCCCTTTTTTTAGACACTCTGTGATTGGTGCAACAATGGTATTGAAGTTTCGAATGAACTGTCTATAAAAAGTGGCCAATCCATGGAAACGTTGAACCTCGGTAACAGTCTTGGAAACTGGCCAGTTATGAATAGCACGAATCTTCTCATCGCCACATGTATCCCTGCAGAACTCACCACATAGCCAGAACAATAAGCTGTTTTTTAAGAAACTGCACTCCTTGAGTTGAATGTACAACTTATTTTTTTGCAGCACCACAGCACTTGGCGCACGTGCCCCACGTGCTCATCTTCAAACTTGTTGTAGATAAGTATGTCGTTGAAATAAACGACGACAAACTTTCCCATGAAAGGCCTCAACACCTGGTTCATCACCTACATGAAAGTACTCGGAGCATTAGAAAGGCCGAATGGCATAACCAACCATTCATAGAGGCCATCCTTGGTCTTGAACGCAGTCTTCCACTCATCACATGGCCGAATACGAATCTGATGGTACCCACTTCGCAGATCAATCTTCAAAAAGCACCTCGACCCATCCAACATATCCAACATATCATCCAGTCGAGGAATTGGAAACCTATATAGGACGGTGATCTTGTTGATGACATGGCTGTCCACACACATATGCCAACTCCTATACTTCTATGGCATCAATAAGGCTGGAACCCCACAAGGACTCAAACTCTCCCGTATATGGCCTTGCTGCAGCAACTCCTCTACTTTCTCCCTCAAAAATCTTGTTCTCCTTTGGACTCGTTCGATAATGTTGTAAATTGGTCAGACTTGCCCCAGGCACCAAGTCAATCTGATTTTGAATGTCCCGAGGAAGTTTGTTAAGCATGTTATTCGTAACTAGCTCCTCAAATTCCTCCAACAAGGGTTGTATCTTTTTAGGTACAACAACGATAGCCGCGTTCTTATATTCTACTACTAGCGCATTCACCACCATTGCATAAATTTGTTCAGACTCCTTAAAATCTGCCACAAAATCAGCTTTTGAACTAGCAACTGTAAAGATCTGTAAAAAAATAAATAAATAAATAAAATAAAAATCATAGGATATTAAAAAATTTAATTGGAGAGTATTCGGTGGGTGTAATGCGTGATATAGTTTAATTATGGACTTGCTTGTAGCACCTTAACCAATTGGGGGGTGTAGAGTGTATTTATCACCATATATATATTGGATGGGATAGAGGGAGAGAACAACTTCTCTCCCCTTTTTACAGCCGACTGCTTTCTTTCTTTTTCTTTTTTTCTCTCGGCACTCTCTCTCTCTCTCTCTCTCTCCTCACCTCACACACCAAATCACCCTTAAACACTTAAACCCACCAAAGATCCTTCAAGTACATCGCATACATTCACTTTTGGGCCTTGGAAATCGCGTGTGGGAGCTCAGGATTTGTGAAATTCGGGAATTTGGAGGGGTTTTCTACTCTCTCAATGTATATTTATGAAATTTATTGTGTATATCCCTTGCTTTTAATCTATCACTTGTGGAATGTCAAAACCCAAAAAAAAAAAAAAAAACGTTTTGAGCAAAGAGGAGATGTTCTTGCTTTAGATATTGTTTTGGGGTTGATTACTTATTAAATTAATGATGTATCACCTCATTTGTGACTAATGTTTTGGTTGAAGTGGAGCATTTGATCTTTTATTAACTTAGTTGATGAACCTGTTGAAAACCCAAATTCTGGGTTTGATGTCTGCGGTTACTATTGATGTTGTTTCCTGTGGATCCTGTCCGGACGGTTTGTCCAGTGCACTCCATTGAGTTTGTTTGGTCTTGTGTTGGTCCCCGATGATATTGTCCCAGTGAGAAACGAGTGCGCCAACTTAGAGATAAATTATCTAGAGAACTTAAAGCTACATGTGGCACCATGGCTTTGAATCATTGATTTTCATATAGCAATTAGACATGGTGACATGATAAGTAGTCCCTTGGGCCTCGCTCTTTTGAATGCGGCTGCCCCTGGGCTCCTTATTTGGTTTTTGAATGCATAATTTACTTGTATAATTTGACACTTACATACATTGAGGATGAGGCGTAGTCTGTTTAAATTTTTTTAGAAATGGGCATCTAATTTGACACGTGGATTGTTAGTAAAGTAGAACGGAAAATTTGCTTTACAAGTATGCTTTGACCCATCCCAATGTCATATGTTGACTCGTGGGCACGTTTGAATAATAGAACTAAGGACATACGGGTATATCGTAAGAGATGAGGAGTATTTCACAAAGGATTTTGATAGGACTATCTCACTTCCTTGTTTGGATGATTTTATTCTCTTTTTTTTTACTTGAAATTCATTTAACTCCCAGTACTTGCTTTCTTTTCCTTCTTTTTATAAATAGGTGATTTCCGCTTAAAAGATTGGTTGAAGTATTTGTAGCATATGATTAGTTGTTAATACATGATTGAGAAAAAATGTCTTGTGAATGTCTAAGAACACATGGAAACCTTGTGTGATGAATATTTGGACGAAATGGACACGACATGAGAGTATACTAACTAAATGGAGAAGTGGGAGAAGGCCATATGAGAAGACGTAATGGTACGATACTTAGGCCTTTGGTTGATGCGTCTTTAGGAAGGTTACGCGTCTCATTTTTAAGAGACTAGTGTAATAAACGAAAGAAGTAAGAAGTAGTGAGTGAAAGTTTGAGAAATGTGTGAGCAGTTGAAAGACGTGTAAGCATTGGTTG
The DNA here is from genome assembly GCA_963854785.1 of Vaccinium vitis-idaea. Taxonomy (NCBI): domain Eukaryota; kingdom Viridiplantae; phylum Streptophyta; class Magnoliopsida; order Ericales; family Ericaceae; genus Vaccinium; species Vaccinium vitis-idaea. Next base: position 29,576,958 of record OY978216.1, on the reverse strand, counting down.
AGCATTGCACGGGGTCTTACATACCCGGAATATTTGAGTGGGTGGTGTACAAGATCATTCATGCCTGGAATGTTACCTGAGAGATTCACGGGACGCGCGATGTATTGAATGTTGCTAGAATCGTTAATGGAAACTTTATAAAGGACCCTTAGTAAGAAATGAACGTTTGGTTAAACCAAGCAGGTGGTAAGTGAATAACACGTGTATTCCTTGTTGAATATGTCAAAAAAAATTCCAGATAAGTGGGTACCATGAGGACACTCCTTATTTGGGAAATGGTTTGGTACAAGTAATATGGTGGCGCACTTTATATTATTTCAATTTATGTTACCATATACGCAAATCACCCCATTTATTCTTATAGGTGTAGAAGATTTCCTACTGGGCGAAGTGAATGCTCACCCTTATTATTTTCAGGTACTGATCAAGGAGCATGTGTTGGAGTGCATGGTGTGTATTTCATCTTTTAAGAGCATGTAAGGAATGAGTCATCGCATTACCTCTTGAGCTCTCATTTTGGGTAGATAAATATGTAATTTTAATATTTACGTGAAATTCGGATGAATGTAATAACTTAATCTTTAAATCATTTTTTTTAATGGGGCATGGGTGCTCATTTAGATTTTTGTTGGTGAATGAACAGGAACAGTTGTGGTGAGACAAGTTGAAAGTAAATTTATACAATACATGCTTGTTTTTATTTAGAAAAGTCTACTTTTATCTTTTAAAAATCGAGGGCGTGACAACAACTGTTAGAAACGATAGTTGCACTACTTTAGGCTTGACAAACACTTTTTGGCTAGAAGAAACCATTACAACTTTATGGGCCTCCCAATTAAAAGAGTAGGTGTCGTCACAACCCCTAGATACTACATCAACATCAAACTGCTAGGGTCTACCTAACAGAACATGACTAGCATCCATCTCAATAACATCACATGCAACTTCATCCTTATAAAAATTTTAAATGGAAAAGGGAATTTTACAGACTTCGGTTACCTTTACTGTTGGGCCATTCTTGATCCACCTAATGTTGTAAAGTGAGGGATGCGGTTCTGTTGGCAACTTCCTATGGTCCACTAGCCTCTTTGCCACAAAGTTCTCACAACTGCCACTATCTAAAATCAAGTCACACACCTTCTGGTTGATTGAACAGCTTGATCGAAAGATGTTGTGACGCTGATTATTATCTTCTAATTTTGGCACAAACAGTACCCTTTGCACCATGCAGTTTACTCGTTCCCCATCTTCCTCTGCATAATCAACTTCATACTCCTCATTCCAATCGCCCACTGCCCCATCAGTTTCCTTTTCTCCTTCTTCTGCCAGACTCAACTTCCTATTTGGACACTCACTAGAACGGTGACCAGGCTTTTGACACCTATGATACTTGTCGGCCATGGGCTTGGAGTAAGGATTTGGGGCCTTAGCCATGGGTCTGCAAGAACTACTAGCCTCATTACCACCCCCATACTTCGCTCCACCACCTTCCACAGCCTTTGGTTGAAACGTTGACTTTCCCCTGTCAGCAGAAGGAATGGACAGTTCTGTTGTGTTTCGGCAAGTTCTTGAATAGGCTTGTTTGCAGTCGCGCTCCAACCGCTCGGCCTTCAATGCTAGGTTATGGACTTCATCCATGTCCCAGACTCACACAGATTATTATGATTTGCAAGTCGGTTAAAATCAACCGTATAATCAAACACAGACTTGTTCCTTTGCTTACAGTTTTGATAGGCATGAAATAGGTGTTGCTCATAGTCTGGGAGTAAGAACCTGTCTATCATGAGTTGTTTCATCATGCGCCATGTCTGCACATACTCTTTTCCTTGCCTCAGTCACTTTGATTGCAATTGGTCCCACCAAACTATAGCGACGCTTTTCAGTTTGTAAGCGACCATCTTTACCCTCTTGTTTCTTGGAATTCCCATCATATCAAGGAATCACTCAACTTCTGAAATGCAATCCAGAAATTCCTCAATATGTAGACTACCGCAGAACGTGGGGAGATCCACCGTCACACGATAATCATCGAACAATTGTCGTGGTCGCTCTTGTGGAGGTCCTTCTAGTGCTTCTTCTGCTTCTGATTCTTCTTCACTATCCAAGTGATTAGTTGGGTGTCTCCCAACTACAATCTGTTTATCGGGCTGGCGTTGGGAAAATCCCACAGGGTGTTCCCGAACATGGTTAAGAGGACGACGTTGAGCAACTCCCACAGCGCGATCTTCTTCAACCCTTCCTGTTCCTTGGTCGAGGCGTAGAGTCAGCTGCTATAATGCTTCATGAATTTCTGTCTAAAAATTGCGAAACTGCATTTGTTGTTCTTCTACCATCACACTTAGATCATCAAGCCCTTGAGCAACGTCAAGGGGTGTGTCTCCAACTTTGTTAGGTATCATCGAGTCAGAAACATTCTTGCTCTGATACTACTTGACACAGCAAAATTCACGAGAGAATAGTTAGCGTACTATTCCAATGAGATAGGTACTTGAATCCACGAGTAATCTTGAAAACACAAAAAGAGAGATAAAACTCAGAGTTGTTTATTGAATAATTGAATGAATATGTCATAGGCTTACACACTTATTTATACTAGTAGGAGGCCTAGCTAATAAGGTAATGCTTGGCTACCAAGGAAATAACTTGGAGTAGGGACCAAGCAAACCAAAATAAGGAAATAAAATAACTCTAGAAAACTAGAAAATAGAAAACTAAATTGTGCTAAACAAGCAACACAAATAAGATTTTATAATAATATTATTCCTAAATAAAATTCTCCATAATTGATTATTTCTTCTTTGACTTGATACGGTCTAATTGCTCCAAGAATTCCTACACAATTTGTTCTACATCAGTCTCTCTCTCTCTCTCTCTCTCTCTCTCTCTCTCTCTCTCTCTCTCTCTCTCTCTCTCTCTCTCTCTCTCTCTCTCTCTCTCTCTCTCTTAAATCTTAATATATTTATTTTATTGTACATATCCAATTTTGGAAGAAATATACACTCCCTCCGTCAAACTTTTTTTTTATCCAAATTACCACTCTTTGGTGTCCTAAAATTATTGTCCCAGTGCAAGTGGTGTCTAGCTCATGCGGTAGATCTCTTAGATGCCCCACACTACATCCTGGAATCGAGTCTCATTCCCCCCTCCCCCATATAATAGATTAGGAATGACGAATGACAAAAAAAAAAAAATTATTGCCCCAGTTAATTTCAAAGTAATGGATAATATGTGGGGAGTTTACATTTTTACCCTTACTTTTTTAAACTAAGCACACACATTGATAATATTTTGAAAGGTAAAAGAGGAAAATAAAAAAAAATGACAATTGCAATGATGATGATCCCTTAATAAGTTGGGATCCCCAAAGGGACCAATAAATTGAGACGGAAGGAGTATTTTTTAAACTTACTCGAAGAGATCTATGAAATAAGATCCATATATTGAATATGAAATTACGTGTACGAAAAAATTGGCGTGTGCCCCTTTTTTTTGCATTGTAAAGTTTAAAAAGTACTCCATCCGTTTGGATTTGTTAATCCATTATGGGAGTTCGTGTCACTTTTCAAATGATTATACTAGTATAATTTATAATGTTTTATGTAATTTTAAAAACATTGTCTTATAGAACTAATCGAGATCTATGAAACAAGATCCATATTGGACATATAATTACTTTCAATTTAAAGATATCATTAATTTTTTTATCCGGTTGCAATATAACGAGAGACAAACAAATCCGGACGGAGGGAGTAAAATTTACACCGTGAACGGTGAGTTTACACTACAAATTGTGATTTTTTTAGGGTGTGTTGATTGTGTATGGAGTGTGTGGATTGAGAATTTGTTAATTTAATATTGTTAATTGTGAATTTTGACACTGATAATCATGAAAGTTGTTGAAAAGGAAAGAATATTGTAGCACATGTTGTAAATCAATTAGGCAATTAGACAATTAGGAAGTTTGTAATTAGTCTAATTAGGTAGATAGCAATTTCCTTATTATTTCCTTTCCTAAATTATCTTGTACACAGTCTATATATTGTGCCTCCTAGTGAGAAGAATATACATCAATTATAATCTTTCAACATGGTATCAGAGCGGGTTCCAGGAACCTGACTTTTCTTTCTCGTTACCTCTATCTTTTTTTGTCAAATTCTCTCTCTCTCTCTCTCTCTCTCTCTCTCTCTCTCTCTCTCTCTCTCTCTCTCTCTCTCTCTCTCTCTCTCTCTCAAATCAACCACAACCAAAACCTCTCTAACCCCAATACACAACCCTCGATCCAAAAAAAAAAAAAAAATCAAGCCGTGAACAATGTTTCTGTGCACTGTAGCAGTCGTGAACAGTGCTCGCGCGCACTGTAGCAGTCGTGAACAGTAACCCTAATCTCCTTCTGGCCCTCGATCAATCTTTCTGGAACTCGGTTTGTTTGTTACAGGTGTTATTCAGGCTCTAAATCAACCGGGTACCCTCTCTTTGCAATTGTCAATCCTCTGGGTAACAATTCCTCTCTTTTTGGGTTGTGTCTTTATCTCTTGAATCCATTATGGGTGATAAACCTAAGCAACCAGACACTGCTGAAACCTCTGAAACTAAGGATATTGTTAGGGATTATCGCCGGTCTCTAACCACAATCAAATTAAATGGATCTAATTATTTGCCATGGTCACGGGCTGTGACTGTCTCTCTACGCGCAAGTGGTGAGAGTTCTTATATTACCAATGATCCACCTACTGATCCCGATTCTGCTTGGTCCCAACATGATGCTCATATTATGACTTTACTGTGGAATAGTCTTGAACCTGACATTTTTAATAATGTTGCTTGCCAAGAGACGTCCAAAGCTGTTTGGGACACTCTACGCGAGTTATATTCATCAGATCAGAATATCTCTCGAGTTTTTCAGATTTATCAGATTATTTTCTCCCTTCAACAAGGAGATAGATCCGTTGATGAGTACTTTTCCATCTTAAAGGGTATGTGGGAGAGTTAAATGTTTACCAGCCTCTCTCTACAGATTTAAAGGTTCAGCAGAAGTACAGAGACGAATTCAGAACTTGCAAATTTCTGTCCGGATTAAATTCAGACCTTGCTCCTCTTAGTTCACAGATTCTTTCTAGCAGGGAAGTCCCCACCGTTGGTGAGGCCTTTGCTCGTGTTCGACGGGCTGCTCCACGTTCTTCTGATTTAGAGCATCCGGCTCCATCCGCCCTCGCTGCCCCCATACCTCCCACAGTCGTGGTAGTTCTTCTGAGCGGGGTGGTCGTCGTGGAGGACGTGGGGGACGTGGTGGTCGTGGCACCAAGAAGTGCACTCATTGTGGTGCGACCAACCACGATGTTGAATTCTGTTGGAAGCTGCATGGCAAGCCCACTTGGGCTAATCAGGCTACACTTGAGGGGGAGCCATCTGCTCTTGCTCCTACTCAGATTACTATGTCCAAGACTGAGTATGATTCTATGATTCAAAGGGCCAATGCATCTTCTTCTTCTTCCACTGCAACTCATGTCCCCTCAGGTAATACGTGTCTTCATTCATCTTCTCGTAGCACTCCTTGGATTCTCGATTCTGGCGCATCTGATCATATGATAGGTGATTTGTCTCTTTTGACTGATGTTGTTACTCCTTCGGTTAAGACTTATGTTACTATTGCCGATGGCACTAAGGTTCTTGTTCAAGGCATTGGTACATATCGTTCATCTGGTCTTGTTTTTCAGCCTGTCTTATATTTGCCACAATTTCCATTTAATCTTCTTTCGATTCATAAAATGTCTCATACTCACCAGTGTTCTATCCTCTTTTCTCCTTCTCATTGTGAGTTTCAGGATCTCAAGACAAAGGGGATGATTGGTGGGGGGTATGAGAAGAATGGTCTGTATTACCTTCAGGAGCAGCAACAACAGCAGTTATCTAGTCCTTCTGCTTTACATTCTAATGTTACACCTTATCAGTGGCACTATCGTCTTGGGCACCCATCCTCGGCCAACCTTCGCAAGCTAGTTCCTAGTAGGGCTGTAAATGAACTGGGCCGTTCGCAAACTATTCGAGGCTCGGTTCGGTAAGAGCTCGTTCGAGTTCGATTCGTCTACTAAACGAACTGAACTTGAACCTCAATATTAGGCTCGTTCCATAAATGAGCCGAACCTGAACCTAAGTGGATTCGGCTCGGTTAGGCTCGCGAACCTGAGGTCAAAATGTAATTAATAATACTTTAGGGGTCTACATGTAAATATTTTATAGTTGAGAAACTTTTATGTAATTTGTTATTCTTTTATCCTAACTAAAGTATTCTACTACGAACAGATCAGTTTTATCCCTAACTAGAGTACTCTATTTAGTTCTCAATATTTTTTTTCTTGTGTTCTTTTTCTTTTGATTTCTTGATTATTGTGGCAGATTTGTTTAATTTCTTGATTATTGTGGTAGATCTACATGTAATATTGTTTTGAAGCATATCTCTTTCCCCTCTCAGATTGTGTTCTAAATTGCTAACGAGCCCTGCCGAGCTTGATTCGAGCCTTAATTCGAGCCTAAATTCGGCTCGGTTCGGCTCGTTTGAGTTTAACGAGCCCTACCGAGCTTGATTCGAGCCTTAATTCGAGCCTAAATTCGGCTCGGTTCGGCTCGTTTGAGTTTAACGAGCCCTACCGAGCTTGATTCGAGCCTAAATTCGGCTCGGTTCGGCTCGTTTGAGTTTAACGAGCCCTACCGAGCCGAACCCGAACTTTGAAATTTTTTCACGAGCCGAACTCGAGCCCACTTGTCTAGGCTCGAATCGAACCCGAGCCGAACCCGAGCCGAACTCATGCCTTAACGAACTGATCCCGAACCTCATAGGGTTCGGCTCGATTCGGCTCGTTTACAGCCCTAGTTCCTAGTTTACCTAGTTTTTCTCCTTTTAATTGTGACACATGTGAACTTAGTAAACATCGTAGAGTTTCTTTTCCTTTACTAACTGAGTCACCATGTGTAGAACCTTTTGCATTAGTTCATTCTGATATTTGGGGACCTTCACGCACTACGAGTTTGTGTGGTGCGCGCTATTTTGTCACATTTATTGATGATTTTTCTCGTTTAACATGGGTGTATCTCCTCAAAGATAGGTCTCAATTATTTTTTGTTTTTTCAGTCTTTCATGCTGAGATTGTCAACCAATTTAATGCTAAATTACGTATTTTGCGAACTGACAATGCCCAAGAATATCTTTCTCGTCCATTTAGATAGTTTAATGAAACTCATGGTATTATTCATCAGACTGCGTGTGTCACTACCCCTCAACAAAATGGGGTTGCAGAACGGAAGAATGGACCAGTTTTAGCCGTAACTCGTGCCCTTATGCTTCACATGAACGTTCCAAAACATTTTTGGGGATATGCTGTTCTTACCGCGAATTATCTAATAAATCGCACCCCTTCTCGGGTTTTGCATGGCAAAATTCCTTATCAGGTCATGTTTCCTGACAAGGATCTTTACATTCTTCCCCCAAAACTTTTTGGTTGTGTGTCATTTGTTCATAATCTCTCTCCAGGTCGTGATAAACTTGATCCGCGTTCTTACAAATGTATTTTTTTGGGTTACTCTCTGACACAGAAAGGATACAAGTGCTATAGTCCCTCATTACGGAAGCACTTTGTAAGTGCTGACGTGACTTTTTTTGAAAATATACCATATTATTCTCTTGAGGGTACTCAGTTGACACCATTGTTGGCACCACCTTGCCTTCCTGAGATTGCTCAGTTACCGGCTGACCATGGTCTTTCTGAGACTGCTACTCGACCATCAATTACACAGGTATATGTTCGACGTTCTTCTGCTGCCGCTACTCCTGTTGCACCTCCGGATACAGCTTCTGTGCCCACACCATCTCCTCAAGCGTCTTCAGATCCGACACTCGATCTTCCTATTGCTCACCGTAAAGGTATTCGCTCCTGCACTTCCCATCCTATCTCTCACTTTGTGTCCTATGATCATTTGTCTCCCTCTTTTCGCGCTTTTTCTGTGTCTTTGTCCTCTGTTACTGTTCCTAAGTCTTATCAGGAGGCTCTTTCTCATCCTGGATGGCGTTCTGCTATGGAAGAAAAGATGCGAGCTTTATCACTGAATCATACTTGGGATCTTGTTCCCCAGCCATCTGGAGCACATATTGTTGGTTGTCGTTGGGTGTTTGTCATCAAACACAATCCTGATGGTACTCTTGATCGTCTGAAAGCTCGTCTTGTGGCCAAAGGTTTCACTCAAACCTATGGGCTTGACTACACTGAGGCTTTTTCTCCAGTTGCCAAACTCAATTATGTTCGCATTATTATCTCTCTTGCAGCCAACCTTGATTTTCCTCTCCATCAGCTTGATGTCAAGAATGCTTTTCTTCATGGAGATCTCTCTGAGACAGTTTATATGGCTCAACCACCCGGTTTTGAGTCCAAGGGGGAGTTTGTGTGTCATCTTCGCAAATCTATTTATGGCCTCAAACAATCTCCCCGGGCTTGGTTCGATAAATTCAGCAGTACCGTCGTGTCTCATGGTATGACACGAAGTCAAGCTGATCACTCCGTCTTCTTTAAAAGGACCACCAGTGGTATTGTGATTCTCGTAGTCTATGTGGATGATATTGTCATTACAGGGAGTGACAATGATGGGATTCAGGTATTAATTCGTCACCTTTGTTCCAGTTTTCTCACCAAGGATCTAGGCAAGCTTCGGTATTTTCTTGGCATTGAAGTGGCTCGTTCTAAAGCAGGCATCAGTTTATCACAACGGAAATACACTCTCGATCTCTTGAAAGATACAGGTTATCTTGGTTCTAAACCTGTAACTACTCCTATGGAGACTAATCATAAGCTTATGCCTGACGATGGTGAGTTGGTTGACGATCCTGAGTTGTATCGGAGACTTGTGGGTAAACTTATTTATCTCACTATCACTCGACCCGATATCTCCTATGCAGTCAGTATTGTCAGTCAATTTATGACTTGTCCTCGAGTTTCTCATATGGAGGCTGTTGTTCGCATCTTGAAGTATCTTAAAAATGCTCCTGGACGTGGACTTCTCTACAAAGCGTCTGGACATCTTCGTATCGAAGGGTATACGGATTCTGACTGGGCAGGATCTCCTGCTGATCGTCGTTCTACCACTGGTTATTGCACCTTTATAGGTGGCAATCTTGTGACTTGGAAAAGTAAGAAACAGTCTGTTGTAGCACGTTCTAGTGCTGAAGCAGAGTATAGAGCAATGGCTCATACCACTTGTGAGTTGACTTGGTTGCGTACACTTCTACATGAGTTTGGGTTTCCAGTACATGATTCAACTCCGTTATATTGTGATAATCAGGCTGCTATCCATATTGCTAATAATCCAGTATTCCACGAAAGGACCAAACACATTGAAGTTGATTGTCATTTCATTCGGTCGAAAGTGGAGTCAAAGGAGATCAGCACGCCTTTTGTTCCTTCAGGCTCTCAACTTGCTGATATTTTCACGAAGGCTCTTCCCAAGGCTTCCATTGATTCTATTTGTCGCAAGCTAGGAGTATACGATGTATACGCTCCAGCTTGAGGGGGAGTGTTGAAAAGGAAAGAATATTGTAGCACATGTTGTAAATCAATTAGGCAATTAGACAATTAGGAAGTTTGTAATTAGTCTAATTAGGTAGATAGCAATTTCCTTATTATTTCCTTTCCTAAATTATCTTGTACACAGTCTATATATTGTGCCTCCTAGTGAGAAGAATATACATCAATTATAATCTTTCAACAAAAGTGATAGAAACCCCCACTGATAATTGTGTATCTACACTGTCAATTGTTAAGTGGGACTTTAACACCGTCAATTTTGAATTTAACATGATCAATTGTAAATACTAAAAGATGGATCCCAATTTATCGGTAACAGGCCAAAAATTATCCAAAGCAAAGACACGCTCGTGAAGGAATAGAGTTTGAGGATCCCCTTCAAGGTCACAAAGGGATAGGAAAGGACTTTAGCACTTTCACAAAGGGGGTTTGCTTGCTGGCGAGTTCATGCAATCAACTACGGCGAAATAGAAGATATACGTGACCAAAATTTTCTATTCAAAAGAAGATCTCTCTTCTTTTCCATGCGACTCCCTTGGCTTCTTACGGTAAGTACAGAGGAAGGGAAGGGCGCCGGCAGCCAAGGAAGCTATACCAATTAAAGATTCGTTAACTGCAGCTGAAGGGCTAGGCAGTCTGTCTACTAAGACAAGATTCAAATCCGATCAATCCGTTTCGGTAGCTGCTAAAGGCCTATAAAAATCAACTTAAAGAAACAAATTAAATAGCATCTTTTCAGGTGTTTTAAACAGAATAAACAGAATTTTATCCAAAGATGGGATCTTTTCAGGTGTTCTTAATTTTCTGAATTGGGGACCTCTCTTCTCTTTTACCGAATTTATGGTATCATAATTGGTGGACTTCCTTTGGCTGAGTAGTATTATCCAGGAATATAAGATGATAGAGTTAAGTGTGATTTTTCAGGAAATACTCCGGGATCTATAGCAAAAACCCACCTTTGCTCAAAGCTGGTACCTAATAAAATGAGTGACAGAAAAGGATTATCACTACGCCAAATATCACTTTTACCAGTAATTTTTTTAGTGGTACTTGAAAAAAATGCCTTAAAAGGGTATTATTTAAGGCAGTAGTTAAAAATGCCTTTAAAAATAGACATTAACGGCAGTTTTAGATTACTACCGTTAAAAAAGCCTTTAAAAATACACATTAGCGGAACTTTTGGATTACTGCCGTAAAAGATAGAAACAAATTTTGCCGCCCAAAATTATTCTATTTGCCGCCAAGGGTCTCTTTAGTTCCCTCCAATTCTTTTTTCCGTACCTGTACCCTAACATAACCCATTATCAGCACATCCACAATTAGAGAACGACTCATCACAAATTGAGAGAAGGAAAATAGCATTCTGGAAATTCAATCAACAAGAGATTCTCTTGTAAGATCTCTCTCTCTCTCTCTCGCAGTGTGTGTATTTCTCCTCCCTTCTCTAATCGTGTTCTAATGGTTGATGAAATTGATTGATAAACTAGGGTTTCAACCTCCTTGTGGTGCCTTGAATGCTATACTACTAGTAATTTACCCTCCTCCTCTCTCTTGCATCATTCTTCTTCGTTCCCACTGTTAATGCTGAACTGAAAAGCCCTAATTTTTACCTAACGGTTTATTTGGTTACACTTTTTGTGCAAAATCGGCGTAGGATTTTTTTTTTTGGGTTGTTGTTGGAAAAATCAAAATCACTCATCAGTTCCCAATTGAAGTTTGCAATCTTTTTGTATAACGAATGAATGATTCTCAGTTTAGTAATTTTTTTGTTTGGTGGTTAGTTACTGGGCATTCTGAAGCCACTTTTTTGTTATTCTGGAAGCCCTTTAATCAACTTGAATGCTGGATTCATTCACTCATTAAGGTCAAAGGGTCAGGTTTGGAAGAGAAGGGTAGTACAGTAGCACTCCTTGTCTGATAATTTCATTTTTGGTTGACATTGAAAATCGTATTCAGAAACAATGTCCAGCCAATCTCTCTATCGTCTTTCTCCCATAGCTTTCAAACCCTCATTCTAGATTGGTGATGAACTGATTGGAGGGGGGATTGGGTTTACAGGTTCATCTATGGCGTCGGAGCATGATTTTCCGACAGGAGACGATGGTTTCTTTAGTGTGGGTGCATAGATAAGACATTTAAAAACTTTCTTTTGAATAATTGGTGTAGAAAGAAACAGATCAAAAAAGAAAAAGAACTGATGTAGAGGGAAAATGAGAGAGGGAGAAACAGAGAGAGAATCAGATAAAGTCCATCTTTTTTGGGGGGCGTTTTTTTTTGGTGGAAAGATGAGCCAAAAATTTCATTACGATTAGTCGTGAGTTTTTTTCCCCTTTATAGGCCATATCACCTTGTGACTGCCTTTTAACGGAGATATTGCTCCACCTCATCAACTTCCATCACCAATTGAGGAGGAGGAGGATTCGAATCATGAGGGGATTATATTTCTTGCTAGTTGCCTTTCTCAAATGTGGATATGCCTTTGCTGCTTTGGAAGCCTTTTGGCTAGGGATGATGTAGGGAGATCACAGAATCTGAGAAGTTTATGGATTTGTAGTGGAGTCGTCTTATTTTCTTCATATTTTTGTTCTGTTGGCTCCTTGTCAACCTTTTGTTATTTCCCCTTGGGTCCATGGCGGCAAATGATTATCGCGGGTGGGGTGCCAACATCGTTGGATTGTCTCCTCGTGTTGTGATGCCTTTTGTCTTGGCCCCTTTTAATCTTTGTAATGTGTTTTCAAAGGTTAATAAAATCCTTTTTTTGCCGTTCAAAAAAAAAACTTCCATCACCAATTTGAGGGATTTTGACGGTTGGTGCCTAGCAATTTGGCATTTATAGGCCCAATTATTTTGTTCCATAGCGTTAAATCCTCCACTTTAGTCACATACCCTCGCCTGATCCTACTATTTTATTGTGTTCGTTTTGCTTTATATATATTGGAGTTACTTTTTTCCAAAAAGATAATAATCTTAGTTTCTTAAAAGTACTGAAGAGTAGTTTGAGATTAATAACCGAAATCTTGATTGGAGTGTAGACTTTTTTGACTTTTTTTTTTGCTTAACTTGAATGTACCTCTTAAGTTACTAAAATATGAGTCATATGGTATGAACTGTAGACATGTTTTTGCATTATTGTAGTTTGTTATGCATATGTGAGTTTCAAATAGAATACCTTCCTAGTTTCTATCCTTTTATCATTCTATTTTATGGTTGATAATTTATTATGCAAATTTACTACTTCAGGTGCACGTGAAATATAACATTTATGGGTAAGAGTTGGATTCACTAAAAAAATAGGCTAGATCCGGCCTACAAACAAGGGGCTGAAAAGTTTATTGAGTTTGCTTATGCCAATAAGCCGCACGGGTCAAAAATATATTGTCCATGTAGAAAATGTCTTAACCTTCGATATCAGACTCGAGTTGGCATTAGAGAGCATATTATAATACATGGGTTCGACACCAACTACATGAGATGGACAATGACGACGACAACGATGATAACTAGTTTTTTTTGTTAAAAATTTCATTTCACATTACCTAGAGCGAATGGAACTTAGTATTTTATACCTTGTTTGCACTCACTTGTCTTATCTCCTAATTGATTTTTGTGCATCCTTGTGTTTATGTTTCTTCTTGTTTGCTTGTACTTGGGCCAAAACTAAATGATTGCATATCTATTGATTTTGCTTGTGGCTTAGAGTTTCTTGAGTTAAAAATATACTGCCCTTGCAAATAGTGGATCTCATTTCTTTTCCGGCATATATTGTTTAAAGGTTATCCTCTTTTTTAACATTATGTTAATGCCTTTAATGCCATTCGTTCCATGTCAAATACATAGTTGCTAAAGATGCCCAAAGATGGCAATCTTTATGTGAAGCCCGGCTACTTGGCTATGAGGAAAACAGAATATGAGCTGCTAAGGGAAAAAAAAATTCGACTGAATAATAGAAGAATAAATGCTCTGGGGTTAAAGAGCCTATCAAATCCGTTGTTTTGTTCTCCTCGAAGGACAAAGGGTGAAAGTACCAGTAGGGACAAAAAAAAAAAGAGGGGTTGTAGCGATGATGATGAGTATCAACCGTCTGAGGGTGAGGAAGAATCAAGTTCTTCTAGCAAAGATCAGGAGTGTTCTAGTTCTCGGGTTAAGAAGGTGATATGTGTGTAGTTGTCTAATGAGTCAAATTTCCCCTTTTTTTAATTACTTGTTAATGTGCTGTATCGTCTCAATTTTTTGGTTCTTTCATTTGAAAACCATAATCATTGTATTGCTGATTTTAGTTGTTGATCAAAGTATTACTCAATTAAAATGTAGGTGACTATGACACAGAAGAGGGCTCGTTGTTCAGCTGGACCAATGAGGTCTATTTTGCAAACACCTCCTACTGCCAGTCAAACGCAGCATTCTGAGCATCAACCACCAAGCTTTAGAACCAATGAACAACAGTTGCAAAATCAACCACCAAAGAAGAAAAAATGTTGGGCTGCTGGCCCTATGACTAGTGCATCACAATCACCTCCAACTGCTGGTCAATCAGAGCACTATGCATTTGAACAACCACCTTGTAAGTCAAGCATCACGGCTTTGATAAAATATGTTTGTTTCATGGAAAGCTGATTGGGTTAAGTTCACACTAATTTAAACGTATGAATTCCATTCTTGTACCAATTTGTAGGTGACATAACAGTAAATGATCAGAGACCAAACATGCAGTCCACTATGCAGCAGCATGTGCATCAAACACCAAGTTGTGGGACCAGTGAACAACAGCAGGACAAGCCACCACAGAAAAAAAAACGGTGTCCGGCTGGTCCTATGACTACGGCATCACAATCACTTCCAATGGCTAGTGAGATGCAGCCACAACTTCAGCAAAATCAGCGGATAACCACCATCAATCAGACTATAAACTTCAGCTCTTCTAGACAAGCTACTCAAGGGATTGCTCCATCATCTGTTCCAGGTAGTTTCAGTGTCCACTACAACAAAAATCACTTTTCATAGTTGATACAAGCAAGTAATGAAGATCATTCATACAAGAAACAGTAAATGAAAGGGATCATTATACGGGAAACAAGAGAAAAATAATTTCATACTCAAACACTACTCTTTGTATTAAATCACAAAATTGCATAGCACTTATATCTCCAATATATCACACACTAGACAAACACCCAAATAATATGGTGGGACAAACCCCCCTTGGGGCTGCCACGTGTCTCTCTGCCCTCTCTCTGCTCTATTTTGTTTTCCCACATCTATCACACAAGCAGCACATGTGAAATATTGCTACTAAACACGCATCAAAATGGCAGGTTCCTACCTACCACACACCTTTTCGCACCCAATTAATATTACTATCCAACACATTCATCATCCAGCTTGTAAATGTTCTCGTCGTTCACTCATGGTCACTTGCAACAAAGCCTTTACTCATATTCACTTCAAACGACTTTAATTTCTCTCTAAAATAATATGGGTGAATAGTTTTCATCACCCAGCTAATGTGTACGTAATTTTACCTCTGCTATTATGAGTGTTCTGTTATGTAGGAACGAAGCTGCAGAACAAGCCACCACAGAAAAAAAAACCATTGTCCAGTTGGTCCAATGACTATTGCATCACAATCACCTCCAACGGCTAGTGAGATGCAGCCACAAATGCAGCAAAATCAGCAGCCCACCACTAACAATACGGCTTTAAACTTGAGCTCTTCTGGACAAGGTACTCAGGGGACTGCTCCATCATCTGTTCCAGGTAGTTCCGTGTCCAAATTTGAAACGAATTTGAAATATTGAAGATTGGTTACTAGGTTGTTCTACAGCTACATGCATGTTACTATTTTGTTAATATTTCTCATGCTCCTCAACAGGTAGACAAGGGAGAGGGCCTGCTCATCCTTATGCCGGGTGGGGATCAGGAGAAAAGATGCCTGTTGAGTTGGATGAAGAAAACAAGCCCATTGGCGAGCATGCAGCTCAGTTAGAAAGTCAACTAGGCATTATAGCTAGAAATGGGAATTTCGCACCCTTGACTTTTACAGATTGGAGAGCTCCAGAGCTAGAGTCATATAAGGCTCGAATATGGGAGGAGGTTAAGGTATTATTATTGAAATGTATGATATGTTCTTAATATACTAGGACATCTATTTATAGTTTATGGTATCTTACCACGTAGGCCAACACGGAAGCACCAGAGATTTATAAGCATAATTGTCTAAGATCAGTTGGGAGAAAATGGAACTATTGGAAAGACACTGTGAAAAGAAAGTACTACAACAGATATTCCACTGATGAAGAACGACTAGCAAATTGTCCAGATAGGGTGGACCCAAATCAGTGGAAGATTCTTGTTGCATTTTGGGGCAGTGAAGCGGCAAAGGTATTAAAACAATTGCTTTCCTTCGGTGTTTGTATATTTTGAGGTTTTGGGCATTACTTCCTCTCTAATTATCTATTTTGTTTTTGAATTAACTACTTCCCTTTCATAATTTATGTTAGGAACGCAGTACCAAAAACGGTGGAAATCGTGGAAATCAAATGACTCATTCAACTGGGAGAAAGGCACATTGTCGTGTAAGGAATGAGGTAAAGGATTTACTATAATGAAAAATCTCATTCAAATGGAATTTCTTAATAGAGTAGTGATATCTTTTTGTTTGGTCTTGATGGTGAAGTTTAAGAAAAAAGGAAGGAAGCCAGATCGAATTGAGGTGTATGAAGAGACCCACAAAAGAAAGAACGGAGGTTATGTTGATAAAGCATCAACAGAAGCTATGGTACTTGTAATCATGTTTATTTTTCTGGCTTTGCAACTTAGTAGTTCTATTTCTGATGAGTGGTTTGTGTGGCAAATAACAGTCTCGTATCAAGGAGAAATTGTCTCAGCTCCCTGAGTCCTTACAGTCTGATCCAAATGTTCGTGAGGAGATATTCACTGATGTTTTAGGACGAGACAAACATGGCCGTGTACGGACATATGGGTTGGGTCCTTGCCCGTCTCAGGTGTTTGGGAGATATGCAAGATCTCACGACCAAGTTGGTAATAAAGATACATTGTGTGCAGAGGTACGACAAGAGTTACTAGCGGAGTTTGGTTGCATGTTAAGTCGCCTAGAAGCAGATTATAAAAAAAGGTTAACCCGCGTAGAGCATAAATGTGCAAGAATGCAATCTTACATGGAGTCTTTGGGATATCCAATGCCGCAATCTTCAGATACAGATGAATCACCATTAAATTCACCAATTAGGGAGGTAATATTTTGCCTTCTATGACTCTTGGACTGGTTTGCCACATGTGGATGTTGTACTTGCATGTATGTATGTATGTATGTATGTATGTATGTATGTATGTATGTATGTATGTATACGTGCATGCATATAGTTTTTAGTACTTTGCACGAAACGCTTTCGGGTGCTTTTACATGTCATGTCTGTCTATGTGTATGAAAATTCGAGGCAGTTTCTAACAAAGAAAACGCGATTATAATTACTCATAACAGGAAAACCGATAGGTCATACATAAAAAATGGAGTTCGATTAACCTTGCTACGGCCGCACGATTATAATTACTCATAACAGGAAAACCGCTGCAGGAACAGATTTTTGGCTCATCTTTAAAGCCAAATCTGCTATCACTCGGACATAACCAGGGTGCGTGGGATGTATTGTTGGAAAGCTCTATGTGTCTAGTTTCTAACAAAGAAAACGGTGCACGATTTCGAGTCTCGAGCTAGGAGTTATGGCTGTTTTACCAAAGTCTGTCAGTGCTGTCTGATTCTACGCGGGAATAAACTCGTTCGCTGGATTTCTTTATTTTGAATTCCAGAGGAATTTCTTATTCCTTTGGGTTGCAATCATCAATGATTTGTCTAAATCAATGGATATTAAAGCGGTCATGGACGTATATTGTATATATGTAGGGAATGCACAATACGGTGGATTATCAGATTGATTTATTTGATACGGTTGACACATGGGGACACGTGGAGTTAGGGATAACAAAAGCATGTATTACCATTATGAAGACACAAAAACAACAGTCCCTGAATTGGTATTCAAGACACAAGCAATTTTGCTAATGCCCCAACTCCTTAGAATTGGATTTTCATTGGACTTTGAGAGAGGACTGAGTACATGAACTCTGTTTGAGCTGTTTTGATTATCCGGATAGTTTATTAGAATTTGAGTTGGTCGTATCAGTTAGCATCCATAATGGTCAGAATTTATGTTGGTCTTATTAATTTGAGTACTGTTGATGGTGAACGCTTGTTCTTTCTTAGTGTGGAATGACTGTCACTTGCCAGTGATTTGGTAAGTGCATTTTTCTCTTGGGCATTTTTACCTTTGACCATCTTTGGTTTGGTTTGACTAGTTTGATGCTGAATAATATTTCCTTGGACGCGTGTTTGGGCAACACCTTTTTGGTTTTGTATGATGCTTGGTTGGTTAAAAGAAGTAATGAGAAAGGAGGGAAGCAACTCCTATTTATAGAAAGCTAAATGTAGGTAAAATATCATCAAGATAGGAGTTGGAGCAGACTTGTGTTTATCTAACTATCAAGTAGTAGTATAGGGGAAAGACCCTTGGTAAATATGAAACTAACGTGTTTCCAGCACTCTCAAGAAACAAAAGTATAATTGAAAGTTTGGGCACACTCATGCATATGAACTAGTTTGCTGCTTATTTTGTTTGAAGTTACCTTTGTTATGAAATTGATATTTGACTTTTATTCTAACAGGCTAATGAGACACGAATATTCAATGTTGAATGTGCACCGGATGGCTCCAATTCTGTCGAGGAGAATGGAGAGTGGGAGGACGACTTCAGGGCTTGATGTTTGGGACATCTTATTTGAGTGTGTAGATGGCTTTTGGGCATGACAGTAAGAATATTGGACTTTTGGGCATAACTTTAGAGACCTAGCTAGATGAACTGAACTGAACTTAACTTATATTGCGTCATGGAGACGCGTTTTGGTGTATATTTTGTAGTTATGTAAATGCTACGTACTTCTATCCTTTTGACACTTGAAACTTCAATATTTAGACATGTAGATCGATGATGCATTTTGGGCATTAAGTGAAACTTGATTCAATCTAATGGAACTTTATTTTGTATGACCTATTGGTACAAGCATATTTATTTGTTGAATTCATTGAAAAATGTGTTGAGATCGAAAAATTTGATGCTACAGGGACGATATGGGTGATAAGCCCTCAGGCCGGCATTGTTTCCGAATGGATCTTTGCCGATGCTTATATCTAGCCACTATTAGTTTAAAAATCAAGTTCATTTCCGGCGCTTATAAACTGCCGTTATTGCTTATTTTTGCCGGTGCTTATTGCAAAGTGTTGTTTTAACTGTTTAGACATCAAAATTATTACCGGCACTTTATAAGAGCCGCAAAAAGCGCCGTATTTTATTACCGGCACTTATCTAGCGCCGTTTTTTTTAAACAACACTGGCATAGACTATACTTTTTACTTTTGTCGTAAAAGTGCCGCAAATAGCTTTAGTGACGCTTTTACTACTATTAGTGGCATTTTTTGACTGCCGCAAAAGGCAATATTTGGCGTAGTGTATAGCAAGGCAGCGAACGTTAAGGGCATCTCCAGTCGTGAAAATAGCGTAAGAACAAGATCAGTTAGCAAACTTTTTCCTTTTTCTATGTCCCAATAGGGTAACGTGAGCCTAGGGTCAGAAAAAATTGTGTAAGAATTAATGGGCTAGATAACTGTATGCGTGCAAGTAACTACACATGGGGAGAGAGAAAAAGAGAGAGGACCGGAAAAAGAGCTGGAAAAAGTGGGGTCTGGTGGCGCTAGAGGGAGGAGAAAGGAAGAGAAAAAGGAGAGGAAAAAGTCGGCCAACTTTGTACTTCTTACATATTCATATAAAAAAAATTGATACATGTACAATAATACATATCCAACACACTTACATAGTGTGTAGAGTTGTGTATGCGCTCCACACACCATGTGAGTGTGTTGGAGTTATGTTGAGGATTAATTGTTGTACATCCATGGCCGGCTCAAAAGCAAGCCCAGCAAGCCTCTGGCTAGGGGCAAGCAAAAAAAAAAAAGGGACTTCCAAGTTATTAGTTATATAATAAATATAAATTTTATAAAAGTGCTTGCCACTTTGGTCGATCAGTTGCCGTGGTTTGTCTCCGAGTTTTTGGGTTGAAATCCCGGGCCCTCATTTTTCTAATTGTAGCCTATTCAGGTTTCCCTTTTGTTCCTCTATTTTGCTATTTATGGCTTATTTTGTTTCCTTCTAATCCACAATTTTACAAAAACAGCACAACTCCATCACTTTGTTAGAAATTTTACATTTAACAAGCACAAAATTAATGTAGAAGTGATATTTTCGTACATGGGATTAAAAAAGTTCTAATGGTGGAAAATTAAAAAAAAAAATGAGAGAGCTAACACGGTATATTATTTTTTCACACAAATCACAATTAAAATATGAAGCAAAATTTTTTATTTCCATCAAAACAAACTCTTACAATCATACTCCCTCCGTCCCTTTATAAGTTATCACTATCGGAATATGAGCAATTTCCAACCCTAAAAACATGTTTTTTATATAATTTTTAAATTTTTTAATACCAAATTAAAGTGCTCATTGATTCTTTAATTTGGTGCAAAAAAAAATTTTAAAACATGCTACGGAAGTGCATTTTTTTAACGGCTACAAAAATACATATTTCCCAAAGGTATCATTTGAAAAGGGACGGAGGGAGTATCTTTTTACGTTTATCTTTGAATCATTTTAGTTTGAATTTTTGTATATTATAAATTTAAAAAAAAGAACTCTTGAAGATGCAGGGGGGGCCAATATTGGGAGTTTGATTCGGGCCCCTAAAATATTAAGGCCAGCACTGCTAGTTACAGTTGCTTCGCACGAAGAAAAGTTTTTCTAAGTTGAAGGTGATAAAAACTTACTTTTGTACTATCATGTCACTAGAGATTAAGTGAATTAGTTGTGATGTCAATTAAAAATGAATTCTTAGATACATTAGTACAGTTACAATTGAAGAATTTGCTTTAAAAATATAAGGAGAAGTTTTGTTTGAATCAGATTGTACTCACTTTAAAGCATTACAACTGGGGCCAGATATTGATTGTTATTATTTATTTTTTTTGTTGGCAGTGTTCAAACTTAAAGTGTAACCTTGATTTTTTGTTGTTGACTTGTTTGTCATTTTATTTTTTCAGTTAATAGTAAGTGGGCAATCAATTTCGAGCCGGGCTTGCGCAACTCAAATGTCAGGACTGACCTTGTGTACACCTATCATTTTTGTTTATCATATACCTTCATAAATATTTAACAACACTCTAACAACACCACCGCAATCCTCCTTACCTTAACAATACAACAAGGATCTATTTTTACACTTTTGCTCATATCAAACCACATTTTTGTGGACAGTGCTAAGGGTACAGACCCTTATCCACAGAGTCGTAAGTGGGTGAGTTTTGGATGAACTACTTACGCATGTCGGACTAAGGTGATTTCTTCTGAAACCCCTTGAAAAATTATTATCAGATGAATCAACGGTTCGGATTTCTCGTGTATGACCCAAAAGTGGGTCCTTCAACAGATCTGTGCAAAATCTATGCATAAGGGTTCTGTACAGGTTTTCCGTAGTTTTTTAGGGTACCAACTGAAATTAGGAAAAACCTATGCGTACAGATTGTTTAATGTACAGAAGATGTACAACGGCTTTTGGGGCCCACTTTTGGGTCCCACACGAATAATCCGAACCGTTAAATAATTTTTCCTAGGACCTTGCAAAAAATCTGCTCAATTGGAGTTTTAGATCGACCAGTTACACATCCAATTGAGCTGATTTTTTGCAAGGTCCTAGGAAAAATTATTTAACGGTTCGAATTATTCGTATGAGACCCAAAAATAAGCCCCAAAAGGCATTGTACATCTTGTGTGCAAAATCCTTCTGTACCCGTAGTCCCCTCCCTGCCATTTGTCCCATTTCCAAGAATTGGTTTTGGCACTACACATGTGCAGTTCATAAATGGTGAGGAATTTGATACGCGCCCCGCCCCTGACACCCACCCCACCCCCTGACGCCCCCCTTAATTACGGTCTTACCACTCCTTACCTCTAATAATTACCTTAGTTATTTTATCTATATTATTTAATTTCTTTATATAAATCAATTTAATTAGTTAATTCATTTCTTTATATTAATTCATTTAATTATTTAATTCATTTCTTTTATTTAATTTTATTTATTTATTTTATTCAATTATTTAATTATCTATTTTATTAATATATTTTTTCTCTTTTATATATTAATTCATTTAATTATTTAATTAAGGTCTTTTATTTAATTTATTTCTTTTATTCAATTATTTATTAATCTCTTTTATTAATATCTTTTTTCTCTTTTATATATTAATTCATTTAATTATTTAATTCATTTCTTTTATTTAATTCAGTTCTTTTATTTAATTTATTTCTTTTATTCAATTATTTATTTATCTCTTTTATTCATATTTTTTCTCTTTTATTGTTTATTTACCACTTTTTCTTAATTATTTAATCTTATTTATTTAAATCGTATATTCAAATTATTTCTTATCTTCTTATCTTCAATTACAACCACATCATTTAGATTTTCTATTTACCTTCTTATCTTCATTTACAACTACTATTCTTATCTTCAATTCATTTCTTTATATTAATTTATTTAATTATTTAATTCATTTCTTTTATTTAATTAAGTTCTTTTATTTAATTTCTT
Organism: Vaccinium vitis-idaea; assembly: GCA_963854785.1. Lineage (NCBI taxonomy): Eukaryota > Viridiplantae > Streptophyta > Magnoliopsida > Ericales > Ericaceae > Vaccinium > Vaccinium vitis-idaea. Next base: position 29,554,621 of record OY978216.1, on the reverse strand, counting down.
TCTTTTATTCAATTATTTATTTCTCTCTTTTATTAATATCTTTTTTCTCTTTTATATATTAGTTCATTTAATCATTTACAAAATTGATTTCTTCAAAAATAATGTTGACCCATTATAAAAACATTTTTCTATCTCAGGATAGACAAATAATAGTTATGTGTAGAAAAGAAAATTCCCCTAACCCTAATCAAATTTGTATTGGCAACTAATGATTTTTAATGTTTGGCCTAAACTTGATTGGTGCAAATTAGTATGTACTGCACTTACTTTTGGTAAAATCCTAGAAGATCTCTTTTTTGACATTGGTACAGCTCAATTAGAATTGATTTGAAAATCCTAGAAGATCTCTTTTCTGACATTGTTGACTTTCCTATTGAGACATACTATTCCAAATTTGAAAGTTGTGTTGCCTTTGTTTATTTTTACAAAGCATGTGAATGTCTTTGTCAAAGGAGACATGTGTATCTACTGCACAACACAACTACGACAAACAAACGTTCAGAATTTATTATCTATTTATACTACTTCATTCTTCTACTACTTTACTTCTTCCTAATTCTCCCACTATGGATGGCTACTACTATCCAGATGGTTGCTCATTTGAAAATGATGTTCCTAGTGAGGAGAGCATCAATTTCTGCAGTCGCGATTATACACCCGAATTTAGCACTGATCAGGTTAGTTATTTCCGTTGTTCTTATGCATATTCGTCATTCATTTTGAAAGTAGATAAATATGATAGGACTGGATAATGTTTTACTTATTCATATTCGTTTTTTTTTTTTTTTTTTTTATAGATTTTTGAAAGTAGAGAAGATATGTTAGCTTTGGTGAAGAGAGTTGGTTTCGAAAACGGTATTGTGGTGGTTATTAATAAATCTGCTAATTTAAAAGGTGGCAAGCTGCCGAGATGCATTCTTAGTTGTGAGAGAGGAGGAAAGTACAAACCGCACCGTGGGGTTAAAAGGCTAATCTTGCATAGGAATACTGGTACTAAAAAATGTGAGTGTCCATTTGAGTTGCGAGGTATACCAATACCTCCAGACGGTGCCAAGTGGGGTTTAAGGGTTTCCTGTGGTCTCCATAACCATGAGCCAGCAGAAAATATGGAGGGCCACGAGTACCCATCAAGGCTAAAACCAACCAATGGAGAAACAATTTGTGGTCGAGATGGCCAACAGCACCACACCTCTGTGGACGGCCCACCGGAATGATTCGGTTTTGCGAATGAAAAGATTGTGATTGTTAGAGTCGCCACCCGGATTTGAGGTCCGAACCCGAGAAACCGATTAAAGATGACTCATTTGCCCATTGAAAAAGATTTTACTGGTCATGGCAGAACCAAAGATTTCTCGGATTCGGGGGTTTGGTTACGAGAGGGGAAGGGTTTTACGGCACCCCTCTCGCCCGGTCCATGAACCGGTCTCTACTCGACATTTTGTGGGATTTTGAAAATGTTTGAAATTCGATTTATCCATGAAAATAGGGAATCGGGGATGGGAATCACATAACAACAATATATACAGGAGATACGATTCTACGGTGGATGCTTGTGCACGTGATCTACATGGGTGATGATGACTACAATAAAGGAAATCACTACAAGTATTTTCAAGAATAAGAAATCACAAAAACTGTACAGCAATTGCAGGAGATTATGAACATAGAACATAAGAGACTGATTTACAACCTGGATCCCAGAATAGGGATTGAGCGCTCAAGGGTGATGGCTTGAGCGCTCAATCCTCATTCCTCTCATGCATTTTTCCTTACTGGTTTTTCATGATTAATGAGGTTTTAAGACTCTTGACCACCTCAGAAACATTAAACAAACGCCATTTCACTTCAGAAATCACCAGATGATGTTAAAATCAAAACTGCTTCCAAACCAGTTTGAGCGCTCAAGGCTCATGGATTGAGCGCTCAAACCAGTTTCTGGTTTCTGATGAGTTTGACCCCTGTTTACAGCTTCTTTTCTCATTCTTTACAAGATCAAACATTAATAGAACATTTTTCATGGAGAATCAAGTGAAAACAGGTGGCTTGATCTCTTAAAGAATGATGAAAAGAGGAGAATCACCACAAATTAATAAAGGAAATACTTGTAAATGGAAGAGAGAGAGGGATTCAGATCATAAGCATAGTAATAACAACTCACACACACCTTATAGTTAATTTACGGCGATACTCTACAAGAACAAGACATAAATATCAAACTGCTCAAGAACAGCTTGAGCGCTCAGGTGCATGACCTTGAGCGCTCAAGCCATAATCTGTCTTTCTGGTTTTTGACCTTCAAGCAAGCTTTTGATACTTCCTCAGGATCATAAATACATAAAATAAAGATTTATGAGGTTGGACAGTCACTGTTTTGCACTCAAATATATGATTTTCAAAGGTTTTGATGTTTGATCATCATGAAGTAGATAATCAACACTCATGCACACGCCTTTTTAGGTGAAAATCAACTGTTCTGAAAGTAATATAAACATATCTGGCTTTTTAATGACGATCAAAACCAAATGGGAACACAAAAACTAACAAAACAAGAGACTGTCCAGAGCTGGGATTGAGCGCTCAATGTCGGAGGCTTGAGCGCTCAACCCCTGCTGTAACTGCAGATTTTAAAAGTGTTTTTAAACAACTTTTAGACCTTGTAAGCCCAATGCAAGTACAAAGAACTTGCTTGGACCTACTGGTCTCCCTCAGAAGAACCAGAATGTGATATTTCACATATTAACTACCTTTTTAACTTGATTGAAAGCTTGAACTTTGATTTTGGGTTTGATGGTAGATGATTATGGACGTTTGGTTGGTATTCTGGGTAGATGAGACAATGTATCAGATTGATTGATGAACAAAGGCCGAATTTGAAGCCTAAAAGATGGTTTTTGTAAGTGGTTTAGATGGGAGTGAGTGGTTTTGTAGAGAGAGAAAGTGGTGAACGGTTTTAAGGGCTGTAAGAGAGCTAGATTGTATGAATTGGTAACCTCCAAAACCAGGGGTAGTGGGTGGTTTAAATAGGCAGTGAGTGGGAGGGAAGAGAGGAGAGAGAGAGAGTGGGTTTGTATTCAAAATGGGTTAGGGGTAGATTTAGGAGTAGATTAAGGCAATGTAGGATGTATTATACGTGTACAATACGTATACAGGTGGTTAGACGCTCCTCCCTGCATCAAATCTCATGATGAGATACTCTGCAGATTCCTGACTGGGATCAGAGTTGAGCGCTCAAAGCTACGGGCTTGAGCGCTCAAGGTGGGATTTTTGAGTTTGAGCGCTCAAGGTCTAGGGCTTGAGCGCTCAAGGTTACTGGTGGCAGGTTGATGGTTTTGCTTGGTTTGATGATGCTTGGGTTGATTCGGGTTGTTTTGATTGTTTGGGTAATGTCTGGTTAATTTTGATCAAGTTCAAGCCATTTTCACCAATTTCGGGTAGTCGTATTTGGTCCATTTCATCATCGGGAATGCTCGAGCACATCCCAGGTTCAAAATCGGGGTGTCTGCAACCTCGTGAAATTTTTAGTATTTTGAAGAAAAAAGACCCGTCAAACACTACGGGAATTAGAAGCATTTACAATGCTATTTCCATAAACAAGGAAGCCAAACGGGGCGGTCTAACTACTACTCAGTATGTGATAGAGCAATTAATTAAGAATGGGTACCTCCACGACTTTAGGACAAATCAAGACACTAACGAAATCACAGATATTGTTTGGGTTCATCCTACAAGTCTACAGCTATCTGTCAACTTTTCATCTGTGTTGGTAATTGATGCCACATACAAAATCAATGAGTATCGGAAACCACTATTGGAGATTGTGGGTATCACATCCACAAATCTAACTTTCTCGCTTATGTTCGCATATCTTAATAATGAGAGGGAAGATACATGTACCTGGGCCTTGAATACCTTAAAGAAGTGGATGGTTGGAAAGGGGGCATCGTTGCCATTGGTGTTTGTTACAGATCGTGATTTGGCACTTATTAACGCAATTGAAACATGTTTCCCCATGGCACGTCACATCCTTTGCATTTGGCACATAAATCAGTGCGTAATGAAGAACTGCAGCGTTGTGCTTGGTTCGTTCTTTCTAGACTTTTACAATTCATGGCAGTCCCTTATTCATTCATCGAGCACTTCGTCTTACCAGCATAAGTGGACTGCCATGTGTGAGGAGTATAGCCAATATCCGCGTGTCATAACTTATCTTGCGGATACATGGTTAAAGCCGTACAAAGAGCGGTTTATTACCGCATGGACAGATACATGTATGCACCTCGGAAGCAATTCAAGTCAAAGGTATAGTCACTTTATAATTTTGTGAGTTAAATTTTTTACATTATATTCTACTACACTATTCAAAATTTCCTATTTAAACAAAGTGCATTATTCTATTACAGGGTCGAGTCTGCACATTCGAAGCTAAAGTGCTATTTGGGGGGTACAACCATGTCATCGCTCCAAACATCTTTTGAACGCATAGATAATATGTTGACAAATCAGTTTGGGGAAATTAAGAAGTCGTTCGAGAAATCCGTCAATATTCCACGCCACAACCATTTACGTGACGCCATGTTTGATGAAATAAGGTGTCGCGTCTCATTATATGCATTGGAGTTGATCGATTCTCAGCTACAATCCGCCGCAAACGCCTACCCCCTCCCAAGCGGCAGTTGAGACTGTTCGATCAGAACAACACACAGATTGCCATGTATGCACGATCTGAGGGCTTATCGTTCCCACGGCATGTCAATTCCGCTATCCAGTATCCACTTTCATTGGCGTAGGCTATCTATTCACGCGGCCGGGTTAAATGACGAGGGAGAACAACCCGACGAGACATCTCATGTGGTTGACATATTACAGGAGATGGATCCATGTATGCGAAAGCATATGATAGACAAGTTTAAGGATATGGCGGATCCGTCTCACAGCAGTGTTCGAGCCCCATCATACAACACTGAACATAGAGGTCGACCTGTGGGAAAAGCTGAGCAAAGTGGACGTCGCATACCGTCCTGTACAGAAGCATCTACATTGAGAGGGAAAGGGAAAGGGAAAAATGCAGGGAGGGAGAGGGTGGAGAGGGAGAGGGTGGAGGTTAACTACATTCAGTATTTACCTTGGCAATTTCAGCAGTTTATGTCCCACACCAGAGACGTCAAAGCTGATGGTCATTGTGGATTCAGGGCGATAGCTGCACAAATCTATAACACTGAGGAGGGCTAGCCTCACGTACGACATGATCTTATTCAAGAAATTCAACAGAATAGAGATCTATACGATGCGGTTTATCCGCTAGAAAATATGGCAGATGATGTACTAAAGTCATTGACCTGTTTCCTACCTACGACTGATATGGAAAATTGGATGGAGTGTATGAGTTTGGGGGTAGTTATCGCATCACGGTACAATATTGTACTGCATACATTTGACGCGAATGTTGGAGGTTGTTTTACTCATTTGCCCTTGAGATCCCCTCCAATTCCAGTCCGACAGCACAAAGAAATAGTTATTGCCCGTATTAACAATCACTTTGTGCAACTTTTTTTGCGCCCTCATCACCCTGTACCACCAATCCCAATATGGTGGTGGCAGAATGTGTTGAATGTCGCTAGAGGATGAGCTTCTACTTATAACGTATGTGTTGATTTGTGGTATGACATAGTGGGCGTCGTGCCGGGATCACAATTTGTAGGCAATATTGATTAGGGCTGAACTTTGTCAATTGTAATATTTATTCACTTTTAAACGTGATTGTAATATTTATTTACTTTTAAATATGATTGTAATATTATTCACTTTTAGATGTTTTTTTTTTATTATTCATTGTTAAGACAAATTAATTAACTAATTAAAATATTAAGTCAAATTTAAATGTTAATGTAAAAAAATAATTTACTTGCAAATGTAATTTGAGTAAACTAAATTAAATAAGTAATTAAATAAATAAAGTTAAAGGAAAAAAAAAAGAGAAAAAGAAAGAAAAAAAAAAAAAAATTGGGCCGAAAGTTGAAGGGTATTGGGGAAATGGGGGGTGAGGCCGTTGGGGGGAGGGGTGTGTCAGGTGGGGCGCTTAACAGCCCCCAAATGGTAATTGAAGAATGAGCCATGTGGGGACAGAGAAAATTGTTACACCTACGTCTTTCGTTGTCCAGAATTGATTTTGTGGCGCTTCGTCCTTGTCATCTTGCAGCCTTCGATTGAATGCGTTGTCTAGCATTAATGGAAGCTTTGATTCCTCTGATTCTTTGTTTGGTATCTGATTTCAGTGTGAGTGAGACCGGAGACGGGGTTGTGAGTTTGAGAGAAACTTGTAAAAAGTGATTGCTCCGATCTCTCCGTGGTCCCGTGGAGTACCCAAGTTTGAGGCATGTAAATTATATGTGTTCAGTGTATTTGTTTCGTATGTGTTTGGTTTAGATCCTCGGGGCACAACATAATTTGATGGTGAGTTTACCATCCATTTTCCTTCGGTTTTCAGTTGCTTATTATAGGTTTCATTTCCATCCATAGATTGTTCAATTTGGTTTTATTATGGCGAACTGTTTGAATCTCGATTTGATAAAATCTCATTTGAGTGTGATTTTCAACCAGTAGATTTTATCAAATCGTTCCTCACAGTATTCGACTTGGTTATGCAAGGGCTGATGTACAATGTGGACTGAGTTGGCCCCACAGATTTCATTCCTTCCCCAAATACTTCTTCAAAATTAATTACAAAAAACTTGCCCCAGCTATCTCAAGATCTGATCGAATCTCTCTCTAATTTCGCTCTCGTTCTCTCTACGAAAAAGGTGATGAACGGAAGGAGCTCTATTAATCACTCTTTGATGTTCAGCAAAATCTCTCTCTCTCTCTCTCTCATTATTAGATGCTGGAATGAATTAGGTAATTAGCAATTGAAGTAAAGCAAAAAAAGAAGGGGGCAAAATCATTGTCTGATTACTGTGAGGATTTCGAGTCTCATTTCATCCTCTTTCGAATTGTACTTTCACAAGTCAAAATTAGTTTTTTTTTTTCTTTTTCTCAACTTGATGTCCGGCCGGCTTTCATGCACCTCGACTAATTCCGGGGCTTTGGAAGTTAACGACCAGGTATAATCCCCAGTAGCCCCAAGAAGTTGCTAGCAAGGGAATCAAGCCTGAGACCTTAGATGAGAGCAAACTCCTAAGTCTTAAGACAAAATTAATTCCAGTACTCGTAAATTTGTCTACAAATTTCATTTTCAGTATACATTATGCAGAGTTTTTTTTCTTGGGTGAAAGAGAGAGAATTTCATTTCCAAGGACAAGCTATTACAAACTAGCGGGTATGCAGAGTTGTTGAGTTTTGTTTAATGTTAATTTAAGACCTTGAACTTTGTTAACTTATTAATTGGGTCGTGGATTCACTCCAAGCGAAGAAGTCAACTTCTTTTGTGGCCCTCTTTTACTATACTCCTTCCGTCCGGATTTGTTGGTCCGTTTTGGGGATTCCAACTTTTTTTCCATTACTTTTTGTCCACTACTTTTTGTGTAACTTTTCCATATTTTAGCCTTTAACTTTTGAAAATGGACAAATATTTTCGGACTTGAAAAAGTATGTTTGTGGACCAACAAATCCGGACGGAGGGAGTATAATTTAATTAGAAATTAAGATAAACTTAGGTCCTGTTAAAGTTCCTGTCAATTTATTTTCTGGATCCAGGAATATATTTTATGTCCAATTAGATGAGCTGGGTGGCCCACATTGGGTAGTTGTGGAAAGTCATATTTTTGTACACCTATTTTTATGGTTACGGAACAGTACTCATCAACCATTCAAAACCTAAGAGTATATCTTGGCATTTTGCTGTGGGGGGGTCAAGCCGCGGCCAGAGACCTCAATTCAATTAAAACGAACCGAGAGAGTGAGTGATCAGCAAAGCATAATGGCGGCCGAAGAAGAATATCACCCACTTCTACCGGGAATATTACAGGAGGAATTTCTAGCATCCGCTGGAGTCGAAGAGATTTTGACGCAAAAGCCGGTGGCGGCGAGTCTGTATATTAAGCTCTTTGGCTGGGAATCGAAGCTGTTATGGATCCTTTCATGGGCTTCCATTGTGGTCTCCGTTTGCAATTACATGCTCAGTTTTGTCTCCCTTACGTTTTCTGGTCATTTGGGTACACTGGACCTTGCTGGTGCATCAATTGCTATGGTGGGAGCTCAAGGCCTCTCTTATGGGATAATGGTAAGTACTTTCTCTATCTTGTGTTTCTCGCTTAATTTGGGTGATTTGGTTAATTTGAAAAAAAAACTGATTTTTTTGGTTTTGTCTTTATTTAATTTTTTCTTTTTGCATTTGTTAATTTTGTGTCAAAATTTGTGGTTTCTGGATTTATCTAGTCGAGACGAAACCAAAGAATATAAAATTATGGTCAAAAAATCTGAATAACAAAAAAAAAAAAACTGAAAAACCAATTTTTTCAAATTAGCCAAATCACCATTGTGCAAGGTTCCTAAATTCAGACTTTGATTTGAGAGAGAAGTGTTTCATTTTCTTATACTGGTTTTCTTTAGTATTACTAGTAATTTCTTTCTTGTGGGCCGTCACTATCACTTGGGGAAGCGTTTCGGGTCCTACGGAAATAGGTTCTGTTCTGGATTTTTGTACCCACCGGTCTCATGGGAAATTTAGGTTTAGGGTGCACTTTCCTATTATAGGGTTTAATGGCTTATATAGACACTTTCATAGGGTACCCTAGAATTTTAAGCACTTTTCATAGGGTACCCTAGGATTTAGGTATTTTTATACGGGTTGGGGAGTTGAGGAGAGAGAGAGAGATTGTGCCGGGCGTGGGATGGGTAGAGAGAGAGAGAGTTGGACAAATGTTGGGCAGAATGAATGAAGTGGGAATGAATGCAAAATAGGAGCATTGTCCTTGCAGGAGCTTTGTCCTTGCAGGAGCTTTTCTGGGCTTTTAGGAGCTTTTCTGGGCTTTTACTAAGGAGCTTTTCTGGGCTTTTACTAGAGCTGCACGTAATTAAGGCCTCAATAGTAGACCGGCCGGTAATTGGACCTTTTTGTTTTGATTGAAACGGTGAAACTTTGGTTCAAGCATTTCTAATCATCCGATTGAGCTGAAATTTTGTGGGGCTCCTCGGAAAAATATTTTAAGAATAATGAACGGTTCGAATCACTCGTGTGGGAGCCAAATGTGGGTTCCCGAGCATGCTTTGTATGTTTTCTAGACATATGGGTTGGTACATGTAGCAATGTCTGGTTATATATACTAGTATCAGGGCTACATTACGCGGCTCTTTACTAAATTTTCTTCATTGTCCGGTTAAAAGTGGATCGTCCATGTCAAAACTAGAAAATTAATACTTAGGGGGTGTTCCATTAGAAAAAAAAAAAGATTTTTTTCAAAAATTAGGTCATTATCTCACAAAAGAACACATAAAAAATCATGAAAAGCCTATTTTTTTTCTAAAAACTACCTTAGTGAAACACCCTCTTAAAATTCAGCTAGAAATCTAGAGCCACCTACGTACCCACTTAAATCTCCAGTAGAACTCGAATGCGGATTCTTGTAAAAATGTGAAAAAGTCAGGTACCAAATCAGACCATGTATTAAGTCAATCAAGCCGAAAATAAGAGTTGTCCGTAGCCGTCCGTCAGTGCCTCACAATTATAATTGGAAAATGTTAATGTGTGCCCAATAGACACGTGTTAAAGTTGAAAAAATGTATTGAAATGTGTGAAAAGTGTATGAAAATATGTGAAAGTGTATTGAAAAGTGTAAAATGTGTATTGAAGTGTGTTTTATTTGTTTGTTTGTGTGCTTATTGTGTGTCCATTAGGTACATTTTAACCAGATCCTTTTTTTTATGACACTCAAATTGATGTAAATTGATATTTTAGTCAAGTTTTTATCCAAATGAGGTTAAACTTTTACTAAGAATTTATAATTCTTGTGTTCCAAAAAATTAGTTATACACTCTATCCATCTCAAAATATTTATCCGGTCCGCCAAACAATAAATTAAAAATTATTAATTCTTCTTCCAAAAAAATTCAACAATATAGTAGATATCAATGAATTCTACTAACTTATACAAAAAAGTTGAATTTTTGGGACAAAGGTAGTACAGTGTCATTTACAAAATTTTACTCCCCTATGTACGTGGGTCTTAGTTATTCTATTGTCGTATTCCATATTAGGTGAAATAATCTCCCGACACACAATTAACAATAAAAGAAAAAAAAACCTTCTATGGGTACCGACCATCTGTGCATCGGTCTGCGAGGCCACTTTACTGTATTAAATGAAATAAAAGTCTAGGGTCTCGAATCCACTAGCACCGCATAAACAAGTTATGTATAAAACTGGTGTACTATTCAAATCAACTATGGCTGGTTATAGAGATGATTCGATTTGGTAATTGGCATAGACTATATCTTAGGCTTGGCACGAATCGTACGTCTCAAATGCACAAATCGAGAATAGGCACAACTCGTCTGGTCAGCACGACTCCTCTCTCTTAACATATGTACTACCCCTAATTTTGGTTTGACCCTGTTGGTTTTTTGTATATCTATTCTGTAATTCCCAAAAGGAAAATGCTAATGTGTGCCCAATAGACACATGCTAAGGTTGAAAAAATGTATTGAAATGTGTGAAAAGTTTATAAGGATGTGTGAAAGTGTATTGAAAAGTGTAAAATGTGTATTAGAGTGTGTTTTATTTGTTTTTTTGTGTGCCTATCAAGGTTATGAATACCGTGCCGTATCGGCCGATACGTACCGGTTTTGTATAATAACGGTACCGAGGACCCTCAATACCGTACCGTGTTCAATACCGGGCGGGTACCGGCTGTACCGGCAAATATCGGGAATACCGGCCGGTACCGGAAGATACCGGGCAAATATCGGACATAACAGAACTGCCACCGTATTCCGGCCATAACTTTTTACTCCGAACTCCGATCAAAGCAAGTTATATATCAAAATTTAAGAGAATTTCAAGATCTACAACATTGTAGTTACACACTTTTTCTAATTTGGTATCGGTGTGACCCAAAAACTATGATTTCTGAACGGGGAGATCATAAAAAAACAGGGTATGTTTTTTAAAAAGGGTTTGTGATGCATGGGTTCAACTTCTATCACTACCAAACATCAAATACAACATGTACTAAATATACATAGATTAAGTGGGTTTAAGGGGGGTACCTAGGTTTTTAAGAAAATGGGATTGAAAATGTCATATTTTGTGACAAATTTTGTGTCTCTTGAACCCTCTCTCTCAATATATATATATATATATATATATATATATATATTTGCGGCAAATCCGATACGGTACCCGGTATTGACCGGTACCGGTACCGTACCGTACCAATAGGAAAACCGATACTCGAGCCGATACGGTATTCAGAACCTTTGTGCCTATTGTGTGTCTATTGGACACACGTTAGCAAGACCATTTTTTTTCTCCTTATTCGAATGGAGAGAGAGAGAGAGTCATATTGCAGAGAGAAAAGTAGACATTAAAAAGAGGGACTCATTAATGACACATGAGACCTTTTTTTTCTTATTTGAAAAGTAGATGTGATAAGGCCACAGTGGGTACAGCTGTAGCTATACGTTTTTTTTTTTTTTTTTGTCAATCGTTAAGAACTTTATTTAACTCAACTGTAAACTAGAAACATCAAGGATCGCTTCCCTACTAATCCAATTTGGAACACACTCCTTCCAGATTAGAGGGTCGTCCAAAGATAAGACAAATTTGGCTATCGCATTAGCCATCCCATTACAACTACGGGGAGCAAATTAAAAGAACAAGAAACAAACTTATTAGCTAGCACAAGTGCATCCTCAATGATAACATCCAAGCAAGCTTTGACTGGAGATTGGCCTTGAAGCATCTTGATCACTGTTTGTGCATCTCCTTCCATCACATAACTTCTATCCCGAGAGCATATTTCAGACCCCAAAGCAAAGCGAATACCTTCGGCCTCAACCATTTCAGCAGACATACAGCATATGAGTGGTAAGGCAGCAGCACTCATAATATTCCCATATTGATCACGTACCACTACACCCACACCACCCCTACTTTTGGCCACATCAAATGCACCATCCACATTAATTTTAAAAGTTCCTGCCTCAGGTGGATGCCACTGTTGAACCTCATCGGCAGCAGTCCCTTGATCAACATCCCGTATTTTCCGAATGGCTTGTAAAAACATATCATGTTCCTCCAAGGCAGCAGTCCCTTGAGCTCAACGAAAATATCATTAGGTATATGGTTCTGTGAGTTAAAAAATTGTCTAAATAACAGCTACAACATACGAAATACTGAGACATCGATCTTGAGATCAAAATTAACAATCGCTCGGGGTTAGGCCTCAAAAGATAAATCTTTTGTGAATCGCTAACCCAAGCGTAGTTGGCTTGTCTCTGATTGGACTAGAAAGGAAAATCGAGATGCACGTAAACTGGCTCAGATCTCTGATTGTAAAAAAAATAACTCACGAATTAAAAAATGGCATTGCGGGCTCGTGCCCACACTAGCTATAGCTTACCTCCGCCGCTTCCCACCCCACCTGACCCGAAATTCAAAATTTACTAATATTTTAACTCGAAACCGACCCGATGATACTTTGAACCCGCCCGAAACCCCCTGGGCCAGAGGGTTGCTGGTTCCGAGTTTTTGTGCTCGCTCCTACCTATAATCACAAAATATCCCATAGTAAGCCAAGTGTAACATGTATTAAGAAGTTAACAAATACTCCCTTCATCCCCAAATTATAGTCGAGTATTTCATTTTGGATTGTTCCTTGATAAGTGTTTGTTTTGAACAGTGAATGGTAAAAATTTGCACAATATTATTTTGCCTTTTTGAAAAGTTAAAGGGTAAAGAGTTCATGAGTAAAAGTGAAGGATAATAAATGATGATCTAAAGGAATTTGTAAAGTATGGTGTACTAGTGTAGAATTAATTGAGAAGTATGTATGTTTGTTTGTATGTATGTATGTATGTGTGTGTGTGTGTGTATAAAATATGGTATTTCTAGTAAGGGCTCCCTTATATAAGCTACAGTGTGGATTTTTTGTTCGGAATCGAATTTTGACGATCCAAACCGTTAGATGTGTTTAAAACGTGATTTTAAGGTCCAACGCGAGGATTCATAAAAAAAAATACCCGAAAGGGCTTAATCCGAGTAGTTTTTGATAAAAATGTACATATACACATTTCATCGAAAACGACTCGGATCAAGCCCTTCCGGGTATTTTATTTTATTTTTTTACGAATCTGCGTTAGACCTTAAAAACACGTTTTAAACACATTTGTTATATATATATGAGTCCCGATCTAGTCCGGGATTCATAGTTCCGGACCAAATTTTCATGATCCGAACCGTCCAATGTGTTTAAAACATGTTTTCAAGGATCCCCGTGAGAAATCATCCAAAAACAAATACCGGGAAGGGCTTGATCTAAGCAGTTTTTCATAAAACTGTATATGTACAGTTTTTTGTGAAAAACTGCTCGGATCAAGCCCTTCCCGATCATTTTTTTTTATGATTTCTCGCGGGGACCCTTGAAAACACGTTTTAAACACATTGGACGGTTTGGATTATGCAAAAACAATTTTTGAAACCTTCAAAATACCCAAAAACCTTCAATCCGGGATCCCTAAGTCCGGGACTCATAGTTCCGGATTAAATTTTCATGATCCTTCCAATGTGTTTAAAACGTGTTTTCAAAGGTCTCCGCGAGAAATCATAAAAAAAATAATACCAGGAATGGCTTGATCTAAGCAGTTTTTCATAAAACTATATATGTCTAGTTTTTGCGAAAAACTACTCGGATCAACCTTTCCTGGTATTTTTTTTTTGACAATTTCTCGTGGGGACCCTTAAAAATACTTTTTAAACACATTGGACGGTTTGGATCATGCAAAAACATGATTTAAAACCTTCAAAACATCAAAAAACCCTCCAATCCGGGATCCCGGATTGGATAATTGGCATACACACACACACACATATATATATATATATATTAAAAGTGGAGGTAAAAGTTGAGATAAAATGTGTAATGATGATGTCTCTTTAATTAAGATGTATTTACGAAGTTACACACTTAAAAAGGGATGGAAAATATAAATTAACAAGCCTCCATGTGTACATTTCCGCACTTATTAGCCAGCTTCAGTGCGAAGGGGAAGAATAAATCATGTAACTTGTGGGAACTGGACGCTTCACCCTTAGAATTCTCGTCTCACTCCTAACTTGCCATCCAAACCGGTCCCTCAAAAAACCGATAAGAACCGGTCATCAGCTTCAACGGGTAACAAAAAATGCACTTTGTAAACGAGTGAAGGAGTGTTACCTTATACCTTCTCCGTGTCTTGTCATGAAATATTGTTGCTTAATGAATTAACATGGAGGCACAATTAAAATATAACCATACAACCAATCTATTTCTCTCTCACAATAGCTCTCATTAGGGACGGAGCTTCCGACTCGGTACTAGCGCCCCAAATCAATATTTTTCCTCTCTTCATCCCAAAAAGATAGTTTATTATAAAACGACGTGTAATTTTTGGATAGAAATCTCAATTAGTTCTTTATTTTTGTGTCAAGAAATTTAAGAAATTACGCACGGGTTTGCTTTATTTTTTTTATCCGAAAATTGGAGATTTTTTTTTGTAGTTGACTATCTTTACTCGCAGAGGGAGTAATTACTATGATACAGTACAAGTGTTCAAAGATTAATTGTTTCTATTACCCGAAATTAAGGATACACATTTTTATATGTTAATTAGCCATCAACATATTACCCAAAATTACACATTTTCATCGATTAATCACTCATCAATATGCTTAATACCAAAAATAATATATGCATTTTTAAGAATAATACTGTTCTCGCAATACAAAAATACTAGTTTTTTTTTTTTTTGGATTGGGGGTGGCACGTGCGCCTCCCCCCTCTGTCCCTGGTTCTCATGAACTAAAATGAGTTCATGGAAGACCTTAAACTTGCTAGTTGCTGTTTTTTATCCAAGAGGCTTTGTCATAAGCTGACTTTGTCAGTAGCATAACAACAAACTCTTTGGAGTGCCAGTGGCAAAAATTGCTTTCTAAAGAAAGTGTCTTACAAGACCCCTCAAAGCCTAACCAATATATTGATATAGTGCAAAGAGTTTGTTGTTCAAGTATCCATCTCTTTATCTAAAAGCTCTTATATATCTGAAGCTGGGAATGGCTAGTGCTGTGCAAACAGTTTGCGGCCAAGCATACGGGGCAAAACAATATGGTACGATGGGCATCATTTGCCAGAGGGCTATAATCTTGCATTTGGGAATGGCTATTCTTCTCACATTTCTCTATGTCTACTTTGGGGAACTCCTAAAAATAATTGGGCAAGCAGAAGACATAGCCGAGAAAGGCCAAATCTTCGCGCGAGGGATGATTCCTCAACTCTATGCATTCTCCATAAGTTGCCCCCTTCAGAGGTTCCTTCAAGCACAGAACATCGTGAACCCTCTGGCTTACATGTCCCTCTCGGTGCTCCTTGTTCATATTTTTCTCAGTTGGCTAGTCGTTTACCACTTTGACTTTGGTCTCCTTGGAGCGGCTCTTACACTTAGCCTCTCTTGGTGGTTTTTGGTCATACTTCAAGGACTATACATTCTTTTGAGCCCGTCTTGCAAGAATACTTGGACGGGCTTCTCTATGAGAGCAGTTCATGGGATGTGGCCTTACTTCAAGCTGACTTTTGCTTCTGCTGTTATGTTATGGTATGTAGTATAGTATGCTTTCTTTTTCAGTAATCTTATATATATGCATTGTACAGAATTGTCCTACAAAACAATGTGCCCTTTTGTGGTCCTCGGTTTTTCATGCAAAATAGTGAAATACCATCATTGCAACTCATAAATTCACAAAATTTGTGTTGCATCGTGCTAGAGGAGTATCAAATGCAAAATTACATGGATTTTACAAATTATGAGCTGTGGTCAGGGTTTTTGAAAGGACTGTAGATGGACAAATCAATTTTTTAAGAAACTTTTGTACATAAGTTTCTCTTATCTTGCATTACCAGTAGAGACATAATATCACTGTTATGTATCTCTAACCATTTGCTGATGCAGTCTAGAGATATGGTACGTCCAAGGTCTGGTACTAATTTCAGGATTTCTTTCCAACCCAACAATCGCGCTAGACTCCCTTTCCATCTGGTATGATGACACTTCTTTTCAATTTCAAATTCCTCTTCTTCTTTTTTTAAGCTTTTGAGGTATCAACATCTAATGATACAAAATTTTCAGTTTGAATTACTGGACTTGGGACATTGAGTTCATGCTCGGGTTGAGTGCAGCAGTGAGGTAATCAGAAGATAAGTTGATTTAACATAGTTCTGTGGCTTGTTTAGTTTATTAATCTACTCTATTGATTTTCGGGGTAACTTGCAGCGTTCGAGTAAGTAATGAGCTAGGAGCAGGACATCCAATGGTTGCAAAATTTTCTGTGATTGTAGTCAACATGACAACCATTCTCATTAGCGTAGTTTTTAGTGCAATTGTTCTGGTTTTCCGGGTTGGGTTAAGCGAACTCTTTACAAGTGATGAGGAGGTTATTGAGGCTGTGTCTGATTTGACACCATTGCTTGCCATCTCTGTCTTCTTGAATGGCGTTCAACCTATTCTTTCCGGTAAGTACTTTTCTATGGTTTTGGTCGTGATTCTCGTGAGTCTCATGACTCGAGAAATCCAGTTTGATTTTGCATAGTAGTATCAACTGCAGTGAGGCTTAATTATCATCTTCCTGACCTATGTGTTTTATGAATTTCAGGTGTGGCCATTGGGAGTGGATGGCAAGGTGTCGTGGCTTATGTGAACTTAACAACTTATTATATTATTGGTCTGCCTATTGGATGCGTTCTTGGCTTCAAAACTAGTTTAGGAGCTGCAGTAAGTCAAAGCTCTCTCTCTCTCTCTCTCTCTCTCAGTGTATTTGCACACGAGCGCACACAGAGTAAGATCAAAATCTTAATATGGAATGACATCCATGTAGGCTGTAGCATTTCACTATTATTAATACTATATATAAAGGAAGAAAATTAGAAAATAAACTGATGGAGGAAATAAATTTCAATTTCTATGTAATGATTTAGAGTATGAAAAAAAAAAATCACTTACGTCGAGTGTGTATTAGGAATTCTCACTACTCTTTAATATGTCTTTCTTTTTTTTTTTTTTTTTTTGCAAATTGAATATCCAAAAAAAAGGCATGAAAATGTTATAATAACATAATTACGTGCATGGATATTTTCTTATATAGGGGATCTGGTGGGGCATGATCATAGGAGTCATCTTACAAACAGCTACTCTAATCATCATAACTGCCAGAACAAACTGGGATGCAGAGGTAATAAAAACTTTGATAAAAGCCTCTATCTCTTTTAATTCCTTTTTTTGTTTATAGTTTGGCCATGTAGTTACAATTTGTCATGTCATTATAGGCTGCAAAAGCTATTGATCGCTTAAAAAAATCGGCCGACGGATCAACTTTAGAGCGATTGGTCAGTGCATGATCAAGTTTTTCTTCCAGCAATTTGGTGGAGTTTTATCTTATTTTCATGGCGGAAATTTTTTTTTTGCAGCTTCCCTTTTCCCTCTCCCCTCTCATTCTTTTTTCGTCTTTTATCATTTTATTTTATTTCTCTTTTTCCATTCTCTAATAGAATGAGGTCTGGACCAAGGAGGAGCCTGATCCTTGTAGTCTAATCCAAAATGCAGCCCAATCTTTTCTTTCCTTTCCTATAGTATAAAGCCGGGAGGGACGCAAAGGCTCTGCTAACCGAAACAGCCAGCAGGCCCTGCTGACCCGTTAAACGGCATCGTTTGGTCACAATCAAGGGGACACCGTTTGGCACCGAGATCAATTATTTACTTGCATGTTATGATTAAACAATTTAGCACTGACAATCTAAAACAATTTATCATAATTCATGATGTGTCTTCCTTAATCACATTTATTCACATTTACCATAGTAGCCTACTGCCTACCACTTAGTTTGACACTCCAATATACTTACAAATGTTTGACAAAATTTCATATATACGTATAAATATAGTTTCAACTAGTTGATCCGATGTACTCATTTTTCATTCAGATTATAGGGCCTTGTAAATGTGTATGAAAAATGGGTACATCGAATCAACTAGTTGCAGGTATCCTTTTGAGCTGATTTCTCGTGCGGCTACTTGAAAAAATATTTTAAAATTTTTAAACAGTTTGGATCATTTGTGCGGGACCCCTAAGTGGGCCCTGAAGTTGTCTGTACCCCATCGGTACAAATACCTATAGTGGGGTTAGTTGCAAAAATCATAGGCTCAGTTTGGATGACGGCAATCTCGAGGAGAAATGAGAATATGATGCTCTCTTTCCATGATTCCAATGTTTGAAAGAGACAGAAACGAGAATGTAATGTCATGCTTTTTCGATTCTGAAGTTTGGAAGTGACATGGATAGGATTTTGAATCCTGATGACGTATTCAAGTAGGAATCACATTTTTAAACTGAGTGGGAATCTAATCCCTCTCTTACCCCATGAGAATCTCAGATTCATGACTCATTCATTAAGAAAAATGAAATTCATTAAGAAAAATGAAATGCTGACTTTAATATATTTTTAAAATAATTGTTTCCCCCATATGATTACTGAATTAATTCAAATGCCAAAATGAAATTACTGTAGGTATCAAATTCTAGGAATTTGATACCCAATAATTATATTCCTATCCCTACCTAAGAAAATTATCAAGAATTTAATTCCCGGTAATCATTTTCTTATTCCTACTCAAGATTTCAGTCATCCAAACACGGCCTAAGAGAAGAACTGTTGCAAATTTAAAAAATGAGAACCAATCCCATAAAGCATTAACTGTTCCAAGCACATTCTGACACCTACTTCTCTCTTTGCTCCCATAGTCCCATGTACACCCATACTGTTTTCTCTTTGAATTAAGAATTGGAGAAAATTATCAAACACACGGTATTCAATTTACCCATTTTTTTCACTAATGCGTAGCAAATATTTTCCGCAAAAAGACTCGGATTATTTGTTGTGGACCACACAACGCATTTGTACATTTTTTGCAATGAAATTTCTTGCTCAATCTCTTCACCACCACCATCCATTATGTTAATGAGAGATATTTATGTTGTTCCACTTCAACTTTCATAAAGTTAAAAAAAAAAAATCACTTAAACGTGAACTACGTTTGGCTTGATCCCGAACTATGGGTACGTAGGCAATCTAGATAAACAGTCTAGACTCAGCCCCAAAAACAAGTAAAATTATTTTCCCATGTCGTTCTGTAAATTAAAAATCGGAATCAAAAGGTTTTCTTTTGCATAAAAGATGTAATTAGAGGATATGTTAATATCTTGAATGGGTCCGACCTACTTAATAAAAACTTATGTGATTTCTTTTCATATAAGTGAGATTATGTTCTGGCAAAGTTTTAAATTTTTGTCTAACATACCGCTCAACCACAAATAAATAAATTAAACTGATAATCTCTTAACTAATAATTTACGGGTCTTAACAGTCGTTCACTATGGGAATGCAAAGCACTCACCTTAATGAGAGCCTAAATTCAAAGATAAAGAAATTTGCAAAGTTTGATCATGACATTGTTCAATTTTTTGCACTTTTCGATAAACTTGTTGTGGAACAGCGGTGTAAAGAATCGGATTCTATATTTCATTCTAGGGAAGAGTTGCAAAGACTAAAATTGAAAAGATCTCCAATCTTAATTTAGGTTGCACATCTCCCTTTCTTGAAAAGTGTCAACACACCATGAGTTCGAAGGAGAATTCAAGTGTTTGATCTGCGTGCATGGAAAGAAAGCTGAATTTCTTGTGTCCAATGTTGAAAAGGAAGAGTTTGGAAATAATATTTGTCGAGATGTTTATTGTACTTGTCGAAGATCTGAGAACTTTGAAATTCTTTACGGTCATGCAATTAAAGGGCTTGACAGGATGGGTATCGTGGAAATTCCCAAAATTTATATATTATGCCGATGGAGATTAGATGCAAAGGCTTATACATCTAATGAGAGCAAAGTTAGCGTGGAGGAGGATGATCTCTAATTGGCAAAAGCAACGCATTACAGGAATCATTGTCCCAAAATGGTAAAATTGTGCGGTCAATCAAGTGAATTGAAAGTTGTATATGAGTTTGTGGAAACCACGGTGGACAACATGTGTGCCAAATAAAATGTTCCTTGAGGTGGGAGACTCCATTTACGAGGGAATTGCACGATTAGAGGTGGTTGATACTAAGTTTCTACAAGTCAATGGTATGAAGAAAAAAAGGCGGAGTCAACTTATGAAAAGGTAGGGGTAGATTGCAACCTTGGAATGAGAAGATTCGAAAGAAGAAAAAAGTTATTCCCAAACCTACCCGTCTTGATTAGGTACTAATATTGCTTAACTGCATTATTTCAAATTCTTTATTTTTTATCTTTCATGTAACAGTATTTTATTGGTTATCTTATGGATTAGGATGTTCCAATGCCCTCTTTGCCAGAAATGTTTTTGTGAATCTAATTTTTCTTCCCAAACATCATACCAGGTGTGTAATTACATCTATTGTACATTTTTTTTGGTTTATAATATAATTTCATTCTACTTTATTTGCTTCAACTTATCTTTTTTAATTTTTTCTTTCAAGTCACGGGAGCTGAGTCATATTTGCAAGATGAACATTTCTTTGAGTTGTTTAGCAATCCGCAACAATCACAATGAAAGTAGATTGTAGTGATAGGAAAATATTAGCATAACTGTAATGAGAGGAAAATATTAGCATAACATTTATCTAGTGGGAGATGCA
The DNA here is from genome assembly GCA_963854785.1 of Vaccinium vitis-idaea. NCBI lineage: Eukaryota > Viridiplantae > Streptophyta > Magnoliopsida > Ericales > Ericaceae > Vaccinium > Vaccinium vitis-idaea. The sequence continues at coordinate 29,533,736 of OY978216.1, read as the reverse complement.
TTCTATTTTGTTTTTGAAAATGACCTACATGTCTTTTTTTTTTTCGGAAATATTTGAGTGAAAAGTGATCATGAAATCCCTTCCTCCCTTTAGTAACCACATTGTCATTTTGGGTTGTCCCTGTTTTGAAAAGTTAATGGGTAAAAGTTTGTACAATTATCATTTTGCGATTTTGAAAAGTTAGCGGGTAAAGAGTTAATGGGGGGTAGAGGATAATATTGAAAAGTAGAGGTAAAAGTTGATGTGAAAAGTGTAAAGTTGATGTGAAAAGTATAAAGTGGAGGTAAAAATTTATGCGAAAGATGTAATATAATGTCGATGTTTCTTTAACAAGTTGGACTTACGAAGCAACACACTTAAAAAGGGACGGATGGAGTAATAATTTTGACATTATTAATTTGTTGGTAATGTAATATTGCATTTTTCGCATTATTAATTTGTTGGTAAAATATATTTGTTGCTATTATTACGTTTTTAGAGCAAACTTCCCTATGTAGTATATGAGATTTGGTGGAAGTGGTGTGTGGGTAAAAAATCACAGGGGTGAGGAGTTTACTGTGTGGTTATTTTAAGTGACTGGGATACAGGGAGCAAAAATACTTGGTTTACGTTCTTCTTCTTCTTCTTTTTCGCCCTAAAACGCCCCAAAACGATATCGTTTTTGGGACACTACATGGTGTAGTTGTTCTGGAGCACTACAGGCTCCTCGCTCCCTTGGCAGGAAGCCCAATGAAAACCTGGGCAAAGTCCCATATGAACTAGTTCCAAAGGAGTTGATAGTATCTAAGTTTTCTAACCTGAAACCTTAAGATGAAGCAAATTCTATTGGGAAAGTCAATTTATGTTGACCTCTTTTGTAAGTTCTCAAACTTTTGTGTATCCAAACACCAAAATGTAGGGGAGGGTCGTTTTTCCCAACTCAGAGCTCCGAAATTTGGCTTATTGTGCCTTGACTTATTTATTAAAAAAAACACCAAAATTTAGGCTAGGTTTTGCCTAATAAGTCACTTGACTTATTTATTTGTCTATATTTGATTTTTTTTTTCACGCTAGTTAGTTTTGCGTCAATGTTTTTTGTATTATATGTATTTTGACGATATGAATCGAAAAAGTAAAAAGTTATGATCGAAATTCTCAACTTTTTGAATGATGACGAAAGTAAGCTAAGTTTTTATCACAACTTTTTAATTTCCCGATTCATCTCTCAATACAAACCAATAATACACAGAAACTTGACTCAAAACTAAGCCAAACCAAAAATATCAAATAGAAATAGACAAAAAAAAAAAAAAAGTCAAGTGACTTGAGCCAAACCTTCCCTTTGGGCCAACCACAACAGACTCCCTAAATGAGGGAATATGTAGCTATAAAAGAGACAAAAATGATAAGTGTACAACAAAAAGTCTCTAAACTAGGCTCCAATACACTCACATGGTGTGTGGAGCCCACACACATTTTAGTGTAAAATGTGTGTGGGCTCCACACACCATGTGAGTGTGTTGGAGCCCGGAGACTTTTGTTGTACAATTATAAAACTATAAAAGCTCTAGTCCACATCAAAAACCCCAACAGCCTCAATACATGCCTCCCTAAAATACTATGATGAAATATCCCTTTTTTTTAGGGAGCCATTGTTCACTCCCAAACCCTTTTTTTTTATCATTTTTTTTTTTTTTTTTCTCTCTCTCTCTCTCTCCTCTTATATGTGTTCGTGTGTATATATATTATAGATGTGAGTAGGTAAAATACTGTTCACCAGTCTTTTTAGGGAGGATTTGTGTTTCCATTGTTCGAGATGTCCTTAGTAAAACAAAGGGGAAAACCTATTCAGGACAAACAAATAGACACTAAAAGAAGAAGGGTTTTTCTATTCACAAATAAAGATAAAAAAACACATACATTATTACACACTTTCACACTTTTCTATACATTTTTAAACCTTAATGTCAACTCAATTTAGAATTTGCCAAAGAAGAAAAGCTTTCCTGAATTTGCGGGAGCCATGTGCTTTTATTAAGTAAATTTCCTGGTCAAGATGGTAGTGAAAACAACAATGATCTGATTGTCTGTGCTTTCAATCTTTTGTTAGATTCTTCGAAAGTTTCATATCTAAAGATTTGGGCGTGGAAAGCTCTTTCTTTAGTGAACACCACGCCTAGTAATTTACTAGGAGTATTATTTTGCCTTTTAAAATAGAGGTCTTGAGTTTGAGTTTTTTTAAGAATTCCTTGTAACCATTAACAATTTATCAATTGATAGAAAAAAAAAGAAAAAACTCTCTCTTTAGTGAGATGATAATTTAGCTGTACAATTATGACAGGCGGGGAAACATCTTCGCAGTTGTTCCGCTCGTAGAGGTTGTAGTATTTTTTTTTTCTCCCCTTTAAGAAACGATTATTTAGGGGGTGTTCCATTAACAATAAACTGTTTTTTCTAAACACCGAGACATGTCATTCTCTCACAATACATCACATAAAAAAACGTGAAAAATTAGTTTTTTCAAAAAACCAACTTAGTGGAACATCCCCTTAGAGTATTGGGTAAATTACGGTACAGTGGTGACAGGTCAAAAAAATCACCACTGTCATGGCATTGCTCAAAGAAATGACCAAAGCATTTCTACTTCCATTAAAGTCAGGACAAAGTCTTGCCAATAGATAAAGCACTCCTCGCTAAATGGTCAAATTTGAGTTTTATTTCCACAACCTGTGAAAAATTAGAACCTTTTTTTCCCAGGAAAAAAGCCTTTTTTAGTTGGCTTGAAAATTGAGAAAAGCGAGACATAATCTATTATCTGCAATTGAATTGATTTATATGGAAAGGTGAATAATGGAAGACATTATTTGCTATGGGGATGTCCAAGTTCTCACCTTTTTGCTGCTCTCTTTGGTTTCCCTTAAGCAAACTCTTTTATTTTCGAATCTCAAAAAAAAAAAAAAAAAGTCAATGAAATAATCATCCCTTTTTTAAGCACTACGTATGTTTTTCATCCTACTCACATTTCGGACTTATATTTTCATCCTCTTTATATGTAATTTTCCAATCTTACTCTCATTATGATATTAATACACTAAAATATAATTATTTCCTGATTTGTAGGGATTGCATAATTTATTAATGCCGAAATTTATGAAAATTCAAAATATATGAGAAGATAATGGAATTCAAAAGGAATTTTTTGAGTGGCAATTATCTTATTCCCTTAAATATCATATACATCTCTTTATGCATAGATATTGTTACCCATTTTGGTTGAATCTAATTGAACCTAATCACCAAAATTTTAGGAGATTTCAAATAATGGGTAAGATGTGATTAATTCTGTAACCAAGAAAATGAAGGTGGAGTTGATACACTACAAGAATTCAAAACAAAATTTTTGCCAAAATATATTTTTGGGAACATGTGTTTGCTGATTATGGTAAATTGTATTTACCGTTTATACTAAATTTTATCCTACGTAAATTGAAAACCTTATATTGTTTCAAATTGATCATGAATACTGTTATGCACTTGTTTTTTTTACCATAATTTATGGGTACACTGAATGTAATTGAACCTAATCTCCAAAATTTTAGGAGATTTCAAATAATGGGTAAGATGTGATTAATTCTGTAACCAACGAAATGAAGGTGGAGTTGATACAGTACGAGAATTCAAAACAAAATTCTTGCCAAAATATTTTTTGGGAATATGTGTTTGTTGATTATGGTAAATTGTATTTACCAATTATGCTAAATTTTATCCTACGTTTATTCCTACGTTGTTACAAATTTATCATGAATACTGTTATGCACTTGTTTTTTTACCATAATTTCTGGGTACATTTAAATTCAACTCAAGTCAGGATAGAAAAACTTACATTGGTACATACAAACCCAACTATTGTTATATAAGCCAAAAACATTTCATAGTCATCCCATTTACCACAGTTACATTGGTACATACAAACCTAATTAATTTCTACACTAGAAAATATGGTAAAATTATGAAAAATTATGTTAAAAATGATAAAGGTGAACCAACCACCAAATGATTGAGGTAAAAAATAACCCCAGACAATATGGTAAAATTACACGAATATTCATGGTAAAAATGGCGTATGTACAAACCAATTAATTTCTACACTAGTAAATATGGTAAAATTATGAAGAATCATGGTAAAAATGATAAAGGTGAACCAATCAACAAGTGATTGCGGTAAAAAATAAACCCACACAATATGTTAAAATTATTCATGGTAAAAATGGTGTATGCCACCAGGTGATTATGGTAGAAATTAATTCCAGAACATATTCAAAATAGCTAAACCATGAAGAAAATGCCCAAAATCAAAGAAAGAAACATGTTTGGTTCTCTCTCTCTCGTCCTCTTTGTGGTGAAACCAAGAAGTCACCTCCCTTCTTTTCCTTGATGATTTTGAATGCCAAGTGGCAAGAGAGCTGGAGAAGTTGACGACGAGGTTGCCCAAAAACATGTCTTGCCAAAAAAAAAAAAAAACTTACGATGTCGTGCCATTATACACCACCGTTGTATCCTAAAACAAATCAAAGGGACTCAACCAGAAAGGCAACGGGGACAGACAAGGTCGTTGACTCCGATTTGGCCAGGATGTTTATCATCCCTGCCACTTTTGGTATGGCTAGTTGTCGACGACGAGTTGGGACGGTGATGGGTGAAGATTTGGGACGGCGAGGACGAAAATTTTGGGACGCAGAGGACGGACGATGTCGATTTGGGACGGCGAGGTGTGGAGTTTTGGGTCGTCGATTTGGTACTGAGGGCTGCAGTTTTGTGATGAAAGAAAAGAGGCGGTTCAGATTATATAAATGGGGATGAAGACTGGTGGAGTAAATTGGGGATTGAGATATATCTCAAATCCCTAAATTATAGCCTTGGTCCTCCAAACTTTGAAAACCCTCCTAATTTTTGCCACTTATTGGATTTATTTGAATTTCGGGATGAAAACATAACTCGTAAATATGTTTAGGATGATTTTCTAATTTCAAGTGAGTAAAATGATGATTAATTTTAAAAAAAATGTGATTTTCCTTCTTTAAAAAAAAAAAACACTGTTTCATTTCTGGCGTTTTGTTCCCCATTATTGCTTACCTTCGGCTTGAGGACAGGGTCTCGTGACAAGGACTGTACGGTGCGGGAGACTTCTCAATCAGCGCCGATCAAACGGGTAAATTCAAATGGGTCCCTTACAAGGAGAAAATTTTGGGTGCTTGTAGGATATATACACGTGGTGCCCTACACCACATCCGAGCCGTCCATTCACGTTTTCGACGGCTCGGATCTACGGGGTATAAAATTGGTCCCAAAATTTACAAAAATGCCACCGCAGATCCGAGCCGTCGAAAACGTGAATGGACGGCTCGGATGTGGTGTAGGGCACCACGTGTATATACCCTACAAGCACCCAAAATTTTCTCCCTTACAAGACCTAACTACCAACTGGCAAAAGTATCATAAATAGGCTGCTGCTTCATGCCTTGTTTGGTTTGGTTTCCAAAAATTGATTTTCTCAATTATTATTCAATTATTATTTCTATCTTTAAATATTATTTTTATTTTTCTCTCTATCTCTCTCCAATCATTAATACCTATTTTTTAATTATTATACCTATTTCTCCCTCTAATCATTACAAAAACCAAAACTCAAAACCAAACCAAACACAACCTATGGATACTCGAATCGAACCATGATTTGTGCCGTTCTTACACGATTTTATAAACCGAATTTTGGTTTCCAAATCAGAAAAATCGATAGATTTCGAGATGTGTTCATTTTTGCGCAATATTAGTACCGAAAGCCGTACGCGAAGCGTAATTCGAGTAGCATAAAATGGCCCTATATACATATTTACATTGACACCTTCGTACACTTGCCCACACATAAAAATGGGATTTGGAAAGAAAACGCACCAATACAGTTACAATATACGTGATAGAAACTCGACGAGTTAACAAATGGTTTCACTTTTGCTAGTAAATTTTCGGGTTTTGTTCAAAATCCGAACCGAATCCAATCGTTGCTGTCTTAAGACCTTGTTTTTCGTAAGATTTTATGAGAGATTTATGGGATTTCCCATTTTAACACCTTGATTTTATGAGATTTTCCGTAAAATTAAGGTGTGAAAATGGAAAATCTCATAAAATCAAGTCGTATTTCCTATAAAATCTTATGAAAAACCGGTGTAAGACGTAACACAATTAATAATACCAGGCCAAAATGAAGTTCTGGTCTAGTTCAAATTTTGGTAAAATCCGAGCCGAACCCAATTGTTGCAGTCTTGTTTATGGGAAATTTATGAAATTTCTCATTTTAACACCTTGATTTTATAAAAAAAATTATAAAATGAAGGCGCTAAAAAGGAAAATCCCATAAAATCAATTAGATATCCGAAAAAAATCTTACGGAAAATAAAACTTTATAATATCAGGCCAAAATGAAGGGCAACATATAGTTCAACTGAGATAGACAAAGCAAGAGAGAGAGAGAGAGAGAGAGAGAGAGAGAGAGAGAGACGGTTGGGCTGGTCCGGTGGTGTGATCATCTTCTTCAGGGATTGTTCCAATGTAATGCTGGGATCAAACCCTAATTCGAAAGGGATTTGGGTCACGTCTCTGCCTCTTGTTCTCTCTCCTTGAATCTCCTCTTTCTTTCACATCTCTATCAAAGCCTCCTAAATTTCATGCCATTGTCAGGTGTCTTCGATGTTTAATTCTTACCCTCCTAAATTTAGGCTTGTTCAATTTTTCTTTCATCTGCATTTTCTTGATACGTGATAAAATTTTCTTTGTTTCGTGCTGCATTCTGAACATAAAATGGGATTGTACGGTAATCTTTTGATGTCAAGAGGTTTCTGACAGACATGGAGGGTCGTGAGGGAATTATCGGCATTGCCATTTTTTTCTGCCTCTTGAATTGGGCCTACAGTATAACAGACCCTAACGATGCAAAAGTCGTGAGTGATTTCAGAAAAGGGTTGCAAAATCCAGAGCTCTTGAAATGGCCAAGCAATGGAAACAACCCTTGTGGCCCTCCCTCATGGCCTCATGTATTCTGCTCTAATGGCAGAGTCACACAGATTCAGGTTGCCAATTTGGGTCTAAAAGGTACACTCCCTCAAAACTTCAACCAGCTCACAAAGCTCTACAATTTGGGTCTTCAAAAGAACCATTTTAGTGGAAAATTGCCTACTTTCAGTGGATTGTCTGAACTTCAATTTGCTTACTTGGATTTCAATGAATTTGATACCATCCCTTCGGATTTCTTCCATGGGCTTAGCAGTATCCGTGTCCTTGCTTTGGATGATAACCCATTTAATGCGACTACTGGTTGGTCTATACCTAATGAGTTAGAAGATTCATCTCAGTTAACAAATTTTTCATGCTCGAGCTGTAATATAGCCGGACCTATACCCGATTTTTTCGGGAAACTGCCATCCCTCAATTCGTTGAGACTTTCGTATAACAGATTAACCGGTGAAATTCCCGCAAGTTTCCATGACTCAATGGTGCAGGTTTTGTGGTTAAACGATCAAGACGGCGGCGGAATGAGTGGTTCAATCGACGTCATTGCCTCAATGGTATCTCTCACTCAAGCATGGCTTCATGGAAACCAATTTACAGGATCAATTCCAGATGACATTGGAGCACTTGCTTCATTGAGAGAACTCAACCTTAATGGAAACCAACTTGTCGGTCTGATTCCTCCGAGTTTAGCTACTATGGATTTGCGTTTATTGGATTTGAACAATAATATGCTAATGGGTTCCATCCCCAAGTTTAGAGCTGGTAATGTTACTTTATCTTCAAATTCGTTTTGCCAACTTACACCAGGGGTGCCATGTGCTCCTGAAGTTAACGCGCTTTTGGATTTCCTTCATGCTTTGAATTACCCACTGGATCTTGCTTCTGACTGGACGGGGAATAACCCGTGTGAAGGACCATGGTTGGGATTGAGTTGCAATTCAAAAGGTGAGGTTTCTATTCTAAATCTACCAAAGCGAATGCTTAATGGTACTCTCAGTCCCTCACTAGCAAACTTACCCTCGCTTATGGAAATTCATCTTGCGGGAAACAATATAGGAGGGCAAGTCCCCACAAATTTAACTCTGTTGAAAGCACTGAGATTGTTGGATATAAGTGGGAATAATTTTCAGCCTCCATTTCCCAATTTCAGTGACAGAGTTAAGGTAGTCAATACAGATGGCAATCCACTATTGGTTGCTAACCAGACAAAAGCCTCTCCCCCACCAATTAGCACCCCATCAGCTCCTTCACCAACTGTCGGACAATCCCCTGCCTCACCATCACCATCAAACAATTCCTCATCTGGAGATTCTCAATCTAATGGGTCCCCTTCCTCATCGGAAAGCTCAAAACCTCGTTCTCCTGCTAGTTCTACTGAAGATGAAGCAGAAAAAAATGGATATCATAAGAGATCAAACGTAGTTGTCATTGTGACTGCAGCCACGGGTACTGCAATTATGGTTCTTCTGTTGGTTCTTTTCTTTCTGTACCACTTTAACAAAAACAAAGTTAAAGTAGCAGCTCCACCTGCCATTGTAGTCCATCCAGGAGCCCCTTCTGATTCAGACAACGTAGTTAAGATTGCAGTCTCTGATAACGCCCAAAGAAGTTTAGAATCCGAAATCAGTAATTGTAATGGGTTTGAAAATACTCATGTCATCGAGGCTGGAAGCTTGGTCATTTCGGTTCAGGTTCTTAGAAAGGCTACTAATAATTTTGCATCAGAAAATGAGCTTGGGCGTGGCGGTTTTGGTGTCGTTTACAAGGGTGAGCTGGAAGACGGGACCCAGATAGCCGTTAAGAGAATGGAAGGCGGGGTCATTAGCAGCAAAGCCTTGGATGAATTTCAGTCTGAAATTGTTGTGCTTTCTAAGGTCCGACACCGCCATCTGGTGTCTCTTTTGGGTTACTCCATTGAAGGCAATGAGAGGCTTTTGGTTTATGAGTATATGCCACAGGGGGCTCTAAGTAGGCATCTTTTCCATTGGGACAGCCTAAACTTGGACCCTCTTTCTTGGACTAAGAGGCTTAATATTGCCTTGGATGTTGCTAGAGGGATGGAGTACCTTCACACTCTCGCACAGGAAAGCTTCATTCATCGAGATCTCAAATCTTCAAATATTCTTTTGAGTGATGACTTTAGGGCAAAGGTTTCTGATTTCGGGTTGGTGAAACTTGCTCCTGATAGAGAGAAGTCTGTTGCAACCAGGCTTGCTGGAACATTTGGTTACCTTGCACCGGAATATGCTGGTAAATTAAGTCTCCATTTTTCTCCATCCTTTGCCAAAGCTTTTCTAGCAATTGATGTCTGATTTTCGAATAGCATGCTTGCTGTAATTAACACATTAGGCCTCTTGCTAAAAGAATTCCCTCAACCTTTACAGATCCAAGAAATACATGGGACTTAATTTGTTACATGGTTGCATTTACCCAACATACATCAGGAAAATCTCTAGAAAATTCTCTCTCCTCTATCTAAAGAATAGCTACATCTCACGTTTCCCCCCCCCCCCCCCCCCTCTCCTGCAATGCTGGTTGAAACCTATGCGTTTAATTTTGTTTTAACAATGCCCACAGCATGTACTGCGATTAATGTACTCAGCCAAAGAACATTCAGTACGAGAAGGCAATGAGTTTGCGGCAGCTTAAGTGGCGCAACTTTCCACTTTTTTTCCATTTTGGAGCCGTGTCTATCAAAGTTCTGCTGTTGGCTAGCTAAAATCACCTTTAAAAAGCTGAAACAGAAAAAGCTCTATTTTGATTCTTTTGACTTTTGCTTTTCAATAGTCAACTTTTCCCCTAAGTTTAGCTGCAACAAACATCCACTCAAGATGAACATAACATCTTCCAAATGTCTGGCATTGAAAATCGTAAAATGCATCTAGAAACCCTCATATGAAATTGATCATGAAGCTGTGAGTTTTTTCTCAAGCTGAGGGTTCATATGGTTTGATTATTTTGTCATTTCAACTTTCGCTGGTGACAACTGAGGGCCTTTTGGTAACACCATCCAGTATGACATCGACATTCAACCTTGAGTGCATATTACAACATTAGAGGGGCAAATGTATATACAACATAAACGTTTACAAGAAATATTTATATTTGCCGTGTTTATCTGAATTCAAAATAACTGAATTTTATTTGGATTTCAGTGACTGGAAAAATTACAACTAAAGCCGATGTCTTTAGTTTTGGAGTCGTGCTAATGGAACTTTTGACTGGACTAGTTGCACTTGATGAGCATCGGCCTGAAGAGAGTCGGTACTTGGCTGAGTGGTTCTGGAAAATAAAGGCAACCAAGGAAAGGCTAATTTCTGCTATTGATCCAACTCTTGGTGCAAAAGAGGAGATTTTTGATAGCATATATATTATTGCTGAACTGGCTGGACACTGTACTGCTAGAGAACCAAACCACAGGCCTGATATGGGTCATGCAGTTAATGTGCTGGCCCCACTTGTTGAGAAGTGGAGACCGTTTGATGGAGAAACAGACGAATATTCTGGAATCGTTGGTTATGCTCAGCCTCTACCTGAATTGTTGAAAGGGTGGCAAGAATCAGAAACAAAAGATTTCACCGGAAACAGTCTTGAGGATAGCAAGGGAAGTATTCCAGCTGTGCCGGCTGCATTTGAAGGGTTATTCACGTCTGCTGAAGCTCGATGACTGAAGTAAGTATTGCATGATCACCTTCTCCACTTGAAAATATTTTCTCATATTTACAGAAAAAGTAATAATGGTTTACGCTTTGTGGATAAAACATGGAGCATTTTGTCTAGCTAATAGATTTTCCTGTGCAAAAACGACATGCATCTGCTTTGATTTGTGAGTGTATGTATTCAGATATGGTGATGTATAGATATATTAGGCAAAAGGGAATTTTTGTTGCCACTTTTTAATTTGTTGCTTCTTGATGAATGCTTGTCGGCTGTCGCTTCTTTTACGCTCAGATAGTTTGCTAATATGCTTTATCATACAACTTCGTTAAGTTAGTGAAGCTCTGGTGTCCACCAATTGGAGCATTCCTACACGAACAGTATGGCATGGAGAACTTATTGAAGCATTCCACTTTTCAAGATGAAGCAGCTTGTTTTATTTCTAGTAATCTTAGTCGACGGGAATCATGACATGCTATTTGCACTTCATTTTGCAGGAAGTTTTGTCCTGTGGAATTCTGATTACTTTCAGATTTTCGGGTTTGGTTTTATAGTCTTCTTTATTTTTGTTTTTGCCACTTTTGGTAATCTCTGTTCTTGAGGATTTGCTTATGAATAGGGTGATTGTTCTGGAATATTTTTCTTTAAGAATGGAAAATGTTACACGAGTGTGTGATGGCCCTTTCGCTGCATTTGGATGCGAAGAGTTCTGTTTCTCAATTGGAACCAGGGGCCCTGTAGTGAGTGAGCTCACTACATGTGTGTAGTGAGCTCTTTCGGCCGTACGATCCGAGATCAACGGTCCAGATAAATTGGAGTTAAAGTAAATGTAAAAGTGTTTTTTAAAGTGTAAAACAATCCGGACCGTTGATCTCGGATCGGACGGCCGAGAGAGCTCACTACACGCATGTAGTGAGCTCACTCACTACAGGCCCCCAGATCCTTCTCGATTGTGGATGCTCTGATTCTTCCTTCCCTTGGGTGAGGATGTCTTGTGTTTAATTTCAGTATAATGGATTCTCAATTATGAAACACTCAATTATTTGTGGAAGTGTTTGTGAAAAAATAAACTATGCATATGACTCATGTTTGGGAGAAGTAATCTAAGAATTAGACTATGTGTCTGATGTTGATTATAATACCCCTAACTATCTCCCTCCATCCCAATTTAAGTGTCCCTTGGAGATAACGTGTATTTTCTTGGACGTAAAAAAAATGTATTTGATCAATTTTTTTGGCACCAAATTAAAGTGCTCGAAAATATAAAAAAATTATAAAATATGCATATTTTTTGGGGGTTTGAAAATGCACAGATTTTCGTAGTGGACACTTAAAATAGGACAGAGGGAGTGTTTTCTTGGTAGAACTTGAAAGTAATATTTGTTCAAAAACAAGATTCCATATATTTATAATGCATACATATAAATATCTTCAATAATATCATTAAATACAAACCCTCCGCGTTGAATATGTTGACGTGGATGTAAATTGTTAGAAATATGAGGGCCATAATGGTCATCAAATATTGAGAATCTAAAACTAGGCTTTAGAAGCACCCGTGGACCTAACTTATTTTTCAGATTGTGCCTACTTATGTATCTGATAATGCATAACGAATCCTTCCCAATCATTTCATAACCTGTAGTTACCATCCCAAAAATCGGACAGAGTAAAAACAAGCTATCCCAAATGCGCGTTTACGGTTGGGATTTCGAGAGCTCAGTTTGAAGGCGACTCTCTGAACCTTATTAAGATGATCAAAGCGGAATTGACTATTCATAAAGATATTGAAGTAATAGTGAAGGATATTAGGAGATTGGCTTGTGACTTTCGGGTGTGTGAGTTTGGTTTTGTTAAACGCAATGGTAATGGTGTGGCTCGTTGTTTAGCTAGTAGGGGTTATGGTTGTGTAGGTATCTCCACTTGGGAGGCCTATCCACTGGATTATCTATGCCTTTGTCCAAGGATGGATAGGCCCTTTAATGTTTTTTCTTTGTACCGTTTATCAATGAATCGGTTATCTTGTTGGGAAAAAAAAATGCCCGTTTACCGTAGCATAATCTAGCAGAGTTGAATATCTAACCTTCAGAGTTGTTGGAGTTTGTTATCCCATCTAGGAGGCGAATTCTCTTGCTCGAGTTCGTTTCTAGTTCTTGGCTAAACAAATAATGATTATCATCCAAAAGTATTTCATTTTCTTTTTGAGATTGGAAGCATGTAACTTTTATCTCATGTCATGGTTTGCATGATAAGTCTCCAAACTTAATGCAATTGTTGGATATTTTTATTGAAGGGTGGATTCTTAAATAAATTAAATAGACATCCTGTTTGGGAACCCTACTTTAGTTTCCATCCTAGTTAGTTTGAATACTTATGTTGGCATCCTAAAATTTGAAACAAAACCCTACACTACCCTTATTTATGCAAAACATATATATTTTCCTATATTTTCTTTGAGAGCATATTTTCTTATAAAACCTAGGATTTTTTTTTTTTTTTTGGGTAGTTGAATAGTTTTTATTACCAAAAGAGTGTTTATAAAAAAGATCAACACACGCATATTAAAATGCAACTCAACCTCTACTAACTAATACTAGTCGATACACTAGCACAAAGCAGTCCACTTAGTCAACACCTTTAGAATAAGCAAGAACATTTTCGAAGGTAGCACCTCATTGAGAAAACAATATGAATTCCACTCTAAGGTGGTTTATATTAATGGATAGTTGATTGTTCCATTCTCTTGGACTTTTGAGGCAAACTAATTTGAGCTTCCTCCTTGGCACGGGCATCTTCCATTTGATGCAACTTATCCTTGAGTCTCTTCTTAAGAATGAGAAGCTTTCCCCCACAATAATGGAGTTGCCCAATAATTCGCCAATTGCTTGCTGATTGATAATCTTGAAAAGGAAAAAACCATCATTCAATGATATTACCTTGTCAGGATCATCACCCCATGTATTCTCTTCCTAGGTTTTTAACATAGTGGAATGATAATTTTTTGTCCAACAAATAGCCAATGAGAGATAATTCCCAAAATGACAAGCCCTACATTGATATTCCATCAGGCACCACAATCTCAGTTCCAGTAGCTGATTGTTCAATTTGATAGTAATCTAGTTATGGATCTCACCCAGAAGGAGAGCTGGCTGAAATTTCAGGGGGTTCCTTAAACCCAGAATGCTCACAATGTCCAGATTTTTGTAAGTAGATATGAAAGAGGGAGCATCAATCTCACCTGAGAAAATCAAGGTTGGGTGGGGATTTTGGAATACCAATCGTCTTCCCTAACGAACAAACCTCCATGGGAGGTCCAGGTGAAGCTTCAAATGAGACATGGCTGATCTTCACATGCTCCTCTTCACGAATCAGAGGACTCACTAAAGCATCAAGCCCCTCATTAACACCGACGAAAATGTTGCTCAGTCATATTTTCTCTTAGCCACCTCTCTCTCTCTCTCTCTCTCTCTCTCTCTCTCTCTCTCAGCTAGATCTCCATAGCCACCATTGAAGCAGTTCTCCATAGCCGCCAATCTCCATAGCCAGTCGTTGAAGCAGATCTCCAAAATCGAAAAAATAAGAAAGACCCACTTACCATAGTAACCCTAGAACACAATTGTGCGACTATCCAATCAATCCCATGTGGAATTCTGTCTGATAAAGCTCGACATAAATTTGGATTGTAAATCCTAGAAACCAAGAAACGGTGTCCAGAGAAAATTATAAAGGAGATAAGGAACCGTCAAAGGTACAAGTCCAATAAAATGATGGGAAAGATGGGAGCATTTCAATGGAGGAAAGGAAATGGACGAACCAGAGGAGCCGCAAATTCTAATAAATATTCCAAAGATACAGAAGGCAAGTGGGTCAGGATTGTTTTAATTTCCCAAGGAGAACCTGATTGTGGTGTAATTTTCCGAATCCTTTTGTTGCCATGGAGGTGAATCTACTGAGAAAAATCACTGTCATTCACCATGTTTCTAGTCCTATTCTCCAAACAGATTTTTTTTTGTTATTGTTATTCAATTGATTTTGATATGTATCTTGTTACAGTTTTGTTGCTTGAGTAAATACATTCGTCGTTGGTGTCATGGTTAAGTTATTTATCACAGTAGTTGATTCAAACAGTGAACATGGTTCTTTCCGATTCAATGGTAGTTTTTTTTTTTTCCCCGATTCAATATTGGTGTTCTTTTTCGGTACAGTGAAAATGGTATTTCAATAAATCATCTCTACACGTGTTCTTTAAAAATGATTTATTCATACAGTTCACTAGTGGTTTGTTCCCATGTCATTCCAAAAATGGAATATGGAAACCAAGAAGATTGTTTCATAAAGGAAGTATGGCTTATTGATTTACCATATTAGGTGATTTGATAAAGTAAAACATGATTTATTGATTTACCACTTCAGTGATTTCACATAGTATGAATCATGGTGAGGGTTATTTCATACAGTGAATATAGTTTATTTATTTACCATATTGAGTGATTTGATACGACAAAAGATGGTTCATTGTTTAACACTTCAGTGATTTCTCCTAGCAAACATGATAAATCAACACAGGGTTCATAGTAAATAATTTTACCATGTTTGCGAGTTGTCGAGTTTTCTTAATGTTTTAATATTTTAAAATTTTGTTTTGAGATTTTAGGAGAGAGAAGATTATGAGAGAGAAAGAATTAAAAAATAGGAAAAAAGAATATTTGAAATATAGGAAAGAGAGATTGACATAAATTAGGAAAGATTGCAATAGCGAAATATTTTAAAAATTAGGAGAGAGAGAGAGGGTGGTTTGTGGTTTATTTGAATTTGAGGATGCCAACTTAAGTTTTCAAACCAATTAGGATGGGGACATAAATAAGCCTATAAAAGAGGACCTCTATTTAACTCCCCTTTTTAAATAAAAGAGGAAAGAGGAAAAACACCAAAAGAAAAATCAAAAGAATAAATTTTAATAATCTAGGCTAGATGTGGCATCCAATTTTTTATTTTTGCATTGTAGATAATAAATTTCCAATTATAATCAGAGTTTATAAAAGTATGTAGATGATATATGCAGAATAGCTTTGCTAGTAACACATACAAGCTCACATCTAAATACACATCGTGTCTAGGTGGTATGACACATAGCTCTTGGGCCAGCCAATTTAGAAATCAAAGAGAAAATTACTAAAATTATCACTGATCACTCCTTCGGGCTGCATGAAATACACACTCTCTCTCTCTCTCTCTCTCTCTCTCTCTCTCTCTCTCTCTCTCTCTCTCTCTCTCTCACACACACACACACACACACAATTAACTTGACATCAGAATCTGATTACAAGAACACTACAAGAAAGTGTTGAAAGCTCATGAAAAGCAATCACCAAGGTTTTAGGTTGTTGTAATTTCCAATTGCTATGCTATAGTAATGTTTTTATATGGTAACACATGGGGGTCGTGCATGGTAAGTAGGAGAAAGTTTGTCCACTCATGTACCAATTAAAGAAAGATGCTAAGTTTGCTTGCGCAGAGCACTGCGAGCAAACACTTCTTAAGATGAAAAGGAACTCTTGTCGCCGCCGACTCAGAGGTGCAATTGATCTAGGAAAGATAGACTGCAGTTTCAAGTGAAATAGAGCGTGTGAAGGACAAAAATGAGTTCTCACCAGAAGAAAGTAAGTAATTTTAAGGCCCTATCAAAATTGGATAGGTTCAATATAAGCTTACTAAAAGAGGGCCTAACGAATGGTGGGTGCGTGGAGAATGAAAATCGAAAGGATAAGGAAGGAAAAGATAGTAGAACGGAGAGAGAGTTTTAAGAATAAGGTAAGCATTAAAGCCCCTCCTTTCATTAATGCTAAATATATGCTTAAAACATGCAAATAGATGTTCCATTTTAAGCATCTAATTAAGGTCAAGCGGCCACCTTCTCAATCATCTTCTTTCTCGCTATTGGTCGAGCAAAGCTAGTGCTTACCTAACTACCAAATCCAATGGCTTTGTGTGGGACTAAAAATTAACAATAATAAATATTGAGTTCGGATTCTGGATTAAATCCCTGAGTAAAGATACAAATGTTCGAGCAAAACTAGGGTTTTTACAATTGGTTTAAAAGTGTTCTAAGCCATGCGAGAGGACCCGCAAATGAACGCCTTCTACCCGGCAAAATCACCTCCTCACTTGGTCATACAGATACCAGAGCCATGAGATCCGAGTTAGAACAAGAGAACAAGCTGGATCAGAGAAACTGCTCTTCAACCCGAGAAGAGTGATGATGAGCCCAACCAAGAGGTAGCCACCTCCATTCGGATGGTAGGTTATCGACACCGATACTTTCCTCGAGTATGGTCATGAGGAAGAAAAAGTTCATCCCGTGACTAGACTTGGTTTTTTTCAACTCACTTAGTGACCAAACTTGTGCGTACAAAGGAAAAAGTGCTTAGGAAGCCACTTGCCCAAGTATGAAATTCCGTCAACTGGAGCTCCTCCAAATATCGTACGAATTTGAGAAAAAACATTAACAGACAGGACTCGAGTCGGTTCATCCCGAGTGGAAGGACTTGAGGGTGATCTGCGAGCCCACCTCAAATCTAATTAAGATGAAAATAGCAGGTAGAAATCAAGATTTCACCAGAGAAGCCTAAAGGTATTTATAGAAGAGATGAGGGGAGGTGTGTCGACATGCACAAAGAAGGAGAAGCATACTAAATGCATGACAAGACTAAACCCAGACCGACTGAAGGATGTGACAACCCAACATAGAGTAGGATAGTAATGTGTCAAATCTTAGTAGAAACCCCCAAGGAGGAAAAGAAAGCGACATTCGACAACATGTGTGAACAGGATCCTTTCTCGGCAAGATGTTTCACGGTCGCGGCATAGTCTAAGATAGTCATTAGCAGATAAGATAGTGCATTGTCTAAGAAGCAACATGAGAACACCTATAAATAAGGAAGAAAGTTCATAACAAGGGGTGATCACACTTTCATACTTTGACATTTTGACTGTAACAAAGCGATTTGGAAAAAGGTTCTGACTTGACCGTCAGAGGGTATTTTTGGTCAAAAACCCCCATACTGGAATATCTCTAACGGATTTACTTGTGTGCTGAAAACAGAATTCGAATTCTTGGTCAAAGTCTTCCATTCCCAAGACAGAAGTTCAATGTGAAGCTCCAAACAACGAGGGAGCCCCTCAGAATTTTTTTTGCTCTCACAGGCTTTGTACAATTCTGTCATCCATCACTGCTAGGTTGACTGGTGAGTCACCGTAGAAAAAACATCGAGAAAGGTCAAGCATATATATATTTTATGCAATGATTAGCGGTCTCATTTATGCTATGTCCTGCATTGTGTTCGTGTGTGTTTATTGAACTTTCTTCACTTCAGCGCCAACTCTTGAGAATGAAAAGCAAGCGTTTGAAAGGATAGTCCCTCGAGGACTATAAATGGTGAGATCGTTAGCAAAAGAAGGACCAACAATGATCTTATCCTAAAGTAGAAGGAGTCGTCAGTTTTCTTTGATGATCGAGTCGAAAAGAATCAACCCATGCTCGAGGACTCGCATGCCGTTCTTGCTAAAACCAACTGGCGATTTTCTTTCGTCTTCCCAAATTGGGAGAGCAAGAAAAAGCCTCCCCTTTTTTTGTGGGGGAGCAGAGCAGTCAAAGAATGAACCAAACCAAATGATTGTTTTAAAAGGGCTATGTTTTTCCAAATTAAGACTACTACTGTCTGTTTAATGTTAAGGTGCACCTTACTACACTTGATTAATCCCACCTACGTTTTTGTATGAATTATAATTTTATGGTATAGGTTCTTGTATTAACTATTATGTGGTATATGTTGGCTATTACTGATTTTATGATACTCGTTTTATTATCTGCTCAAATAGTTTTTTTTTTTTTTTTCAAACCGCTTAACTCACTGAGTCAAAACCGTCGAAAACAATCAAGCAACAAGCTAGTTTTAAGATGATGATGGGTTGGTGATATAAAATTGTCAATCTACAAAGAACGAGTTGGCTGAGAAATACACCTTAAACCCTCCTGCCCAACCCGATTAATGCACACCCTATTATTAATGATGAAAATAACATTGTAGAGAAAGTCCTACTATGTATTTTGACACACCCTCGTCCTAAGTGAGCCTGATTTTGTTCACTCATTTAAAGAAGGTGAACATTATCTTTACACTGATTTGTGAAAATTGCGTAAGTTTCACGGGATCAATACTCTTTTTGGTAATGATGGAGTTAGTTTGTGATGGGACCTAATAAGTATAAACTGACCACATAAGGTCAACCCAGGTATGGTCAGCTCAGCCATAGAGGCCAGCTCAGCTATACCCCGCAACATAATGAAGACGATGTGGTGAGCAGTCTTAATCAGTCTTTGGGCCTAAAGGGACTTAACTCCTAATTAATAGGAAAAGTACCACATTAAGATAAGCCCAAAGGACTCATCTCTTAACACCCCAAAGACGTTAGGAGTCCAAATCCGATTAGGATTAAGACACCTAATGCATTAAGGCCTCGTTTGATTCGCGGATTAAAATAGGTGGGATTGGTAATCCTGGGGTTAATAGTCCGGGATTATTTGTCCTGTGAGTAATTTAGTACTGAATCTCACTCAATCCTTTGTTTGATTCGTCTAGGATTAACATCGGGATATCCCGTGTTTCGGTCAATCCCATGTTTGGTTTCCCAAACTAAATTTTGGGATTAATTTTAGGACTCTCTCGCAATCTCTAAAAAAATCTCGATTGAAGATGGGTTTACCTAGAAGATGGGTTTTTTCCCAAACTAAAATCATGATCAGTGAAGTAATACCCAGAAATCCCAAACGTCTACCCAGAAGATGGGTTTTTTCGGAAGCATTATTTCAGTGGTGGGCTGCTCAAGCAGAAGATGGGGCTGTGTTTCCTCCATGAACGGCGGCGAGGGTCTTCAGTTTTGGGTTTTGATCGACTAATCGGTTATGTGAAACCCAGAAATCCTAGCAAACTCAGATCTACAATTGATTTTACAAACAAAAACGAAGCAAAAAACAAATCACAGCAGAAAAAGGGTGAAAACCCAGGAAATAAAACTTACTGCCATATCTCTGCAACGAGATTTTCAGATGGTGGTAGGAAGAAGACGATGGCAACTTTGTAAATATCAGCCGACAAAGTAGCGAGAACAAATAGTCCGGCCTTATTTAGTCCCACACCCCCCAGGTATTGTGTAATCCCATGCGTATTAGACAAAAATTGTCCTGGAATTGTTAATCCCATGTGATTTTTCATGAACCAAACAAGGGACTATGTGAGATTGGATACAAATAGTCCAATCTCAAGTACTTAATACCCGAATCAAACGAGGCCTAAGGGATTAAAGGGATTGGCCCAATCATAAAGGAGTTAAGACTCCTAATCATAAAGGGATTAAAAACCTCTGATACTAGAAATTCAACACGTGACTCTATTATCCTAATTACTTGAGTTATATTTCACCTCTTAACATATAAACACCTCTCATACCAAAAATTCAGTAGGTGACACTAGATCCTAATTACTTGGGTTATATTTCACCTCTTAACAAATCCACTGGCTTAGGCATGAGAGGCTAGTTGGTTAACACCACACCGGTATCCCTAGTCTTTCTTTTTTTTGCAGGCTATCCGTCGAGCCGTGCCGAAAACCATCTAATAAGGACACATACGTTTTTCACCAATCAAAGATAGGGTACACACTCATATAATGAGGGTGATAGGGATGGCCATCTCGGCCGACCCTCCTCGATCCAACCCGTCCCCTCCCTGAATGGGTAGGGGATTCGGGGTTTCGAGGATTTTTTCGGGGATCGGATAGGGTATGGAGATTTTTTTTAAAAAATTTTGGGGATTGGGTAGAAGATTATATAGTCAGTCCCCTTCCCAATCCCCTCCCAGATCCCAGATCCCTGTTCAAATATATAGATATATTATATTGTATGTAAGAGCATCACTAGTGGTATACTCAAATATGGATACTCAAATATTGCCACATCACATTTTGAGTATTCATTTAATGGGTTTATAATTTTGAGTATCTACCCTTTTACAATAGTTCATTTGTGTCTATAATAAAAAAATACTATTCATTCTATTTTTATTCATAAAATGGGCACAACTTTAAATTTGTACATATATATTTTTATAATATTATTACCATTTAAAAGATATTCACATTACGTTTAAAATGAGATCAATCTTGAACATATTTTGGTAAAGATTAAAAATTGATAATTTCAATTTTTGGGAGCAAGTGCAAAAAAATTGAGTTTTGAATTAAGTATTTGAAAAATGGAGAGAGAATGTTGTTACTTTTGATAGGGTGTGGTCCCCAAAATTTGGTTATTGAGGTTTGGTTATTGAAAAAGATTTGTAGTTTTGAGTATCCAAATGCCAAAAGTTGAGTATTTGTAACAAATGTTGTTAACTTTGAGTATTTATCCAAATACCATTGTGAGCTTCTTTTGTGTATCAAAATACTTATCTTTGAGAATTTTTGTGTTTGAGTATACCACTAGTGATGCTCTAAGTTACCATTTAAAAGATATTCACATTACGTTTAAAATGAGATCAATCTTGAACATATTTTGGTAAAGATTAAAAATTGATAATTTCAATTTTTGGGAGCAAGTGCAAAAAAATTGAGTTTTGAATTAAGTATTTGAAAAATGGAGAGAGAATGTTGTTACTTTTGATAGGGTGTGGTCCCCAAAATTTGGTTATTGAGGTTTGGTTATTGAAAAAGATTTGTAGTTTTGAGTATCCAAATGCCAAAAGTTGAGTATTTGTAACAAATGTTGTTAACTTTGAGTATTTATCCAAATACCATTGTGAGCTTCTTTTGTGTATCAAAATACTTATCTTTGAGTATTTTTGTGTTTGAGTATACCACTAGTGATGTTCTAAGTTTATAAGTTCTCCCCCCCGGCGGATAAGTTTATAACTTAACTTGTAACTTGTTGGTTGATTGTATAAGGAAAGTTTTATCCTCTACTTTTATTTTATGTGACACTTTTGAACGAAATTTTAATCTATCCAGCAACCAAAACCAAAAACAAAAAAAGAAATATAACAAGAACAACAGTAGCACTTTTGAGTGACTTAGTACGTTCTAATTATCTTTGAAAACCACTTTTGTCATTAGTTTTGGATTTCAATACAACTTCTTTGGTATTCACTTAAATAGTTTGAGTGAACTTTTAAATCCCTGATTCCCTATGAGGATCCCCATTCCCTGCTTGGGGAGGGGATGAAGGTTAAAAAAAATTCCCAATAAAGATTGAGAAGGGGATGAGGATTCATCTGGGTTTGGGGATTGAGGATGGAGGTAGTGTTATCCACCCGTACCATCCATCCCTCCCCATCCCCATCCCCATCCACATGCCCATCCCTAACAAAATCGGTCTCAGCCTCAACTCGGGGGGCAAAAAAAAATCCCCTTGCCGTCACTTGTGCTGAATTGTCTTCTTTCTGTCAACTCTCTTAAGAGACTTTGTCCTCCCAATTGCGTTAAACAATGGAAACTCAATCTACGCCAGCAACTGGCTACCCAGCTTCCGCCTACCCTTACCCTCCACCCAACGGTTACCCAACCTCTGCCACCAACGCAACTGCTCACGCTTACGCAGCACCCCCACCGCCTCAGGGCCCCCGTTACTACTACCCGCAGCAGCCTTACCCTGATCCACGCACCACCTTCGTCCGCCGCCTTTTCGCCATCCTCATCGCCTCCTTCCTCATCGCTCTCACCATCGCCCTCACCATATGGCTCATACTCCGGCCACGCCTCCCCGATTTCCAAGTCGACTCAGCTACCCTCTCCAACTTCAACCTCTCCTCTCCCTCGTTTATCACCGGCAACTGGGACATCCGGTTCACTGTTCGGAACCCTAACCACAAGATCACTTTCTACTACGACCGCATCACGGCCGCCGTGTACTACAAGGACGATTCGCTCTCGGAGACCACCGTGCCGCCATTCGTTCAGGCGACGAGGAATCAGACTGCGGTTAGGGCTACGTTCGCTGCGGCGGCGGCTTACGTGGACAAATCAGTTGTGGACGGTATCCATGGGGATGAGAGGAGTCGAGGTAGCGTGAATTTCAATGTGAGGATTCTGGCTAGGGTTAGGTTGAAGGCTGGCTTGTGGCGGGCGAGACAGCGCTACTTAAGAGTTTATTGTGGAGGTTTGGCGATCGGAATGTCATCAAATAGTACCGCCGTAGGGACCTTGGTCGGTGGCCCAAGGGACTGCAAGGTTGATCTGTGAGAGCAAATTAGGTATTTTTATGTTATTTCCTTTTTACCTGCCCTAAATAGTACTAACAAATAATATTAGTTGTATCAATTGATAGATGGATTAGGAATTGGTGGTTTTCTACTGTTAATGCACTCAGGCTTAAGGTTTTATGCTGATTTGTCCACTACTGTACAGCTTTTTGTGGTTTCCAACTTTCCTTGTGTTGTTTAACCTGCAACATCGTTCATTGTATCCATACTGGTGTGATATTTCTGAGGTGGTTAAATTGTTCATTGTTCTCGGCTTGTTGAGTGTCTACAGGGTGTCTGACACAGTTACAGCGATCTCTAGGACTGTCGGTGCTTCATAGGTTGTGACTTGTGAATAATATTTTACTTTATGGTAGTCTTGGGTAAAATAATAAGTATTTTTTATGTCTATAGAATGTTACGCTTTGGGATGCTGTAAATGTTGCTAAAGTCTATAATTGACTGACTATGAAGCATACAAAATTATTTTTGGCTCTAGTGTTGAAGGACTCAAAATCTCAAATCCATAACCCACTTTCGATGTCCATAATCTAATACTCCTTCCGTAACCCAAAACCTATGAGCCAAAACTCCCTCTTCACCAACACGCATAAGTCAGACCTCCCTGCAGAATCGCCAAATCAGTACCACAAATCCAAGGCAAAATAAATTTTTTTACCAAATCGGATCAAACTCTCTTCTCATTGAACCTTATGTAGCCAAATTAAAGAAAATTGAGCTGCTATCTTGGTTTATGTTAGCTGTAATGATGAGTATCACCACATTGAGCTGTATCGAACCATATATGTGAATTTCTATACCACCAACATCGTGATGTGTAGCAGAATCGGTAGCCCAAAAATATTTAGTTGCGTATAGGTTCGAACGACCAATACTCTAATCACTCGACTTACGGTATCCTGGAAAGTTACGTGGTTTTATCTTGAAACAAAGGGGTTTTATATTTATACCAAACTATGGTTGGTCTGCCGAAAGGACTGACAAATCCTTCTTTGAACTTTAAAGGCGGCTTCTTTTGAATCGGTATAAGAAGGCTTGTTATTGCAATTTTTTGACCTTTAAGTATGATATTGGAACACTTTAAGAACATCAAGTTTTATGTCC
The DNA here is from genome assembly GCA_963854785.1 of Vaccinium vitis-idaea. NCBI lineage: Eukaryota > Viridiplantae > Streptophyta > Magnoliopsida > Ericales > Ericaceae > Vaccinium > Vaccinium vitis-idaea. The sequence goes on along the minus strand of OY978216.1, from coordinate 29,509,624 downwards.
AAAAGGAGTTGTCGGAGGCAAAATCATAATTGACTACTATGAGTTAAGAGCCAAGTTCAGTCAATGACATAAATGAAAAAATTAAGATATGAATGCGATACGTAGAGCTTGATAAAAGAACAATGTTCTAATAGCTGCTAGGCGCTAGTAGGGCAGCTGAGCACCGCCTATTACTTAGGCCTTTTGTCGAGGCAGCAGACCACCACCTTGCGTGTAATTGGGGCTTAGGCCTATTTTAAGGACCGAGTAAAAGAATTAGCGAGACCGCTGTCGGCTGAAGAATCTGTGCATTGGCTTGAACGAAGAATGCCTGAATAGACACTCGGCACACGAAGTGTCCAAATATGAGAGAGAATTTGATGAAAATTTATCCCTGGGTGATTGGTTTAAGGAGTATACGACCAATAGAGTGTTTGGTAAAAATGCCCTCCAATGAGCAACTTGCTTTCTTGGGCAAGGAGAACGTACCTGTAATACACTACTTTAACAAGTTACCGACCGGTAAAGCTTGCACCTCGAAAGTGATCTCTCCATGTCACATCAACAAATGGCAAAGACGGCCCTGTGTTAGGTAGATCCTTAGTACTGCAACATATCCAAAATTATAGTACTGATGATTGTTAACCGTGGTTAGACCGGGGTAATGGCGTAATGCATTTTCATTAAACAGGAGCACCAACCAAGGGAGAAGGGGTCCAGAAATTTCTAGCCTTGAGACCAGTGCTCTATCTCCATCTCTCTCCACATTTAAATCATACATTCTTAGTTTTCTTAGCTTGGTTGAGCTCAATCAACGAAGTCCCTTCCCTTGGGGTTCCCAAATTTCTCTTGTCATATATAATTTAGTTGTTCTTTAACATTGTTTGCATTGGATCACTCAAAGCCAAAATAAATGTAAATGTACCTAAATTTGTGATTAAGTAGATAATATAGGTCAACAAAATAAAATAAACTCGACCCATCAAATTTTCAACCGAAATAAATATCTCAATTTTATAGTGTTTTTTATTCATAATTTTTTTAAATGTTTTTGTCACCACTAAACTAAAATCTTAAGAGTCGCCCGTGGCACAGTTTTAGCGAACTTAAGATGTATCCTCTTTCTTATTCTCATTTGAAAAAACAGGAGTGCATCAGCAAAGAAGCATAGATGTTATGCATTTGAACAAACTCTATTACGTATACTCGGGTACGATGTGGGGTGCACAAGAGTCGAAGTTGAGTGTCCTTGGGAAAAGTAAATATAGTAAGATGTTTGTGAGATGTGCGTGACACATGCGTAGCTTTACTCGAATGTCAAGGGTCTGATGCCATTTCCACCTTTAACCTAAATTTCTACTCAAATTAGTAAAAGTTCCATTTGATATGATTCATTTCAGGGACATACCCATCTTCTTGTCAATTTTTTTTTGGAAAAAATTCATGAACATTTTAATTTCAGTCTCTCCTTGTCATTCATTGCCTCCACACTGCTGGGATCCCGTCACGCACATCCCCATCCCCAAAATATCCCGCATCCACACCACCGATCCGTCGTTACCAGTGGCTGTGGTGCTACTTGTTCAGAGTTTCACAAATTGTAGTGGATGAGCTCATATACATACTAGTGGAACGACTCATATCCTCACAAGTTCATACACATGTACATGGAGATGAAGAGAGAGTTGGATCCATTGATTTTTCTAGGAGTTGGGTGTTTCAAAATTTGAGATTTCCTAATGTTGCTCTTAATCGAAGTGATGCAGGGCTTGAGTTTGGTGTTCCCCACCACCAATGACAAGTACCACCAGTCCACCACCAACCTAGACCACCACCAGGTAAACAAACACCACCAGATGCCACACCACAATCACCAACCACCCCCAAAAACTAGCCGTTCAAAGTTGGCTCAAAGCAATAAATCGCAGATATCTTCCTTGGGAAATTGTAGTCAAAATTGCACATCAAGTAGAGAGTACTGCCCTATCTGCATTAAATTTCAACATATATACACATGAAGAACTTTACTTCCCATTGCTTAGTTGATTTTAAGCTATACATACATCATAGAAGACTAGATGTAGGCTATATAAAATAATTGAAAAACAACAAACTGTAATTATATTGTGAATAAACAGGAAAGCTAATCAATTTAAGAGGATTAAAAAGTCATCCTGTTTGAAATTTCAACCCTTCAAACCAAGATGAAGTCTTGAAGAATATATTTAGATGTTGGGGCATCACAGGACATACTGTAAAATTTATAAATAGTGTGTTTAATTGATTAAGTCTCCTTGATTGGGACTAGAAAAGGGTTGGAAATAATTTTGAGTATTTTTACTCATTTTCAAATTGAAGGATTTGAGTAAGGGCCGGAGTTGCTCAGACAAAATTTTGAACACACCCAAGAAGGCAAACCTTAGTTGCACGAAGCAGGATCAGAAGCGGGAGTGGGGCTTGTAGAAGATACTAAGTTGGGCGCACTGATAGGAGTTTGTGTATAAGTATTTATTATGTATAACATGAGTTTGAAAAGATGGGCCAATTTAGTTTTCATGTCAAATTTATGGACTAAAGACATAGATAAGTCAAGTAAGAGACGAGAGTCCTAAATGTCTCGGACTTCTTTTCTCTTTTCTTCTTCCTTGCGTATGTTTGCAAAGAGAAGTCCGAATTTCTTCCTTGAGATTAGGGCAGAAGCTCCCATCCTATTTAGGAGTACGCTCTTTACTCAGGAGTTTCAATTCGAGCTCCATTCGCGGGAGCGCACCCACTTTCGAAGCTCCCTGCAACTAAGAGGCATACATTCAAACTTCACTTAATAGCACCAAAGGCCTTCATTTTTGTTTGTTTACGACTAACGAGCTAGCTAGACTATCTGATCTCGTGCTTTGACCTTAACTTTCTGATTCTGGATCAGAGAACTAGAGTTTTCCTAAAAACTGTGAGTGACAGGTATGTAAAATTGAAGCGGTGAGTATGGGATCATAGTCAATCCATATGGAAAGTAGTAGTCGTCAGTAAGTGTGTTTTAGCAGTTGTGGGAAAGTCCAGATTGTGATGTTTTGATTGAATATACTATCCACACCCTAAAATGCGGACCTTCCGTCCACACCCCTCTTTTCCGATCAAATTTTCATAATCCGAACCGTCCAATGTGTAGGATATTACTTTCGTAGTTTAATCTTATCAGTTTCTGCTTCTATAAAGCATTGAAATGTAACTAAAACATCAGAAAACTAGTTTTTTTTTCCCCCCCTATCCAGAAACTATCCTTTTATCGATTTAGACCTTCATACTCTTATTCTGTGGTTCAAATATCACAATCTCAATTTCATTAAAGTATGAATGTGTAACTTAGAGTATCCGAAAAGTATCTGATACTTTTTAAATTTAAAGAAAATTATTTTCGAGCATTTGGATATTTGTGAGAAGTATCACATATGAATGTGCGAGTATCCAAGGTGTATCAGCGTCCGACATGGATACGACTAGAAGTATCTCTGCTTGATATCTTGTCATTCTACTAGTTTGTCCACTACTTCACATTTACTTCATCGCGCAAAGCTCAATATTATCGACGTTATTGCAGTTAAGTCGATCCTAGATGATTTATATAATGATGTCTTGAATTTCCATGCATGTATGTTGTTTGTTGACTAGGTGATGCGGACAGGAGTAAACAAACCAAGGCAAGAAAAGAAAGAGAGAAAAAATCAAAGGCCTTAAAGAAATAAACAAACATCAATTCTTCGATCCTTGACTCATATAGGTGCAGGTCGTTTTAGGGGTTATGCTCTCCCCATCATCAGGGCAATTGTATTCGACTCATATAGGTGCAGGTCGTTTCAGGCATTATGCTCTCCCCATTATTAGGGCAGTTGTATCTTTTATCTTCTGGGTGGTATACAATCAAATGTTTTCAGCACTTGTGGGAAATTTTATATGGGTTTTATTTATTTATTTATTTGGAATATGCACCTTTTTTTAATCGTGTCGATGAATATAGAAAAGGACCATGGGTCGTGAGCCTTTACTTGAGCCATTTCTCTTCCCTACGCGCGAGTGTCCTGGGAGGATTCAAATCTGGATTCACTCGGTTTTGTGGAATTTCCCCATTCTAATCTATGGGAAAGAATGTGCTACCTAAGGTTTCTGCAACGTATTGGATATTAGGAGATTAGATATCATTTTCAGGTTTTTGTTTTTTATTTTGTTTTTTTATCGTAATTGGTAAAGTTGTTTGTGTTCGTTTTTTTTTTTTTTTTTTTTTTTTTTGGGGGGGGGGGGGGGGGGGGTGGGGTGGGGGCCTGGGGGGATAAAGAGATAGAAGATTCATTAAACAAACGCTACCGAGTATAAGCAAATGCAATTGAAAAAAGGACAATACAAACAGGAAAGACAAATACAAAACCAAATTAATACACACCCAGGGGTTGCCCCAGTGGTTAGGGCGAGTGTCTGACTTTAGAGGTAGTCTCTTTGGTCAGGTGTTCGATTCTCCACAGGGTGAGTACCTGTGCTAAGCGGGGGGCCGTGACTGGTGTGGGTTGCACCAACTCCCTCCGAGGTTTGGGTCGTGCAGTGGGTCCAATTAGTGGCCTATTGTAGGGCTGTTCCTCGGTTATCAAAAAAAAAAAAAAAAACCAAATTAATTGAAGGATACATCCAATGTAGTGGCTAATTCAGTCTTCAGAGATTTGTTAGCGGACCCGCATGCTCCTTGTCAATGTTCATCTGCCACCGGTAGTTTTACTATTGACGAAGCTTCCATGCAAAGACTAACCGATACAAATCAAGCGTTTGTCACACCTTTACTATTCATTCCTATGCAGTGTTTTCTGCTTGTGTGTCCTGCCATTTTTTCTGCTTCCTCTAGTATTTACATTTCGATAATATTAACTTGTATTGTAACTGCTATAACGGAATACTGGGTAACTTTTCTGTCTCTATTTTTTTTTTTTTTGTGTGGATCTGACGAAACTCTTTCTCACTCGAGGCATTTTCTTACTAAAATGTTACAAGTTTATTAGTCCTCATTTAACTGTAAAATGTAATATTGCATACCCACATCTGCAAGTGAAAAGTTCAAGGGCGCGTTTGGTAACGTTTTTGTTTCAACAGATAATAAGAATGTTGCAAAAACAAATATTTCCGTTTGATTTTAGCAACCCAGTTGCTAAAATCAACTATGATTTTAGCAAATGAGTTGAGTAGGTGCTAAAATCATGGTATTTCAAATAAAAAAATTAAGTGTTTCCGTGTATTATTTTTTGAATTTTTCACACCGAATTAAAGTACACGAGGAGTACTTTAGATTAGTGCGAAAAAAATCAAAAAATGATACACGGAACCACTTCATTTTTTGATTTCAAAACCATGATTTTAGCACCTGCTGAACTCATTTGCTAAAAACATGGTTGGTTTTAGCAACTGAGTTGCTAAAATCTTTTGGAAAGGAAAAGTTGTAGTGCAGCTGCTGGTTTCTGATTCTTGAATGCATGATCCTTGGATTCTTTTCTTTCTTTCTTTCTTTCTCTTCTCTCTCTCTCTCTCTCTCTCTCTCTCTCTCTGTCCTGAATCCTCTTTTTCATTTGGGCTTTCCACCTTTGGAATATCCCACCAACGAACCGAAGTGTTTAATAATTCATTCTTTTCCCCCTTTATTCTCTTCACTTTTCAGATTTTGTCTTCTCTGATCTCGACTGTTCGTGGAAGAGAGGAATCTCACAGTTGCTCTTAATGAAGAGATTGGGGCAGAAACAAAATCAAGATTCAAACAAGATTTCATTTGTTGCAAATTTACAAGTACTCCTATAAAGGAAAAAAAATAAATAAAGAATAAAGGAAACTAAAAAGTTTCACGAGCAACCCATGCGGAGAAGCCCCTTTTGAATATTCTTAGCTTGTGTAAAGACTTGTAATCCCTTCTCAAACGAACTACAAAGGTGAGAAAAAAAGGGTAGCGAACGATCGATACAGATGGATTCGAATCATGTGGTTGAAATTCACGGTGGGAATGGTATCTGCATTTGCATCTCACAGTTGAATTTAAAGGGATGGTATCCATTTGCATCTCAGGTTCCCGAGAAAAATCACACAGAATTTGTTAGTTGATGTCGTACAATTAATTATCTGGTGAACTAAGTGTGTAAGTTAATTACAAAGTGGATTAATTGTTAATCGGAGTTAGCGTGAGTTAGAAGGTGACACGTTTTAGGGGGTGTTCCACTAAAACGTTTTTCACGGTTTTTTATGTGATGTATTGTGAGAGAACGACCTATCTCAGTTTTTGAAAAAGAAAAAAAAATTTGTTAATTGAGATACATTTTTCTCAAATATCTTCTAAAAACAAGTTCTCAGTCTTCCTAAAATAAGTAGTATCCTTCTTTCTCTATCTTCGTCAATTTAATTGTTTTGTGATTTTATATACAGGTAGTTAGTTATAAACCGTGTTTGTCACTCCATTAATTTGTTATAGTACTGATATTAACACAATTTCTATATAAAGGTGTTCAAAAAAATAAACACGGTTTCCGCTATTGTGAATTTTACGAGCAAAAATGATAGATGTACAACAATCAGCTCCAACAAGTCTCCAACACACTCACATAGTGTGTGGAACCCACACATACTTAAGTGTGAAATGTGTGTGGGCTCCACACACTATGTGAGTGTGTTGGAGACTTGTTGGAGACTTTTGTTGTACATGTATCATTGTTGTTTTGCGAGCGTAGTTTTTGGCTCTCATGGAGATAAAATCATGGCTCTGCCCGCCCCACGGCGAGTAATTGGTGGAAATTTTGTTACTTTTAAAAGTGAAAGTAGATTGTTTGGTTGAAAAAAAAAAAAAGAGAGAGTAAAAGAGATGTTTAACTGGAAGAGTTCAAATTATTTCTACCGCCGGCGTAAACAAAAATTTCCTCCAAATCAATTGCATTGCGTTACATGTCCATGTTCTACTATTTAGGGTTGTCTAGCGGATCATCCGATCTGCCAATCCGAACCATCCGTTGATCCATCTGTGAATGTTTGGTTCGGTTCCAGATCGAGAATTTCTTATCTGGCGGTTCCGGATCCGGATCGGATCCGCTCAATAATCCTTCTTTAATCTGTCAAATCCGCCCGACCCGACCCGACATGTAACCGATCCGTGAATGTTCGGTTCGGTTCGGTTCCGGATCTTAAAAACCATAATCCGCTCTAAGCGGATCGGATCGGATCGGATCCGTATCCGATCCGTGGACACCCCTACTACTATTTGGGACCACTATTTAGACACATGGCGTAATGCAATTGATTTGGACCCAACCAGTACCAGCTGATCTGGTTATTAATTCTTCAATAGGTATTAAATGAAGACCCTATACTTTTCGGCCTTTTAGTTAAGAAAATAGCTACTTATTGCCCAATCAAATAAAAAGAAAACAGAAGAACCTATTTATCACTATTTAACAGAGTATTCCACCAAAATGTCTTCACCTTCACCTTCTATGCGTATTCATGTATGGCATGACCAATGCAAAAAAAAAAAAAAGTAACATGCAAGACATTGTTGTAGAGATATAGAAGTACATCTTCTTCTTCTTCTTTTTTTTTTCGATCGGCAGTCTTAGACGCATTTAAGAGGGTAAAACAACGTTAAAAAATTTGGATTTATAACGTCCTCTCAATTGAGATGGATCTCATGTACGTGTAGGCCCCACTCCATATCAGATGAGCGTTATAAATAACTGTTGTACCGAAAATTTTCTCGCACGTGTAGCCAACTTAATTAGTTGATCCCAATTGATTGCAATATTTTGGGTTGTTGAGCGAAATGCCAAGGTGCTTCTTAATGTTGTGTTGAGTCTAGCTAACTAGTATGAGAAAACGTCTTCACAAAGCATGATTGTCCCATTTGTCTGAAGTTTTCCCTTCAAAGCAAAGGCATGAATTCAGAATTATATACTCCATATGTTTGTTTTTACCATTATGTTTCCCTTTTCTCACATTCATCACCCACTCACAACCACCAATTGCCAATTTGGCATAACAATAATGGAGAACTGGGGTGTTTGGCTACACGACCCCACAAGTAGATTCTCATTCAACTAGTTTCCTACCTTAAAAAAATAAATAAATAAAATTTACGAGTCTCCTTATGCTAATGTCATAGCTGGGTTGCCGCAGTAGTTAATCGAATTGTCTTTGCGGAGGTTATCATCCCAAGGTTACAGGGTAGATTACTCTCGGCAGAGTTATATCATTGGGACCACCTCACTTGAACGCATCAACATCAAATTTCAGCTCTGTAACGAGACAATCGTGTGCTACGTCCTCGCGAGGACATTGGGACCACCTCACCTCATGCAAACGTGTGAAAAGAACTGTGGGAGATGCTGGAGAAATTTGTTCGATTTATGAAGATACTTTCATTAACAGGAAAAGAATGTCATGGTGGGGCCATGAATGAGATTGGGATTTTGAAGCTCCCCGATCAAAATCATCAAATTTTTACCTAAGACAATCACAATCAGGTTTCAAGTTGGTTGGCTCTCCTTGAATTTTTGTTGGTCTTTTCTTTTTCTTTTTCTTTTTTTGAACTGTAATTGTTATTGGTTTAAGGCAATTTGCAGAACAAATTTAAAAATAAAAAAAAAAGTTGTTTGGGGAGGGCCACTTCCCTTGCTTACATGGAAATTTAGCCCAACGGATATGTTGCAAATTCGGAGCCACGTGACGGGGTGTTCCGCTAAGGGATTTTTGTTTTAAAACTGTCTTGGTTTTTTCGTTCACACCTTTTTATGTGATATATTGTGAGAGGATAAACTGTCTTGGTTTTTCGAAAAAACTAGTTAGTGGAACACCCCCTAAATTACTCACCTTTGCAATCAGGGAGGGAGCTATATAGAGGGTATGAAGTGGGTAAAAATTGGTACATTTCCTATTTTGTCCTTAAAAATAGATTCTTTTTTGAAAAATTAGTGGGTAAACTTAATGATAATGTCTCCATCAAGGGCAATAGTGATGTAAAATTTGATGTGAAAGATATAACAATGATGCTTTGTTAATAAATTGGAATTACGAAATTACACTTTTAAAAAGAAACGGAGGAGTATTGTTTTTCGTATATGTTCTTACAAACAATATACACAGTAATACAAGTAGACTACCATCAAATAGCGCCCCCTCCCAATCTGTGAGGGTGGAGGGTAGCCTACAGGCGTTTCAACATCAATTTTACTTTATTAACGTTTTGCCTTTGAATTTTAATTTCACAATTCATTCTGTTTTCTTTTTTCTTTTTCTTTTTTCCACTTTAAACTAACAAACATCTAGCGGACAAAACTAAAAAGGGCTGGTGGGTGGCCTAATATTAATATCCCAGTTTTACCTTTCAAACACACAGTAATAAATAATAATACTAATTTAAAACAAAAAGTATACTAATTTCATTGTTCTATTGTTTCTTGTACCAAAAAAGTATTTTGCATGAAATAGAACGTAGACCAAGAATAACTTATTATATATTAAAACAAACAGAGCTCACATGTGCTAATTTTTTTTGCACCAAATTACGGTACTGAATGAGCACTTTAATTTAGTATAAAATAAATTAAAAATTATATATTTCTTAAAGATTTAAAATTGAACGTATTCCTACATGCAGTGAACATTTAAAAAGAGATGAAGGGCATATGCTATGTTATGGGGGTCACGAATACTCTATAATTAAGTAATCATCAATCTACCCTAGACTTAAATAGCAAGTGATGTAAATGAAGGTAGGCAAAAGCAACTATCCTTTGCTAGTTTTGGAATGATGAGAATTTCTTACTACTTTTACATACATTAAATTGCAATCACAGCAAAGTATTGATATATTTTGCGGGAGAGAGAAATTTGTTTGGTATTCCCGGCGAAATGTATGTATGGCCGGACATTAGAAATGCACGTACGATAAAAAAAAATATTACAGTAAACTTTAGAGAGCGGAGGTACATAATATTACATAAATATTATATGCTCAGCAGCGTCGACGAAAATTTATTAAGGCAAAGTCCCGTATAAACTAGTCGATGACTGCCATCCGTTTCTCATCGCTCACCATCACTGGGGTGGGATGAACTTCAGAAATAAATAAACATGCAACACATGCGAATTCAATAAAATTTGCAGTAACCTCCATGTGGCAAGTCACATGCGTGACTGTGACCAAAAATAAATTAATAATTACACCATTAATGACCAATGTGTACCTTTCTATGTCAAAGGATAAATTAGTAAAATGCTCATGGAGCTAAGCCAATTGGCACTCCAAGTTTGTTGCAATTATTATTATTATTTTTTTTTTTAGCAAAGTTTGTTGCAATTATTATTATTAATTTTTTTTTAAAGCAAAGTTTGTTGCAATTTTTTGTTTTTTGTTTTTTTTTGTTTTTCAGTAAATTTTGTTGCAATTTTTTTAATAGTGTGGAGTATTGTTCCAAGAACATTTTCTTTGGCTAATTTGAAAAAACTAGTTTGGTTTTTTTCGTTTTGTCTTTATTCAAAAAAAAAATTGCATTTGTTAGTTTTCGGTCAATTTTTTGTGGTTTCTTGTCTTTTCTCGACGAGAAGAATCTAAAAAGTATAAAATTATTAGCCAAACTTAAAGTTTTGTGAATAAAGACGAAAAATAATCCAAAAAACTGATTTATTTTGGTTTATTTTCGGCTTTATTCAAAAAACTACTATTACTTTTGACCATAATTTTATACTCTTTAGATTCGTCTCGATGAGATAAATCCAGAAACGACAAAATCTTGACGCAAAACTAATAAATGTAATTTTTTTTGAATAAAGACAAAATAAAAAAAAACCGTAAAAAACCAGATTTTTAAATTTAGCCAAAGGAGGAAATAACCTCTCATGTCAAAGTTTTGTTGTGAAAAGTCTAGTCTTCGGAAACAGCCTTAGCATATGGTCTACCGAAGTACAGTAGTAGTTTAACCATTAACTAATGTAATAAAAGCTACCCTGGAAGTAGTTCATCTCTGGAGTTATTTTTATTTTCAGTGGGACCTATTTTGTGCATTTAAACAATACTGTATAAGGCAAACCACCTGTACCATACTATTGCATTATTGTCCTTATTTTTAGGAAATAGATCCTCTCTCCTCTCCATGTTTTGAACCGCAGGAGATAGTCTACATGTCTCAGCTAAATTAATTATTAATATCATAACCTCGTATTAGAGCATCAATATCAGCATATCTACTTTAACTCAAAAATTAAAGTAGAGAGCAAACTCTCCTAAAACTTCAAAAATCAGTCTCACCAAATACCTCACTAATTTGCTACATTTTCTTGACTTTGCTATAGTAACACGCCAAAAGAGGTGACCTACTGTTCACGCACCAAAAGTGGAGGAGGGAGGGAAGAGTAAAAGTTTAAATGGAAAGTTTGATTCTGTGAGTTTTTTTTATTTTTATAAAGTGACTTGCTAAAGTTTGAATAGATAGTCTGATTCTGTGAACTTTTATAAAGTGATCTGCTAAAGTATAAAAGGTGTTTTTGAGGTGCTCTTAACAAGCTCAACAGGTTTATAGCATCCAACAGATTTCAATTCCAAGGCCTTGTAAAGAAACAATATCGGGACAGTAGAGTTTTGACAGTGTACATTGATCACGGACATTTGACGGCCGAAACAAGCGATTGCTGGATATATATCATTTATTTGTTTTGGTTATGTTTTATATTATTCTCGTCTGTATGTTGTTATTATTCTATTGTTTTTATATATGGTAGTTTGTAAGTAGCATTTATCGTGAAATGAAATTCTTTTTCTTTGGCAAAAAAAAAAAAAAAACAACTTGGTCCCACGCCTACACCTCCCTATCTTATAATATCGCAGTTCATGTGAACTTCCCCATCTCAAACACAAACACACAATCGCTCATCCACCCCAACAAATCTCTCTCTCTCTCTCTACCTCCTCGAATTCTCCACAACCGCCGTAACAATGACGGCCAAGGACTGCGGCCACCACGACGACGGCATAAAGCAATACCGCAACCTCCTGGCCGCACTCGTTGCCTTCATCCTCCTCGTCCTCTTGGTCATCCTCCTCGTCTTCCTCATCCTCCGCCCAACAAAACCCAAATTCATCCTCATCGACGCCACCGTCTACGCCTTCAACCACTCCTCCCCAAATTTCCTCACCACCACAATCCAAATCACCCTCTCCTCCCGAAACCCCAACGACAGGGTCGGAATCTTTTACGACAGGATCGAGGTCTACGCCACCTACCGCAGCCAGCAAATCACCCTCCCCACTCTATTGCCGCCCACTTATCAGGGTCACAAGGACATCAACGTCTGGTCGCCGTTCGTGTACGGAAACGAGGTGCCGGTGGCGCCGTACGTGGGGGAGGCGCTTGGAGAAGACAACGTGGCGGGGACGGTGCTGATTAATGTGAAGGTTGATGGGACTGTGAAGTGGAAGGTGGGGACATGGGTGTCCGGGAAGTACCACTTGCACGTTAACTGTCCGGCTTATATTTCGTTTGGTAACAGGAATAGTGGTATCCCTGTTGGACCGGCTGTTAAGTTCCAGTTGGTGCAGAGTTGCCATGTTGACGTTTGAGCAGCTTGATCACGAGGAGTACTCATCATTTAGTTTTAGTTCTCTCTCTCTCTCTCTAGTTTAATTCCTTCATTAATTTCTTTTCGCAAAAAGAAAAACGAAAGATGGAAGATTCTAATGGTTTATTGCACCTCAGGTCCCCGGTACCGAAAACAGCTAATACCATGTTCTTGTGCAATTCCAGCTGCAAGATTGAACAAAAAAATCTTCTCCCGAAGAGCCTTTTGTGTAATACCGTAGCTGAAATTACACGGAAACAGAGGTACATATAAATTTTCGGTATAGAAGATTTGACCTCGGTTTATTATGGGTGAGTTTATATGAAATTCAAGTTGATGGAATGGTATATGTTCGTATGATAAAAGAAGAGGAAAGGAAAGTTGATTAATTCGTTTTGTATTCTTTCTTTTTTTTCCTTTTCGAAATGTGTTTTGTACTTTTTTTTTTTGGCCCCCTTTTTTAACTTGTTTTGTACTGGTATTTGATTACTGTTTTTTTTTTTTTTTTTCTTCTCTCTTCCATTTGTTTTCTTTTATGTGATTGCGTTGACTTCTCGTTTTTCCACTGCATTTTGTATTGGACGATGTAATGGTAGGCAACGGTGTTACTCCTCTGCTAGCGACTTTGCATAGAAATTTGTGTGGCTCTACACACAAATCAATAACTTTGGAACATCGATAATTCCTTTTGCACCGATCGTGCTGCACTGACCACGAATGAAATGGGGTGATTTTGAATCAAGTTCATACAACCGTCCGATTGCCTCAATTCCCTTGTGTGCTCACTCGGAATTCGATTTTGAGAACGATGAACGGCTCGGATCGATCGGTTGGGACCCACAACGGCGTCCCCGACGCCGTCTGTATGTGGTCGGTGCGGGTAGAAGGGTTCATGTAGAGTAATTGTGTGTACTTGAACCACCCTCCAATTAGAAAAAGACAAACGCTAATGGGTGCCCTCAAACTTTTTCAACTATAGTTAATGATTGAGTTAATTTTATACTTCTTTCATTCCAAAATAATACTAGTTCTTTACCAAAAAAAAAAAAGAGAGAAGAAGTAATTTTCAGAGAAGAAAATAATTTAATTAAAAAAGGTTGGAGGAAAAAAAAAATCAATATATGGAGATGCATGTTGACAATAATTACCTCGGAAAGAAAGAAACTTTAATTGAAAAAGATAAGGTTGGAGGAAGAAGTGGTGAGAGATAATGGAAGAGGTTGTGATTTGGATCTTCGTAAAATTTTCTTTTCTTAGAAAAAGAAGAAAGTGCCAAGTGGCCTAAAAAAACATCCAGCATGCATGCATGTATGTGATAAGAATTAGTACAAGCAAAAATGAAACAAATTGACATTTGACACACCAAAAAAAAAAAAAAAAAACTTATAAGAGAAACAAATTGATCATGGGAGGAAATCTGAAATTTTTGTTGACCTTTTATATTTGATTTTTGGAGCACAACTGCACACCAGAGGAAGTTTGGAAGTTTATTATTTTATTTTTGAACATTGTATAGTAATATGTAACTTTTGGTAATCCACAAGAAGTAAAAAAGAAAAGAAAAATTAACTTTATTGAGAATATATAAGCAGGTAGCAGAAAGAATCAAAGAGAGAATTTTTCTTCTATTTTTAGTGTATATTCATTCATATAGTATGGATATAGATTTTTTTTTCATCCTGTAGATATGGATCTCCGTTACAGATTCAATAATTCTCCATTTGTTCTAGCATCTCACTGAAATTGCCCAAAATTTCAACGCGTCTTCTCCAAAATACAATGACCATGCGTCTTCTCCAAAATACAATGACCATGCTACGAGAGACGTAGACATGACTTTTTATCTTCCCTATCTTTCATAGACGGTTCACTTCTTGTCTCTCTCCCTGAACAAACAACAAGGAGAACAAAAGGAAATCACGAGACAAAACAAATTTAGAACACTACACCCACAAAATTACACGACTTCAGGTGATCCCACCCATATCAAAACATACTCCTCCATGTGTATGCTTTTTACCTTTAGGTCTCGTTTGATTCAGGTATTATATGCATGGGATAGGGATAGGGATAGGCGCATCTAATCCCACATTTTTCCTTGTTTGGTTCCCCCAAACGCGCTGGGATTAATAATACCTGGACAAATGGGGGTATTATATTACAGTCTTCGTACAGAATTGCAAATACAAAAACATCCGCTAATAGGATCAACTAGAGAATATTTTCACAATATTACATTTGGATCCCCTGTTTGCAGATGTTCTAGGGAAGGGCTGCTTAAAGCACATAACAAGCAGATAGTAGATGCATCCCTTCTCTTGCATTTCCAAGAAACCATTTTAGTGAGATAATTGATAACAGACGGACGGACGGACGGACAGACAGCTCCTTTCTAATACACGAGAGAGAGATAGAAGGGTTTGCTATTCCTTCACTCTCTTCCGTGCTGGAAAGCGTTCTGTACCAATAACATATGCAAGAGTTGTCTTTGGAAATTGCACCACCACTCCACCACTAAAACAATGTGAAATCAGTTTATTAACGAAAAAAATACCGAACTTCTATTTTCTTCTTCAACTCAAGCTCTTAATTGAACAATATTGCGAGAATGTGACACAATAAGCTACAGTGTCCTATTAACATTTCAAATAGGACCGAAATTCTAAGAACGTGTTTATGGTGTCCCCATCGAACTAAATTTTTTTGCTACGCCACTGTGTATAGAAGGAGCTAGGATATTACATCAGGTTTTAGAATTGGACAAAAAATGCCAAATTGCACCGGTTGACAAGAAATATGTATTCTATTATTTGAGACTCATCTTGTTCCATTGTAGTAGTCCCATTAACAGTAGAACTTATCATAGTTATGCAAAATAGGAGAACTAAAAAAAAAAAAAAATGTGATCCATTAACAGGGTCAGAGGCACAGTGGAAAAACACTACATGCGTTTCTAGATATTTACCCACTATACGAAGTGCCGAGTCAGTATATGCGCATCCCGACTAATTTTGGGAGACCAATGGCGGAAGAGTTCTATAGCATCCTCGTATATTTGTCCTAACCATTACGGGATAAGAAAAAGACTAGTTGCAGCCAACCAAAATCGAGAACTACATATGCATTAAATATCGCATAATGTGAAAAGTAGAAGGTACCGGTGATTACAAGACAGAAAAAATCAGCATATCTATCTAGCGACATGTAAAACAAGAGATTCAAACCCCATCTGTGGATAAAATAATAACAGGCCTTCAGGTGATCCCATCATTCTCAAACATACTCCATGGGTGGATAAATTGTATCAGTATCCGTAGGCTTCTCTCATCTTACTTTCTAACTTCATATGCTTACAGAAGTGCAAATACATAAATATCCGCTACCAGGATCAACTAGAACATATGTCACAATGGAAAATTTGGGTCACCTGTTTGCAGGTGTTCTACGGCAGGCCTGCTTAAAGCAAACAAGCAGCAGATAGAAGATGCATCCCTTGCATTTCCAAGAAACCATTGAAGTGAGAAACTTGATTCAGGATGGACAGAGAGCTACCCATCATTTCTAAGACAATAAACAAGAATTTACTGTTCCTTTACCCTCTTCCGTGCTAGAAAGCGTTCTTTAGCGGCAGCAACTGCATCTTCATTTCTCTTATGGTGGTGATCACGTCTTGGTTGGTCTTCCAATGGTTGTCCAGCAACAGCTTGTGCGGAAGCATCGGGAATTGGTTCTGCCTCTGTGGGCTCAAATCTATCCTCGGGCATCCTAGAAGCCTCATCCTGATGCCCCTTTCTCAACTCCGTAGACTCCAAGGACAATTTAGTCAATTGGGGTCTTCCTTCTGATGTACTAACAATTGCTTCTTTTCGCTGCTTCTCAGATTTCCTTGCCTCAGCCTCTTGGGCGCCAAATGCAACATTCTTTGATAGGTTGAAATAAAAGTCAGAGATGTCTTTCTTCTTGGTAACCTTCCAGCAGAAATAGAAAGATAAACATATTATAAATTTTTTCGTTTGACAAGTAGAAAGACAAAAATATTATTAATGAACTGATGATCCCACAAAACAAAGGTAACAAAAGTAAGAAATCGTGCCTAAAATAAAGATTCAACAAATTTAGGAAACAGTGCGAAAAATTCCAATGAACCTATCCACAAGTATGAACATATGCACATAACAAATGCCTCTCCTGGTACTGCACCTCTTCAGCTGATGTTCCTTGGAATGCTAAAGCGAATACAGACACGTTACAGGCCCAACCTTCTTTTTTTCGGAAATTGGGAAAGGTCCAACCTTAGATGCATTATACGCTATATAATGTTTGACAATTTCTTCACCAAAAAGTTCTCATACAACATGATCTATATAAGCATAACAAAATGCCCAAGCAACTCTCTTTGGGGACAACAATCCTATTCTCCAAAGTGGACTAAACCAAAACCATTGTTTCCTCTCTCTGAATGTACCAATAATGGATTTTGCTACTGAAAAAGTACAGGATAATGTACCCAAGAGTTGTGTCCAAAGACGAATTGCACCACCACTAAAAACAATGTGAAATCACCTCCCTCCCTCCCATGCTCTTAATTTCTTTTCCTTCTTTGCATTGTGCTCTAGGAACAATATTGCTAACATGTGACTCAGTAAGCTACCATTTCCTGTTAACATTTCAAAAGGAAGAGTTCTATAGCATCATCATATATTTTTCATAACTATTAGGGGATAAGAAAAAGACTAGTTGCAACCAACAAAAATAGAGAACTACATATGCAGAGGTAGTCATTTGGCTACCAGGCCTCAAGAAGCCTTTGGTCTAGGGCTCGTCTCTCGTTGCATGCTATTAATTCATGTGTTGGGGCAGTGAATACAGGGCTTTGCCCTGGCTTTAATTCGGTCCAGTGGCCCGGATACTGAGTTATCCAACAAAAAGAGCATGATCCAATGTCCAAAAATACTTTCTTCTTAATTTCCACACCAAAAGGTCCAAAACCAAAAAAAAAAAAACTCCCATCCACTAGTGCATTTAAAGGTAAGGGTGGCTGGGCGTCTGTGGAGGGGTTGGAGAGAGGAAAAGAAAAACAATGCTGGTTAACAAACATGAACATTTTGAATTAATCCACCATGGAGAGAAATACCAAATCCATATGTTGATAAGGTTTGAACAAATTCAGAAAAATAACTATTTACTGCATTATAGATGAGAAAAAGGAAGCCTCACGTGTCCATTGAAGTTATAGCACAAGGCATTGGAAACACACCAGATGCAACTGGATTTTATCATTCATCTAATGTGCCATCTTAAAAAAGCAGTACAAAATTAATCATACTTACATTTAGACAAATCCTGATACATCAGGTAAAATGTACAAGTTCCTATTTCCCCAGTGGACCAATAGTGACATCACATGTCCGCCCTGAATTTATCAGCAGAATAGAATACCCCAGCGACAGCAATACTTAATCTCTGATATTGTGAACATTTTGACATATATATTCATAAACAATTTTTTCTGGGTCCTGCTACATCAGGTAAGATGCAACTGTTTCTAATTCTCAACCCAGTGGACCAAACAATTAGTCTTTTCTACTACTAAGTTATAACACTAACAATGTCGCTATAACATTGATTAGGGTCAAATTTTAATCAATGGAAAATAATTCCAGGTAGATTTATTACTGGATAATCAGAAAATATAACTGCATGTAAATTGTAATATCGTAGGAGAACCAAACAGAAAGCAAACATACATCCTCTTTTTCTTCTCGGAGTTGACGCAGACGTTCTTCCTCCAACCATTTAGCCTGCTCAGCAAGCTTCTTTTTGTAAGCACTGGTAACAAATTTGTCCTTGTCTGCATACAGATTGTCATCTTTGACTCTCTCTTTAGCAAGTTTTCTCTCATGCACTATCTCACGTTCTTGCTCCCGTTGTTCGGCTTTGACCATCAGTGCTTGAATATATTTTGACTGCACAAGAAAATAAAGAGCGGTTGGGAAATAGAAGAACTTAAAGCTTGCTTCTTTTTCCCCACGTGCATGCAAGCAACAAACAACCACAGAAACACGCAAGAGAGATCAAAATGAAAAATCTAACAAAAGTAATCTTTTTTAATAGATTGACAATATCCTTCATGTTTAAGAGAACAACCGTGCTCGTTTGCAAACTTGACTTAACCAAGACTATTAGAGAGATATAAATTAGGAAGGAACACAATCTCTAACAAAAGACAGCTCAAGACAGAAAATAGGAAGATTAAAATGTACTTCAAAATTGAATAGAAAATCCAAAAACATGATATAGTTCCTCCTTCAACCTACTACAAAAAGTTACACCAAAGAAAAGAGAAAGAACTGAGAATAATACTAGCAAAGATTAAGTCAAGAAGAAAAACATCATAAGGGTAATGTCATATGACAAGATCCAATAAATGTGATTGGCACGTTTCGTTCCACCAGTTTCCTCACTTGCGGCAGAAAGCAGCAGTTTGTTTTCTGGATCCATTCAAACTGGTCGTGACACTTCTTAAATAAAATGTGTACTGATACGTGCCAGCTGCAAACTTTCCATCTCGAGTAGATTATACTCTAATGAAATAGCTTTTCAGTCGGAATATGCTTTAAGAATGCTTCCGATGTTCAACAAAAGAATCATATTACTACAAATTTTGATCAGGTCTGTCGTTGTAGAGGAGGTACAAAAGATTTTCCAGGAACATCCATTGTCTCACATACATAAAACTGATATCATAACTGGACAAACTCCTGCATTGCCAATGTCAAAATGATTCAATTGGTCATCTTCCCACTGGGTAACAAAAGTAAATTATATAACATTTAGAACTAACTTAAAGGGAAGTAATGCGTGAAATGAACTGAAATACACTCACTGAATCACAGTATTCAATCTGGCACACTTATCAAATTAATAGTGCTCTTATTCTTTAAAACAAGTATCCAAAAGTTTGTGATCTGAATATTAAACCAAAATATTTAGTCAATTCCAAAAGTACAATGTGGTAATGCTTCTGAAAAGTGTTGTAAGAAGCAAATAACCCAAGATACCTTTCTCTCCTGCCGATCATGGGCCAAAGGGCGAACCACTTTCTCTTTCATGCTATCATATACTCCATCATAATCAAATACAGAGGGATCCTCTTCCAACGCTTTCTTATGCTGCTCCTCAATCTTGTGAAGAGAATAAAAAAATATATTATATAGGAAACAGAAAATGAATCAGTTGTTAAATTGATATTAATTTCTGTAAAACTCACATCCTTGAGAGCCTTGTTCTTGCTCGCTTGGCGTGAAATCTCTCCCTCAACATCATCATCATTCTCATCATGGAAACCAAGAGCAGTTGGGAGTGGAGGTCTTGCTGGCTGCTTCTTTTGCTGGGATGACTGGACCCTGAGTTGCAAGCCATACTTCTTCATTTTACTTCTACTAGTCTGAAGTAACAAAATAAGAAACTAGACATCATCACAAATGCAAAACTGAAGTAAATCTCTCTTTGTAGAGCTCTCAGTGATATCTTGGTGCACCATATTAAGTTCAACTAGCTGGAAAAGGATAAGGTGTGATTGATCAACAGTACAAGATAGAAGATTTGAACTTTCCAGCACATGGGTCACAAATGCTAAGTCAATTGACACCTCATTCGTATTGGATGTATTGTAATCCTTAAAAGAGGGGCTCGACCAAGGTTATCCGAGGTTAATAACATCATTAAATAAATTTCAGCACGGACAAGTACATTCAAACAGAACAAACGTTTTAAGGAGACAACTACACATGAAAAATCAAAACTAACCCACTTTATAAGCTGAGAAAAAAAAAATGAAATTCCTTGTCAAGCAATCTGAACTAAAAACTGTACATCGGATAGCACGTACCAACAGATACAGATTTTATGTCCTAACAAAACTAATTGTCAATTCGTTTATTAAATTCTTGCTGCATAGAATATGTAGACCTATCTTTTGATCTACATAAAAAAAATCAAAACTAACCAATATTTTAAAAAACGGCCGTTGCGTAACGAATTTGAAATCTCAATATGACATCTTTTCTAGGAGTGAAACCAATTCTATGGCTATTTTACGCAGGGAGAATCTTGCGTAAAAGTTTTTAGTAACGGGAATCGACTGTGTAAGAGAGAGAAGAGCTTAAGATTTTGAAACCTGGAACAGAGAGCTTTGATTTAGGTACAACCTTCAGAGAATGAAGCTCTGATTTCCCCTTATCCCTCGATTTCTGCTTCGACTTCAGCTCTACGTTATGTTTTTGATCTCCTTCGGCTTATTTTTGCATATTTAAGGGTTTCACTAATCAATTAGGGTTCTTTTGGGGTCGATTGGAGGTCAGATTATATATATGGATGCGGTTTTGGGTTTCTTGAAGTCGGCTGTCAAGAATAGGGGTGAGATTTTGGCCGAATGGGTTTCTGGAATAGGGGATCGTGTTTTTATTTAGCATGAAAATTATTGGGTGTGTGTAGGAGAATTAGAAGGAACCAACTACTATCTTGAGTAGGAGTATTTGATTTACTTTGGCTGTGTTTGGAAGTTGTGGAAGAGAAGAGAAAGAGAAGAGAAAATAAAGAAGGAGAAATGGGAAAGAAACTTCTTTTTCTCTTTTGTTTGGTTTGTGAAACATTAGAGGAAAATTTGCACTCATGGGAGAGAGAAGAAAAGAAAAAAAGTAGTTAATTTTCTCTTATTTTTTCTCTTCATTTTCTTTTCTCTTCCCTTTCCTTTCTTCTTCTATTTGGAAACCAAACAAATGAGAGGATTTTTTTTTTAAATTTTCTCTTCTTTTCCACTTCTTTCCTCAACTTCCAAACATAGATTTGCGTCGATGTAACAATTGATATTAGTATTCTATTTCTTACTCCCTCCGTCCCAATTTGTTGCGCTCTTATTCTTTTTGGAGATGTCCCAAAATGTTTTGCTTATTTCAAAACTTTTCATTTTTGGATGTCCATTTTACCCCTCATTTAATCTACATTTAAAAATATTGCTCTAGAGTACAATTGACCACTAAAGGGCCACTTAGCCAAAAATCCAAAACATTTGGGGCTGATTCAAACCAGCGCTCGGCGTCCTGGGCCTCGAGAGACGATTCAAGCCAAGTGAAATCATAGAAGTGAGAAGCATCAAACTCGTAATCAAAATCGACTTCTGAGACCTCGAAATAAAATTAAAAAAAATTATTGCAAACCAAAAGTTGAGGTGCACGTAATCAAAATCGACCTCGTAATCAAGGACAATGAACTTTTGCAATCGAACATAAAGACAAAAAAAAATTAGTGACTAATTTTTAAAAATTTAAATTTTGAACATAAAATTAAAAAAAAAATCACCACCCCACCTCTGGCCGACCACTTCCGGCGACCAAAAACATTAGTAATGTGTCACTAATTTTTAAAAATTCAAATTTTAAACATAAAATTCAAAAAAATCACCACTCCACCTCCGGCCGATCACCACCCCACCTCTGCTTGAGCACTTCCGGCGACCAAAAAAATTAGTGAAGTGTCACTAATTTTTAAAAATTTAAATTTCAAACATAAAATTCAAAAAAATCACCACTACACCTCCGGCCGACCACCACCCCACCTCTAGCCGAGCACTTTCGGCGACCAAAAAAATTAGTGAAGTGTCACTAATTTTTAAAAATTCAAATTTCAAACATAAAATTCAAAAAAATCAACACCCCACCTCCGGCTGAGCACCACCCCACCTTTGGCCAACCATTTTCGGCGACCAAAAAAATTAGTGAAGTGTCACTAATTTTTAAAAATTCAAGTTTCAAACATAAAATTCAAAAAAATCAACACCCCCGGCCGACCACCACTCCACCTTTGGCCGACCACTTCCGGCGACCAAAAAAATTAGTGAAGTGTCACTAATTTTTAAAAATTCAAGTTTCAAACATAAAATTCAAAAAAATCAACACCCCACCTCCGGCTGAGCACCACCCCACCTTTGGCCAACCATTTTCGGCGACCAAAAAAATTAGTGAAGTGTCACTAATTTTTAAAAATTCAAGTTTCAAACATAAAATTCAAAAAAATCAACACCCCCGGCCGACCACCACTCCACCTTTGGCCGACCACTTCCGGCGACCAAAAAGATTAGTGAAGTGTCACTAATTTTTAAAAATTCAAATTTCGAACATAAAATTCAAAAGAATCAACGCCCCACCTCCTGCCGACCACCACCCCACCTCTGGCCGAGCACTTCCGGAGACCAAAAAAATTAGTAAAGTGTCACTAACTTTTAGAAGTTCTAATTTCGTACAGAAAATTCGAAAAAATCAACTCCTACCTCCTGACCAAACACCACCCCATCTCCGGCCGACCACTTTTGGCGAAAAAATAATTAGTGAAATGTCACTAATTTTTAAAAGTTCTAATTTCGTACCAAAAATTCAAAAAAAAAAATAGTAAAACAGTGTCAGCTAACTTCTCATTCACTTGTCAAATAAATTCCATTTGTTATAACAGTTGTTGGTTAATCATTAACGGATTAACCTAATTATCATGTTTCCTATTAATCTCTCTCAATTGCGCAAACGCATTTGTGAATGCTTATGGGAAGACAGATAACTTGGGGCTGATTCAAACCAGCGCTCGGCGTCCTGGGCCTCGAGAGACGATTCAAGCCGAGTGAAATCATAGAAGTGAGAAGCATCAAACTCGTAATCAAAATCGACTTCTGAGACCTCGAAATAAAATTAAAAAAAATTTATTGCAAACCAAAAGTTGAGGTGCACGTAATCAAAATCGACCTCGTAATCAAAATCGACTTCACATGATTAGTTAAGGTGCACGTAAACTGACCCTGATATCCCGCGTTATAGAAAAAAAAAATTATTGCAAACCAAAAGTTGGAATAATCAGTTCAAGAGCATGATTTCGTTCCTTTTAAAAAACTGTAATATTATTGCATGATTTCGTTCATTGGTCACTGACACTCATAGATCTAAGCAATTTACATTTTTTTTTTATGCTGTCAATATTTTTTTCTTAAGAAAAAACTGTAATATTATTGCATTGGTATATTTTGGTGTCATTTTGGCATGCTTTTAAGGTATGATGATCATTCACTTTTAACTCACCTCATTTTTCAATGCAGATTCGACGGTATGCATGACGAAGCAAAATTTGTGAAATTTGTGAACAGAAATTAGTATTGTTGCCATTTTTTTATGAAAAGTAACAATAACGAATAAGCCTTTTAAATTTTCCAACAATGGAATACACGAAAACAGGACTTTTACAACCCCATATAATCGTTAGCCTCAAGAGATACCGGATACGAAGAGTTTTAGATGTATTTGAATCCATAAAGGGTGTTTATGTAAAAAATAAAGAGAGTGTGTTTAGTCCTTTTGTTAAATGAATAATAAAAATCATGTATTTATGTTTGATTGCAAAAGTACATTGTCTTTATGTTTGATTGCAAAAGCACATTGTCCTTCCCTTTAAAAAAGACAAAATATAGTGCATTTATGACTAATTTTCCCACTAAATTATAATCCACCTTTTTCTCTGATTCCATTCCGTGGGCATTTGCATCAAATTCAAAATTCAAAATTCAAAATTTTGATTTGTAAGGAAAGTAGGAAACCTTGTGTTGGAGCAATGGCGGCACTTCTTCACTCCATCAGAATTCAGAGGAGTAAATTTTTGCCGGAAAGTGGGATTTGGGCCCACTTTTTGTTTTTTTTTTGTGCATAATTTTGATGAGTACTCTGTTAAAAGGGTAAAATGGTAAAATTATAAAAAAAAGTCAATGCAATCATGATGTTTCCTTAAATTTTTCATTTCCCAATACGGGCGCAACAAATTGGGACGGAGGGAGTATCTTATTGTATAAATCATCAAGTTCCAATCTTAGTTTGTAGATAATAAGAATCCATTACATAAGATATTTTTTCACAAAGTCACTCAAAAAAATATTCTAAAAATAAAAACGGTCCATATTATTTGTGTGGGACTAAAAATTGTTCCCCTCAAAAAATTATTTTAAGATGAATAAACAGCTCAGATCATTTGTATCAGTCCCCGAAGTCGATCGGTGCCCCCATCTGTCCATGCTCGTCGCTACCTCTCGATTTACCGTTAGGAATCTGTCCTCTCCTCCTCCTAGTCTTCTAGAAACCCTCTTCACTTGAGTTGGTTTGCTATTTAGTCATAATCTGTATGCTATGATGGCATATGATAACACCGGGCACCATATATCTTGCTCGATAATGTTCCTGTGCACCCTCACCTGGTGCTGCCGACCAATACATGATCGGCTATGTTGGTATACATCTTTTTGTTACACTAATAACTAGTAGGGGAGTACAACAAAACCGAAAAAAATCGTGAAACCGGATCAACTGAACGGAATTGATCTATTTGGATTGGTTCTATGGTTTAATGGATTGGTTTTAGTTTCAAAAAAATGAGAACCGTATATTATGGTTCGGTCTTTGGTTTTATGAGTGCAAACTGTGGTTCGAACCGAACCAGACCGTTAATACATATCATACGTACATACATATATATATATATATATTGATTGAACCATAATACATGAAGCCCTTTCGGGTAATTTTTTTTTTTGTGATTTCTCGCGTTGGCTTCGGAAAACATGTTTTAAACACATTGAGCGGTTCGGATCCCGGTATTTTTTTTCGAAGATTTCCCGCGTGGGCCTTGGAAAACACCTTTTGAACACATTGGACGGCTCGGATCGTCAAAAAAATATCGGGAAAAGCATCAAAACGCTTCAATCCGGGAAATCCGGGATCCTTGATAGGATAATTCGTGCATATATAAACTTCTAATAAGGGACCCTTATTTAAGTTTCCATGCAGACCTAGGGGTATCTTCGACTTTCTGGACCAAATTTCGACGATCCGAACCACTCAATGTTTTTAAAATGTGTTTTTAAGGGCTCCCGCAAGGAATCTCCAAAACAAAGCTTGATCTGATCAATTTTCGATAAAAATTGTGTATGTACAATTTTTATCGAAAATTGATCAGATCAAGCCCTTCCAGTTTTTTTTTTTTTTTTTTGGAGATTCCTCGCAGAAGCCCTTAAAAACACATTTTAAAAACATTGAACAGTTCGGATCGTTGAAATTTGGTTTGGAAAGTCGAAAATACTCCTATTTCCGCAAGGAAACTTGAATAAGGGTCCCTTATTGGAAGGGGATCTATTTATTCATTTATTTTACCCTTGCATCTACCATGAGCTATCAATAAAGATTTGCAACTACCCACCAAATTCTTCTACTCCCCCAAATGGCCAAAATCCTTCCACTCCCCAAAACTATTTCTTGTTTCCCATAAATCTAAAATCATACAATGATAGTTATATTAAAACTCTTTTTAAGGTTTCCAAAGTTATTTCATTGGCACATCTCTAACTCTCTCCCAAATTATAGGCTCTCTCTCTCTCTCTCTCTCTCTCTCTCTCTCTCTCTCTCTCTCTCTCTCTCTCTCTCTCTCTCTCTCAAAGCTCATCAAATTGTGAGCAATTTTAATAAATTAGTGGTATTTTTATTCATGTTTTTTTTAGCAATTTGTAGATGATAAATGGTTTAAAACCGTAAACCAAACCAAACCGGACCGATCAAATAGTATGGTTCCGGTTTGGTTCCATATGTGTAATGGTCTGGCTCTGGTTTTCAATTTTTTGGAACCGTAAGATATGGTTCGGTTCCTGGATTTTTACAAAACCGGTCTAATCCGGACCATTTACACTCTAACAACTAGTCACGTGATTCGTACGTGTTCGGCAACGTCATTGGCACCTTCACATGGTACCCTCAACTTAGACCATCCTTACATGGCGGTAGCATTTTAAGCGCGTGATACGCATGTGCTCTGGTTAATTCTTTTTAGCTCGGGAATTACTCACTCTAGAAATGCTATGTTACATACAGATAACTACTACCTTTATTTGGCATTGCAGCGTAATTGTTTCTTGGGTCAACCATGAATGAAATATACACTAGGAATACTTATCTAGTTACCCACTTTTCTATTAGCATTTCAAGTATTTTTTTTTTCTTTTCTGATAATCCAGTTCAATATATATCTGCATTGTAAGTAATTGAGTCGTTGACCCCAACGCTCCTAGCTCCGTCCCTACTTAGAAGTTAAATCAAAATATGAGAATATGAGAAGCTAATCATGTTAGAATTGAAGTGGTGGTTGTGGATATTTGGAGCTGCAAGAAAATATATGAGTAGCTGCAAGTTCAATTGTCTGTTGTCGCCTTTGTAATCGTTCGATTTTATTAATGGATATCTTATGTTTTTCGGTTTAAAAAAAAAAAATTCTTCACCGTAATTCTAATGGAGCTGCAGATTTGTTTGGCCAAGCATGTTGTTTGAAAGTGTGGGAGTACGGGGCTTGGGAAGCCTACCCTCCATTGTGGTGGTTTTTTTTCGTGGCAGAAAGACAACTGTTTGTTTTGACATTATCCATTTTTCATATTCTTCTCGTCAATAAATTTCATCTCGCATGTTTGGCAAAAATTTTGATTTCACAAGCTCTTTTTTTGTTTGGATAAATCATCTTGAAATAGAACAAGGCTTACCAAAAATACAGTTTACAAGGGACATACCCCAGAGAAGAAAAAAAGAAAAAAGAAAAGTAATTTTGCAAATACAAATGCAAGATACCACCACTTCTGTTTTTGTCCCCCTGCATGTGAATTTTGATATTGACCTTTCGTGTTAAAGAATAAAAAAAAGTACAAACAAGAGCAATTTTGCAAATACAAATGCAAAATACCAAAACAAATGGTTGTAAAAATAGCGACACAAAAAATCATTTGTATCATAACCTAAAATCATACCATATCGACAGTAGAATAAAAGTCACCCCTTCCACCACCATGTAATTAAGACTATTTCATTACATCACAAACCATAGCTAGAAAGCCAGTGATAAAGAAAAATGAACAGTGTCTTCTAGAATTTCAGGGTCCACACTACACTCTCCCTACACCTACTACTTTCAGAATTGTCACCTTTAATTTGTACATTGCCAACAAAGCACCAACACTAAATTATTAACAAAAACATTCAGTAGTATTAAGGAAGGATGTTGAAACCTTTTGACCTGCCTGGTACTCCCAACATAAAAAAACAAAAGATCAGCAGAGTCAATAAAACTAAAAACAAACGTATGGAGCAGCGACCGATTCTCCTCCCTGATAACCTCACAAAGCATGTTGGTGACCTCTCTGTCTTTTGAGAGCTGGATTCTTCCTCAACATGTTTCTTCTTGCTAATTTCAACCTCCATTACCTTAGCATGGTGTTTTCGAATCTTAGGCCGACTCAATCTGATTCTTCGGTTAGCTGTGCCCTGGAATGGTATTGGTTGTAGAGATCTCTCATCCTCTGATTTTCCGAGAGCAGGAGGCAGTAAGGATTTGCCAAGGTCAATAATATCATCTTTTAGTATCTCAGCAAAACAGTCGTAATCATAACAGCCCTGCAATTTAAGAACTGCCATTCAAAAACCATAGGACATTGCCTGACAATGAATATGACAGACATTGCATGACATTTCAGTATAACAACGCTAAGCTGTAGGGCAAAAACCATAACTATAGTACTTTTTTGGCTCTTTTTTAGCTCTTTATTGTCTTTTCTGAAATTCTTTTCCAGCATGGGTCATAATCTTTTTCTTTTTCGAATCTTCTCGTGGATATGAATCAGATTATGAAATAAATTTGACCAAAAAGTCCTTGAAAAACAGCTCACTGAAGACGAAATTAAACCATCATGGGGAAATTAATCCAAACTCAATCATGGGAAAATTAGTCCAAAATCAGCCATGGGATAATGAGTCCAAATTCAGTCAGATAGGGGATGTAAAAAAGTTTCAACAGCAAACTTTTTAATCTTATGAGCAAGTTTCAACTGCAATATCAAGAGTTCCCATAAATAAGACCTTCAAAACTGCAAGACAAATCTAAAGCTCCCTGTCAAACTGAATACAGGAAGGAAATAGGTGGGGGAAAGAAAAATAACAACCAACCTGGTGGCTAGAATCAGGCTGAGAAAGCTCGTTTGTTTGTTTCTGATCAGATACAGAACCAGATTCACTTTGTTGCTCAAAGGAATTATGACTGTTGCTTTCCTTTGAAAAGCATTCGGTTGTATTGGCTCCTCGAAATATGCCTGATTCTTCAACAACTTGAGATAAATTGAAATTGCTATCATTCTTGGTCAATAAGGTCGTTTCATTCAAAGAACTCAACCTTGGATTATCATTTAGTCGAAAATCAATGTTCCTCCGAAGGCGGCAAATAACCAATGAATCCTGAAGAGATACATGTCAGATTTTATCAAACAAATTTTAGATTTCCCTAACAAGATCTATACATACTTTTAGTAAGTGCGGACGTGAGAGAAAAATCAACGATGTAAGAACATTATACTCGAGGCAAAATTTGCAAGAGAACATCAAATCACATTCATAAACACCACTAGTCAACAATCGGGAAAATGAAAATAGACAACAATGCACACTGGATTCCTAAACGAAGTATATCTTAAATATTGAAATATGGTGTTCTTATATATCAATCCCATCAAGTACCCAAATCAGTATTTTTGCTGCTCTCATCTTTTCCTGCTAATCAAGGTTGCATGTGCATTACATAAACAAGTAACAACAAAGGTAATCAAGTAATCACACACAGATTGCGTATCCAAGTAAAAAGCATCTTTCTTGTTTACATCCTATATTCCAAGATGAAGTTTCCAAGTCAATGGAGCATCGAAATGGTTAAAGAATATTCTTCTCTCCATGAAATGTACGAAAAGAAGTGTCACAATATGTCACCCTAAAAAAGAAAACTCTCTATCACAGTGTCTCTCATGGATATTTGCATGCCCGTTGCAAAAGGCGGGGAAAACATAAAAGTATCGACTGTAGTTCCACAAGTATTTTCAACTAAAATGAAACACATTTTGCCTAGTTCCATTCGTGGCATAAATGCCATCTCTAAGCTCTATTTCCTTTTCTAAAATAGTCCAAGTCAAAATGTATCTATAGGAAAGAGAAGAAGTGGAAAAGAGGTATGAGCATAAAACAAACTTCCACCTGGATTCCTCAAATTTTTCATGCTGGCATTTAGAACATAACTGAAAAGCACTGAATAAATTTTGTGTAAGAACAAGTTCTTTTCTGATACTTTTATGGTATGTGGAACCCTAAAGACGTTGATGGAGGCTGTGAGAAGCTCAAGGAAAAGTAAATTTAAGGAAGCAGCAACAAATGGAAATTTGCATGATCTCGATGGAGTTTGCAGAACGTATGGATAGTCAAATAAACAGTCGTAGGAGAGTCTTATTTATGTTAGTATTGAATAAGAATGTCGGTAGACAATTATCCAGATATGGGTATTTTGGTAACTTTAGTTTTCTGGACTTCGGCCATAGGCCATGGGTTATTTTATGGCTCAAGATATTTATTTTGTTTATAATTAGCAGTCTTTTCTTAGTGTCATACAGGTTTTGGAAATCAAAGGAATTAGTAGTTTCCTTTTCTTAGCTTTAGTTGGTTTAGGAGGTCTCCAAGTCTATATAAGCAATGCAATGCTTCTAATTTATGGGAGTTGATTTTATGAGAAATTGCAGAGCTTTTCAAGCTTCTTTTATGGATTGTGTAATGCAATCAAACCCTACATGCGATGACTAAACCCTCTAGGAGTGATTCCTAGAGTTTTTCTTCTTCTTTTGTTGTATTACCTATATAAACACCCTTAATCATTGTTCACAGCGTTCAGTTGGGAGTCAACAAAGTGCAACCCTAGTTTGAGTCAATTCTTTGACACGTTAGATTTGTTTGTAATAGAGGGGGTATAGGTAAAATTTTTGTTAACTTGATCTTTTCTTTTTCATTCTTCAATTCTTCTGCACATGGGTGGCTTCCCCTTGATGCCTTTTCAATAAATTTTCATTACTTATCAAAAAACAAAACGATACTATTCACAGTATTGGATTGTTAACCACCAACTCATCTAAAAGCTTAAGCTGTTATAGAGAGAGAGGGGTAACTTAATTATTTATATTCTCAACACGCATCCTCACACGTAGCCAGGTTCTCCTCCATAAGCGGGCTAAACACATGCAAATATTCAATAACTAGATAGGCAGTGAGGTCTAACACAGGATCTATTGCCTGCTTTGATATCATATTAGATTGTTAAAACCATTAACTCAACTAAAAGCTTAAGCTGTAAGAGAGGGATAACTTTATTCTTTTTATTCTCAACACACAGCACACAGAACAGCCCTGTTTTGATTCTGTTCTCCTATTTAGCTACGTCCTAAAACTAATCCTTCCATTAGTTACGAAACCCTAAATCTCCCTTATTGTCTTACATCAGATATCTACTTGCAGCAGAGTAGTAAGGTATGAATATATGCAATATCAAAGGTTTCATAAGATAAACACATAAAGAGAAAGCAAAAACTGGGAAGCATACATTTCTAGCTCACCATCAATGTGTGCAAAAATCCAGAAGCTCAACACCTATAAGCAACTTCTGGAACATTTACTAAAAAAACACACAGAAAATCGCCAAGACATGATGTCATTGTCACTAAGGGAACACCTGTGATCATCCATCTTGCTAGCAAACTGTAGTCTACAGCTCTATGATATTTACCCAGTGACAATGCATAGAGAGTAATTCTAACTACGACACCAGGAACATGGATTATTGATCAAATAGAATCCACTCTTTCAAATTCATCTTGAACTCGCATGAAGTAAACAGCAAACACCTGATGCTGGAGCAGGAATTCACATGATGACCTTCACATGATAAGAATGTCCATTAAATGCCATTCCTCTAGCTATTTGATGTTAATTTTGTGCAAAATAACTCAAATGATTTATCCCAGAATATCAGAATATAAAATATAAAATCAACAAGAATGGTAATCACCTGAGATTTTCCACTCATACAATACTCATGCATTATCCATTCTGTCCTTTCCCCTTTTGGTGCACGACCAATGTGGAACACCAGGGTCCTTTTTGAGCCAATCACATTCGAACCAGCCTTAACATTTCGTTCTTTTCCAGTGGCTTTCCAGTAGCCAGATTCAGTTGCCCTCTTATTTTGTGACCCATTTGGGTATTTCCTTCCACGAGGAGAGAAGAAGAACCACTCATTTTCTGATTGAATCCCTGATTTGGCTGGTAATATACAAGAGTTACTAATCAACCTTCGTACTCGACAGAAATAACAAGCATTTTAGAAAAATGCATTTAAGCAGGTAAACAACCAAATCAATACCAGGGAAAAATGCACTTAATACCCATGAAACAATGAAATAAAAGCACAGTAATCCAGGAGTGTAGATCAATAACTTAACCCAAAAGAGTAGTCTAGATCAATAATTACAAAACACTACAATCAAGCCAATGCATAATTACTTCAACAAATGTCTTAAGTTCTTTCATTAGAAAGAAAGTAGTGTCAGAATCAGAAACCACGCCTACCGATACACAAAAAGATGGATTCCGAGCATATGCCATCCCAAATACATTCCTAACAGTACAATCTGTACAACAGTATAGTAAGCACCCAGAATGCATATAAGTATGACTTATGAGCACTATAACACTTGGTTGGCTAATTGTAGAATAATACCAAAACACTGAGTTAAAAGAAGAATCATAACCTAAAAGTTTTTTGACAACTCAAAGCCACATAATGGAGTGACATAATTGACGACTATCTTATCTTATTTGGAGAAGGCAGGCCTCAAATGCCTATGTTGACCCAAAAAAAAAAAAAAACAGAGAGAGTGGATGCGAGGGGCAGAACCGAGCCTTCTGGGATCACTAGAGGTGGAGTAGACTGTAGAGAATTCGGGGCGGCCTTATAGAAAGAGAAATGGGGATGGCAGTGTAGAGTGGTCAACCAGAGATCAATGCTTGCTCAATGTGCCTTCAATAGGTGTATTGAATGCTTGAATCTATGAATTGTCAACACCTTGTACATGACCCTCGGGGGAGGAGAGAGCCACTGTCGGGCTCTCCCTATTGGGGGGCTGAGTAGAGGTTGATATATTTTCTTCTTAGACTCCAATTCAACCGTTGGGGCTTGTACCATGGAACCAACATAGGCTCTGGGCCATCCATGGTGGTAAAGCGAGTGGAAGACTGGAGGTTGGATGCTGCCTGGAAGCACTCCTAGAGGTGGCACGCCCGGAGGTAGGGCGCTCATCTGGAGGCAGTGTGGCTAGATAAGGGGGTGCCTGGAAGCACTCTTGGGAATGGCATACCCGGAACCCGGATGTGCTAGGAGTCCACCGGTGGTACGACATGAGTCACGTAGTGACATTTAACAAGGTGGCAGCCCACAAGATACCCACAAAAAGCATAGGTACTAGGCATTTACCAATCCAAGAAAATTAGTAACAAGAAAGTATGCTAGGAGAAGGGAATACCATGATAATAGACACTCTGGAACTCCCACTTCAGATCCCTTATTGAGTGATTGTTCAAGAAATACAGTTCAAAGAGCCAAGAGCCAGATGATTAACCGCTCCAATACTCAAGATTTACACTTAATATAGGGGTCTAGTGAGAGGGTCATGCCGTTGTAACATCTGCTGCAGAGTACATATTTCCAAACCGTGGTTAGCAATGCTGAATGCAAGGTCACCGGGAGTATAAATAGCCGATAGATCCAACAGGTTACTATGGAAGAAATCAAGACAGCAGCATTCCAAATTATCCCTCCAACCTGATGTACGAGAGCTTTTATTGACGAATGCATGTGGTGAGTGAGAGGCTATGAAGCACCAACACTCTCAGAGATCGCCATATCCACGTCGGACATGCAACATGCCACGGACACATATAGGACAAGCTAGGTGGCGTGTCAATTACATTTTAATACTTTGAGGTTGCATGGTCCAGGGACACACATAGGGATACAACAAGTTGATTTTTATAAATTGGGAAAAAAAAAAATCACAGTAAAATATTTGTAATTTCAAAAGTATTGAGCCAAAAGGTAACATAAAACGAATGTATATGTGCACAGGAATACACTGTCAGTTAATAATGCATACGACGGGAATGCTAATCTAAACTCTTTCTTTATAGGGTGTCTGGGCCAACTTACGCGCACCTCGACTAATCCTGGGAACCAATCCCAAAGTCCAATAGCAGGGGGTCCAATTAAATCCGTGACAAAGTCCCATATGGACTAGCCCCATGTCAGTTGATAAAACTTGGGAGATTTCAAACATGAGAGCAAAACCCTAAGTCTCAATCCTAACCTAAATATTACTTGTTGCAATGTAGGCTTTCTATTTCAAGAATTATTTTAAAAAGATTGCTGTCACCTACAGTGTCCTGCCCCCCTATTTTAAGAATAGTCGTGCTCATATTTGTGTTTGTGTCCCCAGCCGTGTCCGTATCAGTGCTACATAAGTGAGATTGATACAAGCTGTTACAGATTTTTTCCACCTTCGGAAATCAATGTGCATGTGTCTGGATTACTCATTTCTCAATTCTCACAATATGATTCAACATGTCAACTTAGGAAGTCATCCAAAAAAGAAGGAAAAAGAAGGAATGGGAAGAACAGTACGATGGCCATGATGCTCGATTCAAGCAAAACTTGCGACAAAGTTGAATGGGATTTTTCGGAGAGCGATGCCTCTCAAATTGAGCTTTGCTGAGCTATTGCTAAGGTGGATTTTGAAGTGTATTACATAGGAGTGTTACCCTTTGCTGATTAACGTCCAGAGTGTGGAAATTAAATGGACAGATTTCAGGGTTGGGTTCTACTATTTGTCATTTGCTTTCTGCAGATCAAACATAGATATTTGTAGGGCAAGCCAAGGAGGGGGGCTGAAAGTTCATTAAAGTCTTGGGGATTACAGTAGACAACATCAACAATGCAGTACACATGTATTTCCCAATCGTTGGGGGCATGGGAGGGGGAGGACTGGAGACAAACCA
This sequence comes from Vaccinium vitis-idaea, assembly GCA_963854785.1. NCBI lineage: Eukaryota > Viridiplantae > Streptophyta > Magnoliopsida > Ericales > Ericaceae > Vaccinium > Vaccinium vitis-idaea. The sequence continues at coordinate 29,475,017 of OY978216.1, read as the reverse complement.
ACCCAAGGTAAGATATCCAAAAAGTGACTGCTCTCAAGCAGCTTTACAACTAAAATAGCAGCTTCCCTATACCTCCAAAAATTGAAGAACTCAAGAGACGTTATGTCGTGAAACCATGATCCCAAATCAAAAACCCAACTCCAAAACAGTGGGGCAAAATAGTGAATATTTTGCACAGTATCTCCGCTTCCTTTATTAAACTTCACCCAAATCAAGATATCATATTTAGGGTAAGTTGCACATTGTGTACCCTTCAAACCAACTCAACGAGGAATGAACTACACTTAAAGCTACAGACAAGGACAGCCAGCATAATCCCAATTTGTTTGCCTTACCAATACACTTTTCCAACTCAACGGTTATTAGACTCAGATTAGACGGCAATTCTCTTCAAATCTTATTGCCATGACAACTTCGAGTTTCCATCAAGAAAACTTTGTTCCCACAATTTATTTATGTCCTTGCTGTAGCGATGTAGTCTCAATTTGCTATGATATACCGACTTGATTTTAAGCTCTGTCATTGGTACCCTAAATGCTTCATCCCAGTTCTATCCGAACATTTTAACTCAATAACTAAACAAGTAGAAGTGAGCAGAAAACACAGTCAAATCAATTTTCTACCACTGATGAACAACTGTGATTGCATAAGACCATGTATAATGTGAATAACAATAATTTCCGGCGAAATTCCACTTGTATCACCAATCAAAATGCAGAAAGTACACTTTGCGTAAAGTATTTCAGAATTCAGATACAAATAAGAATTATAAGACTCCGTTGGGTAGATTTGGAAATCAAATTAAGGAATTTGACACATTATTCAACGAGAATAACCCAAATTTAGGTTTGATAACTTACGTTCAGAATTTAGCATTAGGTTAGGGAGGCTTGTTGTGAGGTTTAATTAAAAAGAATATTAAATTGGAAGGATTGTTCTTAAATACCAATAAAATGCACTTCACCTACCTCTGATTCATCTGAGTCTAAATCTTTGTACTACAAGTTACTAATAGCTAAAAGTTGAACATCATTTCTTTCGATTTGAGCAATTCATATACACAGAACAAACCAAAATTTTTACTACGAGTTGCTAATAGCTAAAAGCTGAACATCATTTCTTTTGATTCGAGCAATTCGCGTACACAAAACAGACACACACACAGACAAGCACCGATATCTCTGTGTACGCATACGAGCAGTTTATTATTATATCTAAGTATCTAACCTGGAAGGTCCCAAGGCTCGTATTTGTTAATCTCAACCTCCGAAATCACTTCTACACACTTATCGGATCCGTCGAGCTTCTTCTTTAAGTAGTACGATAGCAACTCTTCGTCCGTCGGAGAGAACTTAAACCCTGGAAACACAGACGATGCCGCGATTGATATTTCCGTTTCTCTCGGCATCTCAGCCATTTTATGATATCCAACATTCAGATACTATACTACTTCAGAGGACTGAATCAACTCCAAATTCCTGGATTCTATGAGAGCTGCTTTGCTAGGGTTTTTTTTTTTCTCTCTCTCTCTCTCTAGCTTTCTCTCTCTCTCTCTCTCTCACTCTCTACCTCTCTACTTTCGGTTGCTTTTGGCGATGGCCGAAAGAAAGAAGGTATGCGTGCGGAAAGACCGAAAGTTCTCTCTACTTCCGGCCTCTGCCTCAGTCTCCGTGCATTGGGGTGATTTTGGATGAAATGGGGTGATTTTGGATCAAGCTCATACAGCCGTCCGATTGCCTCGATTCCCGTGCTAGCCCACTCGGAATTCGATTTTGAGAAGCATGAATGGATCGGATCGATTGTTTGGGACCCACAACGGCGTCCACAACGGCGTTGGTACGGGGTCGGTGCACCCCGTCGGTGCAAATAGAAGGGTTCGGCTTTGTTCGGGTATGCAGCCTGAACGTCACGTGCTAAGAGTAGGTTCGGCAATCGAGCCCGTCCCGCTCCGAACTTGATCCGGAGATGCTTCTTTTCTCCCCCTCAACTTGAGAAATAAACGTTTTTATGCAATAATGACACGTACACACCCCGCTGCTACACCCTCCCACACCCTGCCTACGTGTCACGTGGGTCCTACCCACTTTACCCTAAAAAAAAAGAAGAGGGAAAACGAAAATATTTTGAAATCATGAAAGCTGGGCTTCATTTTACTCTCCAGATCTGAAAAGAGAGAGAGGAGAGGAAGAGAAGATCGCGACCCACCCTCGACTGCCCTTCACTGGAAACTCAACTCCGGTGTCACTCCACGACGACGCCCAATTGACACACTCTCGACGTCATACCAGTCATACCAAGGTCTCTCTCTCTCTCTCTCTCTCTCTCTCTCTCTCTCTCTCTTAATTTGTAGAGATTAGGGATTATTTCAAAAAAATTAGGGTTCCAATTTGTAGAGATTAGATTTGTTGCATTGACCTTGATTTCAATTTTTTTTTTTTTGCTTTGGATCATTTTTTGGAGCTCGGGTGACCCCATTTATCCACATACAAATTGGAGCGGACCTCTCCTCCGTCAAGCCATGTGCAAATAGTGAGACGAACATGAATGAACTTAGTTTTTCTCTGTGAGTTCTCGAGACTGTTGCTAGAACTTTTTTGGAATTTGAAGAGAAATAGCCAAAGGGGTACCGTAAACAAAGAAGAACATTTTTCTTCTTGATCACATGGTACTGTATGATTAGGACTAAACCTGAACACTTGAAAAATTCAGCTCTGCATATTACCACCCGAATATCGCTAAAATTTGATGATATCATTGTTTAATTTGAACTGAATTATATATGGGTTGAATTCTTGAACAGGTTGGTTTTGATGGTTATGTGCACCCTAAAGGTCGGTGACTATAATTCAAATGGCTTTTCATAACTTCTTTTCTTAGGCTTAGCAAAGATTTTAATTGTTCCAATGATCCTTTTTGTGATAAATTTGTAGCAAAAAATGGGCGAGGGTTGATGATTTATACATCCTTTTCATAACTTCTTTTGTTTTGGTGGATACGATGCTTCTGTTGTTTCGGCAGAGGATAGGACACGCCAGTTCACCAGACCATTCCCTGATGTCAACGTCAACCTCATCAACTTAAGGGAACTCATCTTGGCCATACGAAATGCAATCCGTATTCTAGTTATCCATTCCCTTATTAGGATTGTAATTTGTAGTTATCTTTTGTATCTCTTGTACACAGCTCATGTACCAATACTTGTTCTAAAGGGATTCTTTCCCTTGAATGTTCTGCAGAAATGTATCAAAATGGATCTTGTTAGTGTCTCAGTTTGGTGCAATTAGTTTGCAATAATATTATGACAAGTTACTTCTAAGTTGATCAATAGCTTAGGCTTGATCAACGTCTTTATGAGCCACCAAAATCAGGTAGCAACTAAGTTGTTCCCATCCCACTTTGAGATGACAAATTACAAATACACTTGCACGCATATAACCTGGACAATTGTGGAAACCTGGAGTTGGAAAAGTGTATTAAGTGATACGGACACAATATGACACGAACCCATCATCCTCACAAATCACACTGAAAACTTCTATGAACAGGACAAAATAACATGTCTCTTGTCACGTTCCATGCGATCTCATCTACCAGATAAGAAAGGATTCAATAACACTTTGCAACTAAAAACTGGATTGGCGGTGAAACAACTTGAAGGATGGTGATGTTTCCACTGTTATTCGAGTCATAAAATACACGAACAAGTACAACCAGAGCCTCATAAACATTAGCATTTTCCTACCAACTTTGGAGGTGCCCTGTTGTACAAAGAAGTTACCATCCAAGATATGTCGATCTGTTTGAGTTCCTTGGTCTTTAACTGCATTACATATCCATTGCAATTGATATGATCATGACAAAACTGGGTTTAAATGTCATACTTCTTGTACAATGGTGAAAAATCCAAAAGAAAAGGGAAACAAACCCTTTAGATTCTTAGAAAAAGAATAGGCAGCAATATACACAAGTAGCTGCAGCTAAGGGTCATCATCGGGCCGGGCCGGTCCAGCCCACGAACTTTCAGCCCAAGCCCGCCCGCGGGCGGGGCTATGCAGGCTTTTTCTTTTTAACGGACCGGGCTATCTCTCAAAAGTTGAAGCCCAGGCCCGCCCACGGGCTTATCCTAGTCGGGCAGGCGGGTGGGCCAGTCTTCGGGCGGGCCAAATGCCCTTTTTTTATTTTTTATTTTTGTTACAGCTGAACATTTTGGAGCCATTTTTTTTTAATTACAACTGAACCTTGTCTAGCCTACCATATGCTGTAACAATAATACACCATGAGCAGTTGTTAGTTACCCATGCAACAAATGAATGATCAATCAATGCATATGTTCAGACCTTCTCAAAATTTTAATGCATATGTTTAGTTTTTTTATTAAAACTTTACTGTGAGATATATATATATACATAGTTACACACATGTCCAATTGTGTATTATTTTTTTTATTTTGGTACATTTGTATTATATCTTTTTTTGGGTACATTATATATTATATCTTATGTACATTAACCGTGCAATAATGCATTACAAGTGTACCGGGCTACGGGCGGGCTAGTATCTCGGGCCGGCGGGTTGTAGCTAAAATTTTTAGGCCCAAGCCCGGCCCATGGAAAAGTTGGGCTGGGCTAGCCCGCCCATTTGGCGGGCTCGGGTAAAGCCCGACGGGCCTTGCGGGCTTCGGGCGGGCCCCGGGCCAATGGGCCAAATGATGAGGCTTAGCTGCAGCAGCACTGTCCAAAACAAGCTTTCTCATATGTTAAGCGGCTCCAAAACAAACTTCACTAATAAGAAAACGGAGAGATCCCTAGAAAAACATGACATTAACGTGGATCTAGAGATCAAACCGAACAAAGGAGGAAAAAACATCCAATAAGTTGTTGGATGATAAAAGAGAAAAACGAAATTACAACTAAACAAAACAAAAGCCCTAGGGATACTCCCCAGCCTTCACGAACTAGCTTTCACAAGATCAATCAGCAACTCAAACTAGAAACATGATGGGAAACTAGTAAGTCCATCAAGCAGCCAACCCGTCTGGATATATAGATCTTCAAATTACACCCAATCAGTAAGCCCAAATGTCCATCAGCATTCAGTCAATCAAGCAACAATCTTTGCAGGATGACATCCAAAATCTTCAGAACAGTTCATCTTCGTGCTTTCCTTTGTGGGTTGATATGAAACAGGCTCCAACATGGTCTGATGCTCCCCCTGTTGTTCATATTGGCCTCCATTAGACATAATTAGCATCCAAAATAGTTTATAAGAAGATTGTTACACCTTTGCCTCCACTAGGATTAGTGGTCGGGTTACAATCTCCACACGCCCAACAATTGCACTTCGCTGCCTACCGTTTTGATCAACAACAATTACGTCTTTGGCTGCTTTCAACTCTGAAAGGTAGCAGGTTTTTCCTCCTGGAACAACAACATAGGCATGCACAGGCCCCTGTTGGTTATTAAGCAACAGCAGTATTAGGAAACAGGGCATGAAAAATGACGATTTGCACCTTCCATAACTGTTGTGTGTGGAACAAAATGATAACCAACTGATTTCTCAAAAAGATTATATGATTCTACAACTCAAAGAAACCAATTGCATAAAAGGAAGGTTTATATTCCTACAGAAGATGAACAGATCACTAGTTCTACACCCATTTTAACCAATAGAAAGTACAACGGCGCAAATACTATAACCACAAAAGGTAAATTGGTTTAAGGAAATAATACAAAAGGTAGGAGGGGAATTGAGATCGTCAATAGTGAACTCATCCTCTAAAAATTAATTATACCAGCATAAATAGGCACATTGCTTACAGACCAGAAGAAAATATTTATATAGTACAAACCAAAATCACCAACGGCAATGGTGGTTGGGTGCTATTCTCTTCATTCTCATGGTTATGGAATTGAAAAAACTAGGGTTTCTGAATTGACACACACACAGCGCGCCCGCCCGCTCGTGTGTGCGCGCGCAAGAGAGAGAGAGAGAGAGACCATGGTATGGTGTCGATTTGCCATACGTCTTCTCTGATTTGCCGTCATCGTAGTGGAGTCGCTGGTAGAGATATGCCGCCGTCGTTGGTGGAGTCGTACGTCTCCTTTGATTGGCCGCCGTGGTGGTGGTGGAGTGGTTGGTGGTCGACCGCAGTTGAGGTCGTCGAAATCGTCTTCCTCTCTTCTCTCTCTCTCTCTCTTTCTCCATGTCTGGAGAGTAAAATTTTCCCAGCTTTGTCTTCAATTTCAAAATTTTGGGTCTGTTCACGATTTCAAAAAAAAATTTGTTTTTTTTTTCAGGGTAAAGTGGGCGGGCCCCACGTGGGGGCCTAGGTGACACGTGGGGGCCCTCGTGACACGTGGGCAGTGTGTGGGAGAGTGTGAGCCAAAGGGTGTGTATGTATCATTATTGTTTTTTTCTGGTATTTGCTTCAGTTTGGTGGGTTCAAGGAGCGATTGTTGGCTGATGATCTGTTTTTGACCAAAGTCTTCATTGAGTGGGGTGTTGGAATCTTCACCAATGTATTGTCTTGTCTTTCTCCCTTTTGATTCTCTTCAATTTTTTGTCCATTTGTGTGTGTTGGTGGTACATTTTTACATTAATTAATAGGAGAAATTGTGCTAATAGATTGTTGAAACTTCCTGGTCTCCTACATGAATCCGTTTTTTCTCCATTCAACTCTGATGAGGCCATCACAAACTCAAATCATTTCCTTTTGAATTACGTCACTAATTTCGATTTTTTTTTTTCAAAAAAAAAAAGATATAGTAGATAACCACATCTTGTGAGTTCAAATAACTACCTCTTGTGAGTTCAGATAATTACATTTGATCCCAAGTAGGTTTTTATAAATAAAAAATATAGTCTAGATAACAACATCTTGTTGGTCCAGATAATCACATCTGATCCCAAATAAGTTTTTTATAAGAAAATATAGTCCAGATAACCACATCTTGTGGTCCAAATAACCACATATGATTTCAAGTAGGTTTTTTTTAAACAAAGATATAATCCAGATAATCATATCTTGTGAGTCCCTATAACCACCTCTTGTGATTCCAGATAACCACATCTGATCCCAAGTAGGCTTTTTTTAAAAAAGATACAATCCAAATAATCATATCTTGTGAGTCCAGATAACCGCATCTGATCCCAAGCAGACTTTAAAAAATATATAATCCAGATAATCACATCTGTGAGTTTAGATAAGCACCTCTTGTGATTCCAGATAACCACATATGATCCCAAGTAGGCTTTAAAAAATATATATAGTAAAGATAACCACATCTTGTGAGTCCAGATAACAAAATGCAACACAAATGCTATAATATACACTGACGGACAGATGAACTTATCAGTTCCTTGGATAAGGAGGTGTTCCACTAAGGGTCTTTTTAGAATAAACTGATTTTTCATGATTTTTTATGTGAAGTATTGTGGAATGACCCGTCTTGACTTTTGGGAAAAACTGTTTTTTGTTAGTGGAACACCCCTAAATAGCAAACTCAACACAAATGTTGTAATATATGCTACTGAAGTATTCCAGGCACAAGCACAGTTGGGCGAACATTAAAGTTTTAAAAGGCTTTTACAGCACCACTTTGAAAATTAAAGGCTGATAGCTGTCATCATTAATCAAGGACAATAGGTTAGTCTATCTTTTCTCTCTCTTTTTAAGTTTGTAAGTATAGTAGCTACAGCCTACAGCTGTTCACAAACAAAATTAACAAAGTTATCTCCTTCTTCAAGATCCCTTCAACAACTTCCCTACTCCACTTGGCTTACCTTTTTCTCTGGCTAAAATTATTTTCCTCTCCAGCCAAGGCACCATTTCTGCTCCCTTCAACAGCTCCCTCTCATACTTGTTTTTGGATCTTCTCGTCTGCCTAAAGAGAACGGGAGGTCAAGCCTCTGATTTTTTTCTTTTTGATTTTACAACAGATCGAGTTACCAATCGGCCTCCACGTCCCTATAGATTCCTCACGTCTTCGACAACCATCTCTGACGCCGGTCACTGGCGGTTATTGGGCGTCGTCAGCTTTCTCGAAAACTTTTCCAGCGTCGGTAACTATCAGACTAGGTTGTCGGCAACAATTATTCTCTCGCCTCTCTCTCTCTCGCTCGCTCGTTCTCTCGATCAAGCTCCCATCCGCTCTCTCTGTTTCAGTCAATAACCAAAAGGGCAATTTTGCCTTGAAAAAACACAACGTGGACCTTCGGCCTTACAAAATATGTATTTATGGACACGAGGTGTTTTAAAATTGTCAAGTGGACTTTAGGCTTTTCAAACATGTATAATGGATCTCTTACCAATTCTTTATACTCTCCCTCCGTCCCAAATTGGATGTCCATTTTTGAAACTCGTGTCCATTTCAATCACTTACTTTCAATATGAATCTCTAAAAATATTCAATATGGATCTTGTTTGATAGTTCTCGATGAGTTCTATAATACAAAGTGTTTACAATTATGAAAAATATTATAAATTGAAAGATATAACAATCGAAAAATGGCACAAGTTTCAAAAATGGACATCCAAGGACGGAGGGAGTATATTTTTATCCTTACAATTAAAATACCATATTATATTGTGATTATTTTTTATTATCCTTCTAAATAGGAGTAGTAGACTTTGGTTAAGTTGTAATCGTTATTTTGTGAACTTTTTATAATTATTATTTTTTTACTCCCTCTGTCCCTTTTTAAATGATCCATATGGGAATACGTGTAATTTCAAACCCCTATAAAACATATTTCTCTATATAACTTTTTAATTTGTTTTATACCAAATTAAAGTGCTCATTGAGTACTTTAATTTGGTGCAAAAAAAATTTAAAAGCGTTATACAAAAGTATATTTTTAAACGTCCGCAAAAATACACGTTTCCCAAGTGGATCACTTAAAAAGGGACGGAGGGGGTACTAATTTTAGAGTCTAAAACGTATTTTCTTAATACATAAAAAAAATAGGGGCGGGGCAGCGGGTAAACTCGTTACCCAATAAGGATGAGTGCAGGGTACTCATACATAACTCGGTCAGGGTAGGGCGCGTTAGGGGTCGTCCGGGAATTTTAGGGGCTCTCCTGGTACGAGAACTTTTGGTTACGAATCGAGATGGGACAGGCAGGTCTTGCCATACCCGACCCTAAAATCTATCCCGACCTCCACCCCCGCCACCCTCCCTACCCCTATCCCGATCATAACCCGCTCAAGTAATGGATGGGTACCTCTGTCTCGTCTCCATCGAGTAACAGGTTTACCCGACCCACCCTGCTTCTATATTTTGTTTTTTTTACATATTAAAAAAATACATTTGATTCCAAAATTTAGTTAGCCCAAATAATAAAAGTTCACATCGTAACAAATTACAAACATCTACTATCAATGAGGAAAATAAATTTTAAGCATAAAAATTTTGGAGGGCGGGTATCGGAGAGGGGTGATGTCTACCCTGACCTGGTTGAGTTTTTTCAATTCTCTCCCTAACCCGACCCTATACCCAAAAATTTTAATAAATTTTATGCACATAATTTTTTTTTTGAGCTGCCTATAGTCAATTTGATGCAGACACCGTCGTTTTTTGTCAATAAAAGACTGAAATGCCCTTCTTATTTAGAGTAAAACTCAATATCCGACTCTATTTTTGTGTGGAAATATATCTCTCTCAAGGTTCCAAAGAGAGGATTTCATTGAGTCAATTTTATTTGGATTGGGGGTTTCAGTTGCGGTTTTCATGTTTTTCCTGTATGCCCTTTTTTCCCTGTTTCTTTTTTGATTTGTCATTTGCTTCTTCTCCTTAGTCTTTTAGCTTTTGGGCTTTTCTCTGTCTTTCTTTCTTTTCCTTATGGTTCTCCCTCTTCGTGTCTGGTTTGCTTGGTTGGTTGGTGTCTTTTTTGTTTTTTGAGTTTCCTTGGGTTAGGTCCGTTTGTCTAACTTGGGTCGTGTCAGTTCGATTTTTCTTTTTTTCTTCTCTTTTTGGGTTGTGTCTGTTTTTGAGTGGTGCTTTCTTGATCCTTCTTCTCCGTCAAAACCCATATGTTTCCCATTTCTATTCTATTCTTTTTATTTTTGATTTTCTCTTTTCCTTATTTATTTTAGGATGGGCTCTAATTGGGTTGGTATTCAAATATGTTGTGGGTTTATTTGTTCAAAAACATTTTGGATAGGGTGTTCAAAAATTGTGGCTAGGGTGTTCAAAATGACTAAAAATAAATAAAAATTAAAAAATTACATGTATTTCTAACAAAAAAAAATTTTCAGGGTGTTCGGGTGACCACCCACACCCTAAGGTGGAGCCGCCTCTGTCCGGTTTGTTGGTCTGATTTCAATATCATCTCTTGTGGATGGTTTTGTTCGGTTTGGGTTTTGTATTGGCCAGTGGCTCGCTCAAGCCCTGAACCTTGTATTCCTCTATTTATATCTATATTTTTTTTTGCAGATTTAAAAAAGAAAAGAATGAAGGATGTCGTATGTATAGACTAACTGTTGACTCGAGACACCCTTGTTCAAAAAAACCGTGTCCGTCCACTGTTGAATATGTGTCAGACTCAGGGATGTAAACGAGCCGAATCGAGCCGAGCTTTAGAATGTTCAGGTTCGTTCATTAAGTTTTTAAACGAACTCGAGCCGAGCTCGAACTCAATGAAAATTTGACGAGCCGAGTTTGAGCCGAGCTTGCCAAGGTTTGGATTGAACTCGAACTTGTTCACGAGCCTTAACAAATAAAAAAATATTAGATATATATGCTCTCATACAAGTCTAAAACTTCAAATAATTTTTTTGTTTTGTTCATAAAAAAGTCTATACATATATAAAATTATAAACACATATTAAAATTTAAGTTTATAATACTTTTTAAGTTTATATATGTACAAATTATAAAATTTTCATTATGTATATGCAAGTTTATACATGTTCAAGGTTATATATAAAATTCTTATGAGATATTCAGACATATTTCAAGTTCGCGAGCCTAATGAGCCGAATATTGCCAAGTTCAGATTTGGCTCATTTATTAAACGAGCCTAAAATTGAGGTTCAGGTTCAGTTCGTTTAGTATCCGAACCAAACTCGAACGAGCCTTTACCGAGTCGAGTCTCGAATAATTCACGAACGGCTCAGTTCATTTACAGCCGTATGACAGTGTCACTAAAAAGACACAAGGATTTACATTCATGCCGAACAAGACTTCATGGGATGTCTTCAAAGACTTGTTCCTAGAGACCGGAACATGAAATATTTCCACATGGTTCCGACTTTGAAATCTCACGGGAAGAGGATTGTGTTCTTGATAAAGGAAATTGGTTGTCGCGGACTCGCGGTAGTGAATTTTTTTAAAATTATTTTTGAGAAATAAAAGTTTAAATTGGCAAAATCACTCGTAACGGTCGAGTATCGGCTGTAACAACCACAAATCGGTCTGTGAATCAGAAATGGACATATACATAACAGGAACTGGCCGATATGTATGAATTTTCCTCCCACCAATATATCAGGATGTAACGGTAACGAAAGGCCAAAAAACCATTACGTCACGGGTGATTTTTAAACCATTGCTCTGGAGGTAACAAATGCCTTAGAACAAATGGGTGGATGGAAATCTCCAGAACCAGAGGGAATCCCAGCTGTGTTCTGTCCGCAAGGGTGGGCTGGGTGAGGAACGAGGTCACATCTTCAGTGCTACATTGCCTCTAGCAGGCTTCATGCTTAAGGAGGTAAAGAGCTTAAATTGCTCTTATTCGCGAAACAAGATCTCTGTAACCATTCTGTAATGTGGCTTACTTACTAATGCCCAAAGTTCTTTCCAATCATCTTAGGATATGTTTGACGGTAAGGTGCTCCGTTTAGAAACATTTTTTGGATAAGATTTCCATCCGATTACAAGGATGGAAAACCCAGATAACCGTCGGCAGGATCGTTGTGTTCTTGTTAAACACACCTTGTCGTTCCATCAGTGTTTCGGGCCCCATCCTATTTTGTACATAAGATTTGCAGAATTGTGGGCAAATCTCTGAGGAGGAAAGGGGGGAAAGTCCAGTATTTATAGGCGCACTTGGCACATGGCCAAAATGTCATCGCACAGTCTGCATTTCACGTAATTGCCTGGCTTGTCCAGGGGCTTGGATGTGGTGTTTTGCTTACAATTCTATCCATGTCAGAGTACCAACTGATTGCTTAGCAATTCTGAATAGAATCTAATCTGCAAACTACAAACCAACGAAACACCTCAAATAAACATCAATCCAGGAATATCAATTAAACACACACTGACAATCAACCTCAAAGGCTCAAACACAGTGACTCTGAGTTTGTAAGCGTCGTGATTGGAACGGAAAATTGAAACGTATCCTATCACAGAATGCACAGCAAGAAAAAGCTTGCCCGGCCTTGCTAAAGAACAAAGGATAGTTTAGAGAGAAAATGGGAACCAGACAAGACAGAAAGGGTAAAAATCTAAAGGAGCTGAAATGCTCATGGCATTAATGGACACCCTTTTGAAAAATATGCATCAAGTTTCCATACCAAGGCTCCAAAAAACACATGCATATCTTTTCATAAATAAAATATTTGCGGAATGATTGCAACCAAAAAAAGAAGAGAAAAACAGCAAAATATTTGTCAAAAATTTAAAAGAACACAAGAAAGTTTGAAACATGTTTTCATTTACAAATCAAAACAGAAGCAAAAAAAAAAAAAAAAAAAGATTCCAAAACATGGCTTCAAAAGCATATTATTGTTCTGTTTAAGAAAATATTTACAATAAAAACCTGATGTCAAAACAATGCTAGAATTGAGCACACGAAAGGGCAGATAACAGTAAAAATAAGGCATTACAGCTTTAAATCTGTTGGGGGAAAACAAAGAATGGTTTCTTAAAACCAATCAATCTAGAAGTGTGCATCTTGATATTAAAAACAATGAAAACAGATGACAATGCACAAAACGTTAGGCAAGCAGCTATTTTCAAATTGCATGAGCAATGACAAATTCAACTGCTGTTTAATTAGGAGTGTGCACTAAAACCATTCAACTGCAACCATAGTAAGCACAAATTGTCTAGTCCATCCTAGCACAGATAACAGTAAACAAAGTAACTTATAGTAACCCTCAGATTTACCGCCAAAAGAAAGGAAGAAAAGAAAACAAACCTACTGTTGCAAGGAAATTTTTTAAACGAAACAAAGAATGTTCCACTTTGAGACTAACATTGTGTGAGTGATTTCAAGTCAAGTTAGAGAGCTGGAAGAAAGTATCCCTAGCTGCAAGAGAATTGAAACGCAGCATTCCACTCTTGCCTCGTGGATTTGGGTATGATTTTGTCACCAACAAATGGTGTCCATTGATCTTTAACCGCATCAGTCAGTACCCAACGGACCTTTTCTGGCAGATTATTAAAATCAAAGTTTAAAGGAGCAGATTTCTTCTTCTTTGAACCAGATTTCTCAGGACGCTGCAAAAGAAATTACGCCACATGTTTAAGAAGAAATAAGAAATATAAATATATAATGCAGAGAATGAGGGAGTGTCTGACGTGTTATTTGCCAAAAACTCAACCCAATGTTGTTAACTCACATTGCCATTGGCATCGGTATCAGCATCGGCATCAGATCGTTTCTTGTTTGGCTTACTCCCTGTTTGAAGAAAATACTCCACCTCTACTTTTGACCTGAATTTGCGGCCTGATACTGGTTCAATGTAATACTGCACAACATAGAGAATCCGTTTGACTTTTGACATTGAGGAAGAATTGATATTTTCTTCAAACAGATACAAATTCCCTAAAGAAGTCGGTGCATGAAAATTGAATACCCAACACCTAGAAGGAGGAAAAAAAAATTGAGAAATGAAAAGCAAAAAAAAAAAAAAAAAAAGGCAGGAAAAAATGACTCCGTACTTGACACAGAAGAACTTGCTACAAAATGAAAATCATGTTACACAACAAGATCAAAACATATTATCAAATATGAATATTGTCCCAGCCTCGTACATGGGCATGTGAATAAGATAAATACAGCATATATTCGGCTAAGAACATCAGAAGTCATGTTCTTCACTTTTACTTTTGAGCCTCCAAGCACATTCAAACTACTGGAAGTATAGAACTGACAATGAACAACAGTAGGAAAACTAAAAAAAGTGAGAATGAGAAGAGTATCTTCACATTTGTTTTTCTAAGTATGAACATTACTGAAAGAAAATCGAAGCAAACAGTAAAAGCCACAGCTAATTAATGGAGAAACCAGTCTACTAAGGTCTTTCCTTTGCATTTATGTTGTTTAACCAAAATGCCTGTTTAACGATTACACGCCTAGAAGATGGCATAGACATTAAAATTTCGGCTCAAGTTTGCGTGCTACAGATGGTATTTTAAAATTTATCGGCTATGAAGCACGGAAACTCCAAACTAGTCACATAAGGGTATCGGCCATGTCTCTGATACTGATACGCTCCCAATATGCCCCAATTATGTATCAGATACGGCAAATAAGTATCTTGTATTTAAATAAGATGTTTCTAATTTTGGAAGTATTTTGGATACACAAGAGATACTTTGAGGATATGTTGGGATACTTTCCAGCTATTGCGGGGATTTACAATGAATATTTTTATTGAATAAAAAAACTTCGTTAAGGGGCAAACTATCTGCATATGTAGAAAGACAGTGCATAGATAGGGCACCAGTCAATAAAAACATCATTGATTTATCATCTTCGCAAATACTCTCTCTTGCACTCTCTCTCTCTCTGTCAGACACATGTTGTCACAAACACTATATGCGCAACGTTGTGCGCTATGCTGTCCTTTCGTAGCATAGCACGTATTTCATTATACATACAAACCTATAGATGGAACTACAGTATCTACTCCCTACAAAAAAAAAAAAAAAAATTGCAAATTTCCTTCTTTGCAATGTATATGCCATGTGGTTTGCAGTTTTGCACAATAAATCATCTTTAATTCTTTATTCAATGTAACTGTCTCCCCATCTTTTGCTGTATTCCAGTACCCTTTCATCCTACTTTATCCCTGTGTTTTATTTTCTTATGTTTTTTATTTACTACTCCCTCCGTTCCTATTTGTTTGTCCCACGCTTTCTCTCTTGCCTTTTTTCAAATCAAAAAATTAAGTGCTCCCATGTATCATTTTTCAAATTTTTTCGCACCGAATTAAAGTACACGATGAGTACTTTAATTCGGTGTAAAAAAATTTGAAAAATGATACATGAAAACACTTTATTTTTTCATTTGAAAAGTGGCACGACTATTCGTAGAGGACAAACAAATAGGAAAGGAGGGAGTAGAAGGATTTTTTCTAACATCCTGTGGAAAAGTTTTTTTTTTTCTTTCCTGAGTTTTCTCTATTCCTCATTTTGATTATCCCTCAAGAAAAGATCCACGTTGATATTCATTAGCCTCACAGAGAATATTTTTTTCTCCCCATTCCACTAATTGACTAATTCATGGGTCATTACCCAGTTTTTTGTCGAAACTTTGGGAGGAGAAAAACTTAAAAAATAAAAATTTACTTGAATAATAATACAGCAGTGGCACATCTAAATGAACAATTGACACTAGTTACGTAGAATGAGAAAATAAATGATTGCGGAACTTTCAAATCGTGCAGTGGTATTTCTGCTTGGCAGTGAAAACATACATAAAACTGAACTTTTAATAATGAAGGATGTAAAACAACAATATAGAAAATCAACTACACAGAAAGGAAAGGTAAGAAGCATGTGATTGAAGGCAAAAATTGCAACCACTGCTTTATGGTTTTGTACTTCATCTTTCACCGACAGTTGAGAACTTTCTTGATGAAACTCTACATGTGCAGTGCAGACAGAAAAATTAGACAACAACAATGAAAGTACCCACATAATCCCCAATTGATGGGGTATTGGCGGGGAAGAACTGGGGACAGAAAGGTTTTTCTCAGAACAGTTCAGCAGTGGGTATTTTTAAAGGGTTTTGGAATGATGTTGTGGTTAGTGGTAATTCTTGGATGGGGTTGTTGCTTCATGGTGGTGTGCTTGACTAGTGGTAGGGGGAGACAAGGTGGTGGTTTGTGGAGAAAACGGTGACTAGGAGAGGTGTTCCTGGTCCGTGAAGGGGCAGGTGTGCATTGCAAAATGTGCAAAGAGGGGGTTGTGGTGGTGCGTGGAGTGGTGAGATAGTGGCGTTTGCCAGTTCAGTGAGATAGTGGTGGTGGTGTTTATGGGGCTTGGTGGAGATGAGATGAGGGTTTGAAGGCCTGTGAGAGGATTTGCTGTGACAGTGGTGAGATTTAGGGCATCCGGAATGAAATTTCTAGTTGCTGGTGAGTAGGGAGGTGTTCCGCAATGGTGGTATTGAAAGGGTGAAGGTCATTAATTCATATATGTTAGAGCCTCTCCCACATTGGTTAATTATAACCCCAAAGCTAGTATATGAGCCTGGAAGGCCTCTCCACTCATTGCCAATTGGTTTTGAGTCGGATGCTTTAACATGGTATTAGAGCTAGGCTTTTTCGGAGGCTTTTGGACAAGACTCTATGTTGTTGATGGTTGGTTCCCCTTAGTTTGTCGTTGATGGTTGATAGTCGTCGTATTTGTTGAATCGCTGTTTATGAGTGTTAGACCTTGTCCCACATTGATTAATTATAACCTCTAAAGATAGTATATGAGTCTGGAAGGCCTCTCCACTGATTGCCAATTGGTTTTGAGTTGGATGCTTTAACAATATACAACATAATTCACATTGAAACTTCAATTATCCAAATTATAAATTTTGTAACCAATTAGACTCATAACTCACTCATACTCAATGGGAAATACTATCAAGACTAAGATATAATGTCTACAAGAATGGGCCATCACTAATTTTTAAAAGAGGATATTTTGTCTTTTGCAATCACCGTTAACGTATTCAGGGGTGGCTATTTGGTACGAAACCACAGAGGGGCATTGGCAGATTTCCAAACAATGGGAAGGTAAATCGCAGATGGACCAAATCAAAGGGGCTCGAACAGATTTTGCCCAAAAAATTGGACCTGTGTTGAATGTGACGAATGCGAGTGGATCGTGAAATTCTGTTGAACAAATACAAAATTCACTTTTCCGAATGGCTTGAAACTTGGTCAAACACTTCATGTGCTGAGGGTGACGAATGCGCACCCCCAATGCATCGTAAAATTCTGTACAAATCCATGAATTCACTTTTGCCAACTGGCAAATACAGTCGAGATCTACGTATTTCAAACAAGCCAAGAAATAACTCTATCCGTGGGTTATTTGATAACGTTCAAAGAGCACTTCATTACGTGTAACGTCAATTCTTGCAGGGGCTGCAACGCCAGTACAAAAAAGCACATATATGCAAATTCTATGTGAGGGCACAACCAAGAATGATATTCAAAATCAAAGTAGGCCATGAGAATCACCTCTTGGAGAGTTTTCAGGGTATAAAAAGTTAGCTATTGACCACCCGACTACCTTGAATTGATGAGTCATGTTGCGAATACTCGTTTGAGGGAATCATCTTTTTCCAATAAAAACAGCATCCTTCCGCATAGAAATCAACAAGATATTTATTTGTATAAAGTAGATGCTCTGGAGACACTTTCAATCCTACACGTCTACCATTGACCTTCTCATGTTTTCTGTTAGATAGCTTGATATAAAATGTTGGGCCCATTTCCTAGAATCTTAAGCTTTTTGGACTACTAGTAACTTAAAATGTTGGGAGAGGTCTTGGGTTTGAGTCTCTCTATTTACATTTGTTCCTCATTTGCATTCTATTTCTCCACTTTCTATTTTGTTTCGCTCTATCTATAAAAATTTACATCTCCACATGCAAGATGAGGTTGCACGTGAGGGAGGGCGCTAGATAGCTTGATATACATTGTAGGGCCCATTTCCTTACAAGTTAAGCTTTTAAGACTACTGGTAACTTAGCACTTTCGTCCTACTATCGCTTACCCTCCTGCTCCCTGAAATTTCAACTTAGACCGGGACTTCTGACTTAAGTATCAAACCAATAGTTACTAGAGGCAAGAGGAGCACAGAGGCACCAAAGGTATGTAGGGTCTAGGCACAAGACGAGGCGCGGGGACTAATACAAGTGATGGAGATTACATAAGGCCTACAAACACCCGCGCATACAGAAGGCGTGAACCAAATAATTAATGTCTATTGTTTTTATTTATTTTATTTTAGGAATCAAATCTGTTAATTTAGGAATCTATTGTTTATTTTATTTTGGAAACATGTTTATTCCAAGTTTGGAAACACTGTGGCTAGACTATAAATAATAGGCTTGCTACCTTCGTAAGGTACTTTCGTTAACAAGAATAAAGATTTCATTGCGTTAAGTTTATTTTATTTTATTTTTGGCTCCTCCTTTTCTTTTGTGGGTTCAAGAACGCCAGCTGTCCGGCATCAAGTGGTATTAGAGCCCAACTTCGTTCCACCAATAAGACCATCTTTGTCTGTCAACAAATTCCGACGCTAGCTGCCATTTGTCATTCACAGCTTTCACATTGAAAAAAAAAAAAATCAGACCTACAACAAATTGTCCACTGTTTTTACTGTGAATCTGCCCAAAGCATATCGCATCCACTGCTCATCCGGAAAAAGTCATCGCATCACTTTTTTTTTTTCTCATCTCGATTGCTCTCTCCGCCTAAAGTCCATCTTCAAAGCTGTTTGCCAACAGTGTTTGCCCGCTGAGGACATACGTCTGATTCCTGGGTCCTCTCTCTTCAACTGTGACCCTAAGGAAAAGAGGGACCCGATTCCACCACTGCTTTGTTGACTTCGTTGTTGCTCCGCACTCGATTCGCCATCGCAACGGAGTTTGACGGTCTATTGAGAGAAGATAGGAGTTGCATTATCAGAATCCTTCAACCTAGTACACTTAAATCTATTTCACCTGTGACCCATTCCATCCTTTAACCTTTTTTTTTTTTTAATATATCCTTTAACCTTAACCAGCCCATATTTTATTTATTATAGCCCTAGCCCACCCATCTTTGGGCATGAATTACCAACCCATCCACCAGTCCATAAAATCCACCTGTGATCGTGTTACACGGTCTCGGATAGAAATCAACTCCAAAAGCTAGCTCATGAAGTGAGGGTGCCCTCACGCTTATATATTTGATATTACTTTGGTAGGCGTGTGGGACTTTGTTTCGCGCATCACTCCCTACCCCATCCCGATCTAGCCCAACTAAATTCCGGTGAGTTTGATTTGCTTCGCAAGGTACAATTTTTCACATTGAACCATCTTTCCTCAATATAGTGTTGGCTTGGCAGTTATTTGCAACTAGGGTCCTGCTTTATTTCCGTCTATTATTCATACCAACACAAAAACAAAAAAAAAAATTGCCTTCTTTCCTTGCATCCACTTATACCCACACGCAGTTGTTTGACACGCTACTACAAGTACTCTCATTGCACCTTGTTTTTGTGATTACAGTAGTAAGCAATAGTTTAATTATCTTGTTGCAATTCGAGTCTAATATCAGCATATTTCTCTCTTTTACCTTTGACAATGACTCTGCGTGAAGTGACCGGCCAACACGCTCATTGGCCCATAGGGTTAGTAACTTGGAAACCAATTAAGGTCCTGCCGCAAAAAGGCAACCTGCCCCTATTCCGCTTTTGCAGGGGAACTAATGCAAAGTGGAATAGTAGGAGAGGCTTCCCTTCCAAGGAGGCCTAAGCTACATCTTTTTTTTTTTTTTTAAGTAAATAATTATATTAAAGAGAGCATAAAGGGATGCTACCCTGCCTACCCATATACAAAAGAAAGGCCACCCCTCAAAAAAGCCCTATACACCATCATGAGAAAATAAAAGATCAAACCAGTCAAAAAATTGGTCATGAGAAGGATAACAATCTCCCTTGTCCCAACTATACAAGCGATTCACCAAAAAACTTTTGATTCTGAATAAAGGCTTTCTACTCCTTCAAAACATCTCTGATTTCTCTGAGACCTTAAAGAGGGTCTTTTTCCTTAGCAGGAACAGCCCTCTCCCGAGCCTATGAAAGAAAGAGTCAATTTCCACAAAGGACCAGCCTATACTACCACTCTATGTAAGCCCAGGCATCCAGATAGAAGAGCCTTCCCCTCATGAGTAAGCAAGAATAATGATGAAGTTGGTGCTGAGAGACCACCAAGCTCATTGACCCGTAAGGTTAGTACCTTGGAAACCAACTCGATCACTACTCAAAATAACGCCTCCTCACTACAAGAAACCATACATGATAGTCAAACCTTCGCCACCAATATCGAAACCACCATTGCTGCCTTAAAAAATCAATGAGTCAAGTCTCTATCGGTTGTACACTCAAATCCATAGACAACAAGCTGAATTTCGTAAGGAGTTCTGCATTTAGGTAGCAAGTCTCATAACCCAAGAAGTTACCCAGTTAGTCGAGCAAAGTTTTACCCAAGGAGACAAACACCTAGGCAAGCGTCACACTGGCAGAGACGAATGTCTTTCATCTCAATGGTAATCCCTTTCTCACTGGTCACAACCACAACCCAAGTCAAGTAGGTCCATCCTCCATAACCCATGTTGGGCTTTCTCCCAAAGTGCCACCGCATCAAGTTCACCATCTAGGACAATAGGGTTCGCTTCTCCCATATTGGTATAATTTAAGTACGCATGTCCCTTATGTCTCATATGACATCACTAGGAGAGTCAAGGTCAATACTCCCTCCTTTGATGGTTCCTCGGACCCCAGTGTTTCCATAGACTGGTTACACTCGAAGGATAATTTTGATTGGTGTGGGATGACAGATGATAAGAAGGTTCTATTTGCTAAAATGAAACTTATCGGCTCTGCCAAAGTCTATAGGCAAGGTGTCCAAAGGGATGAGATCCTTTTAGGGGAGGCATACAATTTACGGGGTGGGATGGTATGAGGCGCAAATTAAAAGAGAAGTACCTTCCTACTAGCCATAGAAAACAATTGACAAATTAGTGGCTTAACTTAACGCAAGGTTCCTCAAGCGTGGGTGATTACATAGCGCAATTTGTGCTGCTCATGTTCAGGTGTGAAATTCATGAGGAATCATGAATTCGAATCACTAGGTTCATTAATGGGTTCAGGCTTGACTATCATAAAGACAAAAATATGCACTTCCCTCAAACTCTCGAAGATGCTTACCATCTAGATAGGGACCTAGAGAGATATTCCTGGCTTCAGTCATAGAAACGAATGACCTCTCACACGGTGAGTTGTATCAGTTTCGGAATTTTGAAGGGTCAAAGGGGGGGTTTCCATATCCATACCAGAACGCTATATGGAACCACATGCCAATGGCATTCGTTTACCATTTTTTGTCCAATTTTACCAATTTTGTCCTCCCAATTGGGAGACTGGCTTTTGGTAATTCAGTAATTGCTACCTTGGGCTCTGGGTGAGATCGTCTTTTGCTGCATTTGGGTGTAATTACCGTAATACCTTCCCAGACTTTTAAGGATTTCCTCCTATGTCCCCTTTTTTGTTCTTCCCTTTGTCTTCTCGCCTAGGGATGATTGGGGGTATTTTAGATATTTTGGGTATTTGCCTCAGGTCTTCCTATCGATCGACTCTGCCACTACGCAAAAACCCACCAATCAATTTATTTCTGTCACAGTTCAGCGATAAAAGGTATCAAATAAGGTGTTACAATGGTTGGTGAATCAAATAATCTTATGATGTCAATTGAGGGGAGGGTTACTTTACGCCAAATTGCAGATAAACTCAGGTTTTTGGGGAGGGATTTGCAAGAACCTCATGAACCTCATTTATTGGTGGATATGGGAAAAAAAGTTTCATATCCACAGAGCTCGGTTTGAAAAGCTACCTACTCAAGCTGGGTAAGGAATTGGTGAAATCCAAAGACTCATTTGGGTTATAAAACTACTCATTGAATTGTTAGTATATAATTGGTTGTTTTGATTGGTAACCATATTTATATCTACTATCAAATGATAGTTGGGTTGTATACTATGAATTCCCAGCTTCTAAATAAGGCAAAAAAGAAATCCTTTATGGCTAAAATCGTTTCTTTTCAAATCTTGTAAAAATTTAGAAAGACTTATTCAATTTGATCTATTAATGACATGTCTATAGGTGTTAGTAATACAGTTTCTTTATTCCAGCCTTCCAAGTTTTAAATCATTCTTGAATTAATGTTGATTCTATATTTCTTTTGGATGTGATGTAAATGAGGAAATCTTCTTTTGCCTACCCCATCATGATTTCATAGCTGACCTGATTTTAGGTTGATCACTGTGGAGGAGGAGGCGAGGCCAGTTACCTCAGGCGAGAGGGGCAATGCCACTGAACATTCAGAAGTTTGGCTTGAGGGGAGATTCAAAACAAAATGAGGGTAGGAAGAAAGGCGAGTGTGGTAGCAAAAATGGGTTTTTTCTATAAGGTATGGCTACCTTTCATTCCTGTTTTTTAATGATTGAGATTCATGAATTAAATGGAATGCCATATGTGATCCACGTTATACGAGTCCTTCTAGAGATGTATGAAGTACTTGCGTGGGACACTAACGGATTTCATTAAGGCGTAGGTATATTTATATCTACTGTCGACGCTTTCTAAATCTGTATTTGATCTTTTTAACTCTCGAAAAAAAATGGACAGAAAGTTCAACTTAGGGCACCTCTTCTTTTTTCCCTCTTTTCCTTGCCTTCATTGGGCACCGAATCAGATTTACTCCTTGGCTTTTGTCACTGACTAGTTATTTGGTCAGTTTCTCTCTAATTTTTCATTACAAAGTTTGCGTCCTACACACTTTATGCTCCCTCTATGCAATTGCTCGGCTTTCCCCTCGAATCTTTTGTGGTTGGTAAGTTCCTCCCACAATTGACTCCACAGTTTCTTGTCCTATTAACTCTCCACAAATGTTCTTCCAACAAACTGTAATCTCCCTCTTGTCATAACATTGAAGCAACATGTTCTGATATGCATATGGGATTGACATTCCTAGAATGTGAACAGTTCAACACATCATCACTCAAACTTAATGCTCAGTAATCCTTAATCCCCTACTGCTTTGATCCATATTACATACCAAATAACTTATTTAAATGGAAGGATTGACCACAACGTCATAACTCATAAGAGTGAAACCACACTATCCTCTTTTTCAAAATATGCCAAACCATATAAATGCTACCTGACAATCAGATATGCATCTATTGTCGCTGGCCAAAGTACTACCATTCACACAAATGCTGAACAAATAACACATTTAACATTTTGCGAATAACTTCTGGATACCATTTTGAAGAGCGGTCAATGAAAATGAAATAAATGATAATAACTTTGTTTCTATCTGTAATTTAAATCGTCAGAGATTGTGCCAAGGGGGCGCCACCCTTGAACAAGAGAAGAGAGGAAAAAACAATAAGGAAGCAAAGCCAAAGACTGAACTCCCTCCCACCCCTACTAAATCTCAAATCCAAGAACCACCTGAGACAGGTTGTGCACCACCCTACCCCAGATACCAAAAAATACAAAATAAAAGAAGACAGATACAAGAACAAATCTTCTGACTGCTATGATCAATTGACTATGACAGCTTCTTATCTACTCTAGGCTCCTGCATCCATCCGTTCTCAATCTCATCCAAAACTGCAGGCCTTCTTTCTCTACACCCCAAATGACAAGCCCATTACATTGTTAACTGGCACCTCTATTTTGCCTCCTTACTATGTTTCAGTCTTTTATCTTGGCAGCGAAAACCTCTCACCCATATGCATCATAATATATCCAATTGGTAGTAAGAAAAGGCAGCGGTTGATTAACAAAAGGCATCTCAAACCATTCACTATCAAAGATTCTAACTCCCAAATAACCTCCTTATCGATTGGAAGGAGCCCCGCTACCAAAAGAGTCAAACGCCAACGAAACACACACAGCCACTGGTTCAGGCCATTGTCAATCCTCTAAGTTACGTTGTGATCTACTTCTAGATAACACCTCCTGGCGACAACAAAGTTTCACTCATACCCTCCCAACAATTCCCGGTCCATCTCCCTAAATAGTCGAACCCTACCCCCTGCATTTCCATAACCTCATTACACACATCATGCCACACCGACTTCACCATCCTGCTCCATCCATCCCTACCTTCCTCCTCTTCCAGCCCCAGGAATATTTCCAAATTCTAACTTGCCAGCTAAAAGAACTCTGGCGGCCAAACCCATCTCTGATACCAAGAAAAAAGAGTTATCAATGAACATTCGCAAATTGGGCATCCAATAACTAGAAAATCCATCACTATCTTGAAATATATTGGACCAAGACAAGGTCCTATTCAACACGAAACCATCAGACCAGACGTGCAAGAAAAATAAAATGGCTCCAAAACCAATACTTGCGCCCCATGACCAATCCTTCACCAAATGATGTAACTAAATATCCCACAAAAGATGCAACAAACTGAAACTACAATCAGGCAGTCAGCATATTTCGCAGAATACAAACATAGTTGACTAGTTGAGTACATCATATAGAAGATCAAGGTATAGGCGGGAAAAGAAAGGTGACTAACCTACACCTACTAGGGGCCTCGAATTCAAACACAGAGGAGAAATAAAGGAGGAAAAACTCTGGAAGATCTAGGGGCCTTGAATCACACAAGGGGAAGAAGGGAAGAGGGAGAAGGGGAAGTAAAATATGGAGCTGCAACCCACACAAAAACCCTATGGTTTCTCACATTTGACCTACCCCAGTTGAAAGACACGACCCCTACATATATACTCTTTGAAAACCTAAAATGTAAAATGACAAAATACCCTCCTGCTCTGATACAATGAAACTCTCATCATCCATAATGTTTTGCAACTTGACATGGTATGAATGTATCAGAAATTGCAACTAAAGATTCCCCAACTAATATCACCATAACCCTTGCTAAGCACCTTCTATAACAATCTTGGAAATAAAACAATGGCCTAAACTACCTTCCATAACAATTGCGGAAATTAAAAGTGACATAAACTAGGACTGTAACATAAAATTGATGACCTAATGTTCTACTTCTATGTGTTGTTTTGATCGATAAATTTCAACATCCTGAAGACAGGTGTAGGCGTGTATTTGGCTGCTTTAATATAGTGACTGATTTGTTCAAATCTTCTAAAACTTCATGTGCACTTAAAATCCTTCTCTTGTTTTTCTTACTTGCTAGTTGCTACTACCCTCTTTTCCATCTTGCTATTATAGTTAATCCATTTATACTTGGCATCAGATCAGCTCTATTTATAACACCTAAGCGATAGTTCCTCGAAGGAAAAAGAACCTCCAGAAGTATTCAACATCTGTAATACGACATTCAGCAAAGTCAATAGGA
Source organism: Vaccinium vitis-idaea (assembly GCA_963854785.1). Classification (NCBI taxonomy): domain Eukaryota; kingdom Viridiplantae; phylum Streptophyta; class Magnoliopsida; order Ericales; family Ericaceae; genus Vaccinium; species Vaccinium vitis-idaea. The sequence goes on along the minus strand of OY978216.1, from coordinate 29,449,672 downwards.
TGACTTCAGTATAAGTCAAGGAATAGATAGGAACTCCAAGATAATTTATATACTAATCTAGTAAACGTAGCAAAATATCTATGTTCTAAATCGATGATTTCCATCATTAAAAACAGGCTTCATACAAAAGGTAAATTACAACTCTTGAATCTTAAATGAGCTCCCACTCACCCTTTTCCACATTGACACAGGGATAGGAAGAACGGTGTTAAAGAGATCTTTTATACGTTGTGATTTCAATGGGACATTGACTTAAAACCAGGGACCTTTCTTCCTTTCGGATGGATTAGAAAAACCATATGATATGAATAAGTTCCATGAAACCCCTTCTTAAGCTCTACCTGTATCGCAAAAGTGAAAGGCAGAGGGATGATGCAACCTAATTCTATCTCGTTTTGTCATTGGGGCTCTGCGCTAAAGCCTCAAACTTAACCTTAGCTCCTAAGAATAGTTTATATCAACATAGCAGCTAAACAGGACAAGGCCATTCCAGCACTGGTGAAACTCTAAAATGAGTACCTTAAATGGTAATTCAAGATACTCGTATCAAACTAGAAGGGCCATAAGCCCACAAGTAACCCTATCTGTATCAGGAACATTCAACTCATAGACAGATATTAAAAAATACAGTCTTTAATTGGTTTCACGCATCACTATATATACACACAAAGTTGAGTTTGGACTAAATAAATTTTTGTTAAAGCCAGTTGTTATTATTTAACTTTAACTTCCATTTATTTAGCTTTTCGTCGCAATTTTACATCACAGCGTTCACATGGACATCGATGGAGAATCCGTAAAGTATGAAAATATAGGAAAGTTAAAGAAAATTAAAAGATGCCGCTAAAACACTAATAGACTGTCTTTTTTGACCATTTTCTATCTTCAGTTAACTTCTTCTTTTTTTTTTGTATTATATTTTGGGTAAATTTTGTTTTATATTGTTGTAGTTTCCCAATTTCTCTAGGCAAGATGAATCATTCATCCTTAAAATTTGACCCAAAATCTAGTAAAAAGTAAAAATTAAGACAACCAAAAATACTTGGTAAAAGAGAACCAAAAATTTAGGGCAAAGGGGTGGAAATACAGTTGAAAAAGCGATCCATGGAAATAAGTAAGTTGGCAATGAGAAGAGAAATTACCTTGTCAAAAGATCCAGCGGAGGCACCAGACGTGCGGACCTTGCATTCCGCGCCCCAACCCTCCGGCAACCAACTCGGTCTCTCGGGCAACGCACCAGAAGCCACCTGCGGCTGTCCCTTCTTCCTTGGCGTCGACTCCGCACCTGCGGCTGCGGCAGACGACGTCACTCTTTCCGCCGTACTCTTGGAGACACCCGGTGGACTCGTACACTGCTCCGGTGGTTCGCGATCTACGCTGAGCTGTACGGGATCTGCCGCAACGCCGTTTTGAGTTGTTTGGGGTAGTTCTGTTGTTAGGGTTGTGGGTTCGAGGATGAATGTACCGGACTTCAATAGAGGATCCGGCGGGATTTGATCGCCGTCGTCGTCGGCGACGAAGTATTCGGGTTCAGGCGGGTCTTCATCGTCGTACTCGAACAGATGGGACGTAGTCGAAGACATGAGTGAAACGCCGAAGGAAAGGAAATAAGAAAAAAACAGCGACTGACTGAAACCCAAATAGATGAATCGATGATATACACGGGGCGTTCTGGGATGCACTTCAGTTTCTCTCTTATTTTAATGAAAGCAGTGAACACTTCCGCATTTTTTTTTGGGTTTTGTTAATATGTGCCCCTAGGCACATGATAAACTTCATTAAATGAGTCTAACTAAACCTAATTTTGTAAAAAACAATAAAAGTAATTGCTATATTTAGATTTCCCATGTAAAAAGTAGTAAAAGAGTTGTGTGTGTGTTTAAAACTTAGATTTTCCATACAAACAAAGGTTTAATTAGGCTCATTTAATGAACTCTATCATGTGCCTAGGGGGCACATGTTAACAACGGGGAGCAGGATTTCGCTCGGTTCTGAACGAGGTTCGGTTTGATTCGGTTCGGTTCGGTTTTAAATTTTACAAAAATATTAAGGTTTGATTCGGTTTATGAGCAATTAAAATCGAAGTGAACTGAATCGAGCCGAATTGAAATATTTTTTTTGCTTTGTTTTGTAGTCCATCCCAGCCCAGTAGAAACCCAAATCACCATCATTCTCCACATGGCACATACTGGCCCATAAAAAAAACCTAAGAGCAAAACCAACAGCTTAGCTATATAGACAAAATAGCTATTATGGCTACCTAAAATGCACAAAATCATCTGCAGCAAACACTTCGGTTAGATTTTTATTTGTTTCTCTCTCTCTCCCACTTGCAACCACAAAACAGGGCTCACAAGACTTTTGATCAACGGTGAAGTCAAGAGGAAAGGATCGACGACAAAGTCAAGAGGCAAGGATTGATGGCAAAATTCTTTTGCCAATTGTGCTTTAGATCGACGGCGATGGAGCTTTCAGTCAACAGTGACGAGAATCAAGTCTTTGGCTAACAAGGATTTAGATCGATCGCAAAGTAAGGGGTAAGAATTGATAGCGATGAGAACTCTGTTCAGTAGATTGACAAAGTCTTTGTATGTATATAACATTGCCAGGTCTTTGTAGATCGATAAAGTCTTGGACGGGGATATATATGTGTTGTAAAACGCACGTTATGAATGCGACTAAGTTAGGAGAAAGCAAACAAAATAAGCAATCACACGAGACAAAAGATTTATGTGGTTCCCCCAAGATTGAGGTACGTCCACGGGCGAGGAGAGAGAAAGTTCACTATCAATGGTGAAGAAGAGATACAAAGAGTCGGCTATGATCCGTAACTCTGGAGAGGCCACAATATGAGACATAGCTAAAGGATTCCCAAAAACCTCTATTTATAAGAAGCACAATCAATAAGAAATCCTAAACACAATAGAAAATCCTAAACACAATTGGAATTCTCCCAAAAAAGAAAAATTCAAGGCATAATTCCAACAATTCTCCACCTTGACTTGAATTCCACTGAATCCAAATCACTAATTATAGCAACCCTCTTCTGCCTCTACCTCGCCACATTGCCCCCAAAGGGCGATCAACTGCAAATACCAACCAAGCCGAAGCAATGCTTGAACTTGGCAACTGAAACCGGTTTAGTCAACATGTCCGCTGGGTTATCTGTCGTTCCCACTTTCTTCACCTCAACTTGCTTCTGTGAGATGATCTCTCGAACAAAGTGATACATGACATCAATATGCTTGGTCCGTTCATGATACATCAGATTTTTAGTCAGATGTATAGCACTCTGCGAGTCACAAAATACTGAAGTGACCCCTTGTGCAACACCAAGCTCGCAAAGAATTTTCCTCATCCACAATGCCTCCTTTACAGCTTCGACAATGACCATATACTCCGCTTCCGTTGTAGACAGTGCGACCGTAGCCTGCAAAGTTGCTTTCCAACTAATGGCACTTCCGGATAAAGTGAACACATAACCTGTCAGAGACCTCCTTTTATCATGGTCACCGGCAAAATCCAAATCAACATATCCAACTACTTGATTACCCGGATTAGAAACCACATACAAAAGACCCATATCTGCAGTACCTCTCAAATACCGAAGTATCCACTTCACAGCCTCCCAATATGTCTTTCCCGGTCGCCCAATATAGCGACTAACGACACTAACTGCATGTGAAATATCAGGACGAGTACATACCATAGCGTACATAAGGTTCCCAACCGCGCTCGAATATGGAACCTGAGACATATACTTCTCCTCATCCTCCGACAGTGGTGACAATTCTCCTGAAAGTCGAAAGTGTGCTGCCAAAGGAGTACTGACTAGCTTCGAGTTCTGCATGGCAAAACGCTCAAGCACTTTGAGAACATATGACTTCTGATTCAAGAACAACTTGCCATCTACTCGATTTCTACTAATCTCCATACCCAAATCCGTTTTGCTGCACCCCAATCCTTCATCTCAAATTCACCATCCAACTGTTGTTTCAACCTGTTGATTTCTGATACACCTTTGGCAGCAATAAGCATATCATCACCATACAACAGTAGATAAATAAATGAACCATCTGGAAGTCTTTGAAAATACACACAATTGTCATATTCACTCCTAGAATATGATTGGCTTATCATAAATGTATCAAACCGCTTATACCACTGCCTAGGAGACTGTTTTAAGCCATATAAAGACTTACGAAGCAATCACACATGATCTTCCTTACCAGAAACAACAAATCCCTCTGGTTGACGCATATAAATCTGTTCCTCAAGCTCCCCATGCAAAAATGCCGTTTTGACATCAAGTTGCTCTAACTCAAGGTCATAACATGCAACAATAGCAAGTAAAGTGCGAATGGAACTGTGCTTTACAACTGGTGAAAATACTTCATTGTAGTCAACACCTTCTTTCTGACTAAAGCCTTTCGCCACTAGCCGAGTTTTGAACCGTGTCTCTTCAACCCCAGAAATACCTGGCTTGCGCTTGAAGACCCACTTGCACCCAACAATCTTCCTATTTTTCAGCGGTTCTACCAACTTCCATGTCTGGTTCTTCTGAAGAGACTCAATCTCCTCACTCATAGCAACACACCACTGCGCGCACTCATTGCTCAAAGCAGCTTCCGCATAGCTAGAAGGCTCATCATACTCCACTTTTTCAGCAACTGATAAAGCATAGGCCACCATCTCAGAATAAGCCGAATATCTTTCAGGAGGCCGAATCTCCCTCTTTGGCCTATCTTTAGCAATAGTGCGTGGTTGCTCTGCTGATACATCATCATCTGTATCTGAACTCTTGAACTCCTCTTCAATTGGCTGATCACTGTCATTCTTCCTTGAGCCAGAAGATTCACATAACTCTACCTGCTTTGGAACTCGCGGTTCCTCAACTGCATCTTCAACCTGCTTAGACCCCTTAACCATAAAGTTTTCATCAAAAGTAACATCTCTACTAATTAAAAACTTAGAGGTTTCCGGACACCATGATCTGTACCCTTTCACACCTGCCTGATAACCCAAGAAAATACACTTCTTGGCACGTGGCTCCAACTTACCCTCATTCACATGAGCATAAGCTGGACACCCAAACACACGCAATATGGAATAATCAACCTTATGACCCGACCATACCTCAAACGGGGTCTTATACTCAATAGCAGTTGACAAAGACCTGTTCACCAAATAGCATACTATGGAAACGACTTCAGCCCAAAACTCTTTGCCCAACCCGGCATTGGACAACATACAACGCGCCTTCTCCAAAAGAGTCCTGTTCATTCGTTCAGCCACACTGTTCTGCTGAGGGGTTTTTTTCACTGTGTGATGCCTCACAATGCCCTCATCACTGCAAAACTTATCAAATTCGCCAAGATAAAACTCCATACCATTGTCAGTTCTCAAACGTTTTATTTTCTTACCCGTCTGATTCTCTATCAAAATTTTAAACTGTTTGAATGTACTCAAGGCATCACTTTTATGTTTTAGCATATACACCCAAACCTTACGAGAGAAATCATCGATAATACTCATAAAATATCGAAAACTACCTTTAAAAGTTGCCTCTGCGGGACCCCAAAGATCCGAGTGAAAATAATCCACTGTGCCTTTGGTACGATGAACAACTGTACTGAATTTGACCCTGCACTGCTTACCGTAGACACAATGCTCGCAAAAATTCAGCTTCTCAATTTTCTGGCCACATAGCAAACCCTGTTTGCTCAAAACAGTCATCCCCCTCTCGCTCATATGCCCAAGGCGCATATGCCACAAACGAGTCAAGTCTGAATCTGAAACTTTTGATGAGGCAACTGTTGCTGCAACACCTGTAACTGTACTGCATTGAAGTATATAGAGGTTGCCACGTTGCTGACCCTTCATCAGTACCAATGCACCTCTCGAGACCTTCAAAACTCCACCTCCACTGAGGAATTTACAACTAAGAGAATCAAGAGCACCCAGGGAAATAAGATTCTTCTTCAAATCCGGAACATGTCGAACCCCAGATAAAGTCCTAACAACACCATCATGCATCCTGAGCTGAATCATTCTAACACCAACAGTCTTACAGGCCATGTTGTTGCCCATCAAAATTGTACCACCATTGACCACCTCATATGGTATGAACATCCAGAATCCAGAATCCACTCGTATCAGAACGGGAATTACCCACTGTAACTGATAACACTGTATCCAACTCATCTGAGCTTTCAACAACTCCAGCAATTTCTTTACTCCCTTTCTGGTTCTCCTTTTCCTTCTCTTTGAGTTTTAAACAGTCAACTTTCCAGTGCCCGGGTTTCTTGCAAAAATTGCACTTCCCCTTCTTCTTTTTCGCTGACTTGGATCTACCCCTATTACTCGACTCATCCCTTTCTGTTGTTCTTCCCTTAGCAATCAAACCCTCCGCATGCGCATCACCCTCACCAGACATTTTTTTCCTCAATTCTTTTGGAATAGAGGCTGGACTTAACATCTTCCATAGAAATTGTGTCTTTGCCATACAACAGGGTGGTAACAAAATGCTCATATGAAGGTGGTAAAGAACATAACAAAATTAGGGCTTGGTCTTTATCCTCAATTTTACTATCAATGTTTTTCAGATCCATAATAATACAATTAAACTCGTCTAAGTGATCCTTCACAGGTGTAACTTCACGCATTCGAAACGTATAAAGACGTTGTTTAAGATACAACTTGTTCGTGAGTGATTTCGTCATATATATGCCTTCCAACTTCAGCCAAATACCTACTGCTGAAGTTTCTTCTTCCACCTCGCGAAGAACATCGTCTGCTAGACTCAACTGAATAGAACTCAGAGCTTTGGCATCCATGTCTTCCCAATTCTCCGGACTAACCCCGGACTTCGTCAATCCTAACAAAGCCTTGTGCAATCCCTGTTGGGTTAACATAGCCTTCATCTTTACTCTCCAAAGACTGAAACTGCTGCTTTGCCCATCACATTTGGCGATCTCGAACTTAGTCGCCATAACCACAATCGGAAATGAAACCCTAGTTTTCAACCAGAAGCTCTGATACCAGTTTGTTGTAAAACGCACGTTATGAATGCGACTAAGTTAGGAGAAAGCAAACAAAACAAGCAATCACACGAGACAAAAGATTTACGTGGTTCCCCCAAGATTGAGGTACGTCCACGGGCGAGGAGAGATAGAGTTCACTATCAATGGTGAAGAAGAGATACAAAGAGCCGGCTATGATCCGTAACTTTGGAGAGGCCACAATATGAGAGATAGCTAAAGGATCCCCAAAAGCCTCTATTTATAAGAAGCATAATCAATAAGACATCCTAAACACAATAGGAAATCCTAAACACAATAGGAAATCCTAAACACAATTGGAATTCTCCCAAAAAAGGAAAATTCAAGGCACAATTCCAACAATATGTATATATCTATACTATATTTAGGGTTAATATATTGTGATATTTTGAAAAAGAAAAAATAATATTTAACAAAAGATAGGTAAAATTGATAGTTGTTAAGAGTATTTAGAGAGACAGGGTAGCTATATGCACTATATACCAGCATTTTTTGCTCAAAATATACCTACATTGCTACTGTAGCTCTAACATGATTATGATCTATCATCTCTACCTACCACATTAAACTAAACAATCGCCTCAAATAACTGCTAGACCTATCTCGCGTCTCTCTCTCTCTTCTGCCATACACGCCGGCGATCTCGGTTGGGTTCATCCTTCTCAATTGACGATATTGTTGCCCAGATCGAAGACTCTCTCTCTCTCTCCCCCCCTGAGTCTCATAGATGTATGGATACAAAGTCTAAATCCTAATAGAGTTTTTCACGAAGATCAAAATGGGTTGGTTCAGGGACCACAACTCACCTCTAATTCCTCATCGTCAGTCATGTTCTTGGTTGGATCTTCTTCTGATTGAAGTTTAAGTCGAAAAACTAACGGAACCAACTGAACCAAATTGCTTTGAGCTTAACCGAACTGAACAGTTTTTCCCATTTACCGGTCGGTGTTGCTTCCCCATACACACAAACCAACTGGTTCGGTTCGATAGAAAAATTCAAAAAAAATTTGACTGAACCGAATTGATTTCATCCCTATTATTATCTTCTTGGAAGTGATAAAATTTCTATCATCCCTTCAAATTAAAAAATGCTACAAATACAATGTCTAACTAAAAAAGGGAACACAATGTCCTGTGTGAACACGACAACATCTAAATAAAACAAGGAACACAACGTCCTATGTGGATGCGACAGATCATCTGTTTGCCCCAGTGCAGGGTTAAGCCTAGCAAATTATAGGGCTTGGGCGACCCCTCGGGCAGGGGCAACCAAAAAAAATTTCGAGTAAGTATATATATTATATATTTGTTGTTCTATGATGTTGACCATAGGGAGTCGTTGCCTCAGTGGCTTGTGCCGATTGAGTACATACTTTTGTTGCAGGATTGAGTCCCATGTGGGCATTACACGAAATGTATTTTTTTCCCGTTGCCCGTACAATCTAAGGGTCCTGACTGACGATAGGTAGTAAGCAAAGAGGGTTGCACAAAAGTGGAGGTGTGTGCTGGGCCACTGCTGCTTAAGGAATAAATGAGAAGTTGGCCTATTGTTCATGTAATTGCTTATTGTTTCTCCAGTGCTTGCAGGGTGTCTTGGACGAACTTGCATAACCTTGAATGAATTTTTGCAGTATTTTTTACAATCATTTCACCCGTTTACGCTTGAGACTGACGAGGTTCCATGGCAAAATAATTAAACCTAAGGTCTTAGAAGAAAGCAAACGTTACGTGCTAACGCCATGAGGCCGACCTCTCAGAGTGGATTTCTTTATTTTCCTCGGGAGGTTCTTTCTATACTAAATATAAAACCACATTCATACCTATTGATAGTAGGAGTTACTCAAGACCAAGGTCCAATTTTTTTGCACATTAGAAATGTTTGATAAGTTTTTTCTCTTCTTTTCAATGATTTATCATAAGTTTTGTTAAATATTAATTTCAAATTTACAAATAAAACACTTTTGACTCTAAATAAGCCAAAATAATTAATTTTTCACTTGGCAAACATTGATAAAAAAAATTATTTAAAACAACCAATTCTCTTCTTGTAAAAATAAAATTCTTATAATTAAAGTTAACAACCTGATTAGTTAGAGAAAATGCAATGTATGGACGGTAGTTCTTTTTTGGTATAAAATTATTTTTTAACTTATATAAGCTTACCTATATTGAATTTTTTTCAAAGAAAACCAAGGGCACTATTTTATTAATTCGCGTTAGGCCTCCAAAATATTAAGGTCGTCCATGTAAACGATAACCAAGCTTGGGGTCGGGCTTAGGCAACCCAATCATCAGGGCCGGCCGGCCCCGCCATTTTAACACAAAAAAAGAAAATTCATGCCACTTCTAGCTGGCGAGAGAGAGAGAGGAGAGAGAGAGAGAGAGAGAGAGAGAGAGAGAGAGAGAGAGAGAGAGAGGAGACTCAACAAACGAACCCACCACCTGCGACCACCTCCTCTAACAACGCCTCCAACTCCAGGGTCCACCAAGCGACCAAAATCTGATGGGGACATCACCACTGATGCCATTGATGCCATTACCCACCACCAATAAGGTCTTTCACTCTCTCTCTCTCTCTCTCTGGGTTGTTGACGAGCCTAGAACTTTTGTCTATTCTAGTTTTTTTATTTCACTACAACTTCTTCAAACTACAAAGTTAGGATTCCATGTACATGGTGAAATTGGAGGACTTGTGAATTAGTTGCTTGGAATTGAAGTGGCAGAAACCAGGTGTATTTTAGGTTTTATTACTATGGAATGAAAAGTGAGCATGGCCTGGTATTGTATTGAATTTGGTTATTGGTTTTATAGTCAGCCCATTCAATGTAACATATCCTTTACATTCTTTCATGGAACTTTTGATGAAATGCAACTTCTAGCATTTCATCATGTAGACTCGTAGCATTACGTGCTAGAGATTGACATTTAGTGATCTTGTATTTAAATCAATTAGGGGTTTCACAGTTTTATGTGAACTACCATTGCAGAAGAGGCTGAAAATAATATAAGGTGTCTATGTTATTGGCATGGTGGAATAAGTTATGACTTTATGGCAATGAGTTCTAGGGCTTGAAATTAAATTTATTTTGTAATTGATAGTTAGAGGGTCCTTTATAGGTATGTAAAGAACAACCTACCAGTGAAGCAACAAGTATTGAGGGATTTGACGCCCAGAAAGTAATAAACATTTGTCATCACCATACAGAAGGGGTGGGGAGTGTGTTGTGCAAGGGGTGCATAGTTGTCTAGAGATTAACATTTAGTGATCTTGTATTTAAATCAATTAGGGGTTTCATAGTTTTATGTGAACTGCCATTGCAGAAGAGGCTGAAAATAATGTAATGTGTCTATGTTATTGGCATGGTGGAATAAGTTACTGACTTCATGGCAATGAGAGTTCTAGGGCTTGAAATTAAATTGATTTTGTAATTGATACTTAGAGAGTCCTTTACAAGTATGTAGAGAACAACCTACCAATGAAGCAACAAGTATTGAGGGATTTGACGCCTAGAAAGTAATAAAAATTTGTCATCACCATACAGAAGGGGTGGGGAGTGTGCTATGTAGGGGGTCCATAGTTGTCTAGAGATTGAAATTTAGTGATCTTGTATTTAAATCAATTAGGGGTTTCACAGTTTTATGTGAACTGCCATTGCAGAAGAGGCTGAAAATAATGTAATGTGTCTATGTTATTGGCATGGTGGAATAAGTTACCGATTTCATGGCAATGAGAGTTCTAGGGCCTGAAATTAAATTGATTTTGTAATTGATAGTTAGAGGGTCCTTTACAGGTATGTAGAGAACAACCTACCAGTGAAGCAACAAGTATTGAGGGATTTGACGCCCAAAAAGTAATAAACATTTGTCATCACCATACAGAAGGAGGTGGGGAGTGTGCTGTGCATGGGGTGCATAGCTGTGGGACCCACTTCGAGCCCCATTATTTTTTGACAGTGGGTGGGGAAAAGTAATAAGTGGTGGAATGGACGGTGAGAGGCTTGGAAATGGACATGGGTCTTCATACTTGGGGGATGAGGGGGAATTGGAGGAAGGAATGATTCCAGCGGATGAAGGAGGTATGATTCTAGTGGATGCTGAAGATCCTCGTCCTTCTTCTCTATGGAATTGTGTGCCTGTGGATTACCTTTGATTGGTGGTTATGTTGTGCCTCCTCTTTTCTTTTTGTTTTTCCTTGTGATTTTCGGTTGGGTTGGGGGCGTGAAGTAGGGGGAGTTGTAATTGTAGCAGTGGTTTTGAAGTTGCCCATTGGAGGGTGCATCTTGGTATTTATAAAAGTTGATAGAGCAGACTCGAGTATTCTGTAAGGGGTTGATATTTTTAGATTGCTATGGTGTTTTGAGATTGAAAATTATGTGGTCGAAGCTGAGATGTCTATTATTAGGTAGGACATGTTCATCTAATTGAAGAATTGTAGCTATTTTGATAGAGTAATTGTGTTCTTTATTAGGTAGAAAGATTTAAGTGTTGTTCTCTCAAATTCCTTTTGTATGGAACAAACATGTGACTGTAATTTGCTAAGAAGCACGGACACGGACACGACGACACGATATAGACATGCAGATACGTCATTTCTTTAGAACGCGGCATAGTGTGTTTATAGACATGCCCTGTCTGGCGAGGCTCTCACCTTAAGTGGGTCGTCACTACACAGGATGCCCAATTTGGATGTATTAGGCTTATTGCTTTGAATCCGTTGACATGTTTAAGACTATATGTCATCCAACTTCGATAATCCACGATGCCCATTGCACGACACCTTCAACCGTTTAGAGTCGCCACTTGGTTTAGGCTAAACCAAGAAAAAGCTTGACCAACGATTCTAGTGGTGGATTCGGGAGCCAAAAGTACGATGAGGAGAAGGTGTTAGGCACTCCTTTCCGCGTGATCTCGTGACCGGCCTTTACTTCATTCAACCAAAGTTATATTATCCACATATGTATTTGTTTATTAGCTGTTCTAACAGTTATCGGTGATTGAAAGCAATAATGGGGCAGGGGGCTAGGATTGTGCAATAAAAAAATAAATACACAAAATAGTAGGTTCGGGTGTTGAACCAAATAGTGTCCGACATATTAGAATGTCAGCCGATATACTAAATAGCAGCCGACATATTAGAATGTCGACCGATATACAAAATAGCAGCCGTTGTTTCAAAACCATTTGGCCACTCATGCGATACAACAACGTTCGGCGGTCGACACTTCATTGTGTCGGCCACTATACCTCATTACACCAGTGCAATTAGAATTAGGGTTAGTTTGAAAAATAAAGGAAAAATAGGAGAAAAATAAAGGTTACCAATAATAAGTAGAAAAACGAAAGGGCTAGCCCGTTTGGGCTATTTGAACAGCGCCTTGAATCCCTTAGTTGCAGAAGTTGATGACTTTACTTGGTTTCTGAACCTTTATTTATAAAAGGTAGAAAATCTAGCAAAAGTGTAGAACTCCTTGAGTTTTGAAGGGTTTCGGATACTCTCCTGGTGTTTGACAACTCACAAACTTCTCTCTTGTGTTTATAACTCGGAATTGTGTTGCTAGGATTTATGTGTAGGAGATGATTGTGGCACAGTTTCGAGCAGGAGAGGAATGAAAGGCTTGAATTGTGTATCAAAAACTATAGGAGAGGGTCCCTATTTATAGATTTCAGAGCTAGGGTTTAAAGTAGAGTGAATAATATCTTTTGGGAGTGAATAAAATCTCCCAATATCTTTTCTTGGAGTGGGGAACAAGTATTATGGCCTGTCCTAATGAGTTTAGGGCGAGCAAACACGTTTGGAGCACTTCTGGAATGTTCTGTGCACGCTGGAAGGGAATGTTGACCTATATTTTGGATGTTGACCAACATTTTGAAGAATTGCGACTGACATTCCGCGACATCACAAAAGACCAAACTTCGCGGGCTCGCCCCGGACTCGTTCGAAGTTGGATTCGCGCGTGGTTGGTTCCTTGAAAAGATTGTTAGGTCTACTTTCTAATCCAAGTTGTTTGGACCTAAAATAATTTGTACATCAAAATATATGACCATTTTTCCCTTAGATAGTCGAAAAATAGGTGATTTCGGTAAAAGGCTCACATCTCCCTCATTTTAACTTGGATTGAGACATATTATGTATCGATAAAGAGGATTTTGAAAGTAATAAAAGATGGTGGAATCCAAATATAAAAATAAGATAGTTTAATTTATGAAAAGTGGCTCAAAAGCAGACTGATTTGAAGAACGTTAGTGCCACGATGGCCAAAACACGTGTCCACTCACTCTAAGTGTCATTTGGCACTCTCATACCTAGTTCTAAGGTGTTTCTTCATTCCCTAAGAGTTCCAAAAAGTTCATCGGGCTTTCCACAATTCATTAAGGCATATGGAATACTGTTTCATCATCGGGATTTTCCCAAGGCAGTGGCTTAGATGTTCGTAAAGCCCAATTGGGGTGTCTACAGTGTCCTTCACGTGTCATGTCCGTATCCATATCCAAATCGTGTTTGTCAATATTTGAGTATACATTTGATTGTTATATGTACGAATTTGTCAATTAAACAAGCACTCAATATCCAAGAGCAGAAAAAAAGAAACTACAGTTTCAAGAAAAATAGACCAATGATTGCAACCTTGCAACATTCACAGGTTCCAAAAGATTCCAACCTTGCAGTCCTAATGCTATTAAACTGCAACCTTGCAACATTAACAGATTTTAAAAACATATTCAAGAAAAATAGTTCAGCATTCACAAATTGCAACCTTAGTAATACTCCAACAATACAGATTCATCAATGTCATGAGTAACAAAAATAACAATACAAATTCATCAATCCAAATACTCAAACACCCACAATCCAAAAGGTATTGCGTAAAGCAAGCAAGTGAACTTCTCTTCACCATTATTCATTGCATTCATCATTTCTGTAAGACTTTATTGTCCTCCTTCCGAAACTTGACTACCCATAATAGTTGATTATTGTGACATCCCTAAGTCTCATATCGTCTAATTAAGGAAATGTGGGTCAGTACATAAGGTTTGACCCACCAGCTACTGTACAATTTGAGGTTAAACTTTTAAGCAACATGGTTAGACTAAGAGTTAACAAGTCTACTGGGGTGGATCATTAAAGATGGTATTAGAGCACAACCCCGGTTTACATGGTGGGGCCCTCCTCTAGAAGTTGTATGAGCCACCTCTTGAATTCTAGAGTTGGAACAAAGTGCTACACCATGGCTTACCGGGGGAAGGTGGTAGGGCCAATGCAATAGGGACGTTGCATCACAAGGAAGGGAGATTGTGACATCCCCCTAAGTCCCACATCGTCTATTTAAGGAAGTGTGGGTCAATACATAAGGTTGGACCCGCAAGCTATTGTATTACTTGAGTTTAACCTTTTGAGCCACTTGGCTAGGTTAAGAGTTAGCAGGCCAGTTGGGGTGGGTCATTAGAGTAAGATTTTTCAAAATTTAAGTTCTGAACAGAGTAGAGTTTTTCGACTATGATAATCCATATAGTGTTATAAATTCTTATTTCATTGGGTTATTGTTTTGCTTAGCAATGATATGTAGTTTGCATAGACAGAAGATCTATATGGCTCGTAAGGAAAGGGAACGTGTGCATCCTACAACTTTAGCCCGTGATAGAGTATCAACAAGGTAAACAAGAAAAGTGGGAGAAAAAAAAGAGGGATGGAGCCAATTTAGAAGAAAAGTTCACAGAAAAACGTAAAAAGAAGAAAGAGAAAATTTCATTTCACCCCTAAACTTTCATCCAAATGTCACATAATCACCTATACTTCATTTTATTTCAATTAAACACCTGAACTTACAAAAACCCCCCAAAATAGGCACTTCCTGTGTCTAAATTCGTCCATTTGCTAACAGAAACTGTCAATATCTCTGTCTCGCTCTCTCTGAGATCTCTCTCTCTTTCCCTAAAAGAAAACCTAAAGCACGTCATTGTCTCTCTCGTCTCTTACCCGCAGAAACCATTCCCCATTTCCATTCCCGACGACTCCCATCTCCGGCGAGCCTTTCTCCCTCTAGTAGCTCTCTCCACAACCCCTCCATGTTTTGAAGTGAAAAAAAAAAAAATAGAAAGCTTCAGGGGTAGCCATGGCCGCCGACTGCCGCCACTGGAGTGGGTAAAATCTGATTACCCTACTTTTAGGCATAGCACGTGCCTAAGGCGATCACCACGAGAGGGTGAATAGCTCGGCACCACATAGGGAGTCCGTGGGCCCTGTGCCGATCTGATCCCGGACCATGAATAAGGTCAGGATAATTAAGTAATTTAATATATCAGGATGCACTAGCTCGGCATAAGACATAAAGGGATACCCCTGGTATGGCCGAGCTAGTTAAGGCTACGTGTATAGCTTGAATAGCATTCTGGAATACATAATTCAGCTCGGCGTAATAAGCTGAACTATGTACGAGTTATTCCGAGCTACGTGGAAGCACGGCACAGCCACGAGAAGGGCGGTGAGACATTCCAGAATATTCTACAGCGGCTCCTTATGAGATAAGGAGCAACCCCGTGAAATAAGGGATTAATATGGGAAGTCCTAACGTGATCAGGAATATAGCTCGTATAGGAAAGAATCCTATATGGAAAAGAAGACCCCTGTTAGACGAGATCTAGCAGGACGTGGAGGCTTGCCCCTAATAGGAAAGTCCTATTAGGAAGAGGATTCCTAAAGAGAATAGGAAACATAAGGCACGAGATGCCTAAACTCAAAAGGTACCCACGCCTATAAATACAGAACGATATCCATGAAGAAAGGTACGCTGTGAAACCTATTTTCATACGCATTGTGTTTTGAACTCTCAAGTACGTGATACTAACTTAGGCATCGGAGGGCCTTTGCCAACGAGAGGCAAAGGTGCTCTAACCCTTTTTCTGTCTTGCAGATCTAGGGTTGATTCAAGGAAGCACGTGATCCAGGGTTACGTGGAATCATCCCCGTACAATTGGCGCCGTCTGTGGGAAAGGTTACGAAAAAAGCTCGATCCCTCTCAACGGAGATCAACAATGGTGCTTTCAGAACCCCTTTTATGCACTCCGCGACGAAAAGATGTAGAAGACGATGGTACCACGCTTGTGTATACTACGAGAAAGAGCACAAGGGTGGACAAAACTCCTCTGGTCCTAAGGGCACCACTGAAAAAGCCAGTAACCAAGAAGTTTGACATGAGGAGTATCCCTGAGATTCCAAAATTCAGGGATACACGCCTAACACACCATGATTCGCCAAGGGCAAGGCACTCAAAGACACCGCCCAGGGGTGGGGAGGCCTCCACCCGACGTGAGCGAGGAAGGAGCCCCCCAAGGAGGGATGGTCATAGGCACACAAGGGATCGACAGAGGGAAGACAACCTTGACAGAAAAGAGCAAGAAGCAGAGGAATTGGCCCGTGAAGTTACTCGACGGGAACGAGAAATTCAGGACTTGAAAAAGCAGCTCCAAGAGAAGGAAAAAGATTTACGCTCACGGACGAGATCCGTGCAGTATGAGAGACAAGAAAAAAGTCGTCACCACGACAACGTTTCCACTGACCGAGCTGCCTCTCCACGAAAAAGGAGAGACAGGAGTATTTCTGTGGAAAGAAGGGAAAAGAGGAAGCATGCTAGGGACAGATACGAGAGATCTGGATCCAACGAGCACGTTCCCGAGCAGCATGCGAGAAGGAGGAATACTGACCGAGCTGGTCAAGGCCCAAGAACTGCACGAGAAGCAGCTAAAGAGGCCCTAGGCCAGATCTCCAAATCACCATTGGCCCATTGGATCCGCGCGGAGAAGACGCCGAGCAGGGTGAAGCACTCAGCGTTCATCCCATACGAAACCAGCACGGATCCTGTGGCCCACATTCAGCATTACCAACAGGCCATGTTCATGCATGAGCAAGATGATGCACTGCTATGCAAAATGTTCCCATCCAGCCTGGGGAAAGTGGCACTAAGTTGGTACCATAAGCTCCCAGAGGGTTCCATCCTGTGCTGGACTCAGCTGGCCGAGGAGTTCACTGCTCGGTTTCTTACAAGCCGAGCGGCTCCAAAGACCTTTGATGCGCTAACCTCTATGAGACAGAGGGATGATGAGACTCTGCGTCAATACTCGAAGCGCTACTGGGAAACCTTCAACGAAATTGAAAATTGTAGTGAGGAGTATGCCCTAGCAACATTCAAAACAAGTCTGCCCGTGCATAGTAAGCTACGAGAATCGCTTACCATGCACCCAGTCAAGACTGTGGCCAAATTGATGGAGAGAATTCAGGAACATGCACGGGTAGAAGATGATATCCTGCAGGCTGGAGGGAAGATCGTGGCAGGACAACCTCAGCTCCCAGAAAAGAGGACCATGGAGTCAAAGGTATACAAGAAGGACTTCACAACAGAAAGAAAGGATTACGCCCAGCAGAGGAAGGACAGAGCTAATCCAGATCCCAAGTCATA
The DNA here is from genome assembly GCA_963854785.1 of Vaccinium vitis-idaea. Classification (NCBI taxonomy): domain Eukaryota; kingdom Viridiplantae; phylum Streptophyta; class Magnoliopsida; order Ericales; family Ericaceae; genus Vaccinium; species Vaccinium vitis-idaea. The sequence goes on along the minus strand of OY978216.1, from coordinate 29,432,160 downwards.
TTTCAGCATTATGGCAACTTTCAACATTCCAATCTACAAGATGCTGTATAGGATCAAGAATGAGCAATGGTTCAGAAGACCCCCAAAGATGACTGGGAACCCAGAGAAAAGGAGGGCTACCAATCAACACTGCAGCTATCACAGAGATTGGGGGCACATGACTGAGGACTGCGTGGAGTACAAAAAGTTTTTGGATGAGAAGGTGGCGGAGGGTCATCTCAAAGAATTTCTGGCTGAAAGCAAGAACGATGCCGAGCTGATAGAGGAGATGGACTACGATAAAGGTCCAAAAGGAACAATCCATATGATACACGGACTGGTGGCCCCATACACAAACAACGAGATAAGGCACATCCAAAGGATTAACGGGCATGCGAAACAAGTCATGAAGCTCGGCGCGAAAAGGTCAAGACCTGAGGGAGTCATGGAGGCCCCAATCACCTTCACTGATGACGACCTGGATGGGGTGTCAATACCCCATAACGACGCGCTGGTGATCACCCTACGAATAGGGGAATATAACGTGGAAAAAATCCTTGTGGATCAAGGGGCTAGCACAGAAATCATGTACTACGACACCTTTAAGAAGATGGAACTCCCGACGAACTCGCTGCAAAAATGTCTTGTCCCTTTGGTTGGCTTCAGCGCGCAAACAGTATGGCCTATGGGAAAGGTCACTCTACCTGTCCGAGCAGGGTCGGTAGTATTGAAGACTGATTTCCTTGTGGTGGACATCCCTTCTTCCTATAACGTGATTATAGGAAGGACATGGATGCACAAGATGAGGGCGGTCTCTTCAACTTACCACCAAAAGATTAAGTACCCCGGGGCAGACGGAATAGAATGCATCAGGGGCGACCAGAAGGTGGCCGATCAGTGTTTTGCCCTGGTCTTGAAAAAGTCCCCAAAGGCCGAGCTAGTCCAAACGGTTGAGGTCCCAGACCAACCAACTTTGGAGGATGTCGGGGGTGATCCCACCAAGAAGATGGTGGAGGGACTGAAGAAGATACAGATTCAGGAGGACGATGCAGAAAAGTATTTCCTGATCGGCGAGACCCTCTCCGAGCTAGAGGAAAGAAATCTGGTTACTTTTCTTAAAGACCACGTTGATGTGTTTGCTTGGACCCCCCAGGAAATGCCTGGGATAGATCCTGAAGTCATTTGCCACCACTTGAACGTGGACCCTCAGCACAAGCCAGTTGTGCAGAAGGCAAGGAGGTCGGCCCCACAGCACGCAGACGCTGTAATTGAGGAGGTAGAACGGCTACTGGAAGCGGATGCCATACGAGAAGTGAGCTATCCAGATTGGTTGGCCAACACAGTGGTAGTCAAAAAGAAGAATGGGAAGTGGAGGGTCTGTGTGGATTTCACCAGCCTCAACAAAGCATGCCCCAAAGACAGCTTCCCACTTCCCAGAATTGATCAACTTGTGGATGCTACATCAGGCTATGAAAGGATGAGTTTTCTTGACGCGTATCGAGGATACCATCAGATAGCTATGTACGAGCCCGATCAAGAGAAGACGTCCTTCATCTCCCCCAGAGGGCTGTACTGTTACAAGGTTATGCCGTTTGGGTTGAGGAATGCTGGAGCAACCTATCAGAGGCTGGTTACTAAGATGTTCAAGGAGCAGCTCGGCAAGACTATGGAGGTCTACATCGACGATATGGTAGTCAAAAGCAAGTTGAGGCCTGATCACCTTGCCGATCTAAAGGTAACCTTCAACATTCTAAGAGAATACAAGCTTAAGCTAAACGCCTCCAAATGTGCCTTCGGGGTCAGCTCGGGGAAGTTTCTTGGGCACTTAGTAACTAAAAGGGGGATTGAAGCTAATCCAGATCAAATCACGGCCCTGCAAAGCCTTCAAAGCCCAAAGACCACGAAGGAGGTCCAAAGGCTAACGGGGATGGCAGCAGCTCTAAATCGCTTCATCAGCAAATCCTCAGACCGCTGCAAACCTTTCTTTCAACTTCTGAAGAAGAGAGAAGGCTACGAATGGGGAGCCGAGCAGGAACAGGCCTTCCAGGAGTTAAAAAGCTACTTATCATCACCACCCTTACTCTCTACTCCAGAAGCTGGGGAGCGGTTAATATTGTACTTAGCCGTATCTGATCGTGCGGTCAGCTCGGTCCTCCTACGAATAAAGGGGACGGAGCAGGCCCCAGTTTATTTCGTAAGCAAAACACTGTTGGATGCTGAGACACGTTACCTGCCGTTGGAAAAATTGGTATACGCTCTTGTCATAGCATCAAGAAAGCTGCCCCACTACTTCTTGCAGCACCCTATCACCATATTCACTGAGTATCCACTAAGAGCCTTGCTCAGAAAGGCAGATCTCTCTGGCAGGATTTCCAAATGGTCCATAGAACTGAGTCAGTTTGACCTTGATTACCAGCCTAGAACAGCAGTCAAAGGGCAGATTCTAGCGGATTTCGTAGCTGAGTTTACTCCAACAGTGGCACCACCACCACCACCTCTCCACGAGAAGGAGCAAACTGAAAAGCCCGAGCAGCCAACGAGAATGGCCGATCCAGAACCAGACGAATGGAGGCTTTACGTAGATGGGTCAGCCTGCAACAAAGGATCTGGAGCAGGGGTTGTGCTTTTCTCTCCAGAAGGATTGGTTCTGGAGCAAGCGCTGCGGCTGGGATTTAGTGCCACCAATAATGTGGCAGAATATGAAGCCTTGATTGCGGGATTGAAGAGTGCCCTAGAACTAAAGGTAAACAAATTGCGAGTATTTTGTGACTCACAATTAGTTGTTAACCAGCTTTCAGGAGAATACGCTACGAAAAGCGAGAAGATGGCCGCGTACTCAGAGGCAGCCAAAGATCTACTTGATAAATTTTGTAAAGTCCACATCCAGCAAATCAGCTCGGGTCAGAATGCACATGCAGACTCACTGGCTTGCCTGGGATCAGCAATCAGGACAGAGTATCGCCGCACAGTGACGGTGGATTATCTGGGCGAACCAAGCATTGGCCGAGCGGTGGAAGTCGTCATGGAAACAGAGTTTGGGCCGAGCTGGATGGACCCAATAATGGCATACCTACGAGATGGGACCTTGCCAGAAGATAAGAAGGAAGCACACAAAATCAAGACCAAATCCGCACGCTTTTGGCTCTCTCCAGAAGGTAAGCTTTATAGAAAGTCTTTTCTTGGACCATATTTGTTGTGTGTACACCCAGCCCTTGTTCAGAAATTCCTCCACGAAATCCATGCTGGAACTTGTGGGGGACACACCGGTGGCAGATCTATAGCCCACCGAGCAATATCCCAGGGGTATTGGTGGCCTTACATGCAGGAGGATGCAAAAGCTTTTGTCAAAACTTGTGAGAAGTGCCAGAGGTTTTCTCCCCTCATCCGAGCCCCAGCAGAGGATCTATTGCCTCTAACCAGTCCATGGCCGTTTGCTCAATGGGGATTGGATATCGTGGGTCCTCTCCCTATGGCAACGGGGAAACGAAAATTCCTACTCATTGGCACTGATTACTTCACCAAATGGATAGAGGGGGAGGCTCTTGCTAAAATCACAGAAGCCATGGTGGAAAGGTTTGTGTGGAACAAGATAATCACAAGGTTTGGAGTACCCTACTCCATCATCTCGGATAATGGGTCCCAGTTCGGCAAGAAGTTCAAAGCCTTTTGTGCTCAGTACGGCATCAGGAACTATTACTCCACCCCAGCCTACCCACAGAGCAATGGGCAAGCAGAAGCTTCAAACAAGACTATCTTAAAAAGTCTCAAAAAGAGGTTGGAGAAGAAAAAGGGAAAGTGGCCCGATGAGCTTCCAGCCGTACTCTGGGCCTACAGAACCACCCCACGGCGATCTACGGGAGAGACGCCATATTCCCTTGCTTATGGGACAGAGGCAGTGATTCCCTTGGAGATTGGGTTGCCGACCATTCGTACTACACTTGTGGAGTCGGGGGGCAACGATAGAGCCCTGGCCGAGCAGCTCGATCTCGCTGAGGAAAAAAGAGAGCGGGCACTCATTACCTTAGCAGCATACCAGGAACAGCTACGAAGAAGCTATAACAAAAAGGTACAACCAAGGGAGTTCAAAGTGGGCGACCTAGTCTTGAGGAAGGTCTTGGCTAACACCAAAGTGTCCTCAGATGGGAAACTTGGACCGAACTGGGAAGGCCCATACAAGATTGTGGGAATTGCTGGAATCGGGGCCTACCGTTTGGCCGACTTGGATGGGGATCCAGTTCCACGGCCGTGGAATGTCCAGAACCTGAGAAAATTCTACCAGTGATCTGCTTATGTGATTACGAATACAATCACATCTTTTTTTTTTTTTTTTTTTTTTTTTTTTTTTTTTTTTTTTTTAGAGGTGAATGCGAATAAGTTCACATATGTTGGGATTACGAATAAAATCACCAAACAGTTATTTAGATTTTTGTCTTCATTAATAAAACTTTCATTTTTTCCTTACTGTAATGTTGTTTAAATATGAACCCAAGTTGCTTCCACTCTGGATTCCTATTGGGGAGCAGATAGTCTGTAAGTATGAAAACACTTAGATTTGCAAACGTATATTGCAAAATTGCAACGAATATTGCGACAACAAAATCCTAAGTATGAAGAAACTTAGTGATACGTGCAACGAATATTGCAAAACACTTAGATTTGCAACGAACATTGCAATAACTTTCTGAGCACGAAAAGCTTAGATCTGCAACGAATACTGCAATGATCTCTAAGTATGAATAAACTTAGATATACAAACTCCAACGAATATTGGTAACCATCTAAGTATGAAAACACTTAGGTTTGGGAAAGTTTAAAAAAACACTTGAACACTTAGCATGCAGGAAAAAGTGTAGCACGAAGAAGCTTACACTTGAAAGCTTGAAAACACTTGAAGAAATACGAGTGCATAACAAGTACGAAAATACTTAAAGAGTACACCAGCATCAGATATTAAAAAGGCCACAGACGGCCGAACAGACCACGCAGGGTCACGAATAGGAGTTTTGATGATAACAGAGTAAGAATATAATAGGCATCAAGCCTCTTCACCATGCTGGCCAACATTGGTGGCAAGGTTAGGGTCAGGATTGTCACCTCCAAGGTCTGCGGGAGCACCATCACCTAGGACAATAAGGTCAGTGATGGTTTCCTCTGGCGGAGTCAGCTCGGTAGCAGACTCAGGTTGAGCTTCTAAGGTGGGTTGAGCCCCAGCATCAGCGTTGGCTTCGGCAGCAGCTACTTCGCTGGGAAGTTCCATGTCGGCCCAGAGTGGGGACGACGGATCCACACCTAGCTTGGTAAGACATCTCTGCCAGGCCGCACCCCAGACGGCATCTTGAACGACTGGCATCTGCGCCTTGTAATTGTCCGTGATCACACCAACAGCACGATCATATTCGGCTTCAGCTCTGGCCTCTGCATCCGCAAGTTGTTGCCGAAGTCCACGCTCCACCTCCTCAGCCTTCCCCTTTAGCTCGGCATTAGCCCTCCGCAGTCCCTCGGTCTCTTCCCGAGCATCTTTCAGCAACTGAGTGTATTGGGCATTCTCTCTTTCGGCTCTCTCCGCCCTTTTTTGCTCCTTCTTCAGTTCCTTCTCAGCGTCTTTAGCCCTCTCCAAACCAACCGACGCCTTTTGCATGATCTGCAAAGTACGAAACAACCGATAAGTGGAAGGGTAAAAGCGTAAGACAAGAGTAGAAGGGAATTTTGCTTACCTTGGCACTGGATTGAAAAATGGACTTCATGAGGCTGTCGTAGGAGTTGCCCTTTTCCCTATCCATATCCAAGGGGAGAAGAGCAGCTCGGGAAACGCCATATGCGACATCCACAGAGGAAATTTTGTCGATCATGTTCAAAGAAGTACCATCGGGGCGAGCAAGCAAAGGGGACCAGGGTTGTACCAGAGGAGGAGAGTTGGAGGGGGGTTGGCTAGAGCTCAAGCTCATGTCCCCAGTCCTTCTCCTCTGCAAGGGGGGCTGGTCACGCTGAGGGCTCTCGATCGGCCTCTTGTCCCTCTGGTTCTCAGGGAGAGAGGAGGATAGGAGATGAGAAGGAGTGATGACGCGGATAGCGGACGGAGCACGGGGAGCTCCGCCAAGGTTTAGCTCGTCCAACAGGTTGATCGGCTGGCGAGGCATCTCTCCTCTATCTGGAGAAGGTGAGTAACCAGACGAGTCGTCGGAGTCGGCAAGAAGGGCGCCTTGCTCAGCTAGGGATTGAACGACTGCACGGTAATCGAGTCCCTCTCCTTCTTCTTCTTCTTCCTCTACTGTCGTCCTCCCAGATGTGCTGGCTTCCTGGTCGGTACGAGTAAGGATGGGGATGGCAGTTGGAATGTCGGGTACGTGGGCAAATGTAATTTGCTGCTGAAGATTCTCTGGAGCAGTGGAACGCGCTGATCTCCTTGTGGCTCGGCCTCTTCGGGCACGAGACGTTCTTTGTTCAGCTGGTCGGCGTGTAACGATCAGTGGAGCAGACGGCGGCCAAGGATGTCTCGTTCTGGGCTCTCCAGCTCTTCTGATGTTACCCCAGTAGTATGGAGTATAGCCCAGTAGCAGGTGAGCTGCACGGCCAAGGCCAACGGGAGTTGGTGCGAAACCGTCGAAGTAGAGAGCCCTGGCGATATCCTCGCGGTGGAGGTTGCCGTGGATCAAGCGGCCGCCGTGATTGAGGTTATCCGCTGCAAAATAACAGGATGAAGAAAGAATCAATCATAGTTTCAAGAAAGAGCAAACACAATAACAAGGAAACTATTTGGGTACGAAGTACTAACGCAGTCGGCCTGGAGTGGTAGGGCAGGCAAAGCCAATAGTCCTCCCCTCGGCATCCCTGGGCTCCCAGTTGCCAGTGACTACGAGATAGTCATCTGCCTCTCCCTTTGAGGAATTTGGCAGGTCGGTGATGAGCTTCTGGTTGGGGTCCCTGGCCTTGAAATAATAATTATTGTCAACTGTAGGGACTACACTGTAGAGATAGTGCAAGTCCCACCAGTCGAGGTGGAGGCCGAGCAGATTGTTAAGGGCGATTGTGCCCATGACTACCCTAACGAAGTTGGGGCAAAGTTGCATAGGGTTAAGATGACACCTACTGCAGACCTCCCTAAAAAACGGGTGCAGAGGAAATCTTAGTCCACCTTCAACTATGAAGATCAGAGGAATGTGAATCTTATCTTGATCCTGGCCTTGCTCCTCTAAATCCTCACTCCTATTTAGCCGGAATTGTACGTCGGCGGGAATTTCGTATTTCCTACGGAATTCTATTACTTTTGCGGGGGTGCTTAGAAGAGCCCTATGTCTGCCCATTTTCGCTTAAGATTTAGGGTTTCACAGTTGAAACCCAGGGAAGAAGATGAACAAGCGTTGAAAAATGGCGAAGGGAACGAACACGAAATGGAAATGGAGAACTAGAAAGGGGCTACTTACGTGATAAGGAATGAACCTAGGGTAATATTCTCCGACGGGAGGACGTTTTTCGGCGAAAATCGGAGATAGCTTTGTTGCAGAAAACTTGAGCGACGGTGGAAGGGACGTTCTCTCTCTCTCTCTCTTCTTTGCTGCTGTTGAAATGAAGCGGTGAAGAAGGAAGAGGGATTTTTTAGACTTGAAGGGTTTAGGGGGGAAAAGTAATCATTATCCCGCCCAGAACCCCATAAAGATGGGACGTGACGTATGTGAAACGTCAGTGAAATCGTCCTTTGGGCTTATCCAGCCCTCAACGGGTCATTTCGCATTTAATGCGAAAGTAACTTGGTTCCCCACGTGAGGGGGAGGCGTGCAAGAAGATGCATCTGGAATCATGGAAGCTCTGCGCACCGCTGATGAATGACAGCAGTAGCAGAGCTGGGGAGCAATTGGAGTGGGTAAAATCTGATTACCCTACTTTTAGGCATAGCACGTGCCTAAGGCGATCACCACGAGAGGGTGAATAGCTCGGCACCACATAGGGAGTCCGTGGGCCCTGTGCCGATCTGATCCCGGACCATGAATAAGGTCAGGATAATTAAGTAATTTAATATATCAGGATGCACTAGCTCGGCATAAGACATAAAGGGATACCCCTGGTATGGCCGAGCTAGTTAAGGCTACGTGTATAGCTTGAATAGCATTCTGGAATACATAATTCAGCTCGGCGTAATAAGCTGAACTATGTACGAGTTATTCCGAGCTACGTGGAAGCACGGCACAGCCACGAGAAGGGCGGTGAGACATTCCAGAATATTCTACAGCGGCTCCTTATGAGATAAGGAGCAACCCCGTGAAATAAGGGATTAATATGGGAAGTCCTAACGTGATCAGGAATATAGCTCGTATAGGAAAGAATCCTATATGGAAAAGAAGACCCCTGTTAGACGAGATCTAGCAGGACGTGGAGGCTTGCCCCTAATAGGAAAGTCCTATTAGGAAGAGGATTCCTAAAGAGAATAGGAAACATAAGGCACGAGATGCCTAAACTCAAAAGGTACCCACGCCTATAAATACAGAACGATATCCATGAAGAAAGGTACGCTGTGAAACCTATTTTCATACGCATTGTGTTTTGAACTCTCAAGTACGTGATACTAACTTAGGCATCGGAGGGCCTTTGCCAACGAGAGGCAAAGGTGCTCTAACCCTTTTTCTGTCTTGCAGATCTAGGGTTGATTCAAGGAAGCACGTGATCCAGGGTTACGTGGAATCATCCCCGTACAGCCACCACCTGCCTCTCTCTTTATTTCCCCTTCTAGTAACTTTCTCCTTCTCATCTCTATTGGCACCCCCTTATATGTTTTTCTTCAAAACGGAAGAAAATATAAAAAGAAAGCTTGCAACAGCAGCCATGCCTCCGCCATTGTTGCTCGCTGCTAGCACCACTCGACCCTCTCCTCCTTTTCTCTTCTCCCTCTCCTTTATTCTTCCTCTTTCTCTCATCTCCTTCTCTTTTTCCATGTCTTCTTTCTGCATGAGAGAGAGAGAGAGAGAGAGAGAGAGAGAGAGATTAACAGTTTCTGCTAGCAAGTGGCCAGATGGCTTTAGACGACGAGTGCCTATTTTTGGGGCTTTTGTAAGTTCATATTTTTAATTGAAATAAAATGAAGTTTAGGTGCTTATGGAACATTTGGTGAAAGTCCATGGGGCGGAATGAAATTTTCCCCACAAAAAATGCTTGCTTACTTTGTTTTTTCCTCGTCAAATGTTGGGCGGCTAATATGAAATAATTGCTAAATCAAATAAGTGGATCGGAATAGTGCTAGGAGCACAACTTAAAAACACCACAAAAAGAGCTTGCTTACTTTGGTTTTTCCTCATCAAATGTTGGGCGGCTAATATCGAGTAATTGCTAAATCAAATAAGTGGATCGGAATAGTGCTAGGACCACAACTTAAAAACACAAGTAGGTTTATAACCATTTGATGCACGTTGGTTCCCACAGAATAACTAAAAATACTTTTATGTCCGAAATTGTGTTCTATAGTCGTGCTCTTGCTCAATTCGAAGGAATAAATGGAGTGGATCCTGCTTTGCTTTGGCGCACAAGTTGGATAAGATTTGTCAACGAAATGTCGACGCACAAAACATTAGATAACAAACCATTAATAATCAATTATTATACTCCATTATATACATGCCAGTATGCCACCTTTGACTCTTGCCACGGCCAAAATCTTTTGACTCTTCCCACAACTGAAATCTCAAACACCCTATTATATAACGCGTCCTCTTATCACCAACAAAAAGGAAAGGTACACCCTCCACAATCCACAGAGAGAAAGAGATCGAGGGGCAAAAAAAAAAAAAAATGAATTCCCAATGTTTATGTTTAGGAGATTCCACCCAACGGGCGGAGAACGATCGACGTCAATCTCCGCCCTCCATCATGACATAATACAAACCCACATCCTGACCCGACTCGATGGCCGGACGCTTGCCTCCGCCGGCTGCGCCTCGTCCCAACTTCACGCACTCTCCAACGAAGACAAACTATGGCAACGAATCTGCAACGATACGTGGCCTTCAACCGCCGACCCCACCATCCACCACCTAATCTCCACCATGCCTGCTGGCCACCGTTCCTTCTATTACGACTCCTTCCCCACCCTCCACCACCACCGCCGCAGCCCCATAACACCTGAGTTATCGAAAGAAAACCTGTGTCTTTACCGTCCCCCACAAATCTCAGGCCTGTTCTCCGCAGTCGACATACGCTACCAAAACAAACTCATTCTTTCCAAAATCCACGAAACCGAGACAGAGAGCGGGTGGTTCCTCTGCTCGCCGTTCAGAGTCGATTTACTTGACCCAAAAGAAACAGTTTCGTCATCTCCAGCAAAGTTCCAAGGCAGTGAGGAGACGTTGCAATCGGAGCTAGAAACCAACTTGACTCTCACCTGGATCCTCATCGATCCAACCAGGAAAAGGGCTGCGAATTTCTCCAGCATCCGACCCATTTCCGTGACCCGGCACTGGTTGACGGCCGACGTACAAGTCCGGTATGCGACGGTACTACTGGATTCGTTGCTTTGCACGGTGTTGGTTACGTGCGGGAGGGATCATGTGTTGCAGCTGAAGGAGGTGAGCTTGCACGTGGAGGACATGGAAGGAAGGAATTTGAGTGGGAAGGAGAGTTTGGTAATTTTGAAGGAGGTGATGGAGAGTGGGGAGGGGAGGAAGAAAGGTGGGGCGAGAGGGGATGAAAAAGAGAGGTATATGGAGTTTCTGAGGATGAAGAGAGAGATGAGAGAGAGGAAGCAGAGGAGAGAGAAGCAGTTGGACTTGGTGTGCATAGTTACAGGGGTCTCTATTTTCGTGGCATGGGCCGTTTTCCTGCTGAGATATATTTAATTACTTATGTTCTTGTTATTACAGTTTGGAATTACAGATATTACTATTTTTATATTTCAATAGGAAAATTCACAAAAAGAGATGTAAAAGAAGAAGATTGAATGGATTATCAGGACGACATAAAGATTGAATGGATTATCCAGGACGGCAGAACTACTTCCGCCGTCCCCAAACTGTTTCCTATTACACTTGTTTTGATTATATGCATTTCCTCTATCGTTTTCGCGGTAACATAAAGATAAAAATGAAGCCAAATTAATATGACATCCATTTTCATAGAAGCCGGTAGGTTGTATTCAATAATTCATTGATTCGTTATGCGTGATCTAGTTCAATCTCTTATATAAGCATCTATAATATTAAACTTTCTTTTTTTTTTTTCTTTACGTGGAAGAACCGGTAATTGTTAACTACTTTGTTGTGATTATTATTTCTTTTCATGTGATATAATGTGAATATTTATACTCTCTCTATCCCTTTTTAAATGATCTCTATCAGAATACGTGCAATTTCAAATCCCTAAAAAACATATTTCTTTATATAAATTTTTTAATGCCAAATTAAAGTGCTCATTTAGTACTTTAATTTGATGCAAAAAAAAAAGTTCTACGGAAGTATATTTTTTAATGTTCACACAAAAATACACGTTTTCCAAATGTGTCACTTAAAAAGGGATGAAGGAAGTATTATTTAGTAATACTATTCCTCTGTCCCAAGTTGTTGTGCCTATTTTCTTTTTTGGACGTTTCCAAAAATTGTCTATATCTTTTAAATTTATAATATTTTTTATTTTTTATATTCAATATGAATCTTGTTTAATAGATCTCAATTAATTTTATTAAACAAAGACTTTGAAATCATAAAAAAAAAACATTATAGATTATGTTTTTGAGAAGTCCCAAAAAGAAAACAAGCACAACAAATTGAGACGGAGTGAGTGTATTTTAGGAGACAAGTATGCATGATGTGGCTTACAAGTCACACTACAATTGCATCCAAGTCTATTTCGGTAGTTGAGTGGGGATCGATCGAGATTAACTACAATGATAAGGACTTGTCCCAATTGAAAATGCTTCAAAAAACTAATCTAATCCTGCGTGGGTAGTTCGATTTCGGGAAGATTTGTTTCTATTTTTAATATTTGATTTGGTTTTCCTTTTGAAGTTTTTTTTTTGTTTTCTTCCTTGCCAAAACTTAAAAGCTGTCTAATTTAACGAACTTAAAATTTGCTCATTTAAGCAATTCAGTGTTGACGCTAAAAGTTGGGCCTATGGTATGTGTTGGAGGGTGTCTCCGATCCTACACCAGGATTTATGTGTATATATATATATTGTAACGCCTCCAAAATTTGGGTTCGTTAATAAAGAATACATAAATGATAAATAAGGTTTACAACAGTATTCCAAAAGGAAATTACATAGATCTCTCTGCTATTACATCCATTCTCTACAGGGTTAACTAGGAATTCTCTACTACATTGCACGGCCGTCCATCCCGGCGGTGTCTTGCTCTGCACCGTAGGCCTTCCAGCCATAGTACTCTTCCTGTTCATCTCTATAGTCTAGCATAATACGTCAAAGTCGCAAAGCAACATCGTGGTATTATGTCAGGGTCACACAAGTGTAACACCGTGAGCGGGGAGCTCAATAGATAGTTCTACCTAACCTTAAACTAGCAATTCTAGAACAATATAGTAGGTGGCAGGTGAACAGTTGAAATCATTTATAGAAAACAGTAAGTTCATGCGTAGTCAAATATCAGTGTCAAATCAAATCAGAGTGCACCATAATAAAATCAGTGTCTCGTATCAGTTTCTCATATCAGCATTCTTCTTCAAATTTCATACATCTCCCATCACTCGAAAGTTGTTGGCCCATTCTACTTACCCTTTTTAATGGTCACCAACCTTCCCGCTCGAAGTTCCGGCTAGCTTATATCACTGAACTCAACCAGTCTGTTTATAAAGTCCGTCCACTTCGCGTCTCACACGATATAGTCTCGGCCGTCTTATATCACTGAACTCAACCAGTTTGATTATAAGGTCCGTTCACTATGTGTTGTACCGCTGAGCCCTAACCACCAAGTTCCCCCCATGGAACTGGGGCGGTACTCAAACGACACTGCCGTATCAATCATTCATCACATCATTATTTCATTTTTATTCTCATCTCTATTTCTCATTGTGAAATTAATCGTTAATTTTTTCGAAAAACGTGTTGTGTCGTATCGTCTTGTGAATCGTGCACATGCCATGAATCTCGTAAAAATCTTTCGTTTCAAATCGTTTCTCAATAACTGTGTTACTTTAAGTTAAAATCATCTTGGTGACTTTCTTTAGACAAATGAGATAACCAAGAGAGTTCCAAGCCGGATGGTCGGACGAGCCCAGTTAATATCACCATTCCTTTCTTAGACAACGCAAAGCTTGTCCTTTTGACAGACCCTCAAGGGTGTTAGTCTTGGATTATCTCATAGTCCAAATGCAGTCAAAACATTTTGAAGTTGTTTTAAGAAAAATTTAGTTGGCTGATTCCCAAAAATTAGTCGGGCACTATAACGGTGTAATCTCGAAAAGTCGATTTTCATTGGGCATTATAACTGCGTATTTTCAAAAGTTGATCTCAAATTGTGCATTATAACCACTACGTTTAAAAGTAAATCCTAATTTAGAGTTAGGATATAGTATCTACCTTAATCCGAGTTTAATTGGAGCTGACAAGCTAGGTTGATTCCGGCGGCGTAAGGGCTACTTGACCTTTGCTCGAACTACCCCCTTACTAACCTTTCTACTAATTTAGGATCGTAGGGTGGTCGAAGTGGTGGAGAGTGGTGGTTGGAGGTTGAGTTTCACGAAGAACTAGAAGAACTCATGGTTTTCTTCTTAAAGAACACAAGTTTACTACAAAGGTGGCAAGTGAGGTTTTAGTGTGAGTTTTCAAATGAGGAAATGAGATCTATTTATAGGCAAAACCAAGGCACTATAATAGCCATAAATAGCTAGTTTTAGCTAGACTCTAATACAATAAACTATGTCTCTCCCATTTATTAGGGAATATATTCCCTCTTTATGGGGGAAAAAATACCCCTAAAGTTGGTTTTGTGTGCTAGAAATACAAACTAGTGTACTACAAAAATAATATAGGGCTACTAACTTTAAGGAAACAAATGGGTGTGTTCGAAAGTTCCTAGGCAGTCTTTTTAATAATTAGGAGGATACGAAAAGTACAACACTTAGGATTTTATAAGAAAAACGGCGCCAAAATGTGCACGAACGTGTGTACGGAAACACGCCCGTAAAGTTACGCGGCAAGGGCCCGTAAAGTACAACACTTAGGATGTAGGAAAGGTGTTACACTTGGTCAAAATTAGAAAAAGAAGTCCAAAAAGTCAACTAGCCATTAAGGCTTCCAAAAATGGAATATATATTCCATTTTGGGCAATAAATGAGGTTGTGTATGCTTCAAGGGGACAAGATGTGTGGTGGGGGATTAATAGGGTTTCCCGGACGCGAAACGGTGTAATACTTGGTGTGCTTGTGTTGATTTACGGCGCGAAAAAATACTAATACGGAATAAACGAATTTTTCATTGAATAATTTAAACTAAATAGTAAATTATTACAATTCACGATATTAAAATTAAATACTTGAATTAATAAATCAAAATTTTTATTTACGACATTTCGGGTTATTACATATATAAACCCTATGGTATGTGTCTCCGATCCTGTGGTATGCGTCAGACTAAGTCTTTTGCACGTAACCGCATGCTCATTGGTTATTTTGTCGTGAGGATGAGGCTTAAAACTTGACTAATATAAAAAAAAAGTCAGAGAATACATGAATAACAATAATCGAGCTCACATCTAATGTTGCTGTGAAAATTCAGAATTGGTCGAGTTTAAAACAATAACTGGCTGAATGTCAATATGGAAGAAAATCCCAGTTTAGTTTGTAATGGTAACTTGTAATGGCTTTAAACCGAGTACGTATTGGACTCTTAGATGGAATTTTGATAATTTTGGATACTGCAAAAAGGTACTGTTTTCTTTGTGACTTAGTCTTATGTAACTTAATGTAAAGACCCGAGAATTTTCATGATTTTCTTTATTTGAAATTGGAGAATTTTAGAAAAATGTTTTAGAGTTAGAATCATGGATTAATGTGAGAATATGAGAGATCGATCATGGACTTATTGGTAGCACACAAGTTAGTAGAGGGATGTGTTGTGTAATTAAAAGATTTAGAGTATGAAAGGGGTGAGAAAGAGAAACTTTACTCATTTTCTTCCTTCCCCAAATCAGCCAACTTCATCTCTCTCTCTCTCTCTCTCTCTCTCTACATTTTTCCCAAATTCAAACCAAAACCATTGAAACCCTTGTCAAACCACGTCAAATCCTCTGTATACCCGGTGTTTAGGAGCTCAAATCACGCAAGGGAGCTCAGGATAGGGCTGATTTTTGGTGAGTTTCAAGAGGAGAAGCTAGGGTTTGTTGGGGTTTTCTCAAAACCCATTGAGGTAGGGAAATTTCTACCTCTCCTAAGTGTATTTGAGTGTATAGTGTGTGTATTTCTCTCATATGTAGTCAATTTCTCTTGATTTCTTGGAACTCCACTTTGAAACCCATTTCTTTAGTCATTTTGTTGATTGGTTGTTTGATCCATGTCCATGGTTGATTTCCAACCTAAACTAGTTGTCTTTATCATCCTATTGTTGATTGTTGGAAACCCTTCATGATTCTAAAGTTTCGGTTTGGGGTTCTTTGGTGAATCATGGATTAAATGTTGTTTGATTCTTTGCCTTGTTGAAGCTCCCTCACTTACCATGTATCTTTGTCCATTGATGCCAATAAAATTTGAGTTTGAACCTTATTGATGAATTTTGGATGAGAAAATGAAGTTTGGGTTGTTGCTTAGTTTTGGCCAATATGATGGTCTCTTATCCATAAGACTTGATCTCTTATCGATAGGAGCCCTTCGTTTCAAAAGTGGCCAATCTACTCCTATCGATAGGACTTGATCTCCTATCGATAGGAGCATTTGACGCCCTATCAATAGGACTTTAACTCCTATTGATAGGAGCCTCTGTTGTTTCAAAAGTGGCCAATCTGATCTAAGTTCTATCGATAGGACCTGACCTTCTATCAATAGGACCCCTTATATTCATGAATAAGTGCTAGGTGTGGACGGCCCACCGAGATTGTTCGAAAAGATTGTGATTGTTAGAGTCGCCACCCGGATTTGAGGTCCGAACCCGAGAAACCGATCAAAAATAAACATGACTTGTTTGCCCATTTGAAAAAGATTTCACTGATCATGGCGGAACCAAAGATTTCTCGGATTCGGGGGTTTGGTTACGAGAGGGGAAGGGTTTTACGGCACCCCTCTCGCCCGGTCCGTGAACCAGTCTCTACTCAACATTTTGTGGGATTTTGGAAATGTTTGAAATTTGATTTTAAACACGAAATGGGGGATACGGGAATGGCAAACACGTAAATGAATATTAAAACACAAACTAAGTGATGGTGGATGCTTGTGTGAAGTGTACAATGCGATTACAGAATGATATAAACAAGGAAAATGACAATGAAGGAGAAAAATAGAACTTAAAACACCATTTTGAACAAAATTATTTATCTTTCCGACACTATTTGCATGTTTTGGAGGGTTTTGATATAGAAATGAGAAAAACACAAAACTACAAAGTTGTAGCCCTTCAAATTATCTACGTTTTGATATATAATAAGTTGAAAACGGAGTTCGGAGTAAAAAGTTATGGCTGAAACACTGTGACTGCCTATCTGTTGGGGTTTGAGCGCTCAAGGTGAAGGCCTTGAGCGCTCAAGCCCTTCCCAGATCGCCAAATTCTGCTATTTTATGATACTTTTCAGAACTTGTAGGCTCATTTCAAGTATGAGGAACTTGAATGAGCCCACTGGTCTCCCTCAGCAAGACCAAAATAGTGATTTTCACATGATTTTCTACCTTTTCGGCTATGATCAAGGCTTGAACTTGTGGTTTGATGAATGGATGGGTAGTGGCTGTGTTTATGGGCTATAGATGAAGTATTTTGGTCAGAGGAGTGTAAGTGTAGGGTTGATTGAGTGATTGATTGAGTGGATGATGGAGGATTTGAGCTTAAAATGGTGATTTTGGCTTGGATGAGGTGGGTTTTGATGGAAGAGCTAGGTTTGGACGAAATTGATGGAGTGTATGGGCTATAAATGGCTTGTTAGAGTGAGAGAGGGGCTGTTGAAGTTGGTTTCTCAAAGACCCATGTGTTGTAGGCCTTAAAGATGAGATTTTTGGGTGTTTTGGAGGTTGAAGATGATGGAGGGTGGTGACTATGGAGGAGAGAAAGGCTAAAACGTGATTGAAGTGATGAGAGAGAGTGGAGAGGGCTGATGAAGGGTGTGTGAGTGTAAGAGATCAGCCAAAGGGGGTTTATATAGAGAGAGAAATGGGAGGGAAATGGGTTTAATTTTTGAATTGGGTTTGGGGGGTGATTGAGGAGATGTTCAAGGGTCTAGGAAGTGTATTTAGGCAGTAGAAAACATAGGTAGACGCTCCTCTTGCAGTAGAATATCATGATTAGATGCTGTGCAGAAAACTGATCTGGCTCGGAGTTGAGCGCTCAAAGCCATGAGCTTGAGCGCTCAAGGTCCAGGGCTTGAGCGCTCAAGGCTGTTGCTTAAAAGGTAAAACTTTGCGGGGCCGCCTCGGGTGCTACCGAACTCCGTTTCATGCGTGGTTTGAAGCGTTGGAAAGCTTGTCGATTGTACTTTCTAACCCAAGTAGTTTGAACCCAAGAAAATTTGTACATTCAAGTATGTGACCATTTTACCCTCAGAAGGTCGGGAAAATAAGTCATTTTGGTAAAACGGACACACCTCCCTCATTTCAAAATGGATTGAGACGTATTATATATCAATAGAGAGGGTTTTGAATGTACTAGAAGATGGTGTAGGCTTGGGTTTGTTTTGAAATGGTTTGAAGGGTATTTTGGTCATTTTGCTTGGTTTAAGGTTGTTCTAGGAGGGTTTAGAATGGTTTAGGGTGGTTCGGTGAGTTCAAGCCTTGTTCTTAGCCTCGAGGTATGCATGATTGGTCTATTTCATCATCGGGAATGCTCGAGTGCATCCTGGGTTCAAAATCGGGGTGTCTACACTAGGGCCATTATTTGTTTATCGTGTCTCGTTTATTAAGATATTGGTTATATATTATGGTCCAGATGGGTCATGATGACGTCCTTGACACTTGGGTCAAAATTACTTTTATGGACATGCTCAGATGACATGAAACACTACAGGATTTGAGTAACTTAAATTGAAACCATTGATACGGGGTCGTAAGATATCCTGGAATAATACTAGGGCCGTCCTAAGGTCGTGTCGCTAGGAATATGCCTTGGCCAAGGGGAAGATGATACGGGGTAGTAAGATAGCCCGGAATGATACTAGGGCTGTCCTATGGGCGTGTCGCTAGGAATTTGTAAAATGTTAAACACAAATGAACCAACGACACGATGATTTGAACAATTTGGACACATTTGAGAGATCGGGTACATATCGGGTACGCGCATAGCCGGCCCAGGGGTAAGCCCCGCAATCCCCCGGGCTAGGGCAATCAAAAAAATAAAATAAAATCGTAAGTTATATATAAATATAAAAAAGTTTCTGTCTAGTGTACAAGCCATATGCTTGGTCTGATGGTATACACTTGATGTCTAATTCCGGGATGAGTAGTGTTCAATTTCCAACGGCAGCCTGTGACTTTTGCAACTTGTTTTTTACTTTTGGCTTCTATTTTTATCTTTTTATGAGCAGGTCATTCTTCCCTTTTTTTTTCTCTACTCCACTTTCTTTCCTAATAAGCCTAAAACTGCACTCTAAATACACATTCAAATATAAAAAATACTCTCATAAATAAATGGGACCATAAATTGGCAGTGTTGTGTTTGAACCCCACAGATTTATGTTTGTGTTTTATCAATGTATGTGCATTTGAGTGTGGTTCTAGACTTTTTGTTTTTTCTTTCCCAATCTACGATATTATGAAAATCATTTTACTCAATTATTTTGTTAGAAATTTTGCATTTAACAAAAACAACAATAATGTATTAGGACAAGTTCTTTTTACATTTGATTAAAACAATTTATCCCAATGGTGAACAATTGAAAACAATCCAGTGATTAACACATTTTATTAATTTTTCACGCAAAAATCATAGTGAAAATATGAGAATACTTTCGTATTTTCTTCAAAAAGGAAAACCTTTATACTCTTTTTGTGTTTTTTTTTTTATAGTAATTGTATCCTTTAAATTTTAATCTTGTAATTTTGGAAAATTTTAAAAAGGACCCTTGAGGATGTAGAGAGCCTAATATTGATAGTTTGCTTCGGACCCCTAAAATAACTCTTGAATTTTTTTTAATTGTACATCTTTTAATTTTTTTTGACTTAATATTAAGAGGGCAACCAAGCTAATGGTCGGGCTTGGGCAACCCAAATATCGGGGCCGGCACTGGGTACGTGTCGGGTACTTCAGGTGAAATTCTATGAAACTTGGGGCTTACGAAATGCAATGAAATGTAAGTGCGGAATGGAGATAAGAATGATAAGTCATACGAGGCTCCAAAGTTTCACCTGATCTAATGGTAGAGAAAATGAGCCCCAAGTTTCATAGGTAGACCTTTCTCTACTGGGCTAGTGAGCTTACCCTAATAACTTCAGGTACCCAGCACGGAGCATGAAGTTGGTTGCTTGAAATGTGCTTGCATGTTTCGAAAGAGCATCGAAGGAGTTACCTCATTATCTTGAAACTTATATTTTTGATAAGATGATTTTGTAACTTAATTGAGTTTCATCTTTTGACTTAGGTTTGTAATAACATTTGTGTAACTGTCATACTTATTTTTGGGCATGGGGATCTTGTGAACTATGTTGTGTATGACTTTGACTACATGGGTCAAGCTTGGAGTTTGACCTGGACCTTAGATTTTGTTTACTTTCCATGTGGATTTATGCTACATTACCTAAAATTTGAGGGCATGACAGTAATGCAATGATTTGAACAATTTGATGTGCAATGAAGTGAAGTAAGGAGTCTTACATTCATTAGATGTTGAGGAACTTCCACTTGAAGTGTTTCTTACGTCTCTATCTTTCTCAATATAACAGAGATTTTAAAGAACTGAAACCTTAGATGCTGAAAAATTCTTCAATTTATGGAGCAACCTTGATCAAGTCAATGCAAAACAAATTTAAAAGGTCGAAGCTACTATCTGTAAAAATTGCACTCTTTTCCTCAGAACAATTGAATAAGATTGACAATGTCAAGGAAGGCAATCCCTTTTTGCCTCTCTTTTTGTGTCTTTTTTAATACAAAATCAATTACCAGAAAAGTAATAATCATTGATAAAAGATAAACCGAATTAAGAAACCGCAACACTAGAAAACAATTTGCATTTGAGGTCCAAAATACCTTCAAAAAGCCATACATGCAAATGTAAAACAAACCACTAAGCTATAAAAAATATGCTTTGGTTGCTATTAATGTCTAGAGTAGCCTAACACATAGTACTTATGTGGATAGGATTACAATTGAGTCAAAATAAGACATATGTCATGCAAATACTTGTCAACTTCTACATTGAGATATTAATACCATTCGCTGACACGCTCATGATCATTACAACCAATGACCAAGGCATTCAAGTTAAGGTTGGCATCTAGGTTGAGGATCAAGATATTACCAGTCACCAATGTGTGTATTTATGAATTCAATCCATCCATCACCTGTCAGATGGTCGTTGACATAGTTAGATTTCCATGTTCGTTCTCTTATCACCAATGTAAATTCTTCACATTCTTTGACTTGAAAGGATGATCTAAATTGCGCAGCATTTCTTGAGTAGAGAGTATTCGATGCATGAGAATTTCATTGTAGTGTTTGTTGTGCTTATTAGGTAACATTTACTGTTATTCACAAATGTTTAGCTTTATCTCTAAGGAATTTGTTGAAGTTTTGTTGTATCCTTATCTTATCAACATGTGTATATAAATGATAGAAATCCCTCACAAGGGGATCATCTAATTTCATGCCAACTTTGTGCTTGACTTAACTTGGTATCAAAGCGCCATGTCTTCCACAAACAACTCTTCTTCTTCCTCCTCCTCTCAAACTAATGCTACTTACCTCAACCAACAATTCTGCAACTTTTTCATTCCTAAATGCTCATCACTTTATTTCCCTTAAACTTACTGACACAATTATTTGTTCTTGAAGACACAAATCCCCCCTAACCTTCGCTGACAGCATTTGCGCGGCTATGCCGATGACACCAATCTATGTCTCCCATCCACCATTATGAGTGGCGATGTTACGTTCCAAATCTTGATTTTCAATCTTGGTTTAATCAAGATCAATTGCTAAGATCCTATTAATTTCCTCCTTGACAGAGGAAGTTCTTCCTCCCATTGTCTGTGCAACGTCATCTCGAGAAATCTACACAACTATTGAATCAGCCCTTGTATCTCCGTCTCACACTCGAATTCTCCAACTCCATCTTCATATTCAGAACATCAAGCAAGGAGAGTTCTCTGTTACCCAATTTCTCCAAAAAGCAAAGTGCATATCTGATGAGTTGAGTACTGCTGGTCGTTGTCTCTCATTACAAGACTTTAATCTTTATATTTTTAATGTCTTAATTCTACATTCTGTGATTTGGTAACTACACTTGCATCTCATCCGACACCCATTCCTTACTCTGAGTTGCACAACATGCTTCTCAGTCACAAACTCATGCACTCAGTTGGCTTTGCCTCTCTTACAGTCTCCTATAGCTCCGAACCATCTGCTCAAGTTAATTTCGTGCAACGCAATGCATCTTCCAATAGTAGCTATTGGGGGCGTGGTAGTAATTGAAGAGGCCGTGGTCGTAACCATGAATACCATCTCAATGATTCTCTGCAACAAACTTACTCCTTTGGTGATCAACATTCCCAATCACATGATCCTCTTCGACGTTGCCAAAGTTGCAATGGCCTCATTCACACTACCATGTTTTGTAATCAATGCCACAATCATACCAGTGCTCCTCCGGTGCATCTTGCCACCTCCACCAACTTCTCTAAGCCCTTTGGCGATTGGTTTCTGGACATCGGGGCTACCCACCATGCCAACCCTAATCTTTCTGCTCTTTCACACCATAGTGATTACCAAGGTTTCGATCAACTATGTGTAGGAAACAATAATGGTCTCCCCATTTCTCACATTTGTAAAACCACTCTTTCCACCCCTTCCTCTCTTTTTTTTATCAGACCACCCCTTCCTCTTCCTTTCATCTTTTTAATGTTTTACATGTTCCTTCACTTACAAAATCTTTACTATCTGTCTCAATTTAGCAAAAGACAATAGTGTTTATTTTGAGTTCCATCCTTCACACTTTTTTTTTATTTATAAAAGACCAAGCCACGCAGAAAATCCTACTTGGCGGGGAGACTGAGTCCGGCCTCTACAAACTTCCCAGTTCTAATCCCGTGTCTCTATCAGCCTTTCTATCCGAGAAGAGTGATTCTGTGTGTTGGCATCGTCGTCTTGGGCGCCCCATCATCGAGTTCTCCATCAAATCATTGCTCAAAATAATTTATCGTGTTCATCAAATAAACAACAATCTATTTGTCATGCTGGTAGTTAGGAAAGTTGTGTTGTTTGTCTCTCCCTGTAACAAAGTCCATTAGTGATGCTCCATTAGATCTTATTTTTAGTGAAATATGGGGGCCGTCCTTGTGCCATACACTGATGGGCACCATTATTTTGTCTTCTTTCTGGATGGTTATTCCAAGCATCTATGGTATTTTCCTCTTCAATTGAACTATGATATTTTTACCACTTTTACTCAGTTTCAAAGAATCGTTGAACGTCAATTCTCCACTAAAATCAAACAAATTCAAACTTATTGGGTTGGCAATTATTGATCTCTCCCAAAATTCTTCAAATAGTGTGGTATCATTTATCATTTATCAGCTCCCATGCCCTCACACTCATGAACAAAATGGAAAAATTGAACGCCGTCACCGCCATATTGTTGAAACTGGCCTTGCATTACTTGTCGATACGCCTGTTACGCAAAAATATTGGCATTTTACAGTTGTTTTTCTCATAAATCGTCTTCCATCTGCTTTCTCTCGTGGGTTGTCTCCTCATGATTGACTTTTCCATAAGAAACTGGATTACCAATTTCTAAAAGTGTTCGGTTATTTATGTCATCCTTTTTTACAGCCTTACAACCATCACAAAATGTCATTTTGCGCTGCTCCATGTGTATTTCTTGGGTACAGTCCTTCCCATCACGGGTATCAATGTCTTGATCGAGCTACGGGTCGTATATACATTGCTCGTCATGTTCGGTTTGATGAATATAACTTTTCATTCTCTGGAGATTCCATCCTTGATCTAGTACCATCTAGCGTCCTCCAAATCATTCCCAACCATGGGCTATTATTTCTCATCCACAATTTCCACAAAATACTCCACCCCAGGACTCTTTCCAACCTCACCCTAATCCATCCCTCCCAACTTCAAACTCTAAACCAACTAACCAACCCACCTCACCTATATCCTCCCTACCTAACTAACCCAACCACCAATTCAAATATTTTAATCTCTCTACAAAATCCCAATACCCATCCTCCACCAGGTATTAATCTTGTTGGGGACCTACACCAACCCAATACTACAACCTCTTCACCAATAGTCACAGCTCCTAAGCGAACACAACCCATGCTCCTTCGGTCAACGACCCAGTCTCACCCGCATGCTCTATACACCAACGCTACCTCTAGTTCTACCCATTTAACTGCTAGTGAACTCACTAGTTATACCCTTGCCTCAACCTACCCTCAATGGCGGCAAGGCATGAGCATTGAAATTGCAGCACTTATGCAAAATGGCACATGGACATTGGTGCCCCTTACAACTGCTCATAATGTTGTTGGATGGCTTAGCCAAAAAAAAAAAAATGTTGTTGGATGTCGGTGGATCTATCGCATCAAACGTAAAATGGATGGGAGCATTGACTATTATAACGCTTAGCTGGCTAAAGGAAACCAATAACCCGGTGTGGACTATATAGAAACTTTCAGTCCAGTTGTGAAACCCACTACTATTCGTTCAGTCTTAGCTCTTACTGCATCTCATGATTGGCCAATTCACCAACTTGATGTCAACAATGCCTTCCTCAATAGGTTTCTTGCTAAACTAGTATATATGACACAATTGTAGGGGTTTGTGGACCCCCAACATCCTATCTATGTTTGTAAGCTTCAAAAATCTCTTTATGGCCTCAAACAAGCCCCACGGGCTTGGTTCACGCACCTCTCTGACTTCTTACTATCTCATGGCTTTGCTGCATCTAAATCAGATGCCTCATTGTTTATTTAACCGACTGGAAGCACATGGGTTTATATTCTTATCTATGTGGATGATATCATCATTACTAGCAATAACCCATCATTGGTTACACGACTTATCTCCACATTAAATTCAGAATTTGCTCTTAAAGATTTGGGGAGTCTTCATTATTTTTTGGGAATTGAAGCTACAAAATCATCTCGTGGATTACATCTTTCACAGCGCCGCTACGTCACCGATCTTTTTTCTTAAGTCTATATGCAACACTGTAAATTGGTTCTTACCACTTTTTCCATCACTATCGACAAGTTGTTGGGGCACTCCAATATCTCACACTTAAAACGCTGGATATTCCTTTTGCGGTAAACAAAGCATGCCAATACATGCATGCACCGACTGATGTTCATTGGTGTGCTATGAAACGTATCTTGCGGTATCTCAAACACACAATTGATCACAGTTATTATCCCTTAACTCCCCAACTATTTTGCAAGCATATTCCGATTCTGACTCGGCAGGATGCGTATATTACCATCGTTCTACGGATGGGTTCAATATTTTCCTGGGTCATAAGCTTATCTCTTGGTGTTCTCGCAAGCAAAGAACTCTTGTTCGGTCATCCACAGAATCTGAATACAAAGCCTTGGTTGACGCCGCCGCGGAATTCTCATGGCTTCAATCTCTTTTGTTCGAACTTGGTATCCTACTACTTGATGCCCGTTGCTTTGGTGTGATAATGTTGGGGGGCCACTTATCTCACGGCAAATCCAATTTTCCATGCTTGAACAAAACATGTGGAAATTGATTTCCACTTCGTTCGTGACAAAGTCGCGCGCCAAGACTTACATGTCCAGTTTATTTCATCTAAAGATCAAATTGCCCATATCATGACAAAGGGTCTCACCTCTAACGGTTTTGCCTTTCTTCGAAACAAACTGACCCTCGCACCTCGTGCAACATTAGTTTAAGGGACGTATTAGATAATATTTTCTATTATTCACAAACTATTGGATTTATCTCCAAGGAGTTTGTTGAAGTTTGTTTAGCTTTATCTCTGAAGAATTTGTTGAAGTTTTGTTGTATCCTTATCTTGTCAACGTGTGTATATAAATGATAGAAATCCCACACAAGGGGATCATCTAATTTCATGCCAACTTTGTGTTTGACTTAACTATGCAGAAGTTAACAAATCTTACCAAGCTTTCTAGATCAACAAACTTCGGCACTATAGCACACATTAGTGCATGTCTGCATGCTCGAAAACAAATCAATGGACATGTAGTCAAAGTGGTGTCTGAGAAAAATATAGACAAGATTAACATTAAAATCAGGAACAAGTCCTTCAGAAAATTTTCTCTTCAACATGATAAACCCTAACTTGCATATGGAAATCAGATTTTGAAGAGAGAGAGAGAGAGAGAGAGAGAGAGAGAGAGTTTCTGTAGTGGCAATACACTTGGATAAGGGAGACGTCAAAGCATTGCTATTCCGGCAACTTGAAGAGGTAAATTTTTTTTGTGAAAAATTGTCTCCGGTTTCTAAAGTGCTGGTTCAATAACAGTGGTAGGCACAAATGTCTTATGTGATGCTATGGTAGAAATTGCAATTTATGTATGCAACAAATGACTCATGTCAGGTGTTGCAGTTTAATAAACTTGTAGAAAGATTGTGTTCATTGTTTTCATGCAGCACCAAGAAAGTGAGTGTTTTCAATCATTAATCACCCAAAATGTTTGGATAAGCCTTACATCTGTTTGCAGTGGGTATGGCTACTTCAACATTGCAACTAGCTGGAGCATTTGGTTGCTGAATTAGCAGAGTAGTTGACCAATCGTAATTCACTTCACATCTATCTTGATTGAAAATGAATAGAGCAAATTGAAGGTGACCCATAAATGCAAGCAAAAAGCAATAATTCAGCTACAAATCATGAGCACGAGCAACTTGATCCTTTAGTCAAGTAACCCTTTTTCATTTTGACATACCAGCATCGATTTCCTCTATTGACAATTTCAACGCTTCATCTGGTGCAAACAAGTATGAACGAATACAACGTGGAATTGCCTAGACATTAGAAAGAAGGTAAATTGTATAAGTATAGGTCATGCATAAAGGTTATTTTGTGATCAAACGCAAAAATAAAATCTCACCACTTTTATGTTTCCCTGCACTCGACTAACAATAGCGAAGAACAACGAAGGATGATAAGATATATATGCAAAGATAAATAAATCTTTATTAGTTCCTATTTGACTTTTTCATAATTTTTCCAAAGTTATGGATTGTGAATCACAAAACAACCAATGCCTTCATGCAGGTTTTTAGTAATGCCAAATGTAAGTGATGAACATGTGAATGTATATGTATCATGATCTCATCGTATCTTTTATTTCAGGCATAGAATTGTTTTGTGATAATATCGTAATTATATCTCTGTGTAATCTTCTAACTAAAACATAGATTGGGTGTAATCATATCTCTCTGTTATCTTTTATTTTCGGTATAGATTTTTAGGTTTTCTCTATTTAAGCTTTGGTATTATAACCTTTCTTACTAATTCAGAAATACGTACCAGTTCTCTCTCCCATATGTTTCATCACATTGTATCAGAGCCGTAAGATGTAGGCTAGTTGGATTTTCGCTCTTCGCGGGCGCCCTAAGCTTCACTGCCGTCAGTCGGGCACTCATATGTAATATTGTTTCTTCATATCTTCTCTTAAATGTATCATGATATTTCAGGCTCTATTTCTCTGATTTCGCATCTTTGTAGTTCTGTCTCTTTAATTTCTGGTTCTGTTTCCTTGTTTTGCATCTGAAAGTTGCATCAGAAATCTGTACGACACTCTCTTTCTTCTCGATCATCATCCAAATCTGCAACTTTTGAATATGAATCTTCTGAATCTACTTTTGAATCTATTATTCCTCTATTCTGCATCTGTTTGCATATGTTCTGGCTTCTCATCTTCCTATCTCAACATCTCTATTGTTTTCATCATGCCACCCTAGACGCAATTCGCCGGAACCCTAGCATCTCCGACGGTCATGTTACATTTCCGACAACCTCTGTTTGCGTTATTTGGTTTGGAGTTGGCTGACTTATTTATAAAGACCCACATGTTGTTGGTTTTTGCTTTCTACTAGTCAAGCTCTCGATGCTCTCTGGTCTAGCATCCTGAGTATAAGAGAGTGGGGGGGGGGGGGGGGGGGGGGGCGGTGAATGTTTATGTTTGGTGATCTCATCTTATCTTCTATTTTAGGCATATAATCGTTTCGTGATAATATATTCACCATATCTTTTTGTAATCTTTTAGTTATAGCATAGATTAGTCGTAATCATATCTTTCTGTAATATTCTATTTTAGGTATAGATTTCTAGGTTTTCTCTATTTAAGCTTGAGTATTGCAATCTTCGTTATTAATTCAGAAATACATATCAGTTTTGTCTCCCATATGTTTTGTGAGAGAACGATGATATGGATCCACAAATGTTGGCCTTTTATTCATAGTCATGTTCATCCAAGCCTTTAAATGGTCGTATTCATTCCATTGAATATATGTCCAAGATTAAATAGACAGTAATATTTCTTGAGAAAGATAGCATCTGCAACATACTTCAAGTTATGGACCTTGTCAGGCATTGAGGACCTTACTTTGATCAGCTTGCAATTTTTGTTAATGACATAGTAGTCAGCCCCCATCTCAAGCCTGAATCTTGAATATTGGATACCAAGACTACAAACAAAGTGCGGGCAAGAGGCAACCAACTAATCTTGGAAACTAAAAGCCATATTGAATTAACTCTACATTTAAAGTTCTAAGCCATCAAATTATACAGGTAATAATAGCAACTGCAAATACCTAAAACAAAGCAAGGATGCTTTAGCACATTTCGTTGATTTCATTTGTTTTGTCATAGGTTGTGGACAATGTTAATGCGTTTTCGTATCGGTATTCTCTTTAATTATCTGTACATTTTGTGTCTCACAGTTTACAAATATAATTTTGAGTAATGTTGAGTGATACATTTCAGTATACGAACAACATTTGAAATTGAAGGATTTGGGAATGATGCTTAATATGCTGTACATGTCTATGAGATACGTTTGCAGCTTGAACACATAGGGGAAAAGGTATTAGACACTGGGTATAGTATTTTAGCCTTTTCTTTAAAGCACTAATATGAAATCACTCCAGTTTCTAAAGATGCCTTGCCAAGATAACAGCCAAGACTAGAACATGAAAATAGTAGCAGAAAAAATATTAGTTGCACAATACCATCATAAAACACAATTGGTGCCACGATTAATCTATAAAATGATTCAGATAATTTGCACCTTTTTCGATTTGGGTTTTGAGTAGAGAGAAAAATGAAAGTAGTAATTAGAAATTAGGGTTAATAATTAGAGCGAGATAGAGAGAAATGAGAATAATAGTGAGAGAAAAATGAAAGTAGTATTAGAAATTAGGGTTAATAATTAGAGTGAGATAGAGAGAAATGAGAATAATAGTTAAAAATAGAAGTAATGATGGGAAAGAAATAGGGATGATGATTGAGTAATAATTTAGAAACCGGGTCTTGTTACCCAAACCCAACAAGCCCTTGAAATTTCAAATAAAACTTATCAATTTGAAGGGATACAAGCAGCACCACAACCACAAAATCACAAATCAATCAAGAATCTTAGTTTATTGATAAATCCCTCTCAACCCTTGGGGATGTCATCTTGGCTAAGGAAACAACAGGAGGTAATCATGTTCTAAGTTATGAGTATGAACAACTTCATACCATCCATTTGTTAATTTGTTGTTTTCAATCTTCATGTATCATGATTGATCGCCGATGTGATTGATTGCAACTGCTGCCGGTGGTGCCAATACATAGGGCTGGAATTTCTTTGGTATATTCTTTGTATATGCAACACCAAATTTAGTTGCAGTAAACAATTTACTTATTCCAACTATTATTGAATATAAATTATACTATATCTCACCAGTTTTGGGGTGTAACCGGTTCGGTTTGGTTCGGTTCGGGGGGGTTTTTAAGTGAACCGAATGAAACCAGTTCAGGGACTACTATGACCCGAAACCGAGTTTTGAACATCGGTTCGGTTCCTGCGGTTCGGTTTGGTTCTCCCGGTTTTTGTTGTTGGGCTTTATTTCGGGCCAAGCCCATTACAAAACGGTAGCCCATTCAAAATTTACAGCCCATTAAAGTTATTTAAGCCCATTTAAAGTTATTACAACCCATTTAAAGTTGTTTTAGCCCATTCAAAATCAATTTCAACCCACTACACTCAATGACCTTATCAATTTTAGCCCATACATTTTAGCCCATTGAAAAACAATTCAACATTTCAACCCCAATTAAAAACAAAAGCAGCCCAAAAAAAAAAAAAACAAAAACAAAAGCACATTACAACTCTCATGTTTTTCAATACCAGTAGCAAGCAACACAGTAGCAGCACATTACAAAAACAAAAACACATTATAGCAAGACTTCCAAGACAGTAGGCAGTAGCAAGCAACACAATAGCAGCACGCCAGCACCATGAATTCCTGGAAAACTAAGTCTCAAACAACATTAGTACATTACAGTCCAATTAGCTAAGTCTCAAACGCATTTCAAAAAGAAATTAAACCAATGCTGCTCACTGTCCAGCGGCACCATCTTTCATCTGTTTTGCTGCTCACTGTCTCAGACTCTCAAGTCCTTCCTAAAGAGAACCGATCTTCTTCTGCATAACAAAGGCGAAATGAAACATGAATTACAAATGGTCGCTTGCTGCAGTACTCCAGCTGTGATAAAACGAAGACAAGAAGCCATTCCAGGTGACAAATTATCTGTTTCAGAATCAATTTATCTTGAAATTTAAATGTCTAAGACACGGAGGCCATTGTTGCTGTTTGACAGGTAAAAATTCACAATGATTTCAACTGCTGGAGTAGCATGTCATTCAAGCTTAACCTAGCAGTATGCCATGTGCAAACAACTTAACAACACAAAAGCAAGAAAATGGCGGCAGCGTCATGTTAAATACTTCCTATCATACTTTAGCAGATCCAATAATCAACTTGTCGTCACATAAAAGCAAAAACATTAGTACATTACCTCGGTGACCTTTACCTATCTTTTCTCCAATGCTTTTTTCAAATTATACCTCCGTGACACATGACTCTTCCAAGTTAGCTTCTGAAACCACTAAAAAAGAACAAAATCATGGCAACATCGAACAACTTAAAACATGAAATACGTAAAACAAAACTAAAACAAACAAATTATAGTTAAATAGTTGTACCCGATTCAAGTTCCTCCACCTCATTTAGCATATCTCGAAGAGATATTTCGCATGGGTACCTCAACCAATTTTGTGCACAAATAAGGGCATCCGCCATTTTGGGAGAAAGAGAGGTCCGGTATGGATCAAGAATACGTCCTCCGATGCTAAAAGTGGATTCGGATGCAACGGTAGATACCAGAATAGCTAAAATGTCCCGTGCATTTGAGAGAGAATGCGATACCTTGTACAATTAGTGGACCACCAAGTCAAGAGATCAAACTTTTCATTTTTTTGATGATCTCACATACCTCACAATATTGCGCACTCTTGCAATGGACACATCAACCTCTTTCAACCCCTCATGGACAATCAAATTCAATATATGAGTACAACACCAAACATGTGAAAACTCGTGGACTAGAATAGTGTTGTCTCTTTTCGTGGTCTTCTTCTTCAAGAAATCAATTATGCCATTATTGGAGCTTGCATTATCAATTGTGAGTGTCAAGATTTTCTCAATCCCCCATGCCACCAATCATCTTTCTACCTCCTTTTTGTGATTTGGAACTAAACAAAAGTTGAAATTTTTTTTTTATGTAGTTTTCAATCACCATCAATGAAGTGGGCCGTTAAGACACATATAGTTAAGATTTTGAAGAGAAGTCCAAGTGTCCATGGTAAGACATATTCGTTGACTCTTAATCACTTTTTTCAAAGCTTTTTTTCCCATCTTTAAACAATTGCAAACAGTCTCTTGCTACCGTTACTCTAGATGGGATTTCGGTCCACTTTGGTTGCACCACATGCATGAACTTCCTAAAACCTTGAGCTTCAACAAAACGGAAGGGCAATTCATCAATAATAATCATTTTTGGAAATGCTGAGTTAAAATACAACAAAATCCTCAAATGGGTAGTCCAAAATTCCTATAATAGAAGGATACAATACATGAGTATTTGGAAACTTATTAAGAGAACGTTTGTAAGTAGTAATCACAGAAGCTGGAATTATTAACTCACAACCTTCACAAATAGATAAATGGGTAACAAATAGGTAGAAAAAGATGGAATTATTAACTCAAAATTCCAAATAAGCTTGAAAAGAATTCACAGCTAACTCATAGCTAACTATTTGTTGATAAATAAAAAGTCACTACACAGAGACAAAGACAGAGAGAGTGAGAGTGAGAGAGTGAGATTTTTCACCTTCAGTGCTTCACAAATCACAGCTTCACTGCCGACCATCAAACCCTAGAGTAAATCGGATAAAACCCTAGAGTAAATCGAAAGAGGGAAGTTAGTACCCTATGGTAAATCAATAGATTGGAGAGAGAGAGAGAGAGAGAGAGAGAGAGAGAGAGAGAGAGAGAGAGAGAGAGAGAGAGAGAGAGAGAGAGAGATTTCACCTCAGATGAGAGAGCTCGAAGTTTGATCGGAGATTTTCCAGAGCTTGAAGTTCGATAGGAGGTTTTCCAGAGCTTTAAGTTCGATCGGAGGTTTTCCACTGCTAGTCGACCATCGCTACTAGCTAGACCAAACGAGAGAGAGAGAGAGAGCCGCAGCCCACATATGAGATCTGATAACAATACTGAGGAGTGAGAGTCGAGACTAAGGTAGTGAGGTGTTTTAATTTTAGGGTTAGTTATTTTATATTTAGAATAATATTAAGTATATATATATATATAATTAAATTTTTTTTTTTTTAAAAACCGGTTCGGTTTGGTTCTCCTAAAAAAATCTTGAGAACCGAGAACCGAACCGGATTCAAAAAAATTTCACTCCTGTGAACCGAACTGAACCGAACCGAACCGGGGGATGAAAAAAGGGGAAAAACTAACTGGTTCGGTTCGGTTCAGCGTTTTTTTTGTTCACTCCTAACCAGTTCCATGTCAGCATTAATCCCAATCACAACATGAAGGAACTAAGGAGGTTGACAATATATGAAACAAAAGAAGAATTAGGATTTTTTCACTTCCATAATCTGTTGTACTTAGCAGTTATTTCATGAATAGTTTAAATACAAGTAATGAATTATAGGGAATGTAACATCCCAACTCCTTCCTAAAGACCTATGGAACCAACTAAAGCATTGGCAGAGCGATGGTGTGGCTTGAAAAATTGAGGTCTTGCTTCCAGAAGATCTGTTGTCCAATTAGCAAAGTTTGACATTTTTGCCCATTTAAGATTGAAGAGGGCTGAATACTTTTTAATGAAGGTAGTATCATCAATATAGCAGATTTTAGAGCTGTGCCATATTGAATCCCCAATTTTTACCAGTTCAATCCCACAAATAGTACTTAGTTCCATTTGCAGCGAGAGCAGTAGGACGTACACACATAATATCAACAATGTAAGGGCAAGCAAATGGCATAAGGTGTTGCATGCTCAATTCCATATTTAGTTTACTCATGCTTTAGACAGTAAAACTATGAAGACACCAAGTGGATGGTTAGAAAAATTAATGTGGGCAAAATATAAACATTAATGTCGGCATAAAGAGCAGAAGAATATGTACACATTACAAGATCAAACAAGATTTTTCCAAAAATCTTACATTAACTTCACAAAACATGTATGTGCCTCGATAGAAGCTGAATTTGAACACTATTTGATAGCGAAAAATAGAAATATAGTAGCATCGGATGGCCCAATGGTAGCAAACATAGGTGAAGTACTACATGTTTGGCATAACTAACAAAATAGTATAGCATAGATAGAACAAGCAATATCAAGTAGAACCAGTTCCGCTATCTGAGGAATCCCGCTGGTAAGTTTGTTAAAATTCCCAAAGTTTATCGCTGTGTTTGGTTGAGAGTTTTGAGAAGAATTTTTTGAGAAATATTTTTGAGAAGAGTTTTGGAGTGCTTTTGGAATGCTTATGACTGAAGTTCAAAGGGCCCCCACTTTTTGACTGTGTACTTACCCAGCTGTTTGACTGCAATCCCTACCCACGTACTTGTCCAATCCCTACCCACGTACTGTACTTGTTTGACTGCAAAACCCAATTACCCAGTCCATTACCCAGCTGTCGATGTTCCAGGCCAAAACCCAGCTGTGGGCCCCAGGAAAAAACCCAGCTGTCGATGCTCCAGTCCAATTACCCAGCTGTGGGCCCCAGCTGTCGCCCCAATTACCCAGCTGTCGCCTCTCTCTCTCTCTCTCTCTCTGCGCAAATGGGACCCACGTACTACTGATTACAAACAGGAGTTTGCATCCGATCACAAACTTCTTTTTGATCTCAAAAAATTAACTTTCAGTTCCAATCCGAACACAGTGTATGTCCTCTCTCTTTATCTATTTCACCTTGGACCATCTCATCATATTGAAGGAGGGGATTCAATGTTGGATTTCTTGCTAAATCATGAGTGATATATTTGTTAAGCTACTTAATCCATCTGGCTGATTGACTTATTTTCTGAGGTGATGCTATCATATCCAAAAGGATTTCTTTTGTTATGGTACATGTTATGATAGATTCAAAAGTATATCTTTGACATTTCGGTCTCAGCTGCATGCATTCAGTTGACAATGATCCAAAAAAATGAAGACAAAATGGATAACAATTTAAAATATGCTCAAGAATATGGAGTGGTTTGTTTTTCTCTTTACATGTGTTCCTGCAAGAATAATGAGTAAAGAAATTAGAAATGCTATCAGAAACAATTTTAAGACCAAACTAACAAGCTAGTGAAAAACAAGCATTCAGTAGTAGAATCAAATATGAGATGCACAATAACATAAAAAAAACACAATTTTAGCTTACAAAATAAAAAAGAGAACATCATAAATATGATTAACCAAACGAATTAATGAAGTAAGAAATTACAAACATAGAACCGGCTTGTATAAAGATCACACTAAGAAATTTAGAAAGATCACGCTTTTTTCAAAAGCATGATAAAGAAATTAGGAGGGAATTATTAATCACACTTTTTCTAAAAAACTGAGATGGTTCATGGAATTTACCGCAGCTCCTAAAAAAATGAGATCGTAATTTCAATCTTTGGTCTCGGTTTATTTCGGTAACCGTGATTGAAAATTTCCATCCCAGCGTTTCCATTCCCGCTTTTACAGAAAACCCCTACACCAAAAAAGCCCTAGCTGCTCTGTAGACGACATTCTCTCCCTCTGGTCTTCTCTTCTTCGACTGCTGGTATGTCTCTCTCTCTCTCTCGTTTTGGCTTAGATCTGTCTAGGCTGATGTGTGTATCTCGGTTTAGGCAGAGAAAACCCTAGTTCTACATCTCGGTTTAACGTTTCAGGGGTTTGTGGTGGTCACCAAAATGGGGTTCACATCAGCGTAATGGGGGTCCAGCTGTTGCAGTGTTCGCGGTAGTTTGGCAGAGCTGCAGATGGTGTTTTGGCGGTCGGGTAGCGGTGCAGCGACCGGAAGGCAGAGGAACATGGGATGCAGCATGTGGATGTTAGGTTTAGATTTGGACATTTGGGTGTT
Source organism: Vaccinium vitis-idaea (assembly GCA_963854785.1). NCBI lineage: Eukaryota > Viridiplantae > Streptophyta > Magnoliopsida > Ericales > Ericaceae > Vaccinium > Vaccinium vitis-idaea. Next base: position 29,397,222 of record OY978216.1, on the reverse strand, counting down.
GCTGGTTTTTCATCAAAAGAGAGACACCTTTCATAGTGTTTATGATCTTTTGTTTCATGTGGGAAATTAGAAATATACAAATTTATGAGGACTAACGTGCTACCTTTCTTATGATTTTTGTTTGCTTCAGAGGTTTGCCCCTTTTGAGGAGAAAAATAACATTGAAGATCATTAGGTAAGTCTAATTTTCTCTCTAATTCGTTACAAGATCAGAAAAGCAAATGATGTGTTGAAATGTTTGAGAACTATAGCTTCTTTCTTACGTTTTGGAGAAAATAGATGCTGCAGTTGGCACCATGGTGGTGTTTCAGGTAATATGACAGAATTTGAAAGAACATTGATTATTATTTTGTTTATTGGGTTTTCTGTTGATAATCTAGATTGATGTACTATTGCTAGGGCCTGCTGGGCATTCAACGGATGACCTTTACGTGCTTGACTTAAGCAATGACAAATTCAAGTGGCATAGGTAAACACTAACTTCTAGAGAGAGTTGAAACTCTTTCCATCACTTTTTATCTTGAATCTTGACTTTAGTTACTGTATTTTCCTATGTAGAGTTGTTGTTCAAGGCCAGGTCTTGGGCCTCGATATGGCCATGTAATGGACTTGGTTGTCCAAAGATACCTTGTTACTGTCAGCGGGAACGACGGTGAGGGCTAGATTGCTATCCAATATTATTGCAATTCAAAGTTTTTCATGTTATTTCTTTTTTCAATTCAAAGCTATCTTTATTACTGCAAGTGCAGAAGATTTGGTATGTGGAGACAATCCAAAGCATTGTGGTAGGGTTTTATTCTATTTTGGTGAATGATTACTTCTATCCCTCTAGAGTTTTTGGACAATGCTTGTCTCAAGGTGTTGAAATATTGGGGTCTCCTCAGTGGCCCCAGACTTTGATACATTGAGTTTCTTAATTACTTTGTGAGCAATACCTGCCTTTGTGGTTAACCCTTTACAAAATTGGTCCAACGTATGCTCGAATCGCCACAAGAAATGAGGGATAGAAATTGAGTGGAAATGGAGAAAAAAAAAATCATGATAAAAAGGAAATGAGTCAAATGACTGAGAAAACGATTTCCAAGTGCTAGAATGCAAAGCATCTTTTCAGCCTCTTGCTTGGAGGGATGAACAAGACTGAATAAATACAGCTTGAGGAGAGCCTAGAGAGACAGAGAGTTGATATAAAGTCCAGTCAAGGGTGTGTTATTGTTTTATGCCTAAAAAATTCGTGTTTGTAGATAATGAAAAAAACACTGAACATGGTAGAAATTTTAAAGCACTGCACTTGACATAGTTATTACTTAGCCTTGATTATAAGTCCTAAGCGTAAGTAAAATAAAATGAGATTCTTGAATAATCTAATGTAAATACCTACCCTATTGATTATGTATTTTGAGATCTGCAACAAATCAGTAAGTAGTTACCAACCTTGTACTATTTCCCCTGAGAGTAAGAGAAGACAAATAGATTGACTGCAACTTCCGCTATACCATTCCATATCAAACTAACAAATCAATGGAGCACCCTCAAGGTGTAAGTACTTTAAGACTATCTCCCAACTGGATATGACTATCCAGGAATATCACATTTGTAGAGTACATTTGTGGCAGCAGAGGGTCCTGCCATGAAGTTCTACCATCACCTATTAGTGGATTGAGGAGCTAACTTAGAACTAAGAAGTAGCTACATAATTTGCCTTTTTCCTAAAGAACAACAAAGAAAAAGCCATATAGAAAAAGGGCCGTTTTTCAACTAGGCTTGGCTTATTGTTGTGACAATTATGCCTCTAGTTTATTGTCAGTGGTCAATAACATTACATAAGTGGCTAGTATCATAAATGTTTAATCACATATATTGATAGACGCAACACTCGAAAGGTAAGACTCAAATACCTTCCAGAAGTTAAATACACACAAACTGCAATTATCTCTTGAAGTTGGGCTAATTTTTTTTTTCAAGTTTTTGATTTTTTAGTGCTCATTCTACAACGTACCGGTGTATAAGGCTTTTTCCTTCTATTTTGGAGCTTATTCTCTTTGTATAAGGTTTGCATCCCCTTGATGCTTTTGTAGTTTTGTACATGAATATTCAGCTCTGCCCCGTTTTCTTGCTTTTCTCCTAAAATTTGAGCTTTCCACCATCTGTTGTCTTATCCTGTTCCTTGTCTCTTTTCCATGTACATGCATGAAATTTGTTCATGTATTCATAAACTTCATACATGGTAAAAATGTGGATTTTGTTTCGATATAGAAGCCATGGTTCCTTACAACCGTTATATGTAGATGCTTTTCAGACCTATTGCCAGCCGGCACTCTATATGCTCTACTTCCCAAATGCATTTCCTATACACCTTGTGAGGTTTTGAAAATTCTGGACGTGTTCATTTTTCACTTGATGAAGTGGTGTCATAATTTATGATAGCGTCCTTAGAGTTTAAGGTAAGCTGGTAATGTTGTGACGATTGAACCATATGGCTAAACTTCGTCTAAACAGGATTCTCATGCAATAATAAGTTGCTCATGGTCTCATTCTATGTAATTCATCAAAATAAGTTGCTCACTATAAACAGAGGAGGGTTAGAGATGAGAACTTATTTGATAAATTGCATTATGGGTCAATTGTTCAAGAGTCAAGAAAATAATTGCTATGACCTATATCCCCCGATCACTGAGTATCCAGACCTTAATAGATAGGAAGTGTTACTTTGCTCCCATCTTGTTGATACCTATGCTTTTTATTGTTTTCTATTGTATAGTTCGGGATTTCTCAAATCTTTGTGCTTCGTCCAGATTTAATGTAAAGATTGCTGAAGCAGTAGCCGAGGAAACAAGCTTACCATTTGTCACAGCAGAAAACAAATTTGAAGCATTGGTTATTTTTGTTTCAACTTAATTTTGCTACTACTCTAGTTCTATGTATATCCCAATTGATTTGCGAATGGTACTCTAATTGGGATACTTACACTGGTGTTAAACCATTTCCCATGTTGATAATGTGTTTGATTACGACCATTCTTCTTGTTATTGGGCTAGTTTCTTTGTGGTTGGGTTCCTTTGTTGGTTAGATTATTTGTTATGGTCTTGCATGTGTTTGGTGGCATTGGAAAAGGATTTCAAGTGAACGGCTTAATTTAATGGTATCAGAATTTCCCAAATTCAATTTTTTTTATTTAAAAAACGGTGCATCTTTTCATCACGCTTTTTGTGTGTGATGGTAAAGATAGAAAACCGAGATCTAAAACCATAAAACATCACGCTTTAACATGAAAAGTGAGATAGAAAATGAGAAAAGATCGCACGGAATTAGTTTTCATCTCGGTTTTTAATAGAAACCGTCACGCTTTTTAGGTGTGATTGATCTTCTCTTTCCGTCACGCTTTATAAGCGTGATAGAAAATGCCGACTTACAATCACACCCGGAGCCATCACGCTTTCATGGGCGTGATTGAAAGTGAAACATCACGCCTAAAAAGCGTGATGTCTATGGTTTTTTGTAGTAGTTAATTTGAAGGAAAAAAACCCCACCCAAGCAAGGCGTTAAGAATCACAGGTACACTCTTTCCAAATCTTCAACAATGGGTGCCTTTTATCCATTTCATAGTTGCAGCAACAGTGTATTATTGATCAGCAGAGTACAAATCCACCGCAAGAACAATGCATCACTGAGGGAGTTGGTGAAGAGTGATAACCGAAGGTAGAGAAAAATGAGGAATCTGTCTTTTTACCTACATAGTCGTTGAATCTTCCATATTAAATTTGTACTTAAAAATGAGCCAATAACACGTCAAAATATCAAGTCTGGAAGAGCATTGGTGCGCCCTAATGCGTTTTCGTGCGCCTCAATGCTCATTCGTGCGCCCAAATGCTCCTCTGGAATCCATTTTTCAAAAATTAATTTTTACATTCATTCGCAAAGAATCTGTGGTTTCTATTTTAATTTTACTTGCTGATCACATTAATTTTGCATGGGGAAAATCATTCTAATTAAAAATGGGTTTTTCATGTTATTAGAGTGAATTTTCGAAGTCAAATCCAGCATAGCACTTGTGCGCCCAAGTATGCATTGGTGCGCACAAATACACATTTGTGCGCACAAGTATGCATTGGTGCACACAAGTGCAATTCAGTAGCCGTTTTTTCCATGTTTAGTTTGGTCTACCATATTTCCTTTCATTTTTCTAAAGAAGTATATCTGTCTTTATAATTAAATTTTACCATAAAATCGGAAAATAAATGTGAATTGTGATTAGTTTTTATTAAATTCTTTCTTTTCTTAATATTTGCATAATGTACATTTTCATTTGCATATTATATTTTCCTTGCTCCCTATCCCCATACGTGTCAAGCTTTATAATAAAACATTTTTATAAAATCCCACGAACGTTAAAGTAGAGACCGATTTTGTGTCGGGCGAGAGGGGTGTCATAAAACCCTTCCACTCTCGTAATATGGCTCCGAACCCAAAAACATTTTCTCTTAATGATCAGTCGTGAAACCTTTTCCAAAATAACAGCACAGAAGTCACATTTGTTTTTTCAAAAACGGTTTCTCGGGTGATCATTTCCAAACCCAGGTGGCTACTCCAAAATCAATCAAATTTTCAAATCGGCGAAGTCGAGAGCCCTGTGGCAACATCCACACGTGGTAACATTCTTTATTAAACCAATGGACACGCTTGACAAAATGGAACACCTGTGGTATGAACAAATGATTGTTTTAATGGCATTAAGTGCTCGAAAGGGAAGTACACGGGTCCCTAAACGCCTGGAATGATACTAGGTCCACCTTCTAGTGTGTCGCTAGGAATTGCTCTAAGTACTTGAAAGTGAAATAAATACGAGACATGCACATTGAGAATGCTTGGGATACAAAGGAAAAAGGATACCTGTTGGACACACCAAATTTGATGAGAAGAGATCTTACTTATGTACGGTGACCCTCTGGTTGATCAAGGCGATTTAACTTATACTTTGAGCTATATATGCATCGATTGTCGTACATCCATTAGCTATACCTTCTTGCATCCCGTCAAGTTCATTCATCTCATTTACATTTAGTGATTGTAGAAGTTTTCAATACTGGCTAGTGTAGCTCAACCCTCATTTTCATGTGCAAATTAAAGAACATGCCGTGGAGTGCATAGCAATTTTTTTTTTTTTGAAAAGCCTTGCATCAGGAGTTACTTATTCATTTTTGTATAACTTCTTTTGTGAGATGAAACTGTGTCTTTATTTATTGATTTTTAGCTCGGACGAATGTAATAAACTTAACTATCTGTATCATGCTTTGTTTTGGGATTCAGGTACGCCGGTGCCAGACTTGTAATATGGAGTACTTTGGGAAGACTTTTGGAAATGAATGTATTGGAATTATGTATTCTCTCCTTTATTTGAAATGTTTATTAATTATATTGAAAATCGAGAGGTGATCGATTTGAAGTCTCCCATCACTAGCCATGGCTCCAATGTACCAACGGCATTCATTGGTAGCTTGAGCTTGTTCATTTAACACTCGAGTCGAGTTTGAAGAGCTTAAGCGGCTCGGCTCATTTGCAACCCTATCTACAATGCTATGGGAGCTACAAGTGTCATAAGTTGATTGGCCCAAATTATATAGTGATTAATTATTTCCTTAATTAAAAGATAAAATGTAACACCCCAATTTTTCGAAAATGTTATTAAAATTTTATTCAATCACTTACGTAACAAAAATATTAATCACTTATATATTGCAGAAAACAAGTCTGTTTGCACCAAATTCGAAAACACACAATTTTATTACATGACAATATATAGGAAACACCACGGGTGAGTGACACTCAGTTGACAAGCTCCTACCCTTCTAACACTTACATTACACGATAATATATAGGAAACCAACAAATCATTGTGTTTCTTTACTAGTCATTAACTATGTGAATTCTACGGATCTCCTCCACAAGAATTCGTTCCTCCCACAATCACTAACTATGACTTGTCCCATTGTTCAACTCTACTATTATTCGTCCTACACCAGGGTCCAAAGTGAATACACCTAAATGATCTACTAAGCATGGATTCACCTATGACCATGACAAGGGAAAAAATAGCAATATTGCGTTTACCATGCCATGTCATACTCAGGGTTCGTTCTACTAAACAGCACCAGGTCCCTATTACCAATGGCGGACGCAGGATTAGTCTTGCGGGGGGACCACTCCATAGCAAATATACAGAAAAACTGAGAATGTACTAAAAATATACTACTAGTAGTAAGAACCTTGGGGGGTTTGCAGGGGCCAAAACCCCCTAGCACCCCCCCAGGTCCGCCCCTGCCTGTTAGCACCCACACACCCAAACCCAAAGGGCCGATTTAGGAAACCCAAACCCAAAGGGCCGATTTAGGAAACCCAAATCATCCGGGGCTTGATTAGGTAACCCAATAACACACATGGCCCATTTAGAAAACCCAATAAATGTTTCCTTTTTCCATTAACTTAGTATCGTCTACGTCAACCGCTAAGTCAAATACCAAACCTCTATGTTTTTCAAAGTTGTCATCACATAAGCATTCCATCAACAATGTACAATTTATCGAAATTAACATTTTTGTTTTTGAAAGGCAACAAAAAAATTTATTAATCAATTGTAAGGGTTACAAAGGTTAAAGGGAAAATGAAACGGCATCACAACGAGAGACTAAAATCCCAGCTAGGTTGACATCTCAGTACCTCGACAATCATATGCCCACATCCGACCCAAGCAAGTTGATGAGAAATCAACAACCAAGGAACCACATAGGGTAACGAAATTAAAGAAACAGATAATCAAAAAGCATAATGAAATGAATTGACAAATAAATAGATCATGAAGATAATGAAGTAAGTTAACACATAATGGTTGGGATTCATTGATCATTGTGATTCAAACTACAGTTTATGAATTATAGAGTTTAACTTGTAATTTATTAAATTCTAGGGATACTCTATGATTTAGTAGAACTTGGGCGTAAATCAACAATTTTTTTTTTTTTTTTTTTTTTTTTTTTTTGAACGGCAAAAAATTTATTAATCTTTGGAAACAGATTACAAAGATTAAAAGGATTCAAGCACAAAAGGCATCAAATGCAAGAAGGCAAACCAACAAGGTTGGCCCCCACCCACACAATCAAATCCCGGCAAGAACCCAAAAGGGAGATAACAAAGGTCGACAAGAAATCAACCGAAAGATACAATTTTGTGCATAAAAATTAAGAGTAGCACTCCAAAAAAGCTCCTGGACATGATAGCTCCTGAACATTCATAATCCACCAAAAGAAAGTCCCTCGTGAAAATTGATCACTTGCATCTCATAATCCACCGAAAGAAAGTCCCATGTGAAAATTGATCACTTGTATCTCAGCAAGCACTTGATCATTCACAGATACTTCAACTTTAACTTGGAAGGACAATCATAGTAGCAAGCGATCATGTTACAACCACATGGAAATTGATATCCAAGCTGCAGCAAAAAATCATTCTATCTTCACATGCAGACATCCATAATGCATATGAACTTCTAACTGAACTTCCTTAACCTGCAACTTCCCCCCAAGGCACGTGTATTCAACTTTTCCTCCAGAGCATCCCACAATTGGCAATTGACGTCGTGGCATTGCCACTCTGAGTTTGATTCACCTCACTCCATTTAGGAACCCCCTAGATCAAATCTGCAACTTTATCTTTTCTTGTGACAAACACTATACAACAAAGCGCCCCACACTGTCCAGTATAATGAGACAATTTCCTAATTCATACAAGCCAACATCTTATCCTTTTGTTCCTCCAAAGTTATTATTTTACTTATTACTTCATCATCATCACCCAGATAATCTTCCTCCATAATTTTGGTCACTGACAGAACTGCTTGTGCTTCATCAAGTAGTAACCTGTTCCTGTTTTTTATACCTTCAGTCAAAATAGACAAGGCTGCTGCTGCGATAGCTGAACGGAACACCACACATTTTTGCTTTTTTCTCCTACCACCCCTCCGACTGCCACTTGCTTTAGGGATTCCTAAAATTTCTTCGATTGGTTTCTGCTTCCTTTTCACTTTTCCTGCTTTCTTAGTTGCTTCCTTCCTGCGTAAATCAACAATTTAGTGGACTATATGGTAAAACAGTAATTTATTAAGTGGTAGTATTTAATTTGTTATTTAGTGAATGTTAAAGTAAAGGCTTATTTGCACGAATGGTCCCCAAAGTATTAGTGAATTGTCACTTTGGTCCCCAAAATACAAATTGTGTCTATTGAGTCCCCAATGTAAGCAATTCGCGTTTAAATGATCCCCGGAGCTAACTCCGCCCAAATTGACCGTTAAATGCAAGGGTATTTTCGAAAGTTCATCTTAACCCCACCACTTCATCTTCAATCTCAAAACCCTAACCCATACCCATCCCTATTCCCATCCCAGAATCCAAACTCCTTCCAATTTCAGGAAACAAGGCCCAAATCTCATACCATCCTCCTTCTCCCATCCCTAGCTATAAATCCCAAAAATATAAATCGTTGCTATCGTAGTTGAATCGGATCTCACCATTGGAGTCGTCGAGCTGGACGAATTCGACGCGATTGGAGTACAACTTTGTCGTGCCAGACACTCCAGTTCATGGCGTAGAAGTGCCATGGGGCTTCGTAGATTTCGGATCGACGTTGTTGCTCGTCTGAGTTGCCATTCTTAGTCGTTGGTCGTTACTCGCCCCCATCTCCGATTCCTCTTTCTCTCTCTCCACAAAATAAAAACACCATTTGACCAAACATCAAAAAAATTACTACTATCCTAGTCCATAGTCCACAACAATGGCGGACAAGGAAAACAGGGTGCGGGTCATGCGCTTAGGGAAAAGAAGGCGGCGCCAGAGCCTCCATAGTAGCCATCTGGAAGTGGGTGGTGTTGGGTGAGATTCCGACCAAGTTCCGTCGATTAAGGATTCGGGTTTGAGCTGCAGCGAAAAGGGTGAAAAGAAAGGCGAAGAAGAAGGCTGACTAGTACGGATATTAAGGTGAAATCAGAAGAGTCCCAAGTGTGAGCATTTTGAATCTGAAATGTTTTAAGTATGTTGTGAACTGGTTATCTGTGGTTTGATTTCTTTGGAAATGGGTATGCTAATAGTTTTTGTGAATTGAAGAATGGATTGGGTTGTTGTCAGTAGCAATAACTTGTTCAATTTAATTGTGCTTTTCATGTAAGATTCTAGGAAGAGGAGGCAGTGGCGATTTGTATGCACCAGGGTTAGATATGGTTAGGGTTTTGAGGTTGAAGATGAAGTGTGGGGGGGGGGTTGTTAAGATGAACTTCCGAAAATACCCTTGCATTTAACGGTCAATTTGGGCGGAGTTAGCTCCGGGGGATCATTTAAACGCGAATTGCTTACATTGGAGACTCAATAGACACGATTTGTATTTTGGGGACCAAAGTGACAATTGGCTAATACTTTGGGGACCATCCGTGCAAATAAGCCTTAAAGTAAATTAGTCAAATGTTCTAACAAAAATGATATGGAAACATTTAATTTTTGACTAACTTTTTAACATGGCCGGAAACATCTTTTAACTCTTGATTACTTTTGATTCTAGAAACAATTGAGGTAATCTTATTTACAGTGACTAATAAAAGAATGACAGAAATAGGGGTAACGTAGAAATTTATTCTGAAGATCGTATAAAATAGATTTTTTAATTACAATATAGTTAATTTGTAAGATTTTTTTTAATTATATCCTCTCTCCAAATTCCCAAAAAATGAACCGTCCAAATTATTGAATTACAATACGTAGATCATGTTTTGCATCACATGATGTACCATTTGAGAGATTATTTGTTGAGAGGATCTTGATCGTATTTATATTCGATTATGATCATATGTTCTTGTAAGAGTGATTTAGGTATCAAGAACTGCTGGCTATGAGCAAATCAAATCTTTGAAATTGAGATTGTGACAGACCCTTGTCATACCAAGATCACCGGAGGAATTTTAGGTAGAGAATCCTCCTTCCTGATTGGTTCATAAAAATACTAACATGAGCTCGAGTTCTAGTGCTTGTCCAAATCATATACCTCCTCCCCACTGTTGAATGTACATATGATGTGAAATTGCACTAATTCGATGGATGGTCAAAACAAACTCTTGACTGAGGTTGACAGCTGCAATAGCTTTCACTCCCAATTACTCTAGAAGACGAATCTTCTTAACTTCTTTGAATATTTTGGATCCTTTCCACACACCATGATATGGGACATCCACTGATTATCTTATTAATTTGACCATCTTTTTTCATTTTATTTCTCTTTCTTTCCAAGCAGAAAACTACTGCGACGGTCCTTGTTATTTAAGGACCACCACATGTAATTCAATTTGCCCCGACAACGTCAAAGCAGGCCAAAATTCAATGACTGTGTCTGGTTAGATAGTTTAGTTTAGTTTAGTTTTGATAATGTTAGCAGGTGTAATGAGTGAAGAGAGATAGAGAGAGAAATGAGGAAAATGATGATGTCATGAAAACTAAAACTAAAACTAAACAGAGAAACGAACATGTCATCTTTAATGTTATACAATTTGTTCTATGTTCATGATCAAGAACTTCAAATTTAATTTAGCACGCTATGCAAAAGTTAGAGATCTTTAATCTTATTACAATAGGATTGACATATTCATGATATCCGGTGTTTACCTCCAATTTGTCAATAGTTTATGGGATAATAGACCGTGGATCATGTCGTAATTGATGAGATAGATTTAATTTTCAAGTTACATATCCATATGATTTTGAGCCCTATTGGTTAATTAAAATGTTGATTAAGCAACCTCCACCAAGAGTGGAATAACGATCCCTCATTGTGGTCTTGGAACGACTATGATTTTGAGCCGTATTGGTTAAAATGTTGATTAAGCGACCTCCACCAAGAGTGGAATAACGATCCCTCGATCAATGTGATCTTGGAATGACTGAAACATCACTACCATACCATATTGTTTCACGTACCCAAATTAATTGTTGATGACATGGGATGGATACAACAAGAACAATGATACATACACACCCTCTCTACCACACATCCTCTCACATGTGGGGGGAACCACCCTTGGGGGACACACCCACATGTGAGAGTGCTATAGAGGGTGTGTCTGTATTATTTTTGATACAACAATGTGGGTGATGCATGCATTCATACAACAATGTGGGTGATGCTTAATCAACATTTTTTTGGTGGTCCAAGAACTTTTTAACTTTCTCTATGATGGGGAATTCACACCCAATTATTTTTCTGTTTTACACTCATTGCTTTTTTCTTTTAACTGGTCTCTTTATACACGGTCATAGATATGCAACTCCAAGAGCTTAACAATCGTTTTAATGAGGTGAACACTGAGTTACTTAAGCGACCTCCACCAAGAGTGGAATAACGATCCCTCAATGTGGTCTTGGAACGACTATGATTTTGAGCCATATTGGTTAAAATGTTGATTAAGCGACCTCCACCAAGAGTGGAATAACGGTCCCTCAATGTGATCTTGGAATGACTGAAACATCACTACCTACCATACAATATTGTTTCACGTACCAAATTAATTGTTCATGACATGGGATGGATAACAACAATGTGGGTGATGCATGCATTCCAGTTTGTAGTGTACTATATCCCTGTTTTTAGGGGTCATATGGGGAAAATCTCAAATAGCATGTGATGAGGAAGCTGGGCATGCATGATGACATAAATAATGAGGATAAACTTGCATTAATGGTAGGGGGTACTTACATACAAATTACTACTGCTACAAAAGCATAAGAAAAATAAAAAGAAAGGTGGGTAGCGTTGGGGTAAAGAAACCTATTCCTATGCCATCTGATCTAAGGCAACAAGTTCAGTCAACCTTTACACACCTACTCTGACATTTGACCAAAACCACTAAATATAAAAATAATATTATATACACAGCATTAAAACACCATACCGGACATAACATCACGCATGACATTACATGATTGGTAATAAAAGAATAAACACTTTGAAATTACTTAATTTGCAACTACCAACCATGTACTGCCATGATTGATATTGTGTCTGGTGGTGTTGTGTTTTAACGGTGTGTACGCATAACATTACTATAAATATATATATATATTTCTAAATGGGACATTTCACAGGCTTGCTGCTGTTTTCTCAAATAGCCCCAACCTATTGTCCCCCAGCCTTGACTTGTAAGCAGATTTCTTGTACTCACACCATGTGAACTCCTTGTACAAACTTTCCTCTCCTACCTCCATTAGTGGAGATAAAGGTATTATCTTTTCACTTAATGGGGGCCCACCAAAGTAGATCATTGAAACCCTTGATTTCAAACTGTCAGCCAAGACTCTATGCCTTACACTCCTGAACCTCCCATTAGTCATCACCTGCACCATGGAGAGATCCAATTATATATTAAAAAAACCCCATATCAGGATTTGAAGTCTTCAAAACACGAAAAGTAAAAGTAAATACCAACACTCATCAAACTCAACAAAGCTAACTTTAGGCAACCTTTTGAGAGGTGGTTTGTATAGAGCTTTAACCAGTAGAACTTAACTCAATTTCTTTTTGATCATAGCATTGAACTTAACTTAATAGAAACAGAGAAAAAGGTTCATGGAATCATGGGTCAACTACAACGACCTACAAGTCATGAGCATGACACGTTTTAGGTAAGGCAACGTCACGATTAATATTGGGATCCTGAAGTTATAAACTCAGGCAAACCTTCTAGTAACCCAAGGTTTGGTATTTTTGACTTCTGCAGAATTGAAGAGCAGCGCCCCAACCTTGCTCCAGAGACAAATTTAGAAAAATGAGAAATTGAAAAATGAGAAATTTCCGAAGACTACTTTTGAAAATTGAACAACAAACTCACGGATTAACCCGTATAAAAAGGTAAAATTTTCGGACTTGTACATGAGAAATACTTTAGTCATCCAACACTAATCATCTAGAACCCGACTAGCGCGCTCTAAATGTATGCAGTTAGGGGGTGTTCCACTAACTCAGTTTTTTGAAAAAATTGATTTTTCACGGTTTTTTATGTGATGTGTTGTGAGAGAATGACCTGTCTAGGTGTTTGAAAAAAACAGTTTTTGTTAGTAAAACACTCCCTAAGTTTCAAAACCCCTAAATAACTCGAAATAATATTGGTGAAGTCAATTCTTATCGGCTATAGTCAATTTTTAACACAAAGTTTGACCAAAATAGAAAGAATATCTTCATTCTTGATGACTTCTTTGAACCTTGTTAAACGGATAAGATATGCAGGGGTTGTACTTTACCTGCAGGGAATCGCCAACATTGATGAAAAAGGAGGAGTGATCAGGTGGGACAGAGACCCATGTTCCATCCCTCAGAGAGATTTGCAGGCCAGTTGTGTTGTTAGATCTCACGGCAGACATTATCTGTGGGTCCGTATGCTCTCCAAAACCAATCAAATTCCTACCACTCAATGCCTGAAGCTCTGGGCATGGTGGATAGTGGTTTAACCTGAAAACCGAGTCACTCTTTTCATCCCTCAACAGCTTACTCATCATATTCCTTGGCTCAATCTTGAGTTCATCAGCTATTAGCTCCAACACTTCACAAACCACATCTCTCACTTTCGAGATATATTCATTCACAGCAGACCTGCGTGTGTACACACCAGAATTCATCAGAAAATTACAACACCAACCTCTAACATACCGGTTCTTTCTCTTTTGCACATGTCCGACCTAATAGAGCTTTGGAGTCTGCTATCAAAGTATACTACCAGATTCTAGAACATGTGTATGTATTATTGACAAATGCTGCAACACTCTTTTTTAGTATTTTTTACTTTCACCGTCTATGGTATGTATGAGTCTCATATTAATTTTTGAGTTCTTATTCGTCGATGTGTGCAAAATGTGTGCGAAAATTGACCCGAACACCCGACTTATATTATATAAAAAAAAAATTATTTACGTACACGACAACAGTGTTGTAGCATTAGCCTATAAAAAGCCAAAGATAGAAAAATCTCACACCTGAAAATTTCTGGTTTTTCTTGGAAAATGGAAAGAGAAGTCTTGTGGGAAATATATTCAGGGTTGGTGCTGAAGAGGAGGTACTCAATCCAACCCACATCTCCATTTGGGCCAATTTTCTTGTTTCCATAACCAAAAGGAGAAGGTGGGCAAGCTTTGTCCTTGTCAGACTGAGGCAGGTTGAAGAATTTAATAGCTTCAGCTTCCAATCTGGCCATCAACTCCAAACAGACGCCATGGTTAACCACCTTGAAGAACCCAAACTCTTGACAGGCCTCCACTATGAGGGTCTTTGCATCAGGGGCAGAAAGGTCAATTACAGGAATTCCAGTGAAGAGGTTACCGCTGGGCTTGCATGTCTTGATATGAGAAAAATCGTCAAGTGTTGGCTGAGATAAGACCACCATGGTTGTGGGAGAGAGAGAGAGAGAGAGAGAGAGAGAGTTTGAAAATGTTGGATGTAAGGAATTGGGTAAGTGGTAATGCAGTTTTAAATTGGCAAATAAAATGGCTGTAAATGCATGACAGAGAGCAGATGTCAGAGGCGTTACTAACTATAGATGGGGGCCATCTGGCTTTGTGTATCAGCTTAGGCTACTTATTATTTTTTGGATTTTGATTTTCTCATTTTTTTACTTTTGGGTATTTGTCATCAGAAATTTTCCAGTACCGAGTGGGTATTACTCACGTGATACTCGTTCGGTAAATTTCAGCCGTCCATAACGCCATCCAACAGTCCGAATTTTAGAGAGAGAAAAGGAAGAGAGAGAGTGTTTAGGTGAAAGGAGAGAGAGAGAATCAATCCGGGCCATCCAAAACACATTTGAACGGCTCGGATCATGCTTGGGTACCAAGTGGCAATACCCACTTGGCAACCCAAATTTTTTTGTTTGGCACCAGGGGCGGACGCATGATTTACCATAAGCGGGGTCAAAAATTTATAGCATATACTCCTTCATTCAATTTTGATGATCCCTCAAAAGCACCGGTGATCCAGTCAATGATCCCGGATTGAAGGTTTTTGGGTGTTTTGAAGGTTTTAAAAGATGTTTTTGCATGATCCGAGCCGTCCAATGTGTTCAAAAGGTATTTTTCAAGGACCACGTGGGAAACCTGCAAAAAAAGATTTCGGGAAGGGCTTGATCCAAACAGTTTTTCGCAAAAATTGTATATTTACAGTTTTGCGAAAAACTGTTTGGATCAAGCCCATCCTGTATTTTTTTTTTATGATTTCTCGCATGAACCCTTGAAAACACCTTTTGAACACATTGGACGGTTCGGATCATGAAAATTTGATCCGGAACTATGATTTCCGGACTTAGGGATCCTGGACTAGATCGGGACTCCCCTCAAAAGTATGTTAATTTTTCAGATAAAAGTTTAAAATATTTTCGCACTTGATTTTCCGAGTTTCTTTGTACTAAATTAAAGATCTCGATTAGTTCTTTAATTTGGTGAGAAAAATTTTAAAATTATGAACTGAATGAATACTTTATTTTTTATTTGAAAATTGCACATTTTTTCGTAAGGATCTATCAAAATAGGACGAAGGGAGTACATTAGAATACTAAACGAAAAGAGATTTATTCAACTAAAAAGTAGTATGCCGTATTACTTGGGGGAGCGAGAGAGAGAAAAGGAGTTAAAGAATAATGGGAACACAAAAAAGAAAATTATCTATGTGGTTGTGCTCCGCTTTATGATGGAACATAACATTCATTAAATGATCGAATATCCGAGAAGTCTTTAGGATAAAATTCAGCAAAGCAATTCAACCTTTGCTTGTCAAACTTGCAAATGAGTTGGATGGATTAAGACATGCAACACAAGTAAGCAACTCAGTGTTCACCTCATTAAAACGATTGTTAAGCTCTTGGAGTTACATATCTATGACCGTGTATAGAGAGACCAGTTAAAAGAAAAAAGCAATGGGTGTAAAACAGAAAAATAATTGGGTGTGGATACCCCATCATAGAGAAAGTTAAAAAGCTCTGGGACTACCAAAAAAAAGAAAAGATTGGAGGTGATCCGGAAAAATTATTTGGGCATAGTTATATTTATTTTTTGTTACTTGGGGCAAGATTAGAAAATAATCTATAGGGTATATATGGGGCAAAATTACCAAAATATCCAAAATTATATATACACGGCAGTGGAAAATTTCAGTCCAGCGGGGTCGCTTGACCCCCCCTATATGGGGCCGCCACTGTTTTGCACACCACAGCCAGACGACATTCTGTGAAAATAAGTATTTGTTTGTTTAGAAAAGATAAGTTAGAAATATGGGGAGATGATGTTTTTGACTTCTGATTTTCCACTTTTCCTATTTTTGTTATAAAAAAAACCTACAAAATGTATTTTACACATCTCTCATATGCCATTTATGTTGCAAAATACATTATGCACTTAACTACGAAACACAATGCATATTCATAGTCCCTCCATCCATTTTTAAGTGTATTGCTTCGCAAATCCGACTTATCAAAAAACATTATCATTACACTTTTCAAATCAACTTTTACCTCCACTTTACACTTTTCACATCAATTTTACCTCTACTTTCCAAAATTATCCTCCACTTTTACCCAGTAACTCTTTACCCTCTAACTTTTCAAAATGGCAAAATGATAATTGTACTAACTTTTTACCTATTAACTTTTTAAAACACACATTTATTAATAGACAACCTAATACATTCTGGCCAAAATTTTAAAAACCAAAACTATAAAAAATAAAATTCAAAAAGTGAAAACATGAGGCTCCCAAACACCCTCTTATATGCCAACGGGGCAGAAATTTTAATTTTTTTGTTTTTCAGTTTTTGACTGTTTGAGTGTTCTTCATCGAAACTCATTTTTCGATACTGAGTTTGCTGTTTTGATTAACCAAAAAAAAGAAAAACCTAGAGAATGTGTTCTGCACATATCTCTGAAACACTACTCTTGTTGGAAAATGCATTCATTTTACACATTCCACACAAACACTCTACCAGATTTAAAATACATTCTGATCATAATTCAAAATAAAAAAAAGTTAAAAATAAGCCTCCCAAACACCCCATATATTTACGTTAGCATACCATGGGGACAATATGGACTCCTCGTTGTCGGCTGTGAAAGCATGTCCAATGTGGTTGTAAAGTAGCTATAGTCATTTGCTCACTTTTAGCACCAAAAAATAGTTAAAAATTGGTTAATTAATTTTGGGGCTGGTTCCAGGGACGCATAAAAAACCACATAAAAGACACTTCATCTCAGCCATTGAAATGAACAGATGAGATTAGAACATTATAGTTGTACTCTCTCTCCATCACACCTAATCTCTCTCTCTCTCTCACGTTCTATTTCTCTCTGTGTTTTAACAGTAGGTTGCCCAGAAAGTACTAGACATTGAAAGATCAATAAGATACAATGCCATAGAAGAGGAACAAATTACAAACTACTCACAATTTTTGGGTTCAACAACGCGAAAACAATAGTAATACATTTCGTTCCCTCTGATTTAGAGAGAGAGAGAGAGAGAGAGAGAGAGAGAGAGAGAGAGAGAGAGAGAGAGAGAGAGGGACCTAGGTATCTGATGATACAAAATTGCAAATGAATTTTGAGCGGTTACTGCTACAGAGAAATAGGATGCTGCCAACAACAGACACGAACATGTCTCATTGACAGTCGACACTACCAATTTTATTCAGATCATATATTGGATTTCTATTTGCTTCCAATTAAAAAAATCACATCTGGATATGTTATAATCTTGATTCAACAAAATTTGATCAACAGACAAACAAAACTAACAAATATAGCATGTCGTCTGATTTGCTGTAAAACCCTAAAAATTTAATTCCAACATTTCGTCCAAGCTTGGGGCTTCAAAAAAAAAAAGGAAGAAGAAGAAGAAGATAATGTTGGGCTTGGGTTACAAATGGATGGAGAGAGAGAGAGAGAGAGAGAGAGAGAGAGAGAGAGAGAGAGAGAGAGAGAGAGAGAGAGAGAGAGAGAGAGAGAGTAAATCTGTGAGATGAGCTGGAGAAGAGAGACAGATTAAGTGTGACGGAGAGAGAGGATAGAGAGAGTACAACTTTAATATTCTAATCTCAGCGTTGGTTTTAAGTAGGGATGGCAATTTCCCCAAACCCGATGGATACCCGCCCCACCCCGGCTATTTGGAGGCGGATATTATTTCATTTTTTATCCAATAGGAGCGGGTATGGTAGAACTTAAAAAATCCCCAGTTGAAAATGGAGCGGGTATAATTTTGTAGTACCTGTCTCCGAATCCCCGTACCCGCCCTGTTTCAAATTGTATACATATTTTTATGAATGTATATATACCGTGAGGTTCTAATCCGGGATCCCGGATTAGAGCATTTGGGGTGTTTTTTTTGTGTTGCAAATTATTTTGGGAAAATCCGAGCCGTCCAATGTGTTCAAAAGGTGTTTTCCAAGGTCCACGTGCGAAATCTTCAAAAAAAAATATCGGAAAGGGCTTGATCCAAGCAGTTTTTTGCAAAACTGTAAATATACAGTTTTTGCGAAAAACTGCTTGGATCAAGCCCTTCCCGATATATTTTCTTTGAAGATTTCCCGCGTGGACCCTTGAAAACACCTTCTAAACACATTGGACGGCTCGGATCGTCAAAAAAATGCTCGGATCATGGAGGTCCGGATCCGGGATTAGAACCGCGTCCTGTATGTATATATGCAGGCATATAGTAGTATATAAATGTATATGTATGTGTGTATATATAAGTATGCATATTGGTATAATTTATGTATATTGTTTCCGAATTAAAACTGTATATGGTTAAGTGTTAAAAAAAAGTTTAATGATGGTAGTTTTTAAAATTGTATATAACCTTGGTAGACTATTACTCCCTCTGTTCCCATTTGCTTGTCCACTACGAAAAGTCGTGCCACTTTTCAAATAAAAAAAATAAAGTGTTTTCGTGTATCATTTTTCAATTTTTTTTTCTATTCTATTTTGTTTTAAATGGTTGTTTTTGTTAATATATGACACATAAATTAGATCTTTTCTTTTTTTCTTTTTTTTCCAACTAGTTTGGATATGGATTTACCCGAATATACCCGAATCCCAATGGGAGGCGGGAATGGTGGATTGTCCACTATCCCTTTTGGATATGGAGGTGGGGATGGAGAAGAACTTCCCAATTGGGGATCGGGGGTAGAATAGAGTCCTCCGATCCATACCCTACCCGTTGCCATCCCTAGTTTTAAGGGCTAAGATGGAGTGTTTCTTTATGTGTCCCTGGAACCAACCCCATTAATTTTAGGTGCTAAATTTTGACAACTCCTCTCCAATGGTGGGTTCTAAAATAAGAACCAAAGAGTTTCAAATATTAACTAACATTCCCTCCACCTCATTTCCTTCTACTTTTTCAACCCCAATTCAACTACTACTTTTGTCACAAATTATTTGTCCGGTCTGCAAAACGAGAACTTTAAAGAAATTATTTTTTAAGAAATGTTTTATATTCGACTTCTGTTCAATTGAACTTTATTCTTGGAAAAATGGATTATTTTTAACCAAATAAAAAAGAGCTATTGGGAGATTAAAATAAAAAAGAGTTGTTTAGTGTAAATTAAAGCCCCTAATTTTGGGAACGTTATATTTATTACATTAATAATAAATTCAGTCTTACAACAATATCCAACAAGGAAATTACATAAATCTTCCTGCCAAATACATTTATTCTCCACAGAGTTAACTAGGGTTTCTCTACTCCATTGCACGGCCGTCCATCCTGGCGGTGTCCTACTCTGCTCCGTAGGCCTTCAAGCTATAGAATTCCTCCTGCTCTGCTCCGTAGGCCTTAATGAAGAGAAGACTCTTCGATAGAAGAGTTTTAATTAAACTCGGACCATTGAACACACCTTTGGACGGCTAGAATGTTGCGCTGCACGGTGCAGCGCATTTACTGCACTGCAGGGTCTCCAGGTCCGTACCCCAAAGCCATGCCTAACACACTCCAAGACATGACACGGCTCAAGACAAAGCACGACTCAAGACAAAGCACAACTACCCCGGAATTCAAAATAAATGCCAAATCAAAATCCGAAATCCAAAATCAGGCTAATAATCTACACCAACTAAAATTATCTTACTGTCTCAAAGAGAATAGATGTATTGACTACCAATGTCGATAAGATGGTCTAAAAATCAAAGTCACATGCTGCACGCCACACAGAGGATGCTATTGACGGCACACCACATAAGCTAATGTTCAATGAAAAAGAAAAACTAACAGAAAAAATAAAAGACCACAATTTTTGGTACTTAGGCCTGGATCTCATATCTGACTCAGATCATCATTCCCTATCCATGTGTTTTGCTACGTTGCTGTTGTTACATTTCCTTCTTTACAAGAAAACAGAACAAATTGCAAGGAGAACTGGGAAATAAAAAATGAGGATCGAGGAGGGCTTGCCCATCACGTGGCCCAGGCCCACCCCTTGCCGACCTATTGGGTGCGGGGTCATTGCACCCCATTGCTAGCCTCGTGGGCCTTTTGTTTGAACCAATGTCTCTCTCTCTCTCTCTCTCTCTCTCTCTCTCTCTCTCTCTCTCTCTCTCTTGTCGTACAAATAGTATATACTATGGATACAGACAAGCAAACAATTTGTTTCTGGTGCATGGCGACCGGGGAGTGCCATTGGGGAGCTAAGGATTTTCAACACGTGCTTGACGAATCTATGTGATAGTTCCAAACAAGAAAGGTCTACTGGGCAAATCTTTGTTTGTTTGTAAGTGGCTTGAGTGCTTGGTGATCTGATTTGTAGGCCGCTTTCGGTTTTGGCTCTATGGATTGATTGGTGGCCTAAGAGGTAGGGGTTTGGAAAGGGAGTGTTTAATTAGGGGCAATTAGTTGCTAATAAGAGCTTGAGATACACCTCACAAATGAATAGGGTATTCTTGTCGGTAGTTTCCTTTCAATAACCACGGCTGCATCTCTTTTTGGCAGATTGTCTCCCGATTCTTAGAGCTCCTGTAGTTGGCTTCGGCCATCTAGTTGCATGATGTCTACCATTGCCGCAAAGCTCTCGCCTTAGGTGCTTCAAACTTTTAGTCTGTATCAGACACTTGGTTGTATCGGTCAGTTCCTATTTGATTTTACCATCAAGTATTTAGTTTCTCGAGAATTGACAGCCGGATGTCTCCTTAAATATATTCGATTGTTTATTTTACTGTGTATTGGGAGAATCTTCATCCATGGAACTACCATGACATAGCAGTGAATCGACACTATACATTCATCACGGACATTAGACATGCCGAAGCAATCTCTCACTGGATGTATCATTCATTTGTTTTCATTCTGTCTTATATATATGTTCTTCTCGTATGTATTATTTCTTTTCTTCTGCTGTTGTCTTTTATATGTGGTAGGTTGTAATAGCCATATTACGAAATGAAATTCTCCCTCTTACGCCAAAAAAAAAGTCTACTATTTTTGTCGCTTTTTTTTTAACTTTTCGTGCTTTTCGTTTAGGTTCATGTCAAAAAATTTGGAATCAGAAGTGGAGCCAGAAATTGAAGTTGGACGGGGCCGAATTATAAAAGAAATTTTCGTTTGAAGATTTTTTCATGACTAAATCTAGTCATTTGAATTTTTATGGGATGATTTTGTTAAATGAAAAAATTAATCTCGAGTATTGTTGATATCATATCATTCAACGAACACAATATCATTATCGCACGGTATAATTTATCATAATTTAGTGTTCTCAGAATGAAAATTGTTCTCACATTTTAATTACTATCGAAATTTTTAACATTTTGTAAGAATATCTATAAAAAAAATATGGAAAATATACTCCAAAATAGGAATTAATCATTCACCACTATGAGAACACTCGGAAAAATATAAAACTATGGATCGAAGTTGAATTTTTTTTTATATAAGATGACAATTTAAACAAAGAATACCAGCTGTTTTTTTCGTCTTGATTGTTTTTTTTTTCTTGGTCATAAGTTTTTATATTTTAGAATCCTCTGGTCGAGACAAATGATTAATAAAAAATATATAATGAATCTAGCAAAAGTTTTAAAAAGATCAATAAAAATATGGAAACAAGATACCAAAAAAATTTAGGGAGAATGGGGTAAATAGTTACTTGGCATGGTTAGTATTTTCATTATGGTAATGTGTTTTTACAGTAAAATTTAGCAGCAGCTTTTCAGATTTTATTTTCGAACGTTGTTGCGTGTGTTTGTCAAAAAATCTTATCAATAGATTTTTAAGAGTCTCTTTGTAATAACTGTAGACACCCTAAATTAGCTCGGTAGATATTTTAAGCTCCGCCACATGCGGAATACTGATGACGAAATGATTTTGTATGACTTGATGAGGAATGTGATGCTTTTGAACTATGTGGAACTCTTAGGGAATGAAGAATGCCTTAGAATTAGGGAGGGAAGTGTCACATGACACTTAGAACATGTTTTGGCATTAGTTGGCTCCGTTAATCTTTCGGTTGGTCTGCTTTCGACCCATTTTGATAAACCAAACTTTCTTATTTTTATGGTTAGGTTCCACCATATTTTAGTACTTTTAAAACCATCTTTATTGATATATGATATGTCTCAATCCACTTTGAAGTGAGGGAGATACAACCGTTTTACCAAAATCATTCATTTTTCGATCCACTAAGGGTAAAATCATCATGTATTTAATTGTACAAATTATTTTGGATCCAAACTAATTGGGTTAGAAAGTAGACTTAACAAGCTTTCCAACGGTTTAAACTGCGTGAAAATCGGAGTTCGGTAGTTCTCAAAGCGAGTCTACGAAGTTTGGTTTCTTGTGTTGTCTAGAAGTGTCCGCTGAGAAATTGAAGTGTTGGCCGCCAAATCAATGTGTCGACCGCCAAATCCACTCTGAGTGAGTCCAAAAGTTTCTGCAAGTGTTGGGCTTTGTTCCAACCCTTCTCATCCAGTCATCCAACATGTTGTGCATGATCGTAACACTGTAAGGAAGAGTTCTTATGGGAAATCAACTCTATTTTCGAATTTAGGTAATTCCCTCATAATTATTTCTAACCTTACCTTCAATCCATATAAATAGGACCCCTCCCTATGAGTTAAAATTTAGATTTTTCTACTCCTCTCGTGTGTCATACAGCCACTTTTCTCATCCTCTTCAACACTCGTAGCCTAGGTTGGAAACCTTGCAACACACAACACATCAATTTCGAGTGATCCCTAAGTCTAGCAGTTCTGTGAGTGAAAAACACCAAGAGAGTAGCCAAAACCTTCAAACCCAAAAGAGTTCTACACTGTTCATCGACGTTTTGGGCCTTTAATCAACAAAGGCTACGCAAATCAAGCCTTGATTGTATAATCAAGCAACTGAGGTATCTTGGTGGGATTTTCAAGTCTTTCAATTGAGCATATTCTGTTTGTTTATTTTTATAGATATCCACTAACCCCTTTACTCATATCTATTCGTATTTTCTGTTTCTAGTTGGAATATTGGCCGGCACGTTGTTGTGTCGCCCGATTAATCAATTTGCAGATTGTTGATTTTGCTGGCCGACAGATCTCTTTGGCGGCCGACATATCCCTTGTCCCTACCCCGTACGTGTTTTATTTTCTGTCATCACTCATATCTATCTAATGGCTAATTAATTAATTTATTTGCGAAGTCTTTTAAAATAGTTTAACAGCTTTATGTTGAGTTCGTACGGCTAGCTTTTATGGCTAGGCGGAGAGGGGCGTCTAACAGCTTCCCCTCACCGTACCTTTGGTTAACGAATACATGACTAGAATCTCTGGTCAGGCTTTTTCTTGGTTTAGCCTAAACCAAATGGCGACTCTAAACAGTTGTAGGTGCCACGCAACGGGCACCGTGGATTATCAAAGTTGAATGAAATAGAGTCTTAAAGATGCCAACGGATTCAATGTGACGAAGCCAACCACATCCAATTGGTCATCCTGTGTAGTGACACCCTTCTAAAGTCAAACTCAATTGGGGTGTCTAAAATAACTGTGGATACAAATTCTAGATTAGAGCTTCCAATTCTATTCTTGTACACCACTCCGTCCGGATTTGTTAGTCGAGTTCGTGTCACTTTTCAAATGATTATATCTTATAAAACTAATTGAGATCTATCAAATAAAATCGATATTAGACATATAATTACTTTCCAATTTAATTATATCACTAATTTATCCGGTTGCAATAGAACGAGGGACAAACAAACCTATGTTTGAATCCAGACGAAGGGAGCAATAAAACCTATGTTTGAAGCTCCAAAAAAACTGAAATTCAGAATGTTAGAACTAGGAATTAGAACAATTGTACCGCACAAAAAAGAAGTGCCTTATTACTCTGAGACTCGCATGCACAGAAAATTATTACTCCCTCCGTCCCTTTTTATAGTATGTTGCTTCATAAATCCAACTTGCTAAAGAAATATCATCATTACATCTTTCACATCAATTTTTACGAATCCGGGGGAGGCGTTGTGCGGTAGGTGTTGTGCACCATGTTGTGCGGCAAAATTACGCCGTTTTGCTCATTTTCTTAGTATATCCAAGGGCTCTGTTTGGAGAGTTAAGTGTGGGGTTTAATTTTAGGGGATTTAGGCTCTTTGGGGTTGGGTATAGTAGGTTTACGCACTTGGATTTAGGCACTTTGGGTTAAGACACTTCAGGTATAGGGTTTAGGCACTTTGTAATGGTTTTTTCTTCCTCCAAACAACGCCCTTGGAAGCTTTGGAAGTGTGCACAAAAATTACGCAAAATGACGTAGTTTTGCCGCACAACACGGTGAACAACACCTACCGCATAACACCCACCCCCGATCCAATTTTTACCTCCACTTTACACTTTTCACATCAACTTTTACCTCCACTTTTTAAAATTATCCTCTACTTTTACCCATTAACTCTTTACCAACTAAATTTTCAAAATGGCAAAATTATAATTATACAAACGTTAACCCATTAACTTTTCAAAACACACTTATTAAGGGACAACCCAAAATAGAAACATCAACACTAAAAAAGGAACCGATGGAGTACTTTGTTCATGGAGTACCACCGCATGGTGTTCCAGAGGCATTTTCCATCACACATTTGTGTGAGCTCAACCACCAATTTTGCGGCTTCCACACAAATGTAAG
The DNA here is from genome assembly GCA_963854785.1 of Vaccinium vitis-idaea. NCBI lineage: Eukaryota > Viridiplantae > Streptophyta > Magnoliopsida > Ericales > Ericaceae > Vaccinium > Vaccinium vitis-idaea. The sequence goes on along the minus strand of OY978216.1, from coordinate 29,372,035 downwards.
GTGGAGAAGGTATGTGTGAACACCCCGCGGAGAGTTCACGAAAATGATTTGGTTTGGAAACTGATTTGATTGATTGGATGGAGTCGCCACCGGGGTTTGAGGACCATACCCGAGAAACCATTTGAAAAATGACTCTTTTGCCCTTTTGGTAGAAAATGTTTCACCGGTCTACTTTTATTGAGATTTCTCGGGTTCGGGAGCTAGGTTACGTGAGGGGAAGGAATTTAAAGCACCCCCCACGCCCGATGGGACCACCGGTTTCTACTAAATGTTTAAGGGATTTTGAAAATGTTGTTTGGATAGACTTGATTCACCAACTCATGCAAGAACAAATAAATACATAAAGAAGATCAATGAAATAAAAGTGGATGCTTGTGTTTGTGATATAAATGACGAAGTATGAAGCATAGAGCACTTAAACTACGATGAATCCTACCCAAACTGTACAGAAAGGTACCAGAACTTAGCCACAAACATTGTATGAACCACACACGGAAAGCACTTTAAACACCCGGATTGCCCAAACCCAGGCGCCCGGGAGCAGTATAGGCGCCTGGAAAGAGACAATGCAGACGCCTAGCATGACTTCAGGCACCTGGATAGCCCCAATATGGGCGCCTGGAATACTAACCAAGCCCAACTTTTGCTTCTTCCGAATCTCACAAACAATAACAAATGCAATTCTACTAGTTCATTCATGCATGAAGACTGTAATATTATAGACTAAAATGAATATATGAACCACAAAGTTGACTTAGTAATATGATATGCATTTATGAAATGTTGATTTTGAAACATTAATGACTAAAATGCAGCATGTTAAACTAATCTTACACATGCATGATGCTCTCATGTACATATAATAAATTTCCTACATATCTATATTTAATAAATAAAAAGTAGAGATAGATTTAGATCATGGAATACCTTGAAAACCACAATAGAAACAGATGACTAATGATACTTCAAATAATCAAAGGAATAGATTAAGAAAACAGAAAATAAAACAACATAAATGAAGTCCAGGCGCCTGCAAGGATCGGATCCAGGCGCCTGGATTAGGTACAGGCGCCTGCAAGGTTCAAATCCAGGCGCCCATATCCCATGCAAATGCCAATTTTTTATCCTTCATGAAATGAAATTTGTATCCCCATTCGAGCTCTTCACCAGTATATGAGACTGGTAAGAACTTGATAGGGTCCCCTCAGGGCCTATTTGAACATTTTGGTAGTAGAGCTACCTTTAAAAGCTTGATATAAGGACCTGAATGAAATTTTCGAATGGATTGGATGTAATGTAGCTACTGGACTGGTATCTTTAGGCTAATATGAGTTGATCATGGTTGGATGATGGGAGTTTGAGTGAGGTAGATGAAATGTAAATGGTGAAAGTGGTGTAAGGGTGGTCCTTTGGGGTAGAAATGAGAGAGATTAGGAGGGGGGTGTTAACTGGAAATTAATTTCTGGAGGAAAAATGACAGCATAACAGTAGAGTGAGTGAGTGAGTGTGATTGAACTCTCCTCAAAATGGTGGAGAAGAAGAGTATAAATAGGCAAAATGGGGGGCCAAAAGGGGCCACTTGAACCCTTAGGGGTCTACCTCAGGAGGTTCACTAGCACCATCATTTCTCTCACGCTCCCCCTAACTGAATCTGCACACAATCTCTAGAAAATCGCATTCCCGCCCACAATGAGCTCAAATTACACTCAACCTGGGTCATGGTCCAGGCGCCCATACTGGTCCAATCCAGGCGCCTGGATCAAATGTGGGCGCTTGGAGTCTATCAATCCAGGCGCCTGGACTCTATCAAGGTGCCTGGAAAAGGGTCATCCAGGTGTAAATGAGTCAATTCGGGTGTATGTATTTGCTGGTTCCGGGTCATTTTGTAGGGTTCCAGAAGTGTTTTGGTGGGTTCTTGAAGGGTACATGAAGGGTTTCAAGTCCTTAATCAAGCCTTGCATGCTCTCTTTAGGCATTTTCATCCTTGGGGAAGTCACGGAATTCCGTAGATTCAGATTGGGGTGTCTACAGTATGTCTAAAGCTCCATGAGTATTGAATAAATAATCAATCCCTCCGCAACAATAATCAATCCCTCCGCAACGCTAGAACAACCAGGAAAAAGAGGCAGTTGAATAAAAATATAGTTAAATAAAAAGGGGCAAACAATACACGATGTACAGAAACATAGAAGAACGGACTAAAAATTTAGAACAATGAAAAGAAAATTTAGAACTATACAGTGGTTCAATGGGCTGAGGCATTGGAAAGAAAAATAAGAACTATATAAGATGGACAGATAAATGTTTATCACCATTGCATTGTGCGATGTATAAGTGATTTAATAATAAGATCCCGAGTGCTGGAGTGCGGTCCTGTTGTGCACATTTGGACCCTCCGTCTCGGTATCAACTATCCGGATTTAAAAAAGACTATTCCAGGAAGAATTTAGCTCTTCCCTGAAAAAGTCTTTTCTAAACTTGGACCGTTCAAAACACTTTTAGACGGTCCAGATGTGCACTACAGCATTCACTACAGGGTCCCCAATTCCCCAATAATGACCCAAAAAAAAGTTTGCAGCATAAAAATGTTATCCTTTTTTTTTTATCATGGAACTAAAAGTTATCCTCAGTATTACTATAGTTGAATATAATTTCTAAGACAGACTCCGTACATCCACCTCAAGCCTCCATTTTATTCTGCTTCTCCTTAATTCAAACTCATAAAGCATACGTCTCAAAATGAGTTCCGTAAATGAAAATTCCATATCCTTTGCATAAGAAAATCATCGAACAAGCTGAGTATGCGACAACAGGAAATTAAATTCCCTATACGACAACCAAAAAACAAACCACCACCACACCGAAGAAGGATTTACAACCCCCATACTGATGATATCTTCAGTTAATTGGACTCGAGGAAGGTTATTGACCTGAACCCGCCCCACGCTGCAATCTAAGGCATGCCATGAGGGGTCTTAGCAAGCTTGTTACAAGCCTTAACAAACTGTGATGGGTCCACAAACTCTTTCATTGTGCTTAAGTATCCAATTCATGGTTTTGTTGAGGATGGAAGTGGAACAACTGGGGTGTTTTGAGCCTTAAACTATCTGATACCACTCTCCTTTGGCATGTTGACAGACGCTATTTTGTCATATGCTCCTTCCTCATTGCTTAGCCAGAGTAATCCCAAGAATAGCACTCGCGGTCCATCATCTGGTTTTCTTTTATCCTTGGGACCCAAAGAGGTTTCACAAGCCAATTTGCCCTTCGCAAACCTAAACATGACTCACTCCATTTCAAGCTCTTCATCCGACATGGGTGCCCGCCCCTGTTGTAGAAGGATGGTCAAATGCTACAGCGGCCATAGAAATACCGATAATTCAGCAAGAAAGTCGTACTGGTGAAGTCCTTTACTCCGGAAACGCTTTGCTTCAGGGTGTCTACAAGTCATGAAATCAAGTTGCATAAAAAGCTCAATAACATGGATCGAAGGATGGGAAAATATGGTAACTAGGGTTGCCTAAAGCTAATATACCTGAATGTAAAGCCGCCATTCATTGTCTGACATAGTGACTATTTCACTAGCATGATCCCATTCGTTTGTTTTTAAGGTCCACTAATGCCCTGTAACCCTTTTCCAACCGCGTGAACATGCCCTGCAATAATTTCACATTAGATCCCCTTCTGTGGAGCCTCCTCCCCATTGCCTTCTCGATGGATGTTCACTGTTTAGGTGTAAAGCCTGTCCTTCTTGGTACTTGTGTCCTCTTCTCTCCTCATTCCATCCAGCATGATACTCCCTCTGTCCCGTTTTGTGATTGTATTTGTGTCAACTTTCCAATTTTGCCCCTTGATGAGATGTTTTTTGAAATCCTAACTAACAAGTAAGAGTGAAAAGCAGGGGTAAATGACAATATTGCATCACTATTTTGAAAACTTTTCAAAATGGACAATCTTTCTTGGACATCCCAAAATAAAATACTAGACCAACTTTGCGGGATGGGGGAGCATTTATGAAAGTCTCACAATGGAGTACCCCCACATCCCCATATTAGCTAATTTTCTGCAACAAAAGGATAGGAAAAAAACACAAACATAATCTAAGGAAACCAAGACAACGGCAAAACAACCAAAAAATAAAAAAGACAGAAACTCCTGGTACACGGTTTTCCTGGTAACAATTCTACCCTAATTTTAAGTCATTATAGTATTATTTTCACGTCCTTGGCAAAAATAACAGAAACCAAAAGCATGCACTAATTGAACACAGCCCAATCAAATTTAACAGCTAACATTAGCAGCAGACACTAAAAGGAAAATGGATGGTAAAAAAAAGGGCTATACCACTGGTATGCTGGTTTCGCCTGTGTACGATTTTTCTGAAGAAACAGGAGCCTGATGTTTTCCGAAGGCATATGGAAAGATTTCGGAATCCCAATTAGTTGCATGAGAAATCAAACCAAAGCAACCCAATTTTTTTTGACAACCCTAGTTAATTTTTAGTTTGGACAAGCATCAATTTTTAATTTAGAGAGAAAGTTACACAATTACCACTAGATTTTCGGGTTTTCTTTTGCCTAAGTATCCAACATCCGCACCTAAGAATATCATCCCCAAGCTTCTCCACTGTGGAATGTTGCTAACATAAGCATCAAAATACATATTCTTTGATCAAAATGCCCTTAACAAGAGCATAAAGACTGCAAAACCCTCGTCTAACCTCTATCATTGTCGCCTGCCCGTGTTGGTGCTACTTAACTGCCCGCTGTCAGAGATTGAAAAGTACCAATCCTAAGCCCAGGCATAACTTACACTAAAATGTCTTGGACAACTTCACATCAATCAGATAACAACTCCATAAGATTGTCCATGTTAGGATAAATATTTCATATTTTACCAACAGACACGCATGTCATGGTGGAAGCAATTTTTTAATTTTTTATATTGAAAAATTAAGCAAATATAAAAAATTAAAAAATTGCATCTGTGATGCATAAAATAGTCATATAAAACATAATTACCATGCACTAAAAAACTCATTCAGTACATTCAAACTAATCAAGCTATCAATTAAACTTGTAAGTCGGCCATATTCATGCATTCTTGTAACTACAAAAGCCTATTTTTTGTTTAAAAAAAGACTGAATATGAATATCACAGAAACTAGTACAACATAGGATAAAATAGGGTATTTTTGTCATACTTAATAATGAAATTGAGTTTAATTTCTGTGATTATAATGCTTTGGTCTTCAATCCAATAAGACAAATTTGATCATCGATGAGAAGACTCACCTTGACTATTTATTCTAACCATTGCAGATGGTTGAGACAAGAAAGAGGTTAAAATTGATGGGCATTACATTAGGTTTTTATCTCAATACTTCTTACTTCACCCCATAATTTCCGTTGATTAAGCCTTTGGTGGGGTTTGTTTCTATTGATTGGTGGCTGAGTTGACTGGGTGTTGGATTTTGTTGATTTGTGGGTTGATTTGATTATTTTGGAGTTGCGTGTGGTTGATTAAAATGGCTCATAGAGGTAGTGATTGGAAATGAGATAGAGGTAGAGGATTCATGGTATAAAAATGGTGAAGACAATGAGCTTGGCAACCAAAATCATGAGATGGAAGAGTTGAGACAAGAAAATACTACCCTACGGGCGATGATAAAGAAAATACTACCCTCAGGCAACGATACAACACTTGCAACATTTGCAAGTATCGCAACAAGGGTAGTGGGGAGTCTGACTCTCAAATTAGCTTTGACAACCCGTTTGGCGATCCGAATTGGCATGGGCCACCTCCCGCTCACTTTCCTTATAAGTAGGAGAACAACATCAATATTGGAATTCCCGAGTTCAATGGAAACCTCAACCCGATTGAATTTGTTGGTAGGTTGAATATTGTTGAAAGGGTGTTTGATTATGGTAAAGTACCCTAGGAGGAGAAGGTAAAATTGATGGCTATCCGCCTAAAGGGGAGGGGTTTTGGTTGGTGGGAACAATTGCAACTTAGTAGATAAAGAAGGGAAAGATTAGAGAATGGTAGAAAAGGAAGAAGAGACAATGAACAATTATTACCTTTCAATTACATGCAAAACCTCTACAAGAGCTTGCACAACCTCAAAAAAAAAACAAAAATGGAGTGTTGGATGAGTACACGGCTTAGTTGCAAGAAACATCTAACTTGCCGACGCTCCTCCCCGAGAAACGCGATTCCGCGTTTCTTGCTCGGAAACGCCATGGAAACGCGTACCCAAGAGACGGGATCACGTTCCAAAGGTAGATGGGAGCTTACAGTTTCTTTCCGGCACCGTCGCCGTTCCTTGCAGTTACCGACATTGATTCCTTCAGTCGCAGTCGTCGTCTCCGTCGTTGTTTTGTCTCCGATTGGACTGTTGTTCCTTGTCACAGTCGTCGTCTCCTCCAGTCGCCGGCTTCATCTCTGATTTATCGTCGTCGTTCTGGGTTCAAGGTCTCGCTGGGTTGGGAAAGAGGAGAGAAAGACCAGAGGGAGATATGATAAACTGTAGCAGCTGTACCGCATGTGATGCTATTAGGGCTGTATATGTGTATCTCATCCTACACTTGTAGGGGCAGATGGGAAATAGCGTACATGTGTCTTTTTTGTAGCTTTTGTTTCTTTATACATCTGTAAAGTTGTAAACCTTTGATAGTGGTGCAGTAAGAAGACTTCATTTTCTTCATTTTTAGTTAATAAAAAAAAGGACTCTTCATTTTCCACCAAACATCTGTAAAGTTGTAAACCTTTGGTAATGGTGCTGTAACGAGACTCTTCCTTTTCTTCATTTTTAGTTAATCGAAAAAAAAAAGGTTCATTATTCTCCACTAAAGGCTCATCACTCCACACCTAATTTTTACTCCTCTTTATGGGTACGTGTGTGCTTGACATTGGAAACAATGAAAAATCAGCCCAAATTTATTTTAAATGTTGTTTGATAGTTCGTGTTTATTTTTTTTCCTTTTTCTTAAAATGAATAATAGAGAAACAAAGGAAGAAAAAGAACAGAATAAATTAATTTGGGTAGTATTTGGGAGAAACACAATAAAAAACATTGAAAAAATTATATAAAAAACATTGCAATCCATGTGGTAGAATAATAGGTTTTATATATATATATATATATATATATATATATATATATATATATATATATTTAACTATATAAAAAACATTAAAAAATTATATAAAAAACATTGAAAAAATTATAATTTTAATAATTTTTCCTACACGCTCCCGACGGCGCTCCCACGCTTCTACGATCATCCGCTCCCCCGCCCCCGCCCCCGCCCCCGCCCCCGCTCCCGTTCGCGCACCCGCTTCGTGCTACTAAGGTACACGGAGGCCTTCCATCAACTTGTTGCTGGAGTTGAGTTGAATGAAAGCGAAGATCAAGTGGTTGCAACGTACTTAAGTGGGTTGAAGCCCACAATCCAAGAGGTCTTTCACCTACAATCCTTGTGGACGGTGTTGGAAACTTGTAATAGGGCGTTGGTGGCTGAAAGGCAATAAAATAAGTTCTAGCAATATCAAGGCAGTTCGTAGTCCAGACAGCCCTTCTACTACTATTCTAAAGGTGGTCCAATGGTGGCCAAGGTGGTCCTTCCGAGTTTGATTATCAAAATCATGGGGATAAAGCTTCAGCCCCTGCTTAAAATCAGCTCCAATCCGATGCTTTGGGGGCTCGAAACCAATCCCAAAGTGGGAGATTCAAATGCTTGAAGTGTGGGGAGCCGGGGCATAAGTCTTCGGATTGTCGAAAGACTTCCGAAAGCCATATTTATTAGTGAGGAAGTGGAAAAAAGTTACAATGGCGTTCCAATGTATGATGATGTCTCATGTGAAAGAGATCGCTGGTGACTTTGAAGAGGAAGTGGGCCTTTCACTTATGGTCAAGAGCCTTACACCTAAGCAAGATAGTAATGAAGATTGGTTGCGCGCTAACATATTCTACACTACTTGCAACATAGGAGGACGGGTTTGCAATATGATCATTCATAGTGGGAGTTATGAAAATATCGTATCTCAAGAGGTGGTTGACAAGCTTCAACTAAAAGTGCAGAAGCATCCCAATCCTTATACCCTTACTCGGTTGAAGAAGGAAAACGAAATCAACAAAAGTACTTTGACAAAGCTTGGTGTGATGCTACGAAGCACCGACACCTCTAGGGGTCCCCGTATCGCAGTGTCCTGACACGGGAACATGGCGGGAAACGTGTCCCGACATCCCACGTGGATGGGGACACAGCTAATTTGAATTTTTGGAGGGGGACACGGCTGGGGACATGGATGGGACACAGCAGGGGTCACATTGAAATTTTTTTAAACTTTCTGGGGTAAATTTATAATTAATCAATACTTGGGGTAAAAAAGTGTAATTTCCTCTTATATATATATATATATATATATAGGACCCCCTTCTAATAAGGGACCCTTATTTAACTTTCCATGCGGACCTAGGGGCATTTTCGACTTTCCGGACCAAATTTCGACGATCCGATCCGCTCAATGTTTTTAAAATGTGTTTTCAAAGGCCTACGCGAAGAATCTTCGAAAAAAAATACTCGGAAGGGCTTGATCCAAGCAGTTTCCGATAAAAACTATACATATACAGTTTTTATTGGAAACTGCTCGGATCAAGCCCTTCCGGGTATTTTTTTTTGGAGATTCTTTGCATAGGCCCTTGAAAACACATTTTAAAAACATTGAGCGGATCGGATCGTCGAAATTTGGTCCGGAAAGTCGAAAAAGGGCAGGTCCGCATAGTATTTTAAAATAAGGGTCCCTTATTGGAAGATTATTGTATATATATATATATATATATATATAGATTTCGCTTCTTAAACGGACTCCCCAATTTGCACAGTTTCCGGACCTAATCCCACAGCCGTTGGATTAAATCCAACGGCCCATTGCTGCTGGGTCACTTAAACGCCAGTTCAACAGGTCAAAGGGTCAGGGGTCACCAACAAAACCCCACACTTTACTCCTCTCTCTCAAAACACGCTGCAAATCTGAGAGAAGAGAGAGAGGCGATTTGAAACGAAGAGAGAGAAACAGGAAACGAAGAAGAAGAAGAAGAAGGAAGAAGAAGAAGGAGGAAGAAGAAGCAGAAGGAGGAGGAGGAGGAGGAATAAGAAGATCCAAGATCCACCGCGACCCAACCCACTACCGTGACCCACCACCGCGACCAACCGAGAAGCCAACGACGACGATGAAGAAGAAGATCGCACACCCAGACCATCTTCCCAGACTCCGATCGAATCAAACCACCACCGACGACAGGTCTCTTTCTCTTCTCTCGCTCTCTCTATCGTCTGGGTTTCCATGTATCTCGATTTCTAAAGTTAGGGTTTCTCAGTTTCCGTGAAATTAGGGTTTTTGTACTCTCAAAATTAGCAATGAATTAGTATGTTCACCACAATGAAGGAAACTCGAACTACTTGGATCTAAAGTGATATTGATTAGGGTTTCGATTTCTCTGAGATTTCCTACTAAATTTTTGGACCTGGATTCGCTCGATTCTTTGTTATGAATTGTTATGGGTTGATTTTCTCATCTGGGTTTTCAATTTTTCTTGGTCATTTGAGTTTGGACGGTTAAAAAAAGACCCTTTGGTGGGCTTGATTTGAGTAAATAATCCATTTCATGGCATCATTTGTTAAGTATTTGTTTTCTGATTGCAGCCGAGTATCTTGGATTTGATGATTTTTGTAGATTTTATTGATACTGGCTGAACCAATGACTACAAGCGTTGTTTTTATCAACCTCTGAAATACATTTCTTGGAATTATTTACCTTTCTACATGTCGAGCTAGGTCCTAATGCAAAGGAATTTCGTTTGTCATTTTATCCACATCAATCAAATGAAGGTATGATTTTTGGCATCATCTGCTCAAATTGTTTGTTGTAAAATTGAAACCCAATTTTGGCTTTTGGCTGATGAGGACTTGGCCTCACACCTGAGGCCAAAATGTGGTTTTAACCTTATGGAAATATGAGATTTTGTGTATGTGTTGGGGTTATCAAAAGATTAGCATAGAAAAGGTTACTTGGAAAATATCAAGGCGATAGTATTAAAGTCAGATTAATGTGTCAGATTAATTTGTTTGATTTTGATAATTCTTATGTTTGTGTATTGTGTTAATCAGTGCTAGCCTTTAGGTTCATTTTGTTCTGAGCAAAACATTAAAAAGGCAACAAGAGACATTGATTAGGTTTCATGTTATTCGATGGTCTTTACTTCTCTTTAATTTATAGGATGTGATAAGATGATGTTAAGCAAACACACACACCCAAAAAGGAAAAACAAATCATACTCACTCTCGAAGTCCTGCACATGACAAGGTTTACGAAATCTTCCTGGTATTTTTTGGTGTTGGAGCAAGGTCTGCTGCTTCAAAATTTCATATTAATTTAGTATTGACATCTATTTTTAGGTTTCCTAAAGCTGAATATGGCCACTTGCATGTTGCAGGTAGAGGTGGATAGTTGGAGAATCCCCGTCGATCATTTTTATGTGCATTCAAGTTGCTTGATTCAGAAATTGGTTTCTGTACCCATTGTTGGAAAACCTGCTTTTGGCAGTTAAGGGGACGACCCCCGGTATCTATGAATGTCGGCAGCTTGCAATGAACAAATTGTAGTTTTTTTTTGGGAATATCAAGTTTAAGTGTGTTCTCCTTCTTAAAGGTTCACTGGGGCATGATTACGGATTTACTTGGTATTTTATATAGCATTGAATTAGTTTCGTTTTTCATGTTCTTGTGTCATACAGTGACATGCATTCAGTTTAACCCTGTGGACCATAATCACTTCGTCAGTGGTTCAATAGATGGAAAAGTTCGAATTTGGGAAATTACGGGTTGCCAAGTTGTTGATTGGACGGATATGAAAGATATTGTTACTGCTGTGTGTTATCACCCTGATGGAAAGGTTTGATTATTGTCTCGTCTTCTCATTTTTGCTGTTGAGAATTTAGTCATAATAAACTGCAACATTTTGAATTGAAGATTTTCTTGTTTGAGTACAGGGTGTGATTGTTGGCTCCATTGCGGGCACTTGCCGTTTTTATGACATATCCAGCAAGCTACTCTTTTTCTCTTTATTGATTTAGTTACAGCTGTTGTTTACAATACTAGGGAAATTGCAATGAGTATGCATTCGTTTTGACAGTTTTAGCCTGTTAGGCGTAAAACACTGCATTGAAGGATTTTTCGCTTTCATTGTGCTCTACTAGGTGGAGCATTTCACTCACCTGATCACTTGCTATTAGATGCAATCCTAGAAGATTGATAACTAATGTTATCATGGCATATACTAATGTTATATAGGGGTACGATCTTCCTCTCCCACCAAAGACACTTCTTAGCTGGCATATTTGACTACTACTTTTTTTTGTTTTCTTTGGCTGTATTTGGATCAATGTTTTAGCCTTTATGTAAGTAAAAGGAAAATCTAGCTGAAAAGTTTATGTATTTGGATCAATGTTTTAGCCTTTATGTCAGCCTCTTTGAACATTTTGTGAACTTGTATCACTCCCTCTGTCTCTGTAGGCCTTCGTAGTTCAGGGAGCCAACTTTTTTGTTATACAGAAGTGTGAAGTTAGGGTTTGTACGAAGTTAATGCTGGTTGTTGGGGCTTATTGCGCAGGGAACGATTATGGCACCACTGATAACTACCGTGGTGATTGCTCTCAAGGAATTGTATGAGAAATTTGTTCTGGATGAAGATGAACCAAAAGAAAGTGACGAGTAGACCGCCATGCGTGATTCAAGTGCTTGCATCTGAACGAAATGCCGATTTTGCCCAAACTTATGTTATGAACTTTTGTAATTTGGTCCATGTAATTTGATTCGTTGACTGTATTTTTTGTAGTCTGGAATTTGTGACTCTATTTCTAGAGGTGGCTTGGAAATGCCGTTCTTTTTTTCTGGCTTTGATATCTGATACAAATAAAGGGTATTCCATATCCTCCATATCAACTGTTCAATTGTTAAGTTATTCCATATCCTCCATATCAAGTTGCGATATTACCAAGGAAATGTACCCTTTACTGCTGCACTGCAGGTGGGCAATTTACTTACCCAACTCCAGCATTCAAGGAAACGAGAAATGGTAGCATCCATATGGTCATTTCCCACCTGGGTTTGTTTGATGCTCAATGCTTCCATTTAACAAAGCATGCTCAATGCTTCCATTTGTTACACTAGAAGTTGCAAAACCAATTAAAATAATGGAAATGAGTTTAACATGGAACTATACAATGAAATGAGCTATAGAACATTGTTAACACAATTTACATTTGCTCTTTTGCAAAATCTGTATTTCGAATGATGTCCAAAAAAACACATGATTTCAGAAGTTACAACATTAGCTCAAGCTTGGAATCAAATATGAGTAATATAAAATTGGGATAACTTAAGCTACAAAACTCTGCCTAGAATTTGAGAAGCATGAATGGGTTCCATATGGCCAGTACACGACACATGGGCAGTGAAAATTCACAAATTCTGAATGCACACACTACTCATGCTCACATTGCACACACAGTTGAGCATAATGGTCCAGCACAAAACACCATCACAGATCACAAAAATGATGAGCATGATGTTCACTGCCCAGGAAAGGCCGATCATTCGTGGGTTCAGAAACTCTGCCCAGAATTGGCAGATACACAAACAATTCAGAAACTCAATTCAGCTAAAATACAGTCTCAACACAGTAGAACACAATTTCAATCAATTTCCCGATGACACTTGGACACTTCCCGATGACCAGCCAAGCTTCCAGATAACAAAGTTCCACAATAACCTTCTTCATTTCAGATACTTTCCAATGACTCCATCCTATAAAACATAAGACAAAGCAATAAGGAAATGTTACAAAAATGTGATTTACATGAACAAAAGTAAACAAGTACTGGGATTAGATTAAAACAAAACCATCATCATTTACTCATTTTGCTATAGTCATCTTTCATTTACTCAAATTCAAGGACAATGAATATGAGACAAAGGCACAAAGACCAAAGGCAGTTATGAAGCTCTATTTTTGTTTATTTTTATGCACCAGGGATCAAGTTCTTTCAGTGTTTCACTGTGAAGATTGACAAGCAAATTGTAACGGCTCAATCTATGAACAGGTTAATAGGTTAAATACAATAAATGCACCCCACTTAGCTATCATATTGCCAAAAAACTTATATCAAAACAACGCATATATATATGCATGAAGCAAACTTTGGTTGCTCAATAAATATAGGATGCAAGAGGGACTAATTGGAAGAAAGTTTAAGAAGCATTCCATTTATGTAAAAAGTCTAAAATTATTCAGTCCAGAGTTGAATATTTCATGACTATGAAGCAAACTTTTCATATTTATTCAGTCCAAACTTTTCAAATGCATGAAGCAAACTTTGGTTGTTCAATAAATCTTCATTTCATGACTATTCTGTAATTAATTAATTCAGTCCAGAGTTGAATATTTATATTTTCACAATGACTTTCATCATAAAAAGTCTAAAATTCAGGAGCACCACGAATGAGCAATGGTTGCAAAGAGGAAACTGTTGTATCAAAATAACGTCAAATCGGAAACAAGTTTGAGCTCTATATGTCTGACCCAACTAATAACCCCATTAGGAGAGAAGTTATTTCAACAAATAAAGGGAAAATAACAGACACAAGCAAGGGGCGAGATTCGAACTCGATCCGGAATAAGATGAAAAAGTCCTGAAATGATTTAAGTATGAGATGGTGTTTCATACCTTGGAAGGTACGCTGGTGAGAGAGAGTGGACAGAGGCCGACGTGGGGTGTCGCGGTGGGTCGAGGCAGTGGGTCGCAGTATGGATCTTGATCTCGTGGGTCGCGGTTTAGGGCTCCACTGTTGGGGTCGCGGTTTAGGGCTCCATTGTTGGGTTCGTCTTCTTCTCGGTGTCGATTTATGCCTCCATTGTTGGTGTGCTTCTTCTTCGTTCGTGTTTCTCCCAGGCTGTCTCAAATCGCCTCTCTCCTCTCTCCAGAGGAAGACATGAAAAATGATGGAATGTTAAAGTTAGGGCTTTTGTGGGTGACCCTTGACCCTTAAAGGGTCCAGCTTAATGAAAGGGGTCAACTTAATCCGTGAGTCAGCCTGGGCCGTTGGATTTGCTCCAACGGCTGAGATTGTTTGGTCCGGATACTGTTCAAACACGCGATCTCGGTGTCGATTTATGCCTCCATTATTCCTGACATTTTGAACTATTAGGGTTTCTGGAATTTGTGAAATTGAGGTTAATCTTTCATTGTTTACTGCTGTTTGAACCTTGTTTGTTGAATTTGTGAAGTTTGCTCGATCAATCAATTCTCTCTTTATGCTTCCATTAGCAGTTACATAGAAGTTTACAAGAAGGCTTGAGCGATAAGTTTATGTTATGGTTCATCTATTGTTGCTGGAAAACTGGGTTTTATTGTGGGTTTTTTTATTTTGTTTTTGTGGTATAGTTACTTGGGGCTTTCAGTTTGTCTGAGATCTAGGGCTACCACCAATTTGAAAAATCGATTTACCTATGCCTTATTGCCATTAAAAATGGATACAATGTTGCATTCACCACATTTTGAAAAAATTTTGAACTAGGTTTCTGGGGTTTTGCTATTGGTGTATTTTTTTTTTACTAAATCAAATCTCTTACTTAACCATGAACGAACTTGCACCATTTTAGGTGGTCTCGACTTGGATTGACCCTTTATTACCTAATGGCATGTCAATGCTACTCCTACAAAAAAAATTCTCTTTTTTCCCATTTAATGGCACAAATTTGGTAGGGCATGTTGAGGGCTTTCTATTGCTGATGAAACAAACACAATGACGTTTAAATGTCCCAGGCATATTTAAGAATCAAGAACATAGACTATATGGAAAAAAGAGAGGTGCCACAAAATTTTAAGTCTAGCAAATTTATGGGAGTTCAAAATTTCAAGTATATGAAAGGATTTCAACCAGCAAAATCAGGCTTCTATTTTTGTTCCCACCATGGTAAACACTATTCAACCCAGCAACCAATGGGTCGATTACAAAAAGGCTTTAAAACACAAGGTGCATTGAGGTATGTACTTGCCACCAATATGCATTAAGTATGCAACTAGTCATGCTCCTAATTGGAGTATTCTGAATTTGTGTGTTCTATTCCTTTAACTTCAGCTTCAAAACACTTTTGTTTTTGCTTGTTACAGTGTTTAATCCATATCTCAATCCAGAAGGTAAATCACTGAAATTGGGTTAGTCCATAATGCAACGAAACTCTGTCCAAATTTTTTTTGACAAGGTTGATATGCATAGTATTTCTTATCCACTGAAATTGATTGTGGACATAAACTGATGCAGGTTACTATATTTCGCAGGTACTACACATTCAAATGAAGAAGGGTATCAGGAAGCTTGGCTGGTCACCATAGTTTTTGTCCATTCTGTTAATCCGGATTAAATTTTATTTTGTAATGACAGAGTTTTGTTAGAAATCGACAAACTCCCTGGCTAGGATTTCAGTTTTGGTTTTTGTTCGATTTTGGTTTTTTTATCTATACTCTATCCAGCAGGTACTTATGTTTTCCGTTTATGTCTTGTATGCTATGTGTGAACAAGGTTGCACCTTTAATGATGTTATTCTCTTACTGGGGAAATCAGAAAATGAAAAAACTTCTCTTCCTAGGTCACTTTGTAGTCCATATTTTAGAATTATATTCTTGAAGGACAATTTCAAATAAATTTAACAACTGTTCCGAGGGCAAACATTACTAATGTTTAAGGATAGAGTACAATAATTTCCCAAACGGTTAGTATAAACTACAGAAAGGATACTCATGCTTGCAACTCCAGCAAAATGGAAAGTTTTTAGAGTCATGTATTATGTTGTCATTCTGTAGGGTGCAGGGCTTGCAAATCCAATAATCAGTGGTGTGATATTGTGTTTGTTATATTTTCAGTTTGTTGAATTCTAATTTGCTTATGTTGTTAAATGCCAAGGTTGAAAAGATTGAAGACTCAGAGGCAAGTTTAATTGTGAGAATTGTAAAGAAGAAGTGTCATTAGAGAAGCAACTTATGTTGGACCGGGCTCCTTCAGTTGCTGCATTCCATCTGAAGAGATTCAAGAATTATGTCTCCTACGTTGAGAAGATTGACAAGCATGTGGAGTTCCCACTGGAGCTAGACTTGCTGCCCTACATTGACAAGCTTCTCCTTTTTACCTTTTTCTACATTTTTAATCAACTATGTAAATATTGTAATTTCTTTTCCTGCAAAACTTGCAGCTGATTGTTTGGGATGAGATTTACATAATTGTTCTTCTACCATGTATAACTTCTAATATTAGCCGATACAGTTTGTAAATTGATGCAAGAGAATTTGGCTATTTGGAAATTAGAAGTGTTCTTAGAATAATTGTTCATTTTTTTGATTTAGGTGGTTTTAGGTTTTTGTTTCTTCGAATCTTCGTACGGATTGTTTCAAAGGTGTTGGAATGGAGATTTCTTGTTTATAGACTCCTTATCTTTCAGAGGTGTTGGAATGGAGTGATTCAAAGATATGCCAAAACTGGACGTTGGATTTGGCTTTGGCATGTCCAAGCTTTTTAGCCAAACAGAAAATGGTTTTGTCGAACCTCAAGCTAAATTTTTTGTTTAAAACTAAGAAAATTCACAGTTTCAAGAAAATTCACAGGCCACTCCATATTCCTTAGTCGGCAATAAAGTGAAGATGCTCTATAACCTCAAGCACTTCTTCAACAACAGGCGATTTCAATTAAAATGCCATTATCAAATCCCAACATATCACGTTTGTCTTTTTCATAAACTGTAAAATTTGGCAGAACACTTTTTCATAAACTGTAAAATTTGGCATAACACACGAGGACCGTTTAACCATCTACTGAAATGTATATTTCTCAAAAACAGTTAGATACAAAAGACATCACATTGTCTCCTTTAATATAGAAGCATACATCCACCCCCTTCACCATGCCAATCTAACACACCCTATGAAAAGAAGAAGAAAAAAAACATAATACACTCAATTCCTAAATCCCCTGTCGTTACTCCTTCTAGCCTTCTAAAAAATTTCTTCCCCTTCACAACATGCAAGTTTGTTGTTCCTTTTCCTTTTAAAAGGATTCCACTCGAGCTTTGCTTCCCGCTTCGTCAATGAGATCAATAGCCATGTCTGGATATCCAAACTTACACCACCTCTGACTGCATATGTTGAAGCTTGCATTTCTACAAATTTTTGGCTGACACAGACAAAATCACATATTAAACAATCAACGTCCAAAAAACAGAAAAAAAAAAATTCAAAGCCAAAGTTCGCGCCAGAACCAATTCAATATCAGACAAAAAATTAAAAAATGAAAACCTAAATCTATACAATCCGTAAAGCGACATAGTTTGCACTGTGGAGAGTGCAACTACAAGTGGATTTTTTTCATTCATAGGCATGGTGTGCCAAGAGATGGGCTTCAGCAACTTCATACATTCCAATGGCTCTATCTTACCATGCCCAATTGATTCGATCGTGTCCATCAAGCCTTCGACTTCAATGAAAGTGTAGTTGCATGTGAATTTCTCTTTTCTAGCTCGTCTCTCTGAAGCTACACATATTTCAAAGGACTAGCTACATTCATAGATCAAACCAAAACATCAAAGATTATGAACATTGAACGACAATGGTTGAGCATGTGCATGCATGCTTAATGTTTTTTTAGGATTGGGGATCAATATCAGTCCCTATAGCAAAGTATTAAGCTTTTCTATTTAACTACCTAGTACCTACATACATACAAAATCAGAGTTGGTGACAATCAAATTAAACAAAATCAGACCGTGGCTCAAGCCGCTTTCGGGAAATCTGTAAATCATGTATTTGAATGCCAAAAATGATGTCTTTGGATCCCGAACACCCTGACAAACATCTAATTCTCGATCCTCATTACAAGACACGATAATTCCCTCTCACATCCTATACAAACACTCTAAATGAATAAAGAAAAGAAAATACAACTCCATAAAATAGGATACGCGTAAATGAGTTTTTTGGCGTGATTTTGTCAACCTATGGAGTTTACGGGTATAGACGACTCTTTGTATTTCCATAAAATAGGATACACTGCCATGGAGCTTCTACACTTTGAAATCTACGGCCGCGGCTACCTGTGCCCAAAAGTCTATGGCAGTGTGTTGCGGCAATAGTGATTCAATTGTACTTTTTTGGATTCTGTTTGCAAACTTGCAGTGTCATTGGACTCCATGCTTTTTTAACCTGAAAGGTAGTTCTTTCCAAAAACTGATATGATAACTTTGTACATGGCATTTGGCGTTTGACAATGTCAATGAAATTTTTTATGTTAAAAAAGACACAGAACAAGAACACAGGTTTAAACTACTCATGCTACTCAACTCTAGAAATGCTACTCAACTCTAGAAAGGGAGAGCACTGATATTTTCTATCACAGAGAGAGAGAGAGAGAGAGAGAGAGAGAGAGAGAGAGAGACGAATTACAGTAAATATAAGGGGGTTTTAGAGTTGCTGGAGCCCTTCACCAAAATTGGAAGATCGAACAGCAATGTATCACCAAAATTGGAAGATCGAACAGCAATGTATAAACCGTAACCCTAGTTTCCGAAAATCAAACGCGACAGACAAAGAGACGGAGCGATACCTTGGTTCGCCTAATCGAACGCGAGAGAGAAAGGTGGAATGAGAGATACCTTGGTCGCGCTGGGTCGCGGTTTCTGGTTCTTCTTCTTCTTCTTCTTGTCGTTCAATTTAGGGCTCCTTTCTTTGCTCGCGGTTTCTGGTTACTGTGGGTCGCGGTCGAGGTCGATTACGTCTTCTTCTTCTCGATTTAGGGCATGATTCCTCTCCTTCTTCTTCTTCGTTGGTCTCTCTCTCTCTCTCTTCGTTTCTCTCCCTTCTCTCCAGATCTGGAAGCGTAATGAGGAAGGGTTTGGTTTTGTTGCACTGTTGTTCGACCCCTGAACC
The DNA here is from genome assembly GCA_963854785.1 of Vaccinium vitis-idaea. NCBI lineage: Eukaryota > Viridiplantae > Streptophyta > Magnoliopsida > Ericales > Ericaceae > Vaccinium > Vaccinium vitis-idaea. The sequence continues at coordinate 29,353,002 of OY978216.1, read as the reverse complement.
CCTGATCTTCTTCTTCTTCTTCTTCGTGTTTGTCTCTCTTCGAACCAGATCGCGTCGCCTCTCTCCCTCCTCTCAGATGTCGGTCGTGAAATGAGGGAGAACAAGAAATTTTGGGGTTTTGTTGTGACCCCTGACCCTTTGACCTGTTAAACTGCTGTGTAAGTCTCACTAAGCGTCTGGGCTGTTGGATTAAATCCAACGGCTGGGAGATGAAGTCCGGATACTGTTCATAAACGCGATCCCTGATAAGAAACGAAATCTATATATATATATATATATATATATATATATATATATATATAAGTTTTTCTCCTCATCAGTGAAGTTTCTTTTGAGCCCTAATCTGATACGAAGCTGCTGCTGGAAGCACGATTGACAAAAGTCGATCAGCTTTTGGAAGTTTGGAGATCTTGTACTGAGAACAAATGTTACGAATTTTGACACTTTTTTTTTTATCAGAAAATTTAACACTGTTAAGTTAACAAATTTCCAAGTAACAAAATGTTAACAGTGTTAAGTGTTAACTGTTAACGGTACAAACTTCCAATTGAATTATACGGAGATCTTTTTTCTCAATTTTTGTGACTTATGTGTATGTTTTATGTACATATATACTTTACTGGTTGTTTTTCTATAATTATTATTATTGGTATGATGTAAATTGGGTTAATTTATTTTTGAATTAAATGTTAAGTGTTAAGTGAATGTTACAATTTTTTTTTTTTTTTTTGTGTCGATCAGTAGAATACTAGAATGTCTTCCTCAACGAGTGCTAGCATACCCAATGCCAGGGATGAGGCAACTGGGGTAATTTATATATTGGGGACTAAAATGAGACACGGTCAATACTTTGGGGAGCAAAAAGGTAAATAAGCCAACTTTTGCCTTCCGTGTTGCCCTCTATGCATGATATACAAGTTTGTGGTGAATTAGTGACCAAACTATGCTTTGCGCGACAACATGAAGATCCCTTGGGAATGGTCAATGGTCTTCACTCAAGAAAGTCTTGGGTACAGTGTTTTGCTTGTCCTTGAATCTTCAAAATGTGATTGGTCAAGGCACTTTTTGGTAGGATGTGTTGGAAAATATTTTGATTTAGCTTTACCTAGCTCAAGACATGCTAAGTGGATCGCTTACTCACACACAAACATGGATGCGGTGGATGTGCGAAAAAAAAAAAAGCTCGTGTTTAAGATTGGATGTGCTATAAGGGTTGTGTTGAGTCGAATTACTCCTCCCTAACTTGAGGACAAGTTCTTTTTAGCAGGGAAGTCCCGATATAGTCACTTACTTTGTCATTATTATATTCATGATGTAGTATTATTTGGGTATTAATGTCATTTTGTGTCTTTAAGTGTTAGTGGTCTATAAATACATGTGAGTCTTTCATTTAGTAGTTTTTTATCATTTTTAAGAAAGAATATCTAAGAAAGACTCTTTTGTAGCACATTTTGGGAGTTTCCCTCTCTAGATTTCTCTATGGAATATTTGCTTTGCATTAACAATGTTGGTCCCTTTTGGGATTCCAACTTTTGTAAGAGGGCAAGCATTAAATGCATGTCTCCCTTGAAAATGACCTTTGATTTCCACTACTACCTCTTGAACCCCACTAATATTTTGCGACTAACATCTAAATCCACACACTAATACCTAAATCTACAAACATTTTAAAGTTGAATTTTCACAAAAGGATCATTTTGGGACATCTGAAAATGGAATAAAGGATCAAAATTGTTGGATTAAGGGAGTAAACCCATTCATTTGGCATATAGGTAGGAGTGTACATTTAAAAAGATGTTAACTGTAACATGTCAAATAGCCACATAAGCCTTCAAAAATATCTTGACATCCCCAAATTTAAAGCAAGGATGGAGATGCGATTAGTTTTAAAAACATTTTACTGAAATATTCAAAATCTCCCTAGTCCGTAGAGTCGTAGACTCCCTACATACTTCAGCCATAAAACACTTCTCACATTTAGGTAACCTTGCCGTTGATTATCTACTGCGCTCAGTCTCCACGAAAATTCTAACCATGTAGCTCCAAAACCTGAGGTGGAAAAATGGAATTATTGATAAAGCTCGGGAAGATCAGTCTAGGATTGCAATTGCCACACACTTTTGTGATTCACACTTATTGTTTTTAGCATATTCCACATTCACTAGATTTGTAAATATAAGCCACATAAAAACAAATTCATGAAAGAATTCCATTAATTTTGCTGCCAAATAAAGGGAGTGTTTAGAAAAACCTGATGGTGATTAACCAGATATGAGACATCGAAAGCTTGCTTTACCAGCCCCAGCCCCTCGCTATGCACCGTCCAATGCTATTTTTGCAAACCTTTCTTGCTAGTACAGCGGCTATTAGGGTCCTCAACATATAGCACATGTTCAACAATAGCTATTCAAGTGACAGAAGAGAAGAAATTATACAAGAATATAGTCTTCAACAACATAAAGTGTGTAACTCTTACCCAAAAATACTGAACTTAGTGTTGCATCTGACCACTGAATGAGGCAGGTAGACAACACCCACAATCTTTTTCAGGAAACATCCTACCAAAAAGCACCAGCAGTTAAGTTCCTCGAGGTCTTAAATAGATTCTCTGGTTCTATTGCTCAAATCCGTTGGACCAACGCATTCTTTTATTCATGTTTCATTTCTTTTAGGATTAGATAACAGTCTGTGAACACCAATTGTTTTACAGTCCCACAAAATATCTGATATCTCATCTTGAGGCACACTCAAAGCCTCATGTTTGATTGACCTGTGTAATCCACAGAATAACTTTGGGTCTTGCAATCTGATGTGCTCACGCAAAACCCTCTCATGATCCGGGACCCAGTTTCTTGGGAGCGGAGTGTAATCACAAGAAGGTATCAAAGACATGCGAGAGAACTGCACACCTTGTATCTTATCAACAAGTCCCATACTCAGAAGATCAGAGTACTCAGGTACAGAACTCTTATTACTTGCCCTCAGTGGACTACTTAGATCACGCGAAGCTATCTTGTATACTTTGGCACGAGATTTCAATCTATACCTTGCAGCATACAGTTTTGCTAGAGAACTACGTATCACATATGCAAAAAAAGCAACAACTTTTTTGCGGTTATCTGCATATCTGTACCAATCTGCCATAGTCTCAAGAAATTTGTTCATCTGTTCATTAGTATGAGCTTGACCTGAATAGAGCATTGGCATACAAGGCAGTGGCTCTGGATCCTTATCACCCTTAATGAGCTCAAGCTGCCTGAGTTGACGAATACATCGTCGTAAGCTAGCTGTAACTGAAAGCAAAGTACCAACACCTTTCTTGCTCACAATTTCGCCACCAGTGGCAGTGTATCGAAGAGTTGGGTGTATCACCCGGAGACAAATTATATGGTCTAGGAACTGGATTCCTCTACTGATGTGTTCTATCTCCACTTTCGAATTATCCAAACTTAACCCGTATTTGCTTTCACAAAAGTCAATTATTTCCTTCCGAATTTTCAACGCCTCTTCTCTAGGTCCTCTAATCCCAACTAAGAAATGACCACCATAACGAAGGTAATCCATTTTCCTTGTTCTATCCTCCCCGCTTGATGGAACAAACTCTGGCCAAGCAGGGTTATGGCTACCATCATCGAATGAATTTTTCCATATTGAATCAAGCTTGGATGGCCTAAAAAACTCAAGAAGTTTCTCTTCCATCATATTATCCAATTCATTAAGGCATAAATTTGCCAACAGAGGACTCAGAATTCCGCAACACCCATAATTGGGTACCTTGACAGCCTCCTCTGGTGCAAAACTATCGAAAATTCTCAACCAATACGGGTCTGGTTTTGGCTCATTCGCACTTAGAATCTTTTTCTTGCTTGAACCAGTTTTCTTCTTCTTCGTTTTCTTTCCAAACTCTTCTTTACCTTTGTTTTTTATCAGCAACAATGAAAATGTGTCAAAATTAGGTACAAAACACGTACACCTAGAAAATGAAGATGAAAGAGAAAAGATAACCCAATTCTTCCCAAGGCACAATTAGGTTCACTAGACTGGAGGCAGAATGGAAGGACCATTCACTGAGTCACCAATTTAGGTGAATGGTTTGTTTCCATTAGGAGGTCTAGAAATAACCATCCAGTTCATTTGCAAATTTATGCTAGCGAACTAAACACTCCCCAAGAGCATCTCCAATGTTTCGACGCTAGGTGGCTAAATGATGCTAGGTTTTAGCAAAGAGTAAGATGAAGGTTTTATTCTAGAAATATTGCTCTAATGGTGCAAAAGCTATCTCTCTCTCAAAATGCCAAAGGAAAATACATCATGTCGGTTCCATCCGAAAGATGTTGAGCCAAATGGGTTCGTCAAGTTTTAGCACTAGGCAATAGTACAGCCAAAAAAAATATATATATATAACGCAGTAAATTCATTGGAAGAGGAAGAAGTTGAGCTTGGTGATAAATTTTAGTGCAGCCCTTAAACCTCAACAGTGGAGAAGCTTTTTTACAAGCCAAGAAAACACCTAAACCTTTTAGAAAGATAACTTCAACAAAAAGAAAGAATAAAAACTCATATTTACCTCCACTGCTGCTTTGAGCTCCATTGTTAACCGGTGCTCTAAATGCCCTGTTGATCAGACCCAGAACTTTCTGGTCCTTGACAGCCTTACCAACACAACTTCTCACCACATTTACATCAACATGTTCAAATATCCCACTTACATCCCCTTTCACGAACCATAGGTACCCCGCAAAATTACTCCGAATGGTCCGAATAACAGTATGTGGGTTCCGGCCGGGCCTAAACCCATGGGATCTGGACGAGAACCGAGGCTCGAAAATGGGTTCGAGAATCAATAAAAGCACTTCCTGAACGATACGGTCTTGGAAAGAAGACGCTGATGATAGCGATTTGTTGTGATTTGAAGGGCTAAGAATGTAGAGTTGGGTTTGGGAATTCCATAGGAAGTGCCCTCCGACAACGGCGTTTCGAAGGGAGAGGAGAGAGAGGAGGATGTGAGAGGGGAGTGATGTTCGTGGAGGGAAGGATCCTGTCACGTGGGCGCAGGTGCTCTGGTAGGACAAGACCCAGAGGTCGAGCTTGGAGAGGAAACCCGTGAGGTTGGTGAAGGGTTTGTTAGTGTGGGTTTGGGCCTTGATCCAAAGGGAGGAGATGACTTGGATTGGGTCTTCTTTTAAAAGTGAGAATGGGTCTGGTTGGTGCGGTGGTTCTTGGTCGTTATGGCGGCGGCGGCGGTGGTGGTGGTGGAGAGGAGGTTGCGAGAAAGAGCGGGCGGAAGTGATGCGACTCAGGTGTTTGATGAAATTCCGCAGTGCCATGTCTTTCTGGAAATTTCCGTTTTTGTTTACATCGGCTTCAACACTCGACTAATATTCAGAATTTTGTTGGTCAGAGCATCACTAGCCCACCGAGGCCTGGTACAATACTCCTACGTGAAGAGAAAACATGTGTTGAACTTCCGGTGTACCGAAAAAAAAGAAAAGAAAACATGTGGAAGAGAAGAGAAATTGAAAGAAAATAAAATAAGAGGAAAGCGAGAGAAATGTGGGAGGAAAATTTTACTATTCACAATACTTAGATTTTTTATTCTCTCTTTTTTCTCTCCAAACCAAATAAGATGAGGGAAAATTTTCAATTTTCCTTTCTTTTCTCTCACTTGCCTCAAGTTCCAAACACACCCTGAAGATTGAGAGAACGAGAGAGCAAACAAATGAAACTGCAGCAACGCTTCTCCATCGCATGACGCCGCTTTGCTCATTTCCTTCATTTCCAAGTTTTCTTCTTATTTGAATTGGGCCCCGCGTGAGAAAATTGAACTCGTCACTGAACACACATAGACGTTCCACTGCACCATTGCCACAGTAGCAAGAGCCAGTTTTGCAAGAATGAAGATTGAGAGTGTTATGACATCCACAAAGTAAGAGAAAAACAAAACCAGCCAGTGATAAATCAAGGACACAAAGATTTACGTGGTTCAGCTCAAATACAAAGCAAGAACGTACTCCACGGCAAAGAGCAAGAAAGGATTCAATATAAACGCGGAGAGAATACAAAGAACTGGCTATACCAGTAACTCTCAATGAAGCACCCAACAGATATCTAGGGACAAATCTCTGGTGAAACTTGATAGGGAGACAAAAACCCTAGATGGAACCCATTAGAGACAACTCAAAACCCTGATATCTAAGCCCCCAAATACAAAAGGTTACAAAGGGACAAAAACCTAGGAAGCCATAAGGCCCCTACTTATAAGAAAGTACATAACATAAGCCCTAGCCAACTTAAAAAGTGTGCAACCCATGTCCGACCGTCCGGACGAGAATTTCAAACACCGAACCCGCGAACATAAATCTGCACCTTTCTTGAAACATCTAAAATTTAAGGCATATTTCCAACAAAAAGCGCGAGAGAATGAAGAATATTGTGAGTGTGAGAGTGCAAGGACTGAAAGGGTGAGAAAACGAGATTGAAGTATGAACGCAATAACCTACTGAAAAGATTAGTTAAGGACATCAAACCGTAAAACAATGGTACACCCAAGGAAATGCAATGACACCCTGAAGCTGCAATATGCTCCTATTACTATATCTTATTCTTTGCTTAATTGCAATTGCGGTGTATAATGTTTTCGTATAGACAAACAAAAAAAAACTCTGAGTGAAGTAGATACCAAATGAATTAGATGAAGTTTTGAATGTAATAATTTTGATAAAAAAAAAAATAACGGTGATGAGCGAATAGGTATATGATGCTACTTATGATGACAAAAGATACCAAAAAATAAACCTAGCAAGATGAAAGAAATCAACTACGATAAAGGCGGCCTACTTAATACTGACCGAACTGCATACAAAATTTCAAAGTTTGGATGAACGCCATAGTAAGTGAAATAAGTGAGTAAATCGGGCATTGCATATAAAATCATTAATCGGGAATGTGTTGGGAGAAATAGCCGGCAATACAAATTCCAAAGAACAATTTCATTGATAATCAAATTGAAAGTACAGATTACAAGAATGGAATACGAAATACAAACCGTAAATCGAGTTAAAAAAAATGAACCGAGCCGAGTCCTGTGATACCACAGTCTCCTTAACAAAGATCCGCCGCCTACCGTGGGTGTTGTAGGATACGCCGGCGTCTTCGTCCCAGGATAAAACGGCTAAAACCACATACCTCCGGAACACCACCGTTGGTAGCCTTGGCGAATTGACTTGCGTCTGCCCCTCTCTCAAAACCAAAGTTCATGAACCTCAAGGTGATACATCAAAAAATTCCTTGTACACAATAAGAACTGGATATACTTATATAGGTAGAATACATGAAACTGCCAACATAAATTGGAATGAATTCTGTAACTCCCGAATTTATTAGGTGCCATTAACCTCACTTCATGAGGGGTATTAACAACTCGTAACCGCTGGAAATAATTACTCCATCCAGATTCATCAAACCTGAAGTAGACCGTTTTGTTGCCTCGTCAGACCCTCCGAAACGCCCCGGTTTCATTCATCCGAAAATTTGTAAAAATTTCCAACATAGGATATTTCCAACATAGGCAAACTGACACAGAGTACAAAGCTGACACGAGAGAGAGACAACGTATAATTCCTGCATAGGATAGGTAGCTTTTGGCCTTGAACCTTCCCTTGTGATAGCCTATCGAGTTTACTGGCAGACCAGTGTGCAGACCTGCTTTTAACTGTTCCGCCGCTTGTGTAAACTAAGACAATAGACGTCACACAGGACTTCTCCTAACGTAGTTCAGTTCTTACGGTTGGGGTCATTTCGGCCGTGACACCCTCGTCCTGGTTCTGCAAGTATTTTCTCGAGAATTTTGCCAGAATTCTCAAAGAAGCGGCCCCACTTCATACTTACATATGTGACCTTCTTATAAAGGGTATCCTGCTATACCCCGCTCGGCATCTCTGACGCATAAAAGTCATTAAAAGCAACGCTTAACCTTTCCCACTTTACAGGCTTCACTGGTCTGCATCATAGAAATGGGCAAGAGATCAAATCTCCACAGTGATCATTCTCTATTACCCGCAAAAGGTAGTCTCATTGAACATAGATCTTGGGATCTCCAGTCAGCTAGGTTGGCTACCCCCACGGTAACTATGAGCGTAGTGGCTTTAGCCCCATTCCTCTCGATGCTTTCTCAACTAGCTCTCGAGATAACGCTTTGGTTAGCGGATCCGCAATATTGTCATTTGACCTCACGTAGTCAATTATGACAACCCCACTTGAGAGCAGTTGTTTAATGGTATTGTGTCTTCGACGTATATGTCTAGACTTACCATTGTAATTGACACTCAATGCCCTACCAATCGCAGCTCGACATAGTGGATACTAATAGCTGGCATTGGTTTCAACCATCTTGGAATATCTTCTAGGAACTAGTGTAGCCACTCGGCCTCTTCTGTTGCTTTATCTAAAGCAATGAATTTATATTCCATTTTAAATCGTGCTATACACGTCTGTGTAGAAGATTTCCAAGCAATAGCTGCACCACCAAGCATGAAGGCATATCCATTTGTGGATTTTGAGTCCTTCATATCCAATATCCAATTCGCATCCCAGTACCCTTCCAGTACTGCCAGATATCTGGTGTAGTGCAACCCCAGATCACGAGTATACCTCAAACAGTGTAGTACCCTAACTACCGCCTTCCAGTGACCATGTCCTAGATTACTCATGTATCTGCTCTGCCTACTAACTGACAAGGCTATTTTGGGCCTTGTACAATTCATCAAGTACATGAGGCTCCCAATTATCCAAGAATACTCAAATTGGGATACCCTTCCCCCCCCCCCCCCCATTCTTGGATAAATGGAGACGTCCACGGGGGTTCTTGTGATGCCTGTATCAGACTAGTTGAACTTCTAAAATTTTTTGTCGACATTGGGTGTCTGAGACAACGCAAATCCATCAGATGCTCTGGTGATCTTAACACCCAATAGCACATCTACATGGCCCATGTCCTTCATGCCAAACTTAGAGTTCAACATATTCTTAGTAGATCAATGACCTTGTCATTACTACCAACAATCAACGTAGTGACACAAAATGACATTCGTTGATTTAGAAACCACTAGACAACATCACGTTGTCAACCTTCTCATGCCATTATGTAGGCGCTTGTTTTAGACCCTACAAAGATCTAACAAGCTTACAGACTTTCATTTCTTGTCCTGGTGTGGAAAAACCCTTGGGTTGTTCCATGTGGATTTCTTTTTCTAAATCCTCATTAGGAAAGCTGTCTTAACACCCATCTGATGTACAAGCCTTGCTTTGTACTTATCTATTGACCCATTTGCCTTTATCGTCCTTTTGAAGATCCATTTGTAGTCCAAAGGCTTACTATCTGGAGGTAAATCCACCAGCTCCACATATGTTTTGCAGAATTGAGTCAATCTCACCCTTAATAGCCTCCTTCCATAACGGACCTTCAGGACATCTCACAGCTTCCTCGTATGTCCAAGGCTCACTTTCTAATAGATAAATTAGAAAGTTTGGACCAAAAGATGTTGAAGCGCTAGCCCTTTTACCACGTCTAGGCTCTACATCAACTTCCTGTTCTTGGTCTCAACTGCTCACACTAGCAGTCTCCAAAGTTCTCTTGACAGAACTTAACTCTTCTTTGGATCAGCTAAAAATGCACATTAAAAAATAATGCACTTCTAGATTCCATATTCGTGTTCTTGTGCGCACACAAGCAACGGTTGATAGGCCTTCCCTCACCTTCTTAGGTATATATACAACCACGTTCGCAAGATACCCCCACATTGTTGGGTTTCATAAAATTTCTTGCATAGTACCTCATTAAGGCCATCATATGCATTGAGAAATGATTCTCTCTATAAATTCTGTGAAAACAGAATTCATTAACATAGCATAGATCATAGCTTCTTAAGCCTGATATAATATTTCAACAATCCCATATTGTTGAGGCAAATAAAGTGTAGTGATTTGGTGAACTACTCCAAGTAGGACACTAGTTCCACCAAACGGTAAACATATTTACCACATTGGTCACTATCCATCACCTTAATCATATTCTTACTTTTGAGCAAAGACACGTAGCAATATTTCGTGCTACTCTTGACAAAAGTATAAAATACTTATTATCTCTCCGTCACCGTAGATTAAATCAAACGGTTTAGTGCTTCTTTCAAATTATTGAAAAAAAAGTCTTTGTCTCTTTGACTTAACATTGGCAATGACTTGCCTGTCCTTCTCACTACATAAGTGAGAGGTACATGTTCCTATGGGAACCACTGTTGGCGCACCAAACAGTTGTGCTCAACACAGGTCATGCACAAAGCTAAGTGCATCTAGCCGATCACTGGCTATGCACATAAGGCCGGATCAAGCCTACCACTGGCTGATCACAAGGCCAAGTGCATAGACTGCATCAAACGAGCAGACAACACAAAGGAACGTGGCTGAGTAGTGTCACGGCATAAGCCGAGTAGACCATCCCAGAAACCAATCAATCCAATGTTCACAAGATCATGGTCGAGCAGTGTCAAGGCATAAGCCAAGTAGACTGCTCCAGAGGCCGATCATCGCACCAATCCAAGGCCAGCCGCGCACGACTTCCTTAGGCCGTAGCCATCCAGCTTACCAAGATACCGCTTAGAGGTCTAGTCGCGCACAACTGACCACGGCCGAAGCCGAACGGTTTGTTACATAGCCCATCTGAGGTCAAGTCACGCATGACTGACTGAGGCTGAAGCCAAACAAGCTTCTAACCAACAAAACTACAAATGTTTTCCCAAATTTCTGTGATGGATTTTTCTTCATGTCCATCAACATATCTATAAAATCAGATTTTCACATTTCAAACAAATTAGTAGAAGGAAATAATACTAATTGTCATCTATGGATCTGTGTAAACATAGACAATGGTGTGCAAAGACACCAATTACAAGTTTCTGTGCACTCAACTCCAACTGAACAAATATGCACGTCCATATATACCGTCCACATATTTTTGCAAAAGATACCCCCTTAAAAAAAATAGGATACCTCCAGAAGATACAATTCACAGGTGGTAAGTACAATTCTTGAACAAGTTGCATCTAGAAATTATCAAGAATTTGCACTCAAAAACATTCTTAGTGGACAAACTGACCGTCCACACAACCCACATAAGGCCATAATTGTAGTCTCCAGTCTCCATATTAGACTAATCACATGGTAACAAAATTACCTCACTTTTATTATTGTGTAATCCAAACTGGATATGCCTAGGGATCTATGTTATCAGTTACACATACATGCACAGCTCTGTTCATCTTTCAACAAATTTGCATATTTACTTTTCCTTCTTCCATGGAGCATCCAAAATTAGTTATGCATATAAATGCAATCAAAAAATTATTTATCAATAGGTAACCAAGAATATCATTTCAATGCATTTACCCATTATCCGTGTATCATTATCCGTGTATGTATCATGCTACCATGCCCCAAAAGCTGTGGCCCATCACATCACATATCCAATCTGAACACCATCCTGTGGAAACAATCATAAAACACTTCCACAAACAAAATTTAAGTCCGAATCTGGAACTAAGAAACTATTTCATTTCTTTTCCCAACGGAATTTTGATATCTATATATAGATAAAATAAAAAAAAACAGAATATAAACCCTTCTTTTTTTTTTTCCCAAAACCAAACTAAAGCACTGATCATACCGGATATCAGAACAGAGATAAGAAACACCGTGGGAACATGAACCATCTTCCATGTACCGAAAATAGTACCAGACGATAAAGGGCAGGAAGAGTCATATTACTATACCAAAACCACCTGTTAATGTTACCTTAAATCCTAAAGTAACATCATGAGGCAAATAGAAATTGAATGGAATAAAGTGGACTCCAACAATCCTGGGTATAAGATATACTTTCAAAGCTGTTTTGGAAAACAGATCGCGTAAAGTAAATTTTTTTTTCCACGAGGAATAACGCACTAATATTCCGAACACAAACGGCCGACTTTTGTGTAATCATAGGAAATAAAAGCAGTTCCAATTTAATTGGGCACACAACTATTACACCACCACACCATGCCAAGAATCTGATCTGCAAATAAACCGTTACAACTAATAGAAATTGTTTTCTGGAATCTTTTTGCTGATCAATGACCGAATCTTTGTTAAGTTTGTTGGGAAAAATAGCCGGCAATACAAATTCCAAAGAACAATTTCATCGATAATCAAATTGAAATTACAGATTACAAGAATGGAATACGAAATACAAACCGTAAATTGAGTTTAAAAAATGAACCGAGCCGAGTCCTGTGATACCACAGTCTCCTTAACAAAGATCTGCCGCCTACCGTGGGTGTTGTAGGATACGCTGGCGTCTTCGTCCCAGGATAAAACGGCTAAAACCACATACCTCCGGAACACCACTGTTGGTAGCCTTGGCGAACTGACTTGCGTCTGCCCCTCTCTCAAAACCAAAGCTCATGAACCTCAAGGTGATACATCAAAAAATTCCTTGTACACAATAAGAACTGGATATACTTATATAGGTAGAAGATGTGAAACTGCCAACATAAATTGGAATGAATTCTGTAACTCCCGAATATTTTAGGTGCCATTAACCTCACTTCATGAGGGGTATTAACAACTCGTAACCGCTGCAAATAATTACTCCGTCCAGATTCATCGAACCCGAAGTAGACCGTTTGGTTGCCTCGTCAGACCCTCCGAAACGCCCCGGTTTCATTCATCCGAAATTTTGTAAAAATTTCCAACAGAATGAAGGTCGCAATAATTATAAATGATATTGGAAAGTAAGCACATACAAAACAAATCAATTAAAATATGTAAAGGCAATAGGAAAAATAAATTCATGCTTAAAGTCAACGTCACAAGTGCTGAAGACAGTTAATGACAAATGACAGTATAAATGAGACGATTAGGAATGTTCATTAAAATAAATGAACTGTATCAAATGGGTACCAGAATTAAGATGAACTTCCCATTTTATAAAATCTGCTAAAATCAAAATTGCAAAATCAGTTGATTTTAACACATGAGGTTAAAATCAACTGCCAATTTTAGTAGTATTTTTTTTTATCGGAGATGATTTTAGCAAATGAGGCTAAAATCAACTGCTGATTTTAGCAATGTTTTTTTTATTGGAGATTTTAGCAATGTTGATTTTAATAGATTTTATCAAATGGAAAACTCACCGTAGCTAATCTAATATAGAATTGCATAATGACTTTTCGTGAGGAGGGCCGTGTTTGCAACAAATGTTGTGTATTGATTGGTTTGTCTTGTAGCATCTAATATAGTCTTGTAGAATGACTTTAAGTGAGGAGATCCGTGGTTGCGACAAGTGTTGTGTATTGATTGGTTTGTCATGTAGCATTTTAAGTGAAGCAAGTGAAATAATCATATAATCCCTCCATCCCATAAAATTAGTTCCCTACCAAACTACGTGTAATTTTTAAACTAAAATAATGTATTTGCGAAAATAATTTTTTGATTTTTTTCTAATGTTCAAAAGTTCTCAATGTGATCTATCAAATAAGATCCATATTTCTACAAAAAGTATTTTCATAAGTACATTAATTTTAAGTTTGAAAATTACACGGGCTTTGTTTGGTTGAGAATTTTGAAAAGAATATTTTGAGAAATATTTTTAAGATAGTGTTTGGATGGATTTTTGGAAAAAGTAATAATTAGAGAGAGGTGTAATAATTGGAGAGAGATAGAGAGAGAAATGAAAATAATGATTGGAGAGAGGGGTATGAGTAGAGAGAGAAATGTGATTAATGATTGGAAAGATGAGAGATTGAGAAAGAATCTTTTTGGAAATTTTTTTGGAAATGTGAAGTGAACACAGTGACGGTGTTTCGTAGGGGACTAAATTATGGGACGGAGGGAATACGACTTGGAAATTAAAACTTACGGGTTTTTATTTTTATTTTTTTTAACTTAAGTAAACCTTTTGTTTGCAAATCAACTAGGAACAAAATAAAAAATATGAACATTCTTCCAAAATATGTACTCTTGCGCTTGGATTTATATGTCGAACATCGACCATAAACATATTGATTATCGACTACATTGTGAAGGTGACATTGAGACCTCATAATGTAGTTCTATATCACTCATCCAACATATGCGTTTTCACACCTTTCCATTTGTTCGACTTGAATATGCTGTCAGTTTTTATTCTGCTCATACCCGTATGTTCATTTCATGGTCCATTCAACGAATATCAATTGGCATGATTAGGAAAAAATTATCTCATGTTGACTTCAGCCTTGACTAATGGTACCGACTACGTTTTAATCTCTGATATGTTGTTACTTTTTGCAAGTTCTAAAGATAGTCTTGACAAATGTTGGAGTATATTTCATTAGATCAACGAAGCTTTTGATATAGCAAAATATAACCATTTGAATCTTTATGTATTTCCGTTTTTAATGTGTTCAATCACAGCCATGAAATATTTTTGCACCTCTAATAGTTTCTATCACCATGAAGGAGAGCATCATAAAGTGGTACTCGAACTTTATCTTTGCAGGCATTTCTCAATTGCTCTATTTACATATCTGATGTACATTATTTGTCTCTTTCTTTTTTGTTTCATTCACAGTCTATGTTAGTGCATTTTGTGGGGAATTAAGTTTTGTTGTATAATTATAGAAGATTTTACTTCTTCTTTTTTATCAGCCATAGGCATGGTGGATGATCATTGGGGTCATACTAACTACAATTGTATTTTTTTATATAAATAAAAGAAAGTGACATTTTATAGAAAAAATCCCGAGTACAATTGTATTTGCTATGTTAACAATCATTTTTTTCTAGGGAAATATAAATTCTCAAGATTGCTATCACTATCTGACCAACTTGATTTTTTACATGAACTATATGTATGTGGCCTACAATAAACGAATCGGATTATCAAACATGTGTTATGGTTGAACACTTGAGAGGTGAGTGATAATTTCAACTATGTTCAATAATTACGTCAACTCTATTTATTTTGATTCGCCCTGTGCGTATATAGCTCGGGTTCATTTCTAAGTGCTAACATGAACCCGTGCAAGCACAAACATGTGCTAGCATATATAGTATGGGTTCATTTTAAACGATGCAATTTTGTGCATAGCACGGGTCACTGCTAGCAATAACATAAGAGAATATGTATCTATCTATCTATCTAATACTATTATTGCAAAGCTACTTCAAATCGTTCTGTGCATAACATGGGTTCATGGTAGTTAGCTAAAAGCTAGGTTAATTTTCTCTCACATACTCCAAGTCTGGCCCTGAGCTAAGGTGCACGAGGCGAAAGACTTAAGCCCCCGAATTTTGGCCCAAAATTAGGGCCCCAAAGAGGTATAGCGAGATATGTAATATATATTTAATATAGCAGTTAAACAACAAAATGTGCTAGTTAGCCCAATGGAAATACTTAGATTTGCTATCCAATATGCACACGGTTCAAGTCTTGAGGCCTCTCTTTCCCTCTCCGATATGAATATTTTTCCCCCTCACAAGTTCGTCTAAGGCTATGAGAATCTCAAGGCCGGCCCTGCATACTCCTTTTCCCAAAAACAAATTATAGACTGGTTTTCAAAAGATTGCATAGGAGAAATTATGATTTTACGTGACATTTTACGAGAAAAGTTGCATTGACACGAGGCACGTTTTACAAAAAAAGTTGCATATTTATCATGATAAAATTTACGAGAAATGTTGCACATTCACGAAACATGTTTTATGAGGAATGACACGACACGGTTAACAAGGAAATGAAAAATAAATTTATGAGAATGTTTTGCGGAAAGAATCAATGGGGATTTGATTGAATACGGGAGGCCGCTTGGCGGCCATTAGTTGAAAGAGACATAAACAGACCATTACCTCGAGTGACTGGACTATGGCTCGGTGGACAGAAACAATGCCCATACATTATTAAATTTGAAGAAGAATGCTGACACCGAAAGATAAACGAGACACATTATTCTGCGCACGATACACTCTGATTTGCACTAACAAAGACACATGCGTATTTTCACAATAGATACGGTTATTTGTTAAACTATCGTTATTATTATTTTCTTGTCCAAAATATTATTTTAGAATTGCTAGTATAAGGTTTGGGGTAAGAGTTATCTGCTGGGCATCTTCACTTACGGTGTTTCATTAGTATAACCCTGGCCTAATACCACGATGTTGTTCCGCGATTCTGACTTATTATGCTAGACTTTCGAGATGAACAGGAAGCATATTATAGCTTGGAGCACTACGAAGCCGAGCGTGCTGCCGAGAAGGGAGATGACCAGTCCGAGGTGTCACGCCCTCAAAATCTAAAGGATAATTCATAAAGAAATTCCACGTGGACAGTCAACAAGTCTACGGGCCACGGCAAAGTCCAATGTCAAAATACACAATGGTCTATGGATAACCAAAACCCCAGTTAAGAAAATATACGTGAAAAGTTATTACAAACCCGAGTCAAAAATATAATATCCAATAGATTTACAAAATCGTCTAATTTCAAAAGTAATAAGTTTAAAGATGATGCTACAACTCCTCCTTTAAGCTTTTCAAAACATGCATGCAATCATTCCACACACATCCAAGTCAATGCTCCGTGCTGGGTACCTGAAATTTTGTAAATGTTGAGCTCACTAGCCCAGTAGGAAAACATCTATCGATTCTGAATGAAAACGAGATGCTCATGACGTGTAGACAAGAGGCTAAATCATATGGTAAGACCAAAAGATTTTTAGATAAGCACTAAGGATGGCACAAGGTTCAATGATAGCCAACTTAAATCCACGAGGAAGACAAATTATTTAATAAGATTGATAGAATCATGAGAATGGACTATGAACGTCACAAAAGTAAAAAATTACCAATTTGGACCACGTACCGCTCTATCATATCCATTCCATATCCGACACATCACATGTGTTCCCAAAACATTCATCTCATACGTCTTATCCATTCATTTCTTTCATTATACTCCGGGCATACCATAAAGGTCCCGTGTCACTCCGGGCATGCCATATAGGCCCCGTGCCATTTTTATCACATTTCCATAATCATTTCATATCCATTACCATCATATCAATATCCATGCATACTTTCACCTCAATCCGACACTCAAACACAACTTCGATGGATTTTCGCCAAACTAGAGTCATTAGGGGTTAAACACGTAACACAAACCCCGAAGAAACCTATGAAATCATCAAATATGCTAGGTTATACTCATGACACGTATCTCAAGATGTTTCAAGCGATAGTCTCCCCAAATTAGAGTTTAAACCTCACACAACACGCCACATTTATCCCCAAACAATTATCGTTTTCATCATATTCCCCTTAAACATTTGATTATTCTCCGGGCATGCCATAAAGGCCCCGTGCCATTCCGGGCATACCCTTTCGGGCCCCGTGCCACATATTATACCTTCACATTTCCACTTATCACAATATAAGTTCAACTTAATGTTACGCATAACTCACGAGTTGTCAAGAGATAGTCACCTCAAATTAAAGTTAAACATCTAGGTATCAATACTAGAAAATTGGGTATCAATACCCAAGTTTCAACAAAAAGGGACAGAACCTCTGGGTATCAATACCCCAAATCTGGGTATCAATACCCAGTCTGCTAGTAAAACAAAATTATGGAGTATCAATACCCCCGCGTCCGGGTATCAATACCCAGCCCTTTTAAAGGCCAAAACACAGAATTGCTGGGTATCAATACCCCAGCATCCGGGTATCAATACCCAATCCACAACAAGCAAATTTCACATATTTGAGCAGTCCGAGTATTTTTATCATAACTTTTCACACCAAACTCCAATTTCAACGAGTATTTTTATCATAACTTTTCACACCAAACTACAACTTTGTAGTTTAGCACATTTCCAAATTTTGCCTTGACGTCGCCCGAAAAGCATGAACAGTAACTAATACGAGAAAATTCTCACCAATTGTGGGGGATCTCAACCCAAACACTTTAGTTGGGTTATCAAACAAACAAAATGACTAGAGAATCACCTAGGAAGTCAATGGAACCACTCAATATCAACACAAACAAGATTAGAACATCTCCAAAGAACTTAAAGCAAGGATTTAGAGGAAACTAGCAAGTATGAGAGTAACACACATACACAAACATCAAATTTGCATTAAGAATTGAAGGATGATCCCCTACCTCTTGTGATTTAGCTTGAAAAACCCCCAAGGAGCAAAACCCAAACTCTAGCTTCAAAATCAAGCTTTTGTGAAGGGACTAAGTTTGGAGCTTGAGTTTTGGTTAGATCTGTGAAGAGAGAGATTTTGAGAGCCATGGAAGAGAGAGAGAGAGAGGGACGGCTGATTTTGGGGGAAGAAGATGACTTTCTCTCTCCTCTCCTCTCCCACCACACACACACACACACACACACACACATATATATATATATATAGAGTCCCCTTCATATCCAAACTCCCTTAACTTAGTTAAGTTACGGACCTAGGGGTATTTTCGACTTTCCGGACCAAATTTCGACGATCCGAACCGTTAGATGTGTTTAAAAGGTGTTTTCAAGGTCCAACGCGAAGATTTGGCAAAACAAAATACCCGGAACGGCTTGATCGGAGCTG
Organism: Vaccinium vitis-idaea; assembly: GCA_963854785.1. NCBI lineage: Eukaryota > Viridiplantae > Streptophyta > Magnoliopsida > Ericales > Ericaceae > Vaccinium > Vaccinium vitis-idaea. Next base: position 29,334,336 of record OY978216.1, on the reverse strand, counting down.
TTTTTCACAAAAATGCTATATAGCGTTTTTGGGAAAAACAGCTCCGATCAAGCCCTTCCGGGTATTTTGTTTTGCCAAATCTTCGCGTTGGACCTTGAAAACACCTTTTAAACACATCTAACGGTTCGGATCGTCGAAATTTGGTCCGAAAAGTGGAGGTCCGTAACTTAAGAGGGTCCGGGAGTTTGGACCGGAAGTTTATTCTATATATATATATATCAAGTAATTACACTCCAAGCCCAAATGTGGTTTGTGTAATGCAAATAGGTCCAATCCCACTCACAACACTTAATAATCCAACACTTTAGCATTTTAATTAGTTTCTCATATTTCCCCAATTTTATTTCCAGAAAATAATATGAAAATACGGGTCTTTACACGAGGGCTAGGAGTAGCCGTAGACCCCACCCTATTGGAATAAATGTAATATATTGAGGAAGGCTTTTAAGTATCAAACTTATGGTTACTTTTTATTCGGTATTGTAATAATATTAATGTTTGTTGAAATTTTGGGCTTTACAACATCCGTCTCTCTTTACGAATTTATTGATGTCGTCCTCTTCAGTGGCGGAGGTAGAAGTTTAGATAGAGGGGGCTACCTTAAGAAATATATTTTCAATAATGTGTTGGCATTAATGCCCTCAGAACCAATGTTATTTTTTATTAATAGTTAGAGCTTCACTTTATTGATATAAAATGTTTTCTTTCATCCATTGGATATAATTAATGAGATCAATATTATAAGTTCATTAGATGAATATAAAAGTCCCAAATTACATTGAATATGATTTGTGTATGTGAATGTGATTTTGCTTGTAATTTAAATTATTCACAATTGCTGATAGAAAGGGACTATCTATTAGGTAAATTGCAACATGATTAACTTCTATATGATAGAATGATGCATCTCAATCATTAAAATAAAAGGCTTCGAGTTAATATGTTGGTGTATTTGATATATGTTGAAGGACCATCATAAGAGTCACACTATTTCAAAGACTGTCAACTTGAGTGTGAATCTTATAATGCTAATTGTAATTCACCATTAATCATGAAAAAGTTAATGAACTCAAGTTTCTATCCCAGATCACTTTGATTCATCAACGAGTGAGGTCTTACTCGATCAACACCTCGGTGACTTGGGTGATTTATGTTAGGACTCTGAAAATATTATTTTCCTATCTATTTTATTATAGATTATAATATCCCCTTGAGTTAGTTCACTAGATTAGTCGTTAGAATCTAGTACTAGTCATTTTAATGAAAAATTCATTAGAATATTTTCACTGGTTTAATTGGGCCACCACTCATAGAGATGAGAGAGGGTGAGCCCACTTTTAATTAGTACTCAAGAAGTCCGTGTGTTTTTTTTTTTAATAAGTTCTCACAAAGGAAATATGAGAAATGAGTTGACTTGTCTGAGTGGCGGTTGACACAGACCTCAACTTGCTGGCATGCCAAGCTTCACAACTTGCATTGGCCCAATGTTTTACCAACTATTAAACGTTGCATCCTCAGTGCAAAGTTCACAGTTTGCACTAACCCCACCGTCCTCCACAGCTGCCATCTTCACTGCTAAGGTGGCCTCCAGTTCGCTGCAATCGCTCTCTCTCTAAATTTCTTTTACATTGAATTCCTCAACAACAACAAAAAAAACAGTTTTCTATATTTTGTTTCATCTTCCCACAGTTTTCTTCATTTTGATTTCGAGGGTTGTTTTCATTGATTTTCAGAGGGCTGTTTACATATTTCGAACTCGTGACTCCCAGATTTTTAATGTGTATATTACGTTTTGGCAAATTCCACCCATAGAATTCTACTTTAAAACTAGCTGCTCAACAAAGAGTTAAAGTTCAAGACTTCATCCTAAAAGTGTCAAGTGCCCATAAGCTTCTTGAAAGTGGTAAAACTCATGCATTGTATTTAGCAAATCGTTTAGATTGTCTATGCTTACTATGTTTTTAGCTTGATTATGATTAGTTTCTTCACCATACATGTAATAGTTTTTGGATTCTGTGTAATATGACCTCTTCAGCTTTGCTTTTGGTCAACATAGCTTGATAATGTTCTCGGAAGGAAAAAGCCTTATTGGCTTTTGTTAGAATTTTTTTATGGCATTGAAAACAAACTATTTAGGAGCTGACCTTTTGAATGTGTGTTGCGTTCGAACAGTGTTAGTGCTTCTCTAATGATTACTTTACTTATTTGTTTTTGTTCCAATGCAGCATTGAGCATTAGAACGGTTGCAATATTTGGTTGTCGTACTTTTTGATCAGGATACTTCTCATCCAAATGCAGCCTTGGTCTGGTCAAATAAGCATATTGGTATGAAAAATCATAAATGCCCTTTGCCTAAATTCTCGTGGTTTTGGTTTGCGAATCTGAATGTCATATAATTGCCTAAAACCTCTTGGTTTTTGTTTCCTAGTTCCTTTAGAATTTTATTATATGTAGATGCGACTCTCAACTTCATAGTTAGGCAAACCCTATTGAAGAATTATGGAGAGAGTTATGCCAGATATCAATTGAGAGTTTCGTGCATTGTCCATTACTGAAATCTTTGTGTATTTGAGAATTTCATATATTAGAGTTGATCTTTGTGGTTTGCACACATTGGGGAGATTTTCATGGTTTCCAATGGGAGTGACAGGAGAGACTCGGAATATTGGGTAGTGTTGGAATTTGGGCCAGGTCTGGGACCAAATTGGGTCGCCCATGTGGGCATGACCTGGTGACCCATTCATTATAGAGTCCTATCTTATCTTGGAGATAAGATAGGAGAAGTTGAAGTAATCCTAGACTCTTAGGATTATAGGACTTCTAAAGCTTCTAAGATGCTCACTCTATATAATTCCTGCAGCATATTTATAATTAGGATGCGCACAATATTATCAGTCATTGAGTTCTATGAAACTCTCTCCCAAGTTTTCTCTCTCTGCCATTAAGGAGCGATTCGAAGCTTTTGCACCGTGGAATAGAGGGTGATACTCGAACCTCGTAGTATCACTCCATCGCAGGAGATTGTTGTTGTTTTAGTACGTGATCCAGAGTACGTAATCCATACACCAAAAGATCCGGTTTGGTAAAAGTTCGCTAAAGGTAACCCGAACCACCCGTTTTCGCATTCGTCATTGAAGTTTAACATTGGTATTAGAGCTGTATTGGATGTTTTCGTGCTCTTTTGTACTTGAATAGCCATATGTATCATGATTTAGAGATACATGTTGACTGATTTTCGTGCATGTTTTGTATGGGTTCAAAAAACGTGATTTTTTGAAACATCTCGGAATAGCTTCAAAATTTTACACAACGTATCCCATAACATGTAGATGATATCTGGAAAGTTTCGTGTTGATCGGATCAACCGTTTGTGAGAAAAATGAAACCCTAGTTATTTTTTCCGAAACTTTGCATGAACGGCGTTTTCACTGCATTCAATTCTAGTATGCGAGCTTTATATTTGTGCGTAGATAATTTCAATACCTTCGCAATGATATATAATAATATATCCTGATTTGGAGTTACGGTTTGGAAGTTATGGCAAACCCTAATTTGGGGTCATTTTTGTGAAAATCCTAATTTTGGGGGAAGATGAACAGTATCCGAGGGATCTGTTGGGCAGCACGAAATTCAAAAATTGTGTTTTTTTTTATTGTTTCCAACTCACACAAACTCTGATTTTGGCTTGGTTTGGTCCATTGGACTTGAAATTCAATTTCCTATGTTTCCGAAATTTTCTGGATTTTTCATAAGTAATTTGTATTTTTCTAGTTTTTAATACAAAATGAGGAGATTGAAAGACGGTTTTTGAACACATTCGAGGCCCAAAGAGATCCAATTTTTTTGTGTGATCTCCTGGGTATATTACCTATTTAATGGTATAGGTGGTGTAATTTTTAGTACATGTTGATATTATTTTGCAATTTCGGCTTGTTATTTATTGTTTGAGAATTAGAATAAATCCTGAAAATTGATAATAATTGCATGTGAGCGATTGAAAATTCACCGTATATTAAAAACAACATGTTTTAATTATTGGAGGAAATTCATGTTGTTTGTGGCTTGTTTGAATAATTTTTTAGTTTGATTATTGATCAAATTATTCAAGTTAAAGCATGATTAAAATTGCTTAGTATATAAAGTGTGTTATATACTGCTAGAAAATTTATTTCATGCATATTATATGCCATATCCAGTGGGAGGTTGTCCGGTGGAGAAAAATATCCACATATTTTTTCCCGAAAAACTAAAATTTTGCGCATGAATTAAATTAAATTTAATAATAAAATACTTAGAGGCGCAAGAGATGATTATAAGCTTAGCGAGTTTTTGATCTTGCGACATGTATGTTATTGTTATTATTTAATTTATATTTTTTGCGGCAAAATAGTTCTGTTGTTTTATTAATAATCCCATGCGCATTTCTTTGATAGGAGTTAAAATGGAAGCTAAGTGTATAGTAACAGATTTGAACAAATTTGAGAAATTGGGGGAAGTGACACTTATAATATTTGGCGCTGTGAGATCTAGTTTCTCTCCAATGAGCTTGAGGTCTTGGAGACCCTCAACCATGAGATGGTTGAGCAAGCGTAGTCTGACTCACCACAGTATCTTTGTGATCTTGAGGTTTAACAAACATGGTACAAGAAAGATCAGTGTGCACGAATTAATATGTTACGCAGCATGCATAACGGTTTGATATGTGAGTTTGAGTGCTATGTGATTGCTCATAAGCTGTGGATAGCTATCAAACAGAAATATGACATCGACTTCTTGACTAAGATGATGAACTAAAATATGAGGCAATAAATGCTAAGCGCTAATAGGCTGCTGAGCAAGATGGTTTATGCATCATAACTGAAACTAGCCCTCGCAGGTATAGGTATCAGCAGAGGAAGGCTATATGCGCCCTCAGGAGGGAAGCTGTTATAGCCCTTGGCCCGAATGGCACTCACTGGTTCTTTTAAGCATAAGAGAGGCAAGAAGTAGAGTGGCTTGAAAAACATGACTAAAATGACGTGCTTTAACTATGACTAGTTGGGATACTTTGCTCGTCAGTGCACTGAGCCTAAGAAGGAACTCCCTATTTTAGTTCTCGTTTTGACTATTTTGTTACTAGTTAAGGTTTAGTTGCTCATTCTCCTCATTTGTGAGTAGTAGACTCAAGAGCAACTTACCACTTAACGAGAAACAAAGATGGGTTCATAGAGTATTGCCGAATTCTAGGTGGTAGCTAAAGGATTTTCATGGAGAAAGAGTCTAGTATGTAGATGCTGGGCATTGGCAAGCTGGACTTGCGACATAGGTGCATCCTGCTTCTTCATGATTTACTTTATGCTTCACAAATTTCGCGAAACTTGTTATTAGTTACTAGCATGATGGTCTAGGATTTTCAATGTATGTTGAAGAGTAGCTTAGTGGGTATTGATAAGGGTATTATTTGTTATGGTTTTGGATGGTTTTATGACACTAAATGTTATTAAATTCAGTTTAATAATAATTTCAGTGATTCTATTTGCTATATTACATCTTTTGGTGATGTTGATTCTGTTGGATGACATTTTGGATAAGGTCACATAGGGCAAGAGGGGAATTCTTGGGTCTACCTGCCCATTGGTGACCATTGCCTTACAGGAAAAGCATTTAGAAAACCATTCAGAAAAGCCATAAAGGCATTTGTTCCAGTGCAAACTTATTTGTTCAAGACATTTGTGGCTCAATGAATGTAAGGGTAATGTGTGGTGTATCCTATTTTATCACATTAATAGATGACTTCACGCGCTATGGTCATGTCTATTTGTTTTCTCACAAGTCAGAAGCATTGGATTGCTTTAGACGCTCCTAGAACTAACCGTGGCTGCGAGTATCTACATGAGTAATATAAGGTGCCCAGTGAGGAAAAGTGGATAGTTAGGCAATTAACAATTCCTAGCACTCTGCAACAAAATGGTGTGGCGGAGATAAAGAATTGTTAGTTGTTAAACATGGTTTGGTTGATGATGGCGCAATCAAATCTTCCAATTTCTGATTAGGGATATGCATGGCTAATTGCGGCCTACGTCCCTAACTGCATGCTCTCCATGTCATTATCTTCCACCCCATATGAGTAATGGACCGGCAAAAAACCTGATTTGGGTAATTTGTGGCCATGGGGGTTGGTTGCTTAAACACATAGTACTTCTCATAAGTATGAAAAAATAGGCCTTAAAGGCAAGAAGTGCATCTTTTAGCACTCTAAGAGCTATGTGTTTTGGTGAGTAACCTAATGGAAGTGTGATTGAAATTGAGTTACGAGATGTGGATTTTCCTTTGAGGAGGATTTCCCTAGCAGAAGAGAGATTAGAAGAGATGTAGAGCTCTACGAGATGGAGGATCCAATGTTGGGCACACCAAGTCGTCCAGTCGAGAATGGGAAGAAATTCTCCTATCTCCTGGGGATAGTGGGAGCAACTTGCTTAATCATGGATTAGATATATTGGATATGGATTCTCAAGATCCTCTGATGCGTTGAAGCAAACATGGAACAATCTCTCATCGTCATTTTGGGATTGAGGGAGAGACTTTTATGATTGCTCCGAAAGATGCAAAAGAGCCCAAAACAGTGGGAGTAGCTCTTTCATCTCCTGCTAGTAAGGAATTGATAACTTAATGCAAGAAGAGTTAGAGTGTTTAGAAGATAAACCATGTCTGGGACTTGGTTGATCTTTCGCCTCGGCGCATGACCATTGGAAACAAATAGGTTCTTAAGATCAAATGCGAGACAAATGGTTCTATATTGAGCAATAAGTTCCGTCTAGTAGCAAAGGGTTACACCCAATTGCTAGTGTAAAGTGTGAGGAAACTTTCTCATTAATGGTTAGGTTTGCCTCTTTTTCGCTTTATTCAGGCCTTAGAAATATCCTAGGACATTAAAATGGCATTTCTCAATGGAGAACTGGATAAGGAGATCTGTTTGGATCAACATAGAGTGTTTTGAGGCAAATGGCCAGGAGCGCAAAGTTTGCATGCTCCAACGGTCTATCTATGCCTAAAACAACCATCTAGGCATAGTGTATGAGATTCCATCGAGCCATTATCACTAATGGATTTATGATGATCAATGAAGACCACTGCGTGTATTTGAAGAGTCCAAGAATAATTTCTTAATAATGTCATTACATGTGGATGACATTCTACTGGCCGGAAATTATAAGGAGATGGATGTCGCCACAAAGTTGTGGTTATCCTCCATTTTTCAAATGAAGGATATGGGTAAATCAAGCTATGCGCTCAGAGTTAAGCTCTTAAAGGATCGTTCTAGGAGATTCTTGGTTTGTCTTCTCAGACTTACATTAAGAATACTTTTAGAATGATTCTGGTAGCAAAACTGCAAAATCTATTGACACTCCTATTGCTAGAGATGAGAATATAAGACTTAATGTCGAACCTAATACTCCTTAAGAGTTGAAATAGATGGCCTGCATACCCTATTCAATGTTGTTGACAGTTTGAAATATGCAATGATATGCATATATTGTTACATATGTTTATATTAGACATAACTCATCAAAGGAATTGTTGCGCAGCAGGAAGTGATTAAGTAACACATCTCTATGAGTCGCATAGTTGTATGCCCATTGTGCAAGCCCTTTGCTAGCGAGGCTTGAGTGACACATGTTAGGGCTTCTGGACTGCATAGATGGAGTTAGATGTGTTTCTTTAAGATATATGAGATTTTTATGCCATTTGTGCATTTAATATTTGAATATTGTTGTTGCAAAATGTGCAATTGTTTATGTATATCACACACAGAGTTAAAGATTGATGTCAACAGGTTAGATTGGCTCACTCACACGAGCAATCGCCTTCGGCACTTGAGATAGCGAACGAAGATGAGACAGATGGGTAATAAGATTTACAGGTTAGCCCTGTGATATAGTCTGATAAGAGGAATCAGATATACCCACCAAAGGTCGCCTTGGTTGAAGCCAAGATGGGGTCTATTTTTGGGGACCAATCACTGGTAGTTCCCGCTATCGTGAGTTTTACCTGTTTTTTGGTAGCCAGATGTGAGGACTCGTATGGCGTCATGATGGCAGGCTAGAGAACTCAGGTTGGGCACTAGGTAGCGACCAGACTAAGGTCTGTACGGTGTTTGGGAGTATGACATCGCTTTTTGGAATAGTAACTCCACCGTAGCATGTATTCATACTACATGTGCTATGCGATCATTTGTATTAGAGGTGAGTGAATGGATCCTTGCTTCCTCACCGTGTGAGTCTAAGCGGTCATTAGATAAAAAAGGCTGCAAATATATAGAATGTGCTCTTTGATTTTTTACTATGTCATGAAGTAGAGATTTTGTGTTGGTACTCTAACTTGACTACCTAAGACCACGAAATGTGAGGGTCCCATGGAGCATGACTGGGAAAGCAGCAAAGTTAAAACCAAGTGACATGAGGGCAAAAAGAGGATCATTTAGTAGTACACCCTGCTATATATTCACTGTCGACAACTTAGATCGCTTTGTTGGGATGCAGATTGGGTGTGAATATAGAATGCATGATTTGGGGGGGTCAAGCATGCTTTTGGAAGGATTAAAGATGCTTTGTCCGGTGTAACTAATAAGTGGATTTAGGGTACGTGAGACACTCTCTTTTGGGTTGATGTCTCTATGTTGGCTCTTACAGAGTTTCTAGTGTAGAGCTCCCACTTGCAGGTGCTCCAGCGATCGCACGGTTCATTAGCGTGTATGAGTTTGTTTTTAGTTGGGCAGATGGAAGAGAGACTAATGAAACTTGTCATGCCCATGCATGGACGAGTGGGAGATGTTGGAATTTGGGCCGGGTCCGGGACCAAATCAGGTCGCCCATGTGGGCATGACCCGGTGACCCATTCATTATAGAGTTCTATCTTATCTTGGAGATAAGAGAGGAGAAGTTGAAGTAATCCTAGACTCTTAGGATTATAGGACTTCTAAAGCTTCTAAGATGCTCACTCTATATAATTCCTGCAGCATATTCATAATTAGGATGCGCACAATATTATCAGTCATTGAGTTCTATGAAACTCTCTCCCTAGTTTTCTCTCTCTGCCATTAAGGAGCGATTCGAAGCTTTTGTACCGTGGAATAGAGGGCGATACTCGAACCTCATAGTATCACTCCATCGCAGGAGATTGTTGCTATTTTAGTTCGTGATCCAGAGTATGTAATCCATCCACCAAAAGATCCGGTTCGGTAAAAGTTCGCTAAAAGTAACCCGAACCACCCGTTTCTGCATTCGTCATTGAAGTTTAACAGGTAGTTTGCAGTCACTTTTGAGGTTTGGCTCACCCATGACCAAGCCTAGTGCCCAGAAGGATGTTTGCAGAAGGTTACTTGCATGTGGTATGGATTTGGTACAATCTCCGTCATCAACTTTTTGCAGATCTTTGATTTGCTAGTCGATTTTTGCGTTCAATTTTTTCCGGTGTTCCCAACATACATGTTGTGCACTACTTTATTTGTGTACAATTATACCACTAGTTATTATAGACTTCACTTTTTCTCTATCTGGTGGACTTGTGAAACTATTTCTGTATCTTTTTCTGGGTAAATAAATTCATTAAACCAAAACGAAAGGAATAAGAGTAGAGAGGCATACTCTGAAACGAAAACTAACACCAAAACAACCATGACCCTAAGGACTAGTAGAGAAAACAGAACAGCCTGAGCCAAAAAGGTACAGGCTACACATCTGCCAAGCAACTACATACCCGCACCAAGATTAAGCAGAAATAGGACTTCACAAAGGAGTAAGAATATAAGAGCTGATGTTCCAGTCCAAGCGCAAGGCTTGGTTTTGGTCCGTTCTGTTCGGGTAACAAGCTCTCACATGATTTGTAAGTCTAGTCACTACCCCATCACTCTCATCCCCTTTATGTTTGAAAAATTATTCTATTATTTCCCCCCGCAACTTATCTGTATAGAGTTGTGCTTTTGGATGAGAAAAATATATAGTACTCCCTCCGTCCCAATTTTATAGTCCTTTTTGGGAGTTCGTGCCACTTTTCAAAGTGTTATATCTTATATAATCTACAATATTTTAGGTGATTTTGAACACTTTGTTTATTAGATTAAATTAAGATCTATCAAACAAGATCCATATTGCATATAAAATGTATTACCGATTGAAAGATATAATCATTTTTTTATCCGGTTAGGATATAACGAGAGACTATAAAATTGGGACGGAGGGAGTATCATTTATTGTTTGAGGCCGAAAAACCAATAGCTATCTTTTCTAAAGTGATGAAGTGATAACGAAAGTAGTTGGTATCAAAATTGAAGGCTACCTACACAAGTGTAAGCAATACATTAAAACAAAAATAATTGTAAATCTACAGAATTCTTTTTTAAAAAAGTAGTTTGTATTCGTCCATTTTCATCAAATAGGTTAATTAAAAATAATTGCCGCTGGGAATATGATTTATTGCCGCTGGGAATATGATTTTAATACCCAAATGGACACACTTATACAAACATTTGACTTTCATAACTAGAAATTATTTCTTTTGCAAGTGAAACGTGCTGATAAAGTGAATCAATTTTTAAGTTTGTAGAACTGAATCGTACGACATGTCGTTAATCGAATGATTTTGTATTCTAGCAATTCACACCACATATATGAGTTGATAGCTTAGCGTATTGTACCCAGTCGCATGATAGGTATTGTGAATGTATGGTTCTGAGTTTTAACCACACGGCATTATACAAAGTTACTACAGGCTTATTGTAGATCTCACAGCACTCCAAGCAGATTTTACATAGAACTGGCCATTAGCATTCAAGCCCCCCCATTCACTATGAGCTCCCAATCTGTATAAGGGATAAGACTGCAGCAGGAATTTGCTATTAACATCCTTTGTTATGGCATTCCTCCTTCTTGGCCACTTCCACTACTATTCGAAATGATAGAAGCCATTGTCACTCTGACAGACCTCCCAAGATTGTATACAATTCTACCACAAAATTTTTCAAAAAGGAGCTCTATTGGGTACCTAGCCAATGTAGTCTTAGCATGATATCTATTGACAAGTATTAGAGGTGGCTCAATTGGTCTTTCTTTGCGCGATGAATTTATGGTTGGATGACATCTGCCTGTCAACTAAAAAACCAGCACACCTAAGGATACTGCTGCTAATTTAAGAGAGAGACTGTGGAATTGTCAATCTTTACACCACAAAATCATGACAATTTTGCAAGACATGATTTTGTCAGGATGTTTTCTTAATCCTGTATGTGTTGAATACAACTGGGATTGACTTTTCCAGCTTTCACCACTATTAATTTCCTTGGACAGAATTAATTTGACTTATACATAGCCAACTTTTTGTTATATTATGTTCAATTACAATCTGAACTTTAAGAATCAGCTTGAAGGAGAAATAAAGTGTCCCCATCTCGGATAACACTTATTTCATCTATTTCGGCATTCTCTGCATTCACGACTTTTGTTAGAATGTGGCCTCCAAATTTTTCACCTGCAGTTCAACAAGGGGCACAAAATCCAAAAATAAAGCACCAAAAAATATGACATACCTTTTAGGAGAATTGCATCCTAAGCTTACTCATTGTTTGAAATTGAATATTATGATGTCTTTATAGGTATAATTGAATATATCTAAGTGAGTTTGTAAATTGCAGGTTCAGTGTCATAGTACTCTGAGTTCAAAGCAAGCTTACCGGCAATCCTCAATAGCTCTTCCAAGGAATCAGGTAGGATCATTAGCTTCGCAAGTTGCTTTTGTGATGGAATGTTGTTAAGGGATTTCATGTGAATGGTGACTCTCTTAGGGAGTTTGATAATTTGATTCTCAGTCAGAGCCCTAGAATGGGCATTGATTCTTGAAGGTTTGAACTTGCCATTCCTAGTGTAATGTGTTGTTTCTGGTCTGAAAATGTTGATTTTGTGTTCATCTAACATCCATCTCCTTTTGTAACTCAGTAGAAGGTCGTTTATGCTTTTGTTTCCCTGCTCTTCATCTATAGCTTTTGGGGTCCACCCGTTGGCATCTGGTTTGTCAACATTTGCTCCTCCTTCCATAAGAATTCTAACCATTTCAAGATGCCCATCACGAACAGCAATATGGGAGGCTGTTTGACCACAGTCAGCTAATGAACTTGTGTTCCTTCCTTCTCTAGTAAAATTATGACCTTCTCCAGTTTCTTTTTTCCCAGAATCAATGAAGCCTATATTGCTCATATCTTGAATTGATGGATCTCCATGTGGATGCTCTTGACTTATATATCGTGAAAAGCTCTCTCTTTCCATTGCTTCATCAACCCACCCACCCATGTTCAAACTTGGATCTTTCCGTAGGTTCTCAGAGCAAAAATTTTCTGTCCCTTTCAATTTCTGTAAATTAGATATATAAGAAGTTTGAAATCAACCTTTGTTGTGTTGTCTTGGGGAATGAGAAAGAAAACCAATAAATTTAAGCTTGCATTTACCTTGAAAAGATTGTTCATAATGGTATCACCATCTTCTATATTTGCTCGAATAAGATTCATCAGTATAGTTTTCTTCAGTCTTAGTATTTGAGAAATCTCAGCAGTTCGAACTGTGAATGGTTGTGGCCAGTTACATAGAACTCCAGTTTCTCCGAATGTGTCCCCCGAAATGGCCTTTGCAAGAAGCTGTATGTGAGTGCATGAAGGAATATGAAGTTAGATTGGATGTGTTGTTCGTTCTATATTCATTTACTTCCTGCGTCTCCACTTGTCTGTCCATTTACTCTATGCTAGACATCTTGTAAAGTGGACCTGATTAAGTTGCATGACTGTGGAGGATACAAATGGAGACGGAGGAGTAATTCATCACTGTGATAAGTACATACTTGGTCTTGCCCATGAATCTGTGCGATGAAATCCTGCCACCAGAAATCATTATCACTCCAGAGAAGCATAATTAAACTTCACAGTTCTGGCTGAATATAAAGCTTTCTCACCACTTCTCCTGAGACAAGTATGTAAAGATCTGTTGGTGTCTCGTTTTGCAGGATCACATCTTCCTTGGGCGGGAAATACTCTGCTTCCATTTGAGGAACCTATTACAATGCATGTGGTTCGGTGTTATATACTGCATTATAATGCATGGGAAAAAATGGAATAGAAGAGAGAAGAAGATGAATACCAATTGGGAAAGGAAGTCGTGAGAAACACCCTGGAAAAGGTGGACATTCTGAACAAAGTGGAAGAACAAAAAGTGGACAATGCTAGACCGAATAGTTTTTGGGAGGCCATTCAAGGTCTCTTGCTGTTTCAATCCTTCTGTTTTGAAATCGAGACATATGTGAGACAAAATTTGATCCTTTATTTGCAAGGGTAATTGATTTCTTCTTGTGAATTCTGAAGCAGCTCTGATGGTGTCCCTCTACAGGATCAAAAGCAAGTTTTTTTACAACGAGATATTAAAGTTTGAAAACACGGTTGCTTGAAGTGGTGAATAAAATTCAACCATTGGAGCGTGGTGGCTGATGATTGAAAGTAAGTTGCTGAAAAAGAATATTTACGGCTGTAAATAATTATTATTTTAAGTCTTTAAAAGACTGATAAGGTCTCTGAGGTTCTCCATGTAAAACTACAAAATGATTGAGATTTGAGAGGATATTCTCCGCCAGTGAGGCTATCCTATTTTGTTTGTCCATTTTTTTAGTCATGCTTTTAATCAGTGGACAAATGAATGAATTGATATGTTTTTGTGGAGATTTTTTTGCCTTTTTCTCCTATCTAATATCCCAATTAGTATTTGGACTTGGCGCAAAATTCTGAAAAATCAATCACAAAAACATTACTCGTTGATCCTATTGAAGGCACGACTGTTGAAAATAAATGAACAATATGGGAAAGAGGGAGCATTAAATGTATTTTCTTGTACTTTTGACAGTGGTAACATTTAATCTGTACCCTCTTCTGTTTTTCTTTGTTCTTTTTTTTTTTGCGATCATATTTCTGGTCCTGTAGAATTGACTTACCTTGTGAGTTTTTCCCTGTTAGACATGTTTGAAAACGGCTAGGAAGGAGCATGATGTTGTAAAAAAGAGAAGAACATACAAATTTTTTTGTGCGGCTGGTCCAATGAACAACGAGGTTTGTCATGTTTCCAATGATGTATGCTGTCAATCCTAAGTTGAACAGCATGTAAAAGCTATTAAACAGCATCTCTCTTGTATTTTCAGCATGCAAGTCCCCATAACCAGTAGTTGTTAATGTTGTGATAGACCAGTAAATGGAAGCTACATATCTGTCCCCAAGGCTCTCTTCTTTGAAATTTGGGTAGACTGCACCAATCCATGTTTTATGTGGATCTGGATATTTATCTGCAATCATGTAGTTAAAGCATCCGGCACAGTGTACTGCAAATAGTGTAACCTGAGAAAGCATAGGAAAGAAGTTCTAAGTTTTCATTTCCGTCCTATCTCTTATGCGCAGGTTCTGATCTTTGTATTAGAACTAAATAAAAATTGTAACCAAACTTTTTTTTGGAATGGATGTGAATCAAACTTTACCTAAATACGGGCATCTTGCGTGTAGGTCAAGAAAATAGAAAGGATATAAAACAACTTTTTACAATCTGAATGTCACATTTGTGTAGGTCAAGAAATTCGACAGGATATAAAACAACGTTTTACAATCTGAATGTCACATTTATGTAGCATTCTCATCGTTGTAGGTAATTTTCATAGAAATATTGTAACCTGGAAAATTTGAGTGTATGGAAATCGAAGTTTTTCAAATTGTTTTTTACTATATCACTTTTGTAGTTTTGTGTTACATTGTGATGTATAGGAAGATGATAAAATTTTGTTTCTTACAGATATGAGTTTTGTGCACCGAGTCCAAAAATAGCTGCAGCGGATGTCCTTCTCTAGTCTGAAGGAAAGAAAAATGTTGTAAGTACTGTGCATTTTCCAATGTAGTTATGCCAGTGTTGGAAACCTAAAATGTGTTCGAATTATGTTGATGTACCTTGCAAAATGAGAGCTGACTCGTCTGAGACGCCAAAGTCTGAGCATGTTGAGTAATTTAAAGCCAATTCCACTGCTGTGATCTGTGAACAGGAGGCTGAGGGGCTGGAAGGGCATTGTTGAACAGATGTCAAAAAGAAACCAGGTTGATATGTACCTGTAATTCGGAAAAGGGTCATATAAAGAGGGGTCAACAACTTTTGGACAGAAATGACCAATGAAATTCCTTGCTTAAGGACCTGATTGCAATTTTCTTGGGGTCGTCAACAAGAAGATATGATTGACTGTCAAGATATGCCACAAAGAAGGTGAGAACAATATCGATGGCAAAGAAGCCATTGATGATGTTGTCAATTACGAAAAGGGCATCTTGCTTGTAGGTCAGAAATGCAAACTCAAATGGGCAGATCCAGGCCGAGTAAATGACTAGAACAATCAAGAACATCTCCCAAGCCCTGAAATGAAGAACAGAGAATGAGGTTTGGCATAGTTCTTGTTTCTTCTTTTACGTTATGATTTTTCTGAGAGTTGGACCTGTTTGGTTCATGGTTTTCGAATCTTGCTTTTATTTTTCATTTTTGTGAAAATCACTCATTTTTTAGAAAGCACCAAAAATAGGCGTTTCAATACTTGAAAACCACATCCCTCGAGAACAAATGACATAAGTATTAAGTACGAGTGTGTGTTTTGTTTTGAAAGACAATTTCGGAAAAGTTTTTTGAGTAAACAGCAACCAAACAGGTGTCAAGCAGATTTAGAGGACATCACCTATAACAAGGAGTGAATGGGCAGATAATGCATCTTCGGAGTTTGGTTGCTTGGTTGATCCTGGCTCCAAGGGAAGGGAGGAGGTGATCACTAGAGAAGAAGCCAAAAGTGCTATTGTCACCCCTTTCAAACTCATCCACGCCAAAGCATTGCGAGAAGTTTTTTTTACCGGAAAACAACATTATGTGGGTTTTGAATTGGAATTCATTCAAAGGCTACAATGGTTTCCGTTAAACTTTGATGGGGTTAAGTTGGTTTGAAGAGCTTATATATAATAGCACAGACGTTGGCAAGCGACGGGGGTAAGTCTCTTGCCCTTTTAACTTTTTTTTTTTTGTGCCTAATATCACCTTTATTTGGTTTTTGAGCATGAGTAAAAGGATTTTTGAAACTAGTGCATCACTATGGGTACAAAAGATAGAAAGGAAAAAGCCGAATTTTTTGTTGTTGTGTTTGAACAAGAAAGGTACGAGATAAGAAACTGGGATAGGAATCTGGTTGGAATAATCAATAATGCGACGAGAGTATGAAGTGGCAGACATGAGGTCCTCTATCATGCAGTTGCAGAGAGAGTTGTGAAGGAAGTCATAGTGTTGGTGGAAATAGTGGAAGCTACATTATCAGTAGATGTTGAGTGCTAAATGGCTATGGCTTTTTGAAGGACGTGATTTGAGTGAAATATGTATTTAGTGTTTTCATATCAGTTTCCAGAGAGGGAGCAGATAAGGAAAAGGAGAATTTGGAGGGGGGCTATTATGTTATGGATGCCAAGTGGACCAATAGAGTCCAGTCTTTAGAGGGGTACTAATAGAGGCTAGTTCAAATTTTGTAACTCATTTCTCTTCTTAGGATCAGCCAAAGGTTGTTTTTGTCAAGGCATCCGTTGGGTCATTTTTCCTCCACAATAGTAAATATGTTCAGGTGTTACTCAATAGGTAACCAGGGTAATGTTGCGGGGTTGATAGGTAAGGACGACAACATGGTGGCTTTGGGACAGGTTTTACTCATTGCGTCTCCGACCTCCCAACTTGATGCTTCCTCCCAACAATGATAACACCACATTCTTGTGGCTACTGAAAATCATATGAACTAAGTGCCATGACAAGTGAAAAGTTTGGGACCACGTATTTACCACCTGAAAGGCGTGCGATTCCCCTATTCAAAGATCTTGGACCGCTCTCCATTGAGCAATGACCATTTTTCAGCAAATTGTGCAGTTCAGAGAGATCAGAGAAGAAGTAAAGAAAAGAAGGGCACGTCAAGAAAAAAGATATATATCGTGATGGGCACAAGAGAAGATGCTAGCAATGTGGTCCTAAAGAATATTGGGTGTCTTCAGCGAGTCTTTCCAAAAAAATCTACAACTTGGTTTAGCTCCTTAGCTTGATAAAGCAAAAAATTTCTTTTAGATCAGAAAGAGAAAAACAAATTGATTCATGTTTACAAAATTAGTCTATCGCCCTAATAAGGAAGGTTAATGATGCATTTTGTATACTTGAAATTCATTGTGGCTTCAATACTTAGGCAACAGCTGTTGCAAGAAACTCATTGGAGTTTCAACTACGCATCATAAATTAAAGTGGAGCCACACTCAGGGCCGGCTATGGGCATAAGCCCACAAAGCCGTCGCTTAGGGCCCCCAATTTTTGGCCCAAAAATAGGGCCCCCAAATTTGTAGATTCTAATAAATATTATATAAGTCAATCTTTCACACTAGTTCGGTGATAAGGCTTCCGTTTCCTGGCCTTTACGTCCCTTGTTCGAGTCTTACAAGCTGCCAATTTTTTTACGCAAAGGTAGTTTAGAATAAGCACAAAAGATTCTACGTACTGCGGCCTGCGTGAATCGAACTCATGACGTTGTACTCCAGCAATTACTCACCTCCAATGACCACTGCGCCAGAGGGTGATCACGGAACTTATGTTGAACAAAAAATATATATACAAACTTTAAGAAGGCCCCATTGTTAAATTTTGCTTAGGGCCCCCAAAAACTCAAGGCCGGGCCTAGCCACACTCCAATCCTCTAATGTGGCATCCGAGCCGTTGATTGGATTTCATCTCGGCAATCGACGCCTCAGATCATGCAAGTGTTGAGATGAAACCAAGACTCGGATCGATGCCTCACTGCAACCCTGTAGTGCGGAGAGCAAGATTATTAGGTCAGCAAATGATTCCTCAACTTTTGATAAACATGATAAACTCTAGCTCCTCATGTTGGCATCCATCTCTAACGAATTTGGGGATCCTGCCAAGTTTTCAAGTGTGGACTTTGAGTCATCATTCCTTCATGTGTTTTGCTTTTTGACAAGGAGAAATTAAACTTTCACTCCTTCACGTGTTTAAACATACATACTTGGGACAATTTGCTTAATTTGTTCTACCTTCTTTCTTTATGCCTTTATGGGTTGCATGCATGCGTGAGAACTCCTTTAAGTATGACACAAAGCTATCGAACAATTCATTCATGTGTCTATCAATGTTCCCGCGCAATAACAGCTGACTCATTTTGTAATCCTTACTCATTTGATTTTTTATTTTTATCTTATTTATTTATTTATTTATTATTATTATTATTATTATTAGCAAATGAACGACAAGCACTACAGTTTTTGGTCGAGGACGATAATGAAAGGGTACGCCCAAAGAATGAAATCTCAGATTTTTATTTTTGAACAAATGGAATCTCCATGACGCCCGGCATCTCCACACCCTACCCCTATCTCTACCCTACCTCCAATACACTTAGGGCTCGTTTGATAACCTGAACTAGAAAGGTGATTGGGATTAGGGGAACATAGAGACCCACATGTTCTTCCTATTTATAGTCTAGTGTTCGTTGTGCACAGGATTAAGGGCGAAACTCGCGAGTATTTTATCAAATAGTGCCCCAAATAGGGTAACTAATTGTCATTCATTTATCAAATAGTGTCCCACACGGTCGAAAATAATTCGCATTCATTTATTTCACCCTAACCAAACATAGTACAAGTAATCTCTAATCTAATCCATTATCTTATTATTGCATTAGCAATTTTTCAAAATAGGTTTAGTACATTAGGTTTGCCTCGAAATTGAAAATATTTGTTGTGAACCTTTTTTTGTTACATATTCATTCCCTAATAAATTTCAATTTCTTTTTCTTGTTTAGGATCATTCTGAAGTTGGAATTGAGTGTCCGTCCTTACAGGAGGGGTTCGGCTGTGGTGCCCCAAAGTGGTATTGGGGCACCGCTGCCTCCGTTTTACTTATCACAAATACTGGGTCTACACACTACAAAAATGAATCACACTTAGCACAAAAATAGGTCACACTTATCACACGTATAGCCCATAAATTGTGCTAAGTAAAGCTTGTGTTTATGGTAAGTAAAGACTGTATTCATAGTAAGGTCAATTGCGCGGGAAAAGAGCAAAACCACCATCCTTCTTGTGGCAATTTTCATCTAATTGCTCAGATTCATCTATTTTTTATTTAATGACTAAGTGGGGTACCGTAGCTTATCGCGTCGTTTCCATATCAAAAATAATTTATAAAACAAAACAATTACTACTATTTCAAATAGCGGCAAGTATTCCGAGTATCGCTCCTCAGGGATTAAAAGGCTAAGTTGCAAAGATTTCAATTGATTTCTAAATTAATTTAATAAAAAGAGATGATGGTTTGATTTCCTACAATTGTAAAAGCTAAGTTAAAATAAAGCAATTTAAAGTGAAGAGAGTTTATGAGAGAAAAGTTCTAGGGTTTCGAATCCACTCAACACGTTTGTAACAATTCTTATGCAATGATAAAGGTTAATTATTTGAATCAATCCGGATATCGTTAGGGCTCGCGGGCCCTCGCGGTATCGCCAAAAGATTTTTATGAATCACCAAATAGCATGGGGTATCGCCGCCTAGCACGAACTGTCTTACTAGTATGACCCGTCTCAACGGCACGGATCGTCTAATAGCACGGCGCGTCTTACGGAGCATAACCCATCTTACCCAGTTATCACAAACAATTAAGAACCGTTGTATGAACATGCATAATATCTAGAAAATCATACACACGATTTGATGGGAAAAATTAACATCATAAATAAATCCTCAAGTCACACAACAATGATTCGAATAATAAAACGCTAAATCAAAACATAAATTATGTTACTAGGAGTTCGAGTTTCATCTACGCCCTAGAAAAGGAGTTTAGCCGGACATCGCCAAAAAGAAGCCGTAGCCTCTTGTTCTGTTCGTGATCCCCCTTTATGTTCTGCCTCTCTTTTCTTTTATAATGCTACCCCATAGCCAACAAGGAAAGCAATTCCCTTCTAACCTTAATCCCATAGTGCGTAACCTTGATCATAATTTCCTATTAAGACCATAATTTCCTTTCCATATTTCTTGTAACTTGACGTTGATCTCCACATTTGAATCCATCCATATACCTAATACACATGTGCTGGTGATTCCTTTAAGTGGCCTTCCTCTATGTTTACCAAAATTAAATCCCTTTTTGAGGCATATGGCCAGTATGGAAATCTTGGCAAGATCTCGTGGGATAGCATTGAGCGCTGATTCTCTGTGATAGCTTCAATTGCACCACTTGATTTGATACGGGTTTTTCTTTGACACCGAGTAAAATTTAACTTTATGCCTTATCTATAGCAAAGCTTCAAATACCTACAATATGCAAACAAAGCTTTAAACTCCAAGTATAATAAAATAAATGGACTTAGTGAGGATAAATTAGGAGGCACTAATGTGAATATTTGCGTGTCTATCACACCCCCCAACTTACACTTTGCTAGTCCCTAGCAAAACAAAACAAATGAAACTAATGCAAACAAATTAAAATGGATAGGTCTTTTAAACCCTCGGGCGGCCCCAATAGGACGAGTGAAGTCTCGTGAGGGTTTTCAGCAGTGATAACCCACAAAACACTGTGAACTCTTTTCTTAGGAGACCCAAAAACTTGTAAGACAACTCATTGATATCTCAAGCCAAGAATATGAAGCATTGCAAAGACATTACAGACATAAGTAGTTCTAGATGCTATCAAATGTAGAAATAAGTCATGGCACCCAATTTAGCGTGTGTGAATAAGGGCCTCGGTCACAAGTGAAAAAGAACTGAAAGCTCTCTCCAGACCGAGTCTCGACTTCAAATCTCACTGTGTCATGCACTCACAAATAAATTCACTCGAAACAAGGTGCATATAATGTACTCTCAATGTGTGCGGACGGAAGTTATGAGACATGAAAGCAAAATAATCTGCACACGATGACATAAAAAGGAAGCTTTATATATAGTGGACACAAGATCTCATGAATGAAATGCCAAGTATTGGGACTCTCTCTACCATCAATCCACATCCCATCACCCCTAAGATCAAATAGGAATTCAATTCGGGTTATAACATTAGGTAAGGAAAGGTGTATCAAGGTTAGGGTAAAATATCAAGTGTCCGAGATTAGGCTAACAACAACTCTTTTAGGGCAAATTTATCAATGTGTGACCTCTTTTTTCTTTTCTTTTTTTCAATTTCGCCACCTCTCTCTTTGTACCATTCAACAAACTCCCACACTTTAAACCACAATTTTTCTCTTTTCTTTACTTTTTCTTTCAACAAGTAACTTGGTGTCTCCCCTCTTTGCATTTGATTTCAACATTTTTTCTTATCTATGGGAAAGATCACCACTAATCAAGCTTAATTATATCCTCCACTCACTCCTTTTTTCATAAATAATACACCCCCACAAACGACTTATTAGCCTTTCTCAAGACAATATAGATAGTGGAGCTCAACAAGAAAAGGCATATGTCAAGGCTCAAATGGGCTCACAAAGGGTAAGTGCATAAAAGAAACACACGAACAAGCTCAAAGTACCAAAAATGGCCTATGATCATCTCCTAGGGGCGACACAGCCATGGAGTTTCACAACCCAAGAAAATAATATGAATTGCATTAAATCCCAACACTTGACAACAAAGATAATGAGATCGACAATAAATTTGTTCTTTTTATGACAAACAAGAGTTTAAGTGACACCACTCCACCAAAAAGATAAGGCTCAAAACTCACATGGGCATAAGTCTCCACTAAACTAGCCATCAAGAACAATCAAGTTGCAACTCACAAGTGACCAAAGCCCAATGGAACGTGTAGTGCAAAGATGTTAAACGTAAGTGCCATGACAAATCTCTCACGATAGGCTAGCAAAAAGGACTACAATGCCACAGCTATCAAATCAATGACTATCGCATCCCAAACTTGATCAATCAGGAGCCAATCTCAACAAGTCCCAAGTCACATGCAAAGAATCCAACTATTTTTCCATTTTGTAAAATTTTGATTTTTTTTTTTTTAACTTTTTTCATTTTCATGATTCTAATAAGCACAAAAATAAAGTGATCCCTCCCCCCAACTTAAACCAGTCAATGTCCTCATTGAAAGCATGAACTAAAAGAGAGAAAAGGTATCACCTTGGTAGAGGAGAACAAATGGCAGGGTAAAAGATGGCGAGAGGGAGACCCCCTAACTTAAAGCATGGTACCTGCAATTGTTCGCCTCCAAGACAACCAAAGGAGAAAATAAAATAAAGTAAAATAAACAAGGCGGAAAATAAACCAAATTAGAAAAAGAAAGTACTGAAAGACGACACTAAAAATAAATAAATGACACTTGTGTTGCCTCCCAAGAAGCGCTAAGTTTCATGTCTTCAGCCAGACATCAATAAAGCTCAAATCAATTTAAGTCGCTTCTTGTAATTCACAATATAAGGATCATGCCAACAAAAATTGTTTGACTCAATTAAAAGTTGAGTAATGATTTGTTCAAATAAGTGAGTCAAAATTTTATTTTTACCCAAAATTCGGACATGATCCGAATACCAAGGAAATGTGTCCTTAATTGGTAGTGTCATCAGACTCATTCGATGAGTAGGAATCAAACAATTGCACCCAAAAGCAAAATCCCACTCAATTTTACTTTGAAAATCTTGACACTTTCCATCCACACTTTTCCCTTTAGTTTGAGTCACATGCAAAGGTGTGACCATGGTGGAAGTTTCTACCAGGCCCAAAGGTACAGACACAACAGATTCATGTGGTAAAACTTCTAATTGAATAGGTTGCATTTGGTCACTTGACATGGTCTAAAAAATAGAGCTCAATTGAAGAAGAGAGGAATCGACACTCCCCTTTGATAGCACCACCTTTTCAACCCTAGAATTTTCGAAGTTGGTGATTACTTGTTCCTCATCCTGTGTATCCTTCGCATACTCTGTATTCACTACATTCCTAATGTCCACTACCTTCCATGGATCCTCCTCATGGCTAGTGTCCACTGCTAGCTCATTATTGAATAATATTTCCTCATCCCATCTATTAATCGCAATTCCTATCTAGTCCGTGTACGCCTCAATATTTGAGAGAGATTGGGCTTGGGAGTGAAACTCTTCGGTACGTAGTTGGTTAATAGCCTTAGGGATTAAAAGGCTAAGTTGCAAAGATTTCAATTGATTTCTAAATTAATTCGATAAAAAGAGATGATGATTTGATTTCCTAAAATTGTAAAAGCTAAGTTAAAATAAAGCAATTTAAAGTGAAGAGAGTTTATGAGAGAAAAGTTCTAGGGTTTCGAATCCACTCGACACGTTTGTAACAATTCTTATGCAATGATAAAGGTTAATTATTTGAATCAATCCGGATATCGTTAGGGTTCGCGGGCCCTCGCGGTATCGCCAAAAGATTTTTATGAATCACCAAAGAGCAAGGGGTATCGCCGCCTAGCACAAACTGTCTTACTAGTATGACCCGTCTCAACGGCACGGATCGTCTAATAGCACGGCGCGTCTTACGGAGCATAACCCATCTTACCCAGTTATCACAAACAATTAAGAACCGTTGTATGAACATGCATAATATCTAGAAAATCATACACACGATTTGATGGGAAAAATTAACATCATAAATAAATCCTCAAGTCACACAACAATGATTCGAATAATAAAACGCTAAATCAAAACATAAATTATGTTACTAGGAGTTCGAGTTTCATCTACGCCCTAGAAAAGGAGTTTAGCCGGACATCGCCAAAAAGAAGCCGTAGCCTCTTGTTCTGTTCGTGATCCCCCTTTATGTTCTGCCTCTCTTTTCTTTTATAATGCTACCCCATAGCCAACAAGGAAAGCAATTCCCTTCTAACCTTAATCCCATAGTGCGTAACCTTGATCATAATTTCCTATTCAGACCATAATTTCCTTTCCATATTTCTTGTAACTTGACGTTGATCTCCACATTTGAATCCATCCATATACCTAATACACATGTGCTGGTGATTCCTTTAAGTGGCCTTCCTCTATGTTTACCAAAATTAAATCCCTTTTTGAGGCATATGGCCAGTATGGAAATCTTGGCAAGATCTCGTGCGATAGCATTGAGCGCTGATTCTCTGTGATAGCTTCAATTGCACCACTTGATTTGATACGGGTTTTTCTTTGACACCGAGTAAAATTTAACTTTATGCCTTCTCTATAGCAAAGCTTCAAATACCTACAATATGCAAACAAAGCTTTAAACTCCAAGTATAATAAAATAAATGGACTTAGTGAGGATAAATTAGGAGGCACTAATGTGAATATTTGCGTACCTATCAATAGCCCCAACACCACGTTGGGGACCATAGAAATTCCGTACAGAAGAGGGCTTTCAGGTATCATGTGGGCGAATTGCAAAAGTCTGCACACACAGCACATGTGTGTCATAGTAAAGTCAGATAAGTACTTGTCAGTTGTCACTCGGTACAGCCCTCATCAATGAGAAAAACATGTGTGCGGGCTGGGTACAGAATCCGAGGTGCTGTGCACCGTGCCGCACTCCCTCCGGCCGTCTAATCATGTCTTTAGACGGTTTGGATATATTTTGATTTTTTACCGATAAAAATAAACCAAAATTGCCTAACGCATTTGAGCCGTTCAAAATATAACTGGATAGCCGAGGGGTGCACCGCACCCCCGGTTCTTGGGTACCACCAACATACATCAACACTTTTGGACGGCTGTCATCAGACATTGCAGGTATTAAATAAGGCTTTGCGTGGTACCCTATTTGCACAATTAACTCATGAGTGAAGTTTTCTATGTATCCTCCACTGAATCACTTGGGTATCCAAATATTAGCATTAATCTTGTTATTGGCGCAAGGCTACCTTCTGCGGGAGTTGGTGGCCTGTTGTTCCTCCCAAAATGAACTTCATCTCGAGCTTGAAAAAATATGATCTGATCCTTCTTATTTTTGGATATTGCTAACTTAAGTTTATCTTAAAACTCTACTTCTAATAACTGTCGTTAATTGTTGCAAAGTCAATATTGTTTGATCGCTGGATTACCGGTGCTCCTTCAACGTAATTTTTTTTACATAAATGATCTGCTTGACACGCTCTTAAGAAACTATGTAATATGAAACGCACGAGTGTTTCTCTCTCTAAAAACGAGAGAAACCCAAACCCTTGCTGTCCCCCTTTTCTTCTTCCTTTACCTTCCTCGCCTAGGTTTTGAATCACCTTAATGCGGCGGTCGGAGTAGTTTACGGAGTAGTTTTATTGTTTTGATGTACGTTAACTGACAACTAATATTCCGTAAAACTACTCGCGAGTAAGGTATTGTGCATACTAGGGATCCGTCCACTTCCGTTAATTGCAGAAATCCGTAAAACTACTCGCGAGTTTATCCCTCATGGGTGTCCTCTCTCAATCTGTTTATCTGGGCTTGCCACTGTCGGTGTTTGGCTTTTATTTTTTTATTATGTATAGTTTTTCTCTATTTCGGAGCTTCTATGCAGTGGTGTCGCTCATTAGGTGGTGACTAGCTCGAGCGGCTACTTTTTCGATAATGTTTTACACATTTATTTTTTTATGCACAATAAAATAAAAATATATAATCGAACGATTTACATCCGTACAATTAATGGATTTGAGCTCATCGAATTGACTTGATCTCCGTGTGGGCCCCTCAAAATTTGATTTTGACATAAATGAACGGCTCGGATCAGCCGTGTGGGACGCCAAAAGTGGGTCCCCAAAGCCCATCGGTACATGGTCGGTTCATTCCCATATGTTCCCGTGGGATTTTCGGTATGATTTACATTTTCAGTGTCCACACTTTTTGGTGGGTTGGCAACGGTACTTATCCTTCCACAAGCACGATGAGGTGTCAAATGAAAACTATACCATCAGGACTAGTTTTTAATTTTTTAGCAGAAAGTTAGAAACAGTAATAGTCCCTCGTCTATTTTTAAGTGTGTTTTCTGGTAAAAATTCCTAAGGAAACTGTGAGCGTCTGAGCGGTTTGTGTAACGGGCATGCTAGGACCATGCATTACAGACTTACAGTCCAAGTGTAGAAAGGCCTTCGTGCCTTTCTCTAACTTTGTACTAGCGATTGCGTGCAACCCTAAAGGGTAGAGTTGCAAAGTGATTCGAGAATTGCCTTCTCGTAAAGGACTTTAAAATTTCCCAACCGTTGTGGAAAATGAGAAGCAACGAGATAAAAATAAAACCTAACTTTTATTAATAAAGATTAACAAAAGTAGGGGTACAAAGAGTCATAAACAAGGTCCTCGACTGGGCTAGACTTGTTGAATGACGAGAAGTAAAAGAACTCAATGGAGTTGGAGGCTTCAACTTGGTTGATTGGATTCAATGGATTGAGGATTAAGTCGAGAGACTTGAGTGTTTAACCATGAGGTTGATGGCTGTGCAACCCCTTTTTAGTCCTCAAAACTAGTATTTATAGGCTCCAAATCATGATTATTGGCTTTTGGCGCCAATCCTCCTCTTCATCGAGATGTTGACACGTGGCCATGAATTTCCAGTTTTCATCATGGCTTGACATGTGTCCCATGCAACCAAATTTCCCTCTCAAATGGCAGTTAATGGCCCTTTTTCGGAGGAAAAAGGTTCTCCAAAGCTTTCATCGATTTCCAGCTTTTCAGGGACGTGGGGTAATGGGCTTGTGGTTTGCATCCTCAAAATAAGGGTGGTTGAGATGATTAAATCTTATCTAATTATTTCCTCAAATTTTACGTGACAACGGGATAGGATCACTACCTGTCAAACCGAAAATTGCTAATTCCTTTCCTCATTTTCGGAAAAACCTATTTGGAAAAGAAATCCAAAATTAAATTCGGGAAATTCTAAGCCGCCCCTACTTTTTGTGGGGGCTTCCGTCCAAACCCAATTTTGTATTTCACTCCTTTACAGGCCCTGCCCGCGCACTTGAGATACTGATGACGACATCATGTGCCCTCTCTCTCTCTCTCTCTCTTTAATTCCCAACTTCCCACTCTTTCTCTCTCTCTCTAATAATCGGCTCTCTCTCTCTCTCTCTCTCTCTCCTACCAATATACTCTGTCCTCTCTCTCCCTCTTAATTCTCTATCCTTTTTATTTTTTGAAAAATTAAATGTTTATAACTTTTAATTTATATATCCGATTTTGGAAAAAAAATATTGTTAGGACCTACTCGATGAGATCTATCAAACAAGACGCATATTAGATATGAAATTCTGTGCAAAAATTAATTATTTTTTTGGAGGGTGTGAATTCTTCTATTTGGAGGGTGTGAATTCTTTCATTTCGGGAAGTGAGTTTGTGTCAAATATGCACATTTTTAGAGGGAGTGAATTGTTCAGAAATGCAGTGAATTTTTTCTTTTGAAGGGTGTGAATTATGCATTTGACAGGTGTGAATTGTTTCATTTTTGGAATGTGTGAATTCTACATTTGAGGGTGTGAATTCTTTCATTTCGGGGTGTGAATTGTGTTTTTTTAGGGTGTAAATTATGTAGAGGATGTGTGAATCCTGCATTTGATGTGGGTGATTTTTTTTTTAATTTTGGAGGGTGTGAATTCTGTATTTTGAGGGATGTGAATTTTTTCATTTTTGGATTGTGAATTGTGTATTTGTCGAAATTAGTCCTGTGAATTTTTCGTTGTAGAGGGTGTGAATTGTGTGATAAGGAGTGTAAATAACTTTTTTTTTTATTTTGTACATATTTTCATATTCAATGTGGGTCTTATTTTAAAGATCTCGTCGAGTAGGTTTCAAATATATACTTTTTATAAAAAATAAATATGTATAAAAAAAGTTATTTAAATTTGAAATCTAAAATGAGAGGGGGGGGAGGTTTCAGGTGTTGTACATGATTAATTATGCAAGACATGTGCAATAACGCTCTGTTTGGCGATCGGATATACACCCGGATTTGCCTCACACCCGGATTTGTAATCCAGGTCCCACCACAAGCCGGCATTTGGCAGCCATTTTCGCCCCCCGGATTTGCCACAAAAAAAAACACTGTTGGGAGTACAAATCCGGTCGCCCCCGGATTAGCTAACGACAGCCTCACCCCTGTCGTTAGCAAATCAGGGGGGATTTGTGGGTTTTGGGTACCAAAATACCCCTCCAAATCCGGGTCATTTTAGGGGGGTTTTGAACAAAAAAATACCAAAAACAGGAGATGGGAGCTTACAGTTTCTTTCCGGTCGCCATTGTCGTTCCTTGCAGTCGCCGTCGTTTATTTCTTCCAGTCGCTGTCATCGTCTCCCTTAAATAAAAGTCTCCGTCGCCATTTTGTCTTCGATTGGTGTTCCTCGTTGCAGGCGTCGTCTCCTTCCAGTCGCAAATTTCATCTTTGATTTTACCGTCGAGGTCGAGCTCGATAATGAGAAGTCGGCGAGAAGAAGACCAGAGGGGATATGATAGGGTATATCGTTAATATCTATGGGATGTCATATATTGGAAAATGGTTTTAATTATCTCATTCCTACACGTGTAGGGCCAGATGATGGGAAATAGTGCCAAACCTACTGTTTCTTGGAGTAGATAATATTTATAATATTAGTTATTACCCCCAAATTTTATAATACCCTTTTAATATTAAAATTTTCACTTTTTGATATATTTTTAATTTTTTCATAATTATTAAGTAATAAATTTGGGCAATTCAGTCATTTGCAATCTTATCCACCCTCCAAATCTCCCTTCTCAAAATACCATCCAAACACCTCATATACAAATCCACCCTTATTAGGAAATGGGCCCACCCTCATTACAAATCCGCCCTCATTATAAATCCACCCTCATTACAAATCCACCCCAAATCATCTCCCGTCGCCAAACGGGGCGTAAGTGCACAGAGGAGAGAGGGAGAATAGAGAAAAGCTCTGACGGGCGCGTGTTAAAAAGGGCCTACATGAAAGAATGTGACGCGGGGCCTAAATGGGAACACCCTCCGAGAAATTCCAAGCGGCCCCCACTTTCTGTGGGGATTTTCGTACAAACCCCATTTTGTCTTTCACTCCTAAATAAGCCCTGTGTGCGCGTGGGAGTGTTTCTCCATTAATATAGCCACGTGTCACATGCTTCTCTTTCTCTCTCTCTCTCTCTCTCTCTCTCTCTCTCTCTACAACGCATTTATTTTTCTCTTTTTCCTCTCTCTCCGTCCTTCTCTCTCTCTCTCTCTCTCCTCCTCCTCCTCCTCTCTCTCTCTCTCTCTCTCTCATTTCAGATTTAAAATAAAATAACTTTTGCTACACATTTATTTTTTATAAAAATTATATATTTGAAATCTACTCGATAAGATCTTTCAAACAAGAGCCATTGTGAATATGAAATTGTATACATCAAAAAAAAAATAATTTATACCCATTAATTAAATGCAGAATTCGCACCCAAAAAGAAATTGTGCTATTAAGGGTGTGAATTGTTGCATGGGTGTTAATTGTGTGCAATTGGAGGTGTGAATTGTTACAAGAGGTGTGAATTAATGTTGCATGCGCATGAATTCTGTGAATTTGAGGGTTGTGAATTATTTAGAAGGGGTGTGAATTATGCATTTAAGGGGTGTGAATTCTATCTTTTTGCGGTGTGAATTGTGTATTTTGGAGAGTGAGTTGTGATGTGTGTGAATTCTGCATTTCAAGTCTGTGAATTCTTTTATTTTGGAAGGTGTGAATTGTTTAGGAGGGATGTAAATTAGTACATTAATTAATGGGTATAAAATAGTTTTTTTTACATGTACACAATTTCATATTCAAATGGGATCTTATTTGAAAGATCTCATCAAGTAGATTTAAAATATATAATTTTTATAAAAAGTAATTGTGTATAACAAAAGTTATTTTATTTTAAATCTAAAATTAAAGAGAGAGAGAGAGAGAGAGAGAGAGAGAGAGGGGTAATAAAAGCATGGACTTGACTGCCCCATTTATTGCCCAAAAGGGAAAGAGAGTGGAAAAAGTAATGATGCGCATCATTACAGAGAGAAATAGTCGTGCGCGTGTGAGGAGAACTTGGGTGGAATGTGTTTGACATGGGGTATGCTTGGATGGGAAGCTCCAAACAAAACGAGGCCGGCCTGTCACTTCCCCAACACCCTCCCAAAAGAGGGCCGGCCTGGAAGAACCCCAATTAAATTTAAAGAGGCTTTCACTGCCTCTTTTTAAGATATGGGCCGTAATAATGGGTCCTTGTTGCCATTTTCAATTTTGGCCCAACATAGAAAGAAACTGAGCCTAAAATATGAACCCATTAGATTTGCCAATCCTAATTTATCCTGAAATTAGTCTTTTCGGTCTTATTAGACTTTTGTGTCAAATTTGGGTGTAAACAACGTGAATCCTAAATATGGGGCTTCTGCCAAACCTCCCAAGTGATAATGGCCTTCCATGCATGTGTCCTAATTGCTTCCATGTTCTCGAACCAAACGTTTGTAACGGCAGTATACTTCGCCAATTTGGAGCCAAAAATATCCACGAAATGGATTTCCACTTCCCCTTTTTAAGGCATCACAGATCATGGGCCATTTGACTTGGTCATATGGTCTTCCAAAATTCTTAAACAATGGCGCCAGAGGAACTTCTTGCAACCAATTCCATAATTTCAGGGGCTGGCTCCGGCTGTGGCGCCCCAAAGTGGTATTGGGGCATCGGTGCCCCAGTTTTACTAACCACGAACACTGGGGTCTATAAACTAAAAAACAGATCACAGTTACCAAAAATAAGACCACACTTATCACACGTATAGGCCATAAATTGTGGTAAGTAAATATTGTGTCCATAGTAAGTACAATTGCGCAGGAAAAGAATAAAACCACCCTCCTTGTGGTGGTTTTCATCTAATGGCTGAGATTTACCTATTTTTTAATATAACGGTCAATATTTACGGGGGCACCGATGCCCCGATACCACCGTGCTGCACCATAGAAATTTTGACATCATGCTCCTATTTTTCGGTTAATTCCTAGCCCAATAACCAGGAACTCCACCCCACATGATGTTTGGGCCATAAACCCCGAATTGATCCATCGGGCTTTTCTTCTAAATAGCCATCAATCTTGGCCCTTACAAGGAACACAACGAAACAAGGAATACGACGAACAAGGGAAATGAACTTAAAACCGAAAACCGAGAGTAATAGTACTGTTGAATCTGTCATCCTATGAAAGAGCACTGCATTCATCTTTTAGAACAAATGTTTATAAAGGACAACTCATCCGAGCAAAGGAAGATAGTAGCAATATGAATAGGCAAGAGCAATTTGAAAATCGTTACAAAAGATGTTTTCAAGGCATGAAATTGGAAAAGAAAGTCGTTCACTGGTATGTCCTTTGCTGTATCTTTTTTATTTCATCCAAAAAACACAACTTAGTATTTCCTTGACAGAACAAAGATTAGAAGGAGTAAGGGCAAGCACGAGTTAATCGAGACCTAAGAAAGCCGTTGACAAGATGTCAACAAAAGAGCTGCTAGAAACACCACAACACCCAAAAAGAAACCCCCAAAAAAACAAGACCAAACACAACAAAATACCAAAACCATGGAAACAAACCACAACACCAACCAAACCTAAAACTACACCCTGGCACCACAGCTC
This sequence comes from Vaccinium vitis-idaea, assembly GCA_963854785.1. NCBI lineage: Eukaryota > Viridiplantae > Streptophyta > Magnoliopsida > Ericales > Ericaceae > Vaccinium > Vaccinium vitis-idaea. Next base: position 29,302,668 of record OY978216.1, on the reverse strand, counting down.
GAAAAACAGGAGGCGAGAAGGCACCAGACAAAGCAAAACACAACCGAAGGACCAAACCCAAGCACAGACGACAGCAACACCAAGAACCAACAGACAACAGATAAAAAACCATGAAACACCAACAGATGACACCCAAAAGATAAAAGGCAAAATCAAAATGTCGTTGAAAGGGAGGCTCCTTCGTCCAAATTGACAAATTCCTTATCAGAAATTTCACCCCCCTCCAATTCAATATATTACTTTAGTTGAAACTTTCCCCTCCATAATATTTTACCCCACACAAAGCACCGATATCCATATACTTACGAGTCTGCTTAATTAACTGCAAATTCCGAAGTACTTTTCTATCATATTTTGTAAATCAATCTTGTTGGCTATAATAGAGAACGGCCATTTTGTAAAATAAAAGACCTATCTTTATTACCTGCATGAATTTTGAAGTCGATGTTATAGATTTGTATACAATGTTGGAGAAATGTGTATTTATAAAATTATACAAACAGTTATTTCCTAATTGATAATAAAGCTAATTATAATCAATAAATAATTACCAGACTTTCCATTTGTGTTTCATCCATCGTACTTTTCTCATTTTCACAATTATCCCAAAGCAAAACTGGCCATGGCTGAAGAGAAATAAAAGATGGAGAACAGAAAACCGAAAAATACGAAGAACAAAAAGGAAACAAAACGAAAATAGATGCACTGTGATTGGGAACACGGCGCTTGGTTGTCGTAGCTCTTCACATTCAGATTTGCAGACTTAATGATGTGGAAACAAATTCTTTTAGAAAGCAACAAAAGCTTGTCACTCCCTCTTTCCCTCTTTTTCTCCCAGTTAGCCTTTTTTTGTTAGTGGATTAACCAGTGGGAAAGACTATGGAGAAAAGGGAAGAAATGGGCGCAGAGTAGATCACGTAAAAAGGGTAGTTCTAGACATGGGTGTGTTAGTTATTGATGTAGTTTTACTGTTTTGTCCCTCTTGTTTTCCCATGGCAAGTAAATGGAAGATGGAAATCAGTTGTCAAGTAGGACAGTTCGGGTATTATAGAAAGTCTACACAGCTTCAAGAAAATGGAGACACCAAATTCGTGCTCCCCTTTTATATATTAGAATAGATAATTTTCAAAATTCATCACACGCAACAACGAGTGATCTACTGATTCTAACTGAGATCCACATAAATGACACAAACCAGTTAACTATCTAAAATTCTCCCTCAAGCTGTAAAATGAATTTACAACCTCACTGGGTAAACTCCTAGTGGTTTAGCAGTCCAAAAATAGTTTGTCTTCTCCGTTTGAAGCCAGGTCTGGTGCAGTAATTAACTCCACTTGCAGTCTTGTCAACTCATCCTCCTCCCAAACATACAAGTTTCTTCTGCAATGAGAGCTCCAAGACCAATTGTCGCTTCAGGGATCAAACTCTTCAGCTAATGTCATATTCTGCTCTAGACGTAAACTGAGCCTTGGAAATTCATTCTTTACAGTTCTACACCAAGCCAGACATCCTTCCAAAAATTGCAGTGCGTCCATTGCCTGCAACCGATTTGACACGACCCATAAATCGACTATAAACATTGTTATTTAGGGTTTGTATATAGTTACAATGTTCTTCCACACAACAGACATACACCTTTTCATTTTAGGAGGCAATTCTATCATCCGGCTTTGAACCATATTTATTTTTTACAAACTAACTCTTTCCATAAAAAATTCTTCTCCACATCAAACCTCAAACACCAATTTATTAAGTATGAGTCAATGGGTAGATTGCTCTTCAACTATAGTTCGGATCGATTTTGGAATCACCTTTTCTAGTTCTAGCTTCAATGACTCAGTCAGCTGGCCTCAATGGTTTATTCCCTCTGTTGATTAGAACAACAAAAGATGAACTGATTCCTTTCACCATGCTTCGATTTTCATGAAATTCAATAGAGAAATCTAGACATTTCTTCTTTTTCGTTATCACTTTCCAACACTACTTTTTATCTAATTCCTCCATTTTTTACAACGCAGCCATTCGGTTGCGCAGGCGTACCATGACTGGATTGCAGTCAAATTTGTGAGTAGGTGAGAGTGCCTCGTCCTAACTCCTAACGAAACAATTGTGTGCGACCCAAAGGGTGAGGCCACAATGAGACCTGTACATTTTTGCCTCAACGAAGTGGACTTTGGATTTCCCAACCTGTGTGGAAAGAAGAACTAACTCAACTCCATTAAATTGGATTGACAAAGTTAATGATTCGTACAAGGAAATGGAAATGAACTAGACTAGACTAGACTAGGTTTGAAACAAAAATGAATGGAAATTAAAGAAGACATTTACTGAAAATGTAAATGACACTTGAAATGTAAAATGCAAATACTTGAAAGAAAGTTGATAAAAAGTTTATTGTTAGACTTATTTGGTGTTAAAAGTTGGAACCCCAAAAAAATCCTTTGGAACTCCTATTTTTAAGCCCATGGCAGTTACACGGCTCTTCAGGCAATTAAAGGCCTGTCCAATCTAGTTGCCATCTGCCCTAGCAAGTTCCACAAAAACAGGCCCTTCCCTAGCAATACCAGATCATGAGTAGTATACTAGTATCGATCGATGGAAAAACAACTGAATGTGGGTGGTATAGATCATGGGCTTCCCACTTTCTTTCACAAAGTAGAAACTATACATACGAAGGCTCATATCTGATTCTTTCACCTGTCCATTGTGAAAAATGGACCACAGCTTCTCCAAAGAAATTAGTTTCAGTGGAAAATTATCGGTGTGTCTGGCTTTATTAAATTGGAAACAAATGAAGCTTGAGCTAAATAAGTGCCTTGCAGCAATCCGCAATTGGGTACCATTTTTTGGTATAAATCATAAGTTAAAGCTCATATGACTAATCGATACATAAGCTAAACGCTTTCCAAGACATTTCAAATGAGCAGATCATAACTTTTCATAATCAAGAAAATTCATAGCATATAAACATAGAATTATAATACACACCCCACATATTCATGTCATTTCATAGCACCAGCGTTCCTGGCTTATGATTTGCTAGCCTTTTAGCAATGTCTTGGCATTACCCAATATCATGTCATATTCATATCTTTTCACTGAGCCTTCCTGGCATTACTCAATATCATGTCATATTCATATCTTCCTAGCCTTTTAGCAATGTCTCTAGCAAGCTGGGATGCTAGGGATGTCATTAATAGTTGCAAAACATATCCACCTTTCATTTTATATCTACGGAGTTTATAACATAGCAAAACATGTAAATAAAACATAGAATTTGCATTGAAGCATAGAAACCCGTATTTAAAACCATATAACTTAGGTATTGTAGGAGATGGTTCTTGCTAGTGTGATGAGCGGGAGAGGTATGGATAGTCAACAGTAAAGACACGGTGAAGGAAGAGAATGAGGTGGTTTAGAGGAAAGGTGAAGAGCAGCGCAGGTGTGCACAGAAAGAACTAAGGCAGTGGATTGCTCTCAGTCTAATCCGTGATACCCTTGGTGACCTAGGAGATGGGGACTGACTTGCAGAGAGAATGTTCTCCTCTCAATCAGCAATTACCCTTTTCTTTCTCTCTCTAGGATGGCATATGCCTCTGCCAAGATTTTCACCAACCTCTGGGCATGAAAGGGAATGTCCCATATTTATAGGCACCTTGGACCAATCATAAGGTGCCAGGTTGTCATCCTATAATATGATAACACGTGTCTTTTCCGTACAACCTGACCGTACGGGTGACGTCATCACCGCGCAGCTGACCCGCGCGGTGACGAGCCATTCCCCCGCGCAGCGATCCTCTTGTTCTTAGCCACCAAGCCACTAGATCTCCCTTATTCCCGTTAGGACAAGGTCGTGACCTGTTCGGTCGCGCCTATACCGCAGCCAAGCCTCAGGGGGCCCCCGGGGTCCTGCCTTTAGACCGCAGCAGGTATAATTACCTGGGCTAATTTGGACTAGCTTATCACGTTCTCGCCCATATTCTGGGGCCGCGCCAGCCGTTTGGGACCATGAGCTTTTCTCCCGTTTGGATGGCTCATGGTTGTCCAAGTACCCCCCCCCCCCCCCCCCCCTACTGGGAATGGGGTGTGCGTCGCTGGGGCGCCTTGTGCAAGAGGGTCCCGCTTCAGTGGGCCCTTTACGCGGAGACTTGCGCCAATGAACCCCCCTGCGCGGAGACTTGCGCGGAGAGTGCCACATGTCACGCGGTCTTTGCGCCATCTGGGTGATATCTATCATGATCTTATTGGCGGGTCAACATTGACTCTGGTCAACGGGGGGTCTCGCGCTGACCTCCCCTACAGGTATTAGTCACTCACCTCGGCCACGTGAACACTCAGACCTCCTATAATAATTGAATGATGAAAGTATGATTAGACAATGCTAAGTAAGTCCAAACATGCCTAACATGAAGTTCTAGGAGTGTGGGAGTTCAAGGGTGAAGTTTAAAACAAGTTTCAGAAAATTACATAGTTGCATCAGTACAACAAAAAAACATTGTAACGTTATAGGAGTGATCAGACTACCGTTTATGGACCATGTATCGGCACAACAAAAAAATTGTACCAATACGACCTGGGAAAGTCTGGAAAAATACAGATTTGACTCCTTCAAACTCCAACCCCCAAACTATATTAGAAACACTACCAACCAAGTCCAAAACTTCACAAAAACATACTCAAACACATGGGCTAAAAAAATTACTCATTAAACATCACAATTATAACTGGTGTCATGGTATTTAGGGCTTTTCCATGTATAACTGGTGTCATCGTATTTTATTCATTTCTTACTTGTTGCTTGGTAATTGGTTAAGTAGGAACTAGGGTTTTTTACTTAAGAGAGTAAAGTCTTTGTGGATGACCATGGATTTGTAGTGTAGGAGAGGGTTAGGCGACTTCATTAATGAGATGGAGCCTCCTATTGAATTCTTCTCTTCTTCATTCTTCTACAAAAGATCATGTAATCATACGCCGATATTGAAAAAGATAAAGAAAAAGAAACTTACAGAAATAAGGAAGGTAATCAAAAGATGGGTTTTGAATATCAATCCCAATAATTCTTGACGAACTAACTTCATAATAGTGTTGTTAACGCCACAAACTTATTTGTTGCAGTGCTATCTGCAAGTTCTGGTGGGGTTCTCAAAATGGGGAGCAAAAGATCAGTTGGGTAAGCTGGAGTAAAATGTGTGATAGCAAGGCTAAAGGAGGGCTTGGCTTTCGGGATCTCTATGCTTTCAATCTTGCTTTTCTTGCCAAACAGGGGTGGAAGCTTATACAAGGGCCTCGTTCTTTATTTCAACAACTTTTCGAAGGGAGATATTTTCATAATAAATCTTTTTGGGATGCTCAGTGTCCGAGTTCAGCTTCCTGGGCTTGGAGAAGTATTGTGGCTAGGCGACAAGTCCTCAAGAAAGGTTGGAGAAGGAATGTTGGTAATGGCACCTCGATTAACATTTGGGAAGATCCCTGGCTCCCTCAGAACCTTTCTTTTAAAATTCTCAGCACTCCTCCTTCAGCTGAATCTCCCCTTCATAATATCCATTATGTCTCTGACCTTATTGATGCGTATACCCACAGTTGGAACCGGGCATTGATCCAAACTTTGTTCTCAGATATTGATGTGGAAGCGATTTTATCTATCCCTATCAGTTCTCAATCCGTTGGTGATAAAGGGATGTGGCATTTCACTAATGATGGTGTTTTCTCCGTCCGCTCGGCCTACTCAGCTAAAATGAGTATTCTTCCTCGACAATCACACGAATCGGGTGAATCAAGTTCAGGTAACCCGATGTCTTCTTTTTGGAAAACCATATGGTCCTTGCATGTTCCAAATAAAGTTAAAATGTTTCTGTGGAAATGCTCTCATAATGCTATTGCGGTGTTAGCTAATTTGATTCGGAAAAATGTGGATGTCTCTCCTTACTGTCCCCGATGCAAGAGGCACTATGAAACTTTAGAGCATCTGATGTTTAATTGTAAATCCTCTAGAGAAGTTTGGCATCTGTCCCCTCTTGCATGCTCTTCATCCAGCTCCTGGGATCAACTATCATTCAAAGATTGGTGGTTTAGCATTACACAAAGACTCTTTAGTGGCACTAGTGTGGAGGATACTGGTGAGCTCATAGCGTCAATATGTTGGTTCATTTGGAAAGGGAGGAACAAAGCCTATTTTGGCAGAGAAATCTGATCTCATGGCACAATTTTAGATAAGGCCTCAGCTCTTATCTCAGAGTTTAAGGCAACAAATATCACCAAGTCCTCTCCTCCCAGATCATGCAATTCACCTCCCATCCTGACGTGGACTCCACCTCCTGTGGATGTAATTAAACTTAATGTGGATGGTGCTGTTTGTAGGAGTGCTAGGCGAGTTTCGGTTGGCATTGTTGCTCGTAACTATTTAATTTGGAACTGTTTTGGGTTGGGCCTCTATGTCTTTCAATGGACTTTTCTCACTACGCACCACAGAGGCTATGGGATTCAGAGAAGCAATGAGGCTCGCGGCCAATAACGGACTTACCAATATCATTATAGAAGGTGACTCACTTCAAATCGTCCACGCTCTTACTCAAAAAGGAAGAACTTTCTCGGACTGTAGCTCCATTGTTTCTGACTGCTTTGAGCTATTACCTCTATTTTCCTCTTGTACTTTTGTGCATGTCAAAAGATCTTGTAATAGGGTAGCCCACTCGTTGGCTAAACAAGCCCTATTAGGTACTCATTTAGCCAATTGGCGGGGTCCTGTCCCCCATTGGCTGATGAACCTTTGCTCTGGTGATGTTCGGTCTTCGAACTATGATTTGAATCAATAAAACTCAGCTCCTTTTCCGTGAAAAAAAAAAAATTACTTCTTCAAAACCGTCCTATGTCCTACAACTATAGACCCACATAGCCTTCCCCTCTCTCTCTCCCAGATCACCAAAGCACCATATACAACGTCAAGCAACCACCATCGCCAATTCGCCATGACAAATTTTTGATTTGGAATAGTTTTTAATCAATTTTGTCAATTTTTCAGTTCTTCCTATGGAAATTTCATGTTCATGATAATTAAACACAAAAGTCCCCTCTTTTTCCCCTTTGGTTCGCACATTCAGTGGTGGCTGCAAGAATTTGCAGTAGGGTGTTCAGAAATTACTTTAGCCCTACTAGTTGATCTATTAAACCAAAAATATACTCCCTCCGTCCCTTTTTAAGTGTTACCTTTGGGAATTCACGTGTATTTTTGTGAACAATAAAAAGTGTATTTCCGTAGAACGTTTTTAAATTTTTTTTTTTTGCACCAAATTAAAAAATTATATAAAGAAATATGTTTTTTAGGGGTTTGAAATTATACGTATTCCGACAGGGATCACTTAAAAAGGGACAGAGGGAGTAAGTAATAAAATCTCGTCAAAAAACATAATCTCTATTCTAAAAAAGATAACTACGTGGCGAAATGAGAACTTAAAAATATATAGTACTATTTTGTAAAACAAAAATTTAATTTTTTTTGAAGTTGTCGTATTGCGCAGTAAACATTGTTTCAAGAATGGAGGGGTAAAATTTTATTGTTGTCCTAGATGAGTTCTCATATTTTATGCCAATGTATAACTGGCATTAATCTACTGAAACCCTTTTAAAAGAAGTTGTAGCGAGTATATTGGGGCTGACCTTTTCAAAAATATGTCGCTTTTTAGGATGACATGATGAGATTTTCTATTGTATTCTTAAATTCGTTAATGGGGTTTGCAATATAGTTGAATTTTTTTTAAATTTTGTCCGTAATAATAAGCTAACTAGGAAAAAAAAATTATTGTCATGAATGAGAAATTAACACATTTAGATTATCAACAATAAAGATGGAGAGAGAATGTAGAGCATAATAGTTACACCAATAGATTCTTGTTTTTCTCTTTCCCTTTTTAATTTGTTTTATTACAATTGTGTGCTTTATTTGAGGTAATGTTAAGGTGTTCAAATACGAATTACCTGGATTGATGGGCTGGGCCGGATCCGAGAGGCCTGTAGTGAGGGGACTCGCTATATGCGTGTAGTGAGCTCTCGCATCTGTCGAATTGGCAATCAAAATGTAAATAGGGTTAAAGTAAATGTAAAAGTGCTTTTTAAAATGTATGATGATCTAGATCATTGATCGCCGATCGGACGTCCGAGAGAGCTCACTACACGCATGTAGTAAGCCCCCTCACTGCAGGGCCCCCAGTTCCGGGCCGAGAGAACTCACTACACGCATGTAGTGAGTCCCCTCACTACAGGGCCCCCAGTTCCGGGATGGAATTGGCTTGTGAGTGAGTGTTCAATTGGTTTTGGGTTGGGTGTTCTGTAAGGACCAAGTTCCGGAGTTCTTTGTTTTGGCAATTCCGTTTGACAAAACACACACAGGACCAAGTTCCAGAGTTCTTTGTTTTGGCAATTCCGTTTGACAAAATACACATTTACATCGAGTTGTAATTTTTTTTTAGAGTGTCTGTTTAGGTGTGGAAAGGAATCATCTCTTTATGTAATGGTTGAGAGTGCGGTAGTATTTATTTTAGTGGTGAGTTGAGTAGGTTTTTTTACTTGTTCAAAAGTTTCTCAACGACTTGCTCAAGCAACCTGTCAAGCAAATCTGCTGTTTGTTAGTTGCTCGAGCAACTTGGTTCTTGCTTGAGCAACCGCTATGCGCCTATATATTCGCATCAACTAGGGTAAACAAATTTTTGAGCAGCCACTCTTTATTTTCTGCACTCCTACTCATCCTTAAAGCACTTGTGGCAGCTAGGGTTTGTGGACCTTGAAGATCTTTGAAGGCCGGATGCTTAGAGTTCATCTTCAAGGGGTTTAATGCTTCAACAATCAACTTTCAGTTAGAGTTCTTTGGTGGGATTCCGAAAGTATCTAAGGAAGGCTTGTGCGTTTCAAGGCGTTGGCGATCAAGATCACTGGGTGCGGTGTACGTGTGACTCGACAGGTGATACTTAGAACGTTGTGAGGATTTACATCGTTTGGATAGGTATATCTGTAACTGCACAATGAGTATAGTGATTTTGATTCCTTCCCGTGGTTTTTTTACCCATTTAGGGTTTTCCACGTATATCTCTGTGTTGTGGGTTTTGACTGCTTGCGTAATTTTCTGTTGGTTGATTTAATTAGTGATTCGCATTCATATTGTTAGGGTTTTAACAGATTTTAAGGGAACCCTGATTTTTTCATGTTCAATTCCTTTAGGGTAAGGTATTCATGACTATTAGAATTGGGTGTTCATTAATATTTGAATTGGGTGCTCAAAGAAAGGTTAGCCATAATTTTTACATGTATTATAAGCAAAAAAAAAAAAAAATTTTTGTTTTGAGTGTTCAGTTGACCACTCCATAGTCTATATTGAGCCGCCAGTGCGCACATTAGACATTACCTTCGATCTCAGCACAAGTTCCAAATTTAATTAGTGGTTTGATTCTAAGAACATGGAGTCTCTAGAGTACTTGGCTGGTACCCATGTTATCGGTACTTGTAAACCAATACTTGATGATTGTAATAGTGGTTGAAATGGAACTTGTTCCAACATAACTCAATAGTACTAGCAATTTCCTCATAATCTCAAGTAACTTGAGAGCAAGGCAATGTAGTCTATGTAGAGGACTTCTTTAACGAGTGGTAATGTGGTAGAATAGTTCTTTTCATCGAGAATTTGGTGGAGCATATGGCTCGCAAAGAAAGGCAAGGACATAGACATTGTGTTCATCATTGGGTAATTATAAATGAACAGAAGGAAAAGAAACAGAAAATGTACAGAGCAGTTTGGGGACCCACTTTTGGGTCCCACACGAATAATCTGAGCTCCCAAACTGCTTTGTACATTTTTCGTTTCTTTTCCTCTGTACCCATAGCAGCTTCCATTCATCATTACTCATCGTAGGAGATGAATTAGGCGAGGGGCCAAGGCATTTTTATCTTTTGTTGTGGCATTAACATTTATGGTCGTGGAATTAACACCCATCCAATTTAGAATATGAATATATATTTTTGCTAGACGACAATATGTTAGTGAGTTAGGTTACTACAAAGAGATTATTGCTACTCCATCAGCTCGAACCCATAGCCTCCTTCTCGGGATTCAAACGCGAGGGAAAAGACCACTAAGCCAAAGCCCAAGGTCTTCAATTATTATTCATTTAAGTACTCCCTCTGTCCAGAATTTTTTGTCCATTTACGTGCATGCTTGCAATTTTTCAATTGCTTATATTTTTCAATCTATAATGTTTTTTACAATTTTAAAAACTTTGTTTAATAGAATGCACCGAAAAATATCAAATGAGATTAATATTGAATATTATCATTATACATATGAAAATATAAATTATTTTTTGAGGAGTCATGAATAGGAAAAAATAGACAAAAAATTTGGGACAGAAGGACTATAAATCCCCAAAACTATGTACTTATATTTACCGAGTCCGGCTGTGGTGGCCCAAAGTGGTATTGGGGCACCGGTACCCCAGTTTTAATTTCCACAAACACTGGATCTACAAACTACAAAAACATATCACACTTACCATAAACACAAGATTTACTTCCCACAATTTATGGCCTATACATATGGTAAGTAAAGCCAATGTTTGTGGTAAGTAAAGCCAATGTTTGTGGTAAGTAAAATTGCACGGGAAAAGAGCAAAACCACCATATTTCTTGTGGTGGTTTTCATCTAATGGCTCAGATTCATCTATTTTTTATCAAACGGCTGAGATTTAGTGGGGCACCGGTATGTCAATACCACATTGGGGCACTATAGAAATATTTTACCCATGATTAGTGTACAGAAAAATACGAAATGCCCCCCATACTTTACACTCAATTACATATCACATCCCAAACTTAGACTTTTTTCAATTTACCTCCCAAACTTAAACTCCGTTATTGAAAACAACTCCTTCCGTCCTAATTCATCATCTCATTAACGGGAAATGTTGATGTGGACCGTAACGGTGTAAATCAGTTCTGTTAGTGAGATTTTTGGAGGGAAAAACACATGTGAGTTTCACGCGACCAAGTCTGGGACTGAACAAAACAAAACCTAAAACACCTTTTCATCACTTCTCTCTCTCTCTCTCTCTCTCTCTCTCTCTCTCTCTCTCTCTCTCTCTCTCTCTCTCTCTCTCTCTCTCTCCATCTGTGGTCTTCACCAGAGGAGAAAAACAACGATAACGACGATCCCTAGGGCTCCATTACTGAGATTGAAGCTAATATACAACAAATCAAAGTTATTAGAGTCTTCATCAGTCGTCATCGAACATGGGTTGGCGTGTGAGACCCACTAGTGAAAGCCCTCCAATATAAGGTGAGTGAAAATTCTCTTTCTTTGAAATCGTGTGAGACCCACTGCTCCGCTATTTTGTAATGAAAAGGGTTTGAAAAGGTGTAGTGTTAATGATTTTAAAATTACATTACCAAGGAATTACATTGTTTAATCGAAAATCCTAGGGTTTGTTGCTTCACTGTGTTTTTTATTGTTTCAGTTCATGTTGTTTAGTAGGTTATACATTGACTAAAGTCTCTTTTTTTTTTGTTTTGCATATGTTGGAACTTGTGAATTTCCACAGATAGGAGTTTACCCCATTTCTCAATAAGAATGCATTATAGTGGTACGATTAAGGGTACAAATTACGTGGGGGCTAGCTTTGGTTATGTTGATTACTGCGAGGATGATCAACTAAGCATTATTGAACTTGGTAACATGCTAGTCCAAATGGGTCAAAGTTTGAGTAATTTCAGTAATGATTACTATGTAATCTTTAATGAGGATGACTCAAATGAAGAAGGATTTTGATGTACTGTCAATGAGTCAGCTTGTGGATAGAAGAAGGTTGGTAAATGTTTATTCAGTGTGTAAGGTTAATGCTCCTATTCTAGCCACCCAGTGTAGTCAAAATGTCAGGGGAAGAAAAAACATTAACTAAAAAGAAAGGGAAACCACTAACACAATCAATAAGGAGAAGAGGGAGATGAAGGAAGTGGTTGAAGTAGAAACTATGGAATACATTGATGAGAGTGATATAGATGAGTATGACCCAGACTCTATGTCATCAAATGCTGATGATGAAGAGTTTAATGAGAGTGATTATGAACATGATGATGATGATGGTTTAGTTGATACCAATGTGGAGAAAGAGGTAAACACTGGTGGCTCTGAACATGCATACGTGGAGAATAAGGTGCCTGACTTAGGTGACTTGGCAGACTTAGATGGGGAAAGTGATGACACAGATGAGTTGGATAATGGATACAGTTCATCAAATACAGATGATGGAAGGGCACCTAAAGTCAAGAAGAAGAAACATCCCATATTTAATAAGAAAGTTGACATGGTAAATCCCTTGTTTGCTATGGGAATGGATTTTAAGGCACATGCCATCTTTAGGGATGCAGTCAAGGAGCATTCCATAAAATTGGGTAAGAAAATTAAATTCGTAAAGAGTGACAGAAAGAAGGTGCAAGCTGTGTGTTATGGTAGAAAAGGATGTCCATGGTTTATTTATGCATCCTTTGTGAAGGCAGATGGGGTGTTTAGAGTAAAACATTACATAAATAACCATACATGCACTAGATCCTATAATGTGCCTTGGGTTAGTACAAAATGGGTAGTGAGGACATACTCTGATAGGATTGCCAACAATCCTACCTGGCCATTTCAATCCCTTGTTGACACAAGTGAGGCTGAGTGGACAGTCCATGTTCATTACCAAAAAGTCTTTAGAGCTAAGAGGGAAGTACTTGATAACCTTTAGGGAGGTGCAGCTCAACAGTTTGGACAGTTGTTTGGGTATATTGAAGAGGTGACTATCACAAATCCTGTGACTACAGTTAAGGTAGAGTGGAAGCCAGCTCCTCAAGCTGAAAATAAGTTCAAATTCCAAAGGCTATACATTTGTTGGGGTTCATTGAAGAAGGGGTTTCTGGAAGGGTGTATGCCAGTCATTGGTTTAGATGGCTGTCACCTTAAAGGCCCCTATGGTGGTATTATGCTAACTGCAGTTGGGATGGATGCAAACAACTGCATCTACCCTTTTGCCTATGTAGTCGTGTCTAAGGAGAAGAAAAAAAAACATGGCTTTGGTTTTTGGAATTATTGAAGGAGGATTTGAATGTTCAGAACACAGGTTTGTACACCTTCAAGACAGATAAACAAAAGGGTTTGATTGATGCTGTTGAAGAGTTGTTCCCAAATGCAAGTCATAGGTTTTATGTGAGGCATTTATATAATAACTTTAAAGGGGAGTTCAAAGGACTTTTGTTGAAGGAAATCTTATGGAAGGTAGCAAGGGCATCCACTATTCCAGCATTTCAAAAGGCAATGGAGGAGATGAAGAAGGCTGATCCAAAAGCATATGAATGGTTGAATGCTAGGCCTGCTATTAATTAGAGTAGGAGCCATTTTGATCCATTCCCTAAATGTGATATTCTACTCAACAACCTTTTTGAAAGTTTTAATGCTGTTATTCTTCCAGCAAGGGATAAGCCTATCATCACTATGTTGGAGAGGATAATAAGTATTCTGATGGAGTCCACAAAGAGAAGAAGAGAGACAATGATGAGGTGCAAAGACGCAATATGCCCTAAGATAAGGAAGAGGCTTGACAAAATAAGGGAGGTGAAGGGCTGAATACCTAGATACTTTAGGAATGAATAGTTTCAAGTGGAGGGACCAAATGAGCACTTTAGAGTGGACTTGAAAAACATGACTAGTGGGTGTAGGAAGCGGGAGTTGTGTGGGATTCCATGTGTCCATGCAAGTGCTGCATATAACAAACTTGATCTTGACCCAATGGACTTTGTGTATGACAACTACAAAGTGTTCACTTATTTATCAACATATGACAATGTTCTTGGTCCAATCAATGGAAGAGACTTGTGGCCTTCAACTGGGGACAAAATTCTTCTACCTCCTGATGTCAAGAAGAGGGCTGGTAGGCCTAAGAAAGCTAGGAGAAGGGAGCCAGAGGAAGAGGTGACAACTGACACTACAAAGTTGACAAGGAAGAGAGTGAAAATGACCTACTCTCTTTGTGGGAAAATAGGACCAAACAAGAGAGGATGCAAGGTTGGTCCAACAAGTGGCCCCTCCAATGCTGCAGAAACTGTCCCAGCTAGTAGTGAAGAAAATGTATTCAATGTCCCATCTCTGTAAGTTTTTGTTTGGGATCTTTTTGTTTTTTTATTGACTTCAATAGGTCAATGTAACTGTAACTGTCTAACACATAATTTTTTCAAATGTCAAAGTGAGGTGACTAGTGTGGTAATAAGTGCATATGGTGGTTCACAAGGTCCATTCAATGTAAGTATTATTTATTAAATGATTGGGGTTGCATGTGGGAGGTAGTATTTATTAAATGTAAGTATTTTTCCTTTAATTTCAGAGTCAGGTTAGTAGTGTGGGTACAAATATGGCAGGAGGTAGCCAGGTCAAGGTTAGACATTGCTTATTCACCTTCAATTCCATGAGTTTGTGACTTTAAAGCTCAAAATATAAGTGAGGCTTTAAGACTTATTGTTTGATTTGCAGGTTCCTGTGACTAACTCTACCAACCAAATGCATGGAATGATGTGGAGGGGAAGCAATGTATATTTGGCAACTTCAAGGGGATGTGGCTCTTCAAAGAATGCACAGGGGAAGTGAATATCATGTAAAGCCAGTTTGTTTTTGTTGATCCTCCTGCAAAGACAGTACTTTTTTTTTTTAAGCTCAAGTGATCCATACGTAGGAGTTTTTTTGTAATCTGTGTTCTTTAGTATTAGGAAGGACACAGTTTATTTTGTCTAAACTTGGAAGTTGTAAGGGTAAACTATGTAACTTGTAATGGTTGATGACTGTCTAAGATGTAAAGGTAAACTTTGCACAGTTTATGTTTTGAATGGCATGACTCCACTTTGTAATGGTCCTAAACCTGCAGTGAATGGCATGACTCCACTTTGTTTTACTTGATTATGTTGACACTTTGTTTTACTTGTTCACTGAAATGCATGTTCATAATGGTAGTTTAAGTGGTACTTTGATTTGGTTTTGCTTGTTGACTGTAAGAATGTGGAACATAGGATAAGAAGGGGACATAGGATGTTCCAATACCTTCCAAAATGTTCAATTACATCTCATGACATCCCCATATTTGGGGGACATCCACCACACACACCACAGAAAAAAATGGAATAGAGGATGTTCCTAAAAAAAATGGAACAGATGATGTTCCTACAACACACACACCTAATCTGCCACACACACCCCTAGTAATTCTGAAATGTTACATTTTTCTTCAAAAGTAATGGTAGAAGACCACAGTAGCAAGTAGGATCCAAGTGGCAACAAGAAACATTTTCTTCTTCTTCTGTCTAGCCTTGCTTTTTTCAAGCTCCATCTCCATCTTGTTGATCTTCCTAAGTAGCCCTGGGATAATCTGAGTGGACCTTCGACACATAGGGGGTCCACCCAACCAAAATCATTGCAGTCATTGTTTGTGCATTTCACAAATCTCCTACCTGGGTTTTGATCGATCCAAGAAGTGTGAAAGAGCTTCTGATTTCCACATATGATGCAGAGATTGCTGTCCATTGAGAATGTGCTGTTGTAGGTCCTCCTTTTGTTGCTGCAACTGTTGTTCATTTGCCAAAGATTTGATCTTAGATGATGGAGGAAGGGGAAGGGTTTTCAGAGGGAGGGAGAAAGGGCAGGAGGATGCTCTGTTTTTATAGAGAGAGGTGCATTTTGGAGGGAAACCAAGTAAAAGAGGAGTATTTTCCCTCCAAATTTGGACAGGTCATCAACCACACCCTCCAAAATGTACTCTAATGTTCTTGTTCTTCCCGTTATGGTCCACATCAGCATTTCCCGTTAATGAGATGACGAATTGGGACGGAAGGAGTCGTTTTGAATAACGGAGTTTAAGTTTGGGAGGTAAATTAAAAAAAAAAATCATTTTGGTTTTTTCGTTTGTCCTTATTCAATTTTGTTTTTTGAATTTGTTAGTTTTACGTCAATTTTTTTGTAATTTCTTGGCTCCTCTCGACGAGAGGAATCTAAAATGTATAAAATTATTAACCAAATTTAAAGTTTTGTGAATAAAGACAAAGAATAATCCAAAAAAACCCATTCTTTGGTTTATTTTTCGTCGTTATTCACAAAACTTTAAGTTTGGCTAATAATTTTATACTTTTTAGATTCCTCCCGTCGAGATGAACCAAGAAATCACAAAAAATAGACCGAAAACTAACAAATGCAAAAAAAAATTGAATAAGGATAAAACAAAAAACCATTTTGGTATTTTCACCCAAAGGAGGCCTAAGTTTGGGATGCGATATGTAATTGAGTGTAAAGTATGGGGGCATTTTTTTTTTTTTTTCCGTTTACTGTATTACTACTATATTGAAGTCACGGGTAGTCAAAATACATGGGGCGGGCCCCATACCACCAGCCCTGAGAACCCGGTCATAAGTGGGAACAATTGAGGAACCTTTTCTTTACTTGTTGATTTGGGAAAATCAAAGAAACCTCACTTTAGAGAGTAGAAAAAATAAAAGTAATCTTTGATCAATTTGATTCAAATAAAGTGATTAGTACTTGAGTTGAAAAACAGTACTAAAGTAGTAGCTGGAATCTTAGATAAAAGGACGAGTCCCCCCCGTTCCTCTGCCTTTTGTCTCTCCTTCGCTCCCAGTTTTCACAGTTGTTCCCTGAGCACTGAGCAGCGACTCCTGTGTCTTTCGGGAGAGAGAGGAGAGCCACAGAGAGAGAGGTCAGAAGGAAGAGAGGTGGGGGTATGAGGATGGTTTGGAGCTCAATGAGAAGCAAATGGGTCTGGCTTTGTGTGCTTCTTCTTCTAGCTGATTTTGCTGCTGGACAAGTCGTTCAAGACGGTATGTATCCCCTGCTTCTCCTTCCTTCCATTTTTCGTTCTCATACTCATACCGGTAGCAGCATTATTATCACACTACCATTAACTAGGTTGAGATTTCTAAATCTAGGGATTACACTTTCTGTGGGTCTTTCTTGCATTTGAGATCTTAATGTTTTCCTCCTTTGTCGATTAGTTCTTGCTGTTAAATTTTTATAGTTGGGATTTCTTGCATTGGTACTCAAGTACTACTGAGGCCCAATTTATTGAAAATCAGGGGATAATTTGTGGTTAAAGAATAGGCAAGGTTCTAAAACTCGCTAGGCTCTCGCAGGGCTGTCGGGCACCTTCTAGTTTCCAGGACCGAGTATTGTGCGCTTAGTCGGGCTAGTCGGTATAATCGAGCTAGTCGGCGAAGGGGTCTTCTAGCGCCTAGGCAGCGAGTACTCGGCCTTTGAGTCCTTCTTTTAGAACACTGAGCATAGGGTTGTTTTTGGGAATAATCTGTCTGTGGTTGAGTAAAAGAGCATAAGGTTGGGGGATTGATTGTCGGTTTGTAACTCTATATTTTCCCCAATCCCAAATGTTTGTTTTTCTTCTCCTTTTATTTTCGCTTCTGTTTTTCCCCAAACCTGACAGCATTGGTTGTGATACCTGTAGTCTACGGGTATTATACATTGAGAGATCAGGTCATTCACTGAATGAAAACCTTTTCGGACACCTATTTTCTGCCATCATTAATATGCTACTCTGTTTAGTTCTTGACCAGGAACATTTGTTGCTTCATGTCTGACCAAGTCTATAAATTTACCTTCAAAAGGGTATTGATAGTTTCTGACGAATTTTCGAAATTATGGAGTCGTTGTCAACTGGTTAATCCATGTTATCAGTCTGAATGTCATTTTGGCAATGCTAAGGGGGGAGATTATAGAGTAGGGAACGGATCCATCAAGGGAATAGTATGTAAAGTTTGTTTGCTGGGGCAGCGCAATGGGAGAACATTAGAATTGGGGCAATATAAAACCCCCATGGTTTAAGGCTTGCAATCAAGGTTCTAAAACTCGCTAGGCGCTAGGACCTCCCTGGGCGACCGGGCATCTTCTAGCTTCCAAGGCCGAGTACTCGGTGCCCAGTCATGCAATTAGTCGGGATAGTCGGGCTAGTCGGCAAGGAGCCTTCTAGCGCCTAGGCAGCAAGTACTCAGCCTTCCAGACCTTCTTTTAGAACACTGCTTGCAATTGAGGAGGTTAGGTTTTTTGGTGTAGATCTCAAGTTTAAAATCTCTCTAGGTATCAATTCTTTTGGGTTAATTCATACAGGGTCTTGTTTCTCTTTTAATTGGACACCCCACTAGTGTTCCTAGATAGGTTCCCAGAAAAAAATTAGTTTAGGTGTGTGTAAGTAGTCTGGACTACTGCATCGTACGCTTCACTTATATTAGGTGTGACTCACTTGCATTCGACGTTTCCGAAAACAATTGTGTTTGAATCTGTACAAATCTATCTGTATTATGTAGTATTACTCAAATGTGGTATTAAAAGGGATTAGAAATTCTGGATAGTAGTTTGTTCCATCTATTTGTAGGTTATAATTGCAAGAACATCCTTATAAAAAAAAAAAACTGAGCCCAACTACGGGTACAATGCGCACAAAATGTACACCTTATGTCGGACCCATTTTGGAGTCATACATTAATGATCAGAGCTTTTTGGAAGTGGTTTAGGCACTTTCATAGAGTACCCTAGGATTTTACGTGCTTTCTTAGGTTACCCTAGTCATAAGGGTACCCTAGTCGTAGGGTACCCTAGAGTTTAGGTTTAGGGTTCACTTTCCTATTATAGGGTTTAGTGGTTTAGGCACTTTCATAGGGTATTCTAGGATTTTAGTCACTTTCATAGGGTACCCTATGATTTAGGCATTTTTATACGGGTTGGGGAGTTGATGGTAATTTTTCAGAATTGGGCTTGACCTGATGGTAATTATGGGATCCAAGGGTGACCTGATGGTAAATGTTCCTTTTATTTATTGTTGAGAGGAAGTCATCACGTGGAGGATATATTCCCATTTTATTACTCTCTCCGTCCCTTTTTTAGTGTACACATTTTCATTTTGGTTTGTCTTTTATAAGTGTGTATTTTGAAAAATTAATTGTAAAGTTTGTACAATTATCATTTTGCCCTTTTAAAAAATTATTGAGTAAAGAGTTAATGGGTAAAAGTGGAGGATTATTGTGAAAAGTGAAAGTATAAAGTTAATGTGAAAAGTATAAAGTGGAGGTAAAAGTTGATTTGAAAGGTGTAATGATGATGTTTTTTTTAATAAATTAGATTTACGAAACAACAAACTTAAAAAGGAACAAAGGGAGTAGTCTTTTTGGGAATTTCCACTTTTTAAGGGAGAAATAATTCTTTTTAAAAATATTTGGAAAATGCTAAGGTTGAAAAGTGCGTTGAAATGTATGAAAAATATATACAAGTAGATATAAATGTATTGAAAATTGTAAAATGTTATTTTACTTTCCAAATATACTTTTCTTTATTTATTAATTAATGTACTTCTGTGAGATCCAATTAAATTAGACATTTCAAATTTCATTGATGAAAATAGTACTATTTCTATTGAAGCACAAGGATAGGAATAGAATTTCACAACGATTTTATCTTAAATTTTGAAAATAAATATGTATTTTGAGACGGTTCAAAATAAAATAATACTGTATGATTACTATCAAAAGGAAACCGGAGGACATATGCTAGTAGTGCGTGCGTTTAGTGTGTAATGGAGTGCATATTATTATTACCCATTACGGCATTACCTATCCAGAAGTATACATAGAAGTTTAAGGAAAATTTTTTGGGTGCCGAGTGAGTATTGCCACTGGTACCTCGGCACCCAAATATAATCTGAGCTATCCAAATGTGTTTTAGGCAGTCCAGATTAATTTTCTCTCTCTCTTCTTCTCCTCTTTAAAATCTGAATCGTTGGATCGCATTTTCGACGACTGAGATTGCCGAGCGGGCAATACCCACTTGGCACTGAATAATTTCTCGAAGTTAAGGTTGTGTTTGGTTTGAGTATTGAGTTTTGGTTTTTGGTAATAATTAGAGGGAGAAATAAATATAATAATTAAAAATAAGAGTTAATGATTAGAGAGAAATTGAGAGAAAAATAAAAATAATATTTAAAAATAAAAGTAATAATTGAAAAAATCGGATCATTAAACTCAAAACGAACAAGGTCTACAACTACTAGTGGCCTAGTGGGGGATTATTCGATACTTTGCTTTGTCGCTAAGCGGCGTGACAGAGAATTTCTCTTGGCTTTTGCGATGGTGATGGATAGAGATAGAGGTGCGCAGAAAGACGAGCCCCGGCGTGAGACACCGGACCCACACGTTTAACGCGGCTTCCTTCTTGTGCAATGGGGAAGGAAAATGGTGATGGATAGAGATCGACTCTTCTTCTTAATTCATTTTTGGATTGTCCCACCGAAAAGTCTTCATGTGCTACATTCAGAGCACCATCTCAATTCATTACACAATTTTTTTCATTTTTGGGCTTTAGATTTTCACGCCACCTAAATTACTTCCTAAATTACCACACAAATTTAAAAAATTAGGTATGAAAATATTTTATCTTTTCTCTACAAATAACGCAGTAAATTACGTACTCCCTCTGTCCCTTTTTAAGTGATCCACTTGAAAAACGTGCATTTTTGTGGACGTTTAAAAATATATTTTCGTATAACGTTTTTAAAATTTTTTTGCACCAAATTAACGTGTTCATTGTTTTTTAGGGGTTTCAAATTACACGTATTCCTATATGGATCATTTAAAAAGGAACGGAAGGAGTAGCATTTTGCGTACATAGTTAACATGGCTTGTTTGGATCAGATTGTCAAAATTCCATGCTCTGAGTCGTCCGATGTGTCTAAAACGTGTTTTTAAGGGTCTCTGCGAGGAATTGCCAAAAACAAGTCCTTTTGAGCAGTTTTCATAAAATTGCGATACTTACAGTTTTATCGAAAACTGTTCAAATCAAGTCCTTGGTTTTTTTTTTTTTTTTTTGGCGATTCCTTGTGGGTACTTTTAAAAACATGTTTTAAATACATTAGACGTTTCAGATCATCACAATATGACCGGGAAAGGGGAGGTGTGGATGGTAATCCAGTCAGGGATCCTGACTGGATCCGCCACCTATATGGGAGAGGATCCAATCCGGACCTCTAAGATCTGGACCTTGCATTTCCCGATCAAAATTCCATGATCCAAATTCCATGATCCAAATTCCATGATCCGAGCCGTAATTAGGAATAGCCTTGATTTAATAATAAGTTCCTGTCGCAAGTGCTATGCAGACTCCGGCTACGGGTGAAAAGGCAAGAGGTTACTGGCCCCTTGAAATATGTTCCAACTTTATTCCTTCAATCAAGGGGAAATCAGCATGCTAATGAATGAGTCATTAAAGAACTGTTCGATACTCGACTTGATAAAAGCTCATTCAAATGTCATTTGTGAACCAAACTTAAGCCTAATAAATTTAACCGAGCCTAAATATCGTAGTATTCGACTTGATTAGGATTGCAAACCTCTAATAATAAATTTGAATATGTATGAACTTTTGTTTATTCATTAACTTATAATGTAAATAATAAAAGTTTTGTAACTCGTACTTCTATAAATCTTTATAGGAACTATAAACTTGTACGTTTATGTTTTGATGATTCTGTTTGTGCATGAACTTATACACAACCAAAAAGTTGTTTGCAACTCTAGCTAGCTTTGTGTACGAGCATAAATATCTATTTTTTTTTTTGCTTATTAAGATCACAAGCTTTGAGTTTGACTCAAATCTAGTCAAGCTCGACTTATCAAATTTTTATTTATTTTCTATTAGAGGAATTTAAAAATTTAGGGGGAGTTTTTCAAAAGTGCTAAAATCCGAGTGTAGCTCTTTTAACCGATTTGGAAAACTCCCTCTTGGTAAGTTGACTTCGTTCGCTAATTACTGGTGTGTTTGGGCGGGATGGCATGCGGTTGATAATTGTCATCACACCGTTTTCTTTTCTCTTTGCTTTCTCGTCTTTTCATAGTGAATTGACACTTTGGGTCCGTAAATTTCGTCGCCTTCGAAGTTGACAGTAAGCTCTGGTTTTCTCTTATTTGACCATCCAGCGACCATATTTTATTGAAATTGTTGGACTCATGCAATCAGCCAAATGTTGACACGCTATATAGAAAAACGAACGCCTCATTCTGCTTAAATTATTTGTGTGATTTTGCATTTTTCAGGTTGTCTTTGTTCGAGTGTCGGTCATAATTTTGTACTTTTCCGATTTTTCTTGATGGGCTAGATCACAAATCCTAAAAAGTTTGACGTAAAATTAACAAATACGATATATATATTTTTTTTGAATAAAAGCAAATACAGTATCAAAAAGTGCAAAAAACTAAACGGAACGAGGCATAAATTGATCAAGTAAGTAAATAGCTATATCGATTTCCTCATATGGATTTAATTGAATAAAATGGAAATACTTATTAGTAGTTACATTGGCTTTTCATAGGAGTATTTTTAGTAGGCTGAAAATTGCACACTAACCGTTATGTGGTTTTTTTATTTTTATTTTTTTTTATCGGACTTGATATTCACTATTCTCAAGTACCCTCTCAAGTCCCAACCGAGTAAAAAAAAAAAAGAAAAGTGTCTTGCTAAACTCATTTTATTTTAATAGGCGGAGGATAATATATAGTATACGGTGACAATCTCATTTAGATATCAATGTATATATCACGGATATCAATATATTTTTACGGATATTATTATATTTTTTCTGATATTCATGCATTTTCTATTTATTACTATCTTTTATCATTGGGGCTGAATTTAGCATTTTCCAAAAAAAGAAAAACGAAAAATTGCCGGACGCTGTTAATGCAAACTGCTACGCCAAATCATTTTCTCCGACAATGAGATCTGCACGTGCTCGCACGTGATTTGCATGACACCCGAGGATTCCTGCTTGTTGCAGGTTTACTAAACAACGGCGATTTCGAGACCCCACCATCGGGCGGCTTCTCATCAAGCTCGGCGGCTATAGGTGACGGGCCCACAACAATCCCCGGCTGGAAATCAAACGGCACCGTAGAACTGATCGAGTCAGGGCAGAAACAGGGTGGCATGATCCTCATTGTTCCACAAGGTAGACACGCAGTGAGACTCGGAAACGACGCCGAAATAAGCCAAGAGGTCAGGGTGGAGAAGGGGTCGATTTATTCGGTGACGTTTGCGGCGGCTCGCACGTGCGCCCAGCTGGAGTCGCTGAACGTGTCGGTGCTGCCGTCCGGTGCATCGCAGACGATAGATTTGCAGACGGTGTACAGCGTCCAGGGGTGGGATTCATACGCGTGGGCGTTTCAGGCGGGGGAGGGGGATAGCGGAGGAGCAACGGTGGCGTTCAAGAATCCAGGGATGGAGGATGATCCTACTTGTGGGCCCATTATTGATGATGTGGCGATTAAGAAGCTTTTCGCCCCTGATAAACCCAAAGGTAAGATTACTAATCGATCAACTTGTGTGTGTGTTAGCTTTTCTTCATTGATTGGAATATAATCCCTCCATTCCAAAATCACTATTCACACCCCTGTCCAATTACCAATTACTCTGATTTTTAATTTATAGTAATGTTTTATATATGCAGTATGAATCTTGTTTGATAGATCCCACTTATTTTTTGAAGGTATCATTTAACATGTAACGTCTGTGAATTGCTTAACAAAACATACTTCTTAAATAGTCACAAGTATAATTATCGTATTTCCAAGGCCGCACCTGTCTCAATCAGAAACGCATTAGCAATTCTTAACATTCACTGTGATTCAGTACCGATTCACTGCGATTGAGTATTGAGCGTCTCACGTCGGTCCTGATGACACAGCTAAAAATATCGACACATCCTGAAAACACTTCAAAGTCCCGATCAGAAAATTTCATAAAGGGCAGTGATTTTGGAATCCCTAAATTGCTAACCAAATTCCAAAAAAGGAGTGCCAAAATCAATTCCATATAGGGATCGATTTTGGCACTCTCCTTTTGGAGTTCAGTTAGTAACTTGGGAAGTGCCAAATTCAATTTCCATAATAAATCAACCAAAGTTAATTTATGCACTTGGAAATAACTAAGTCACAAATAAGTGATTCTAGCCACCACTTTCAGGCCCCGTTTGGCTAGCGTAAATAGAAGAGGGATGAGAGGGCTAAATAATCCCGGTTCCCCTTCATATCCGTCGTTTGGCGTCCCAATTTCTCCCCTGATCTGTCATCCATCTTCTCCGATTAGTCAGGCTTTACCCTGACTAATTTTGACCGGGGGGGGGGGGGGGGGGGGGGGTGTGTGTGTGTGTGTTCTGTCAGGCAAGTTGGGTGTTGGTCGAATTACTTGGCTACCCCAAATCCTCTTTTTCTTTGTTTCAGCAGCCCTAAATCTAACAAAGAAAAGAGAGAGAAACAGTTGTGGCAAATCGCCCCCAGTTGGGTTGATTCAATTTTTGTTGCACACTCTGGTGACTTCGCGACCTAAACTCCGCGAAGGAACTCCTCGTTATCACAGGTATATGTTGGATCAGATGGGGTTTTTTTTTTTTTTTTTTTTGTATCTGTGTCTCATTCGATCCACATCTGCCCTAAACTATGTTTTCCCTCTTTTTGCTTCTCGATCTGTATGTAGAACCCATCACTGGCGGCGCTACGGTTTCCCTTGTGTAGTCACCCGACCACCCTCAACTATTTTGCTCATGTATACTAGTACTATAATGGACTTGAGTTGAGTGTTCAAATTGTCGGAGTAGGGTCGATCGGTTGTTCAACTTTTGTGGAAAATGGGTTGAGCCATTAAGGTCAACAAAGAGACATATTAGTTCATATTTTTCTATGTATTGTGCTTAACCTAATTTAATCAAATAGCAAAAAAAAAAAAACTTAATATTAACATATACAAACAAAAAAAACTTAATTTGAGTAAATAATTAAAAGAGAGAGAATCCAAAAGGTTCTTCTGCTAAGATTTATTTCTGCATCTGTTTTCAATCAGTTGAAGTCCTGCTTTGTTTTGCATTTTTTTTTTGAGGTGATTATGTTTTGCCATTTGAGAAGTTTAAATTGGTATGATGAGCGGTTTGACTAACCCAGAAACAGGTCCTCTTCGATCCCCTTTCCCTGGTCTTCAGAATCCTATTGACCAGCTGCTCTAGAGTGGAAGGGGATCTTAGGGAAAATCATCACTACGTTCTTTGTGTTATCGATCTCGACCAAGTAATACACATTCAAGAATATGTATGGACCCTTCACAGAAGTCAATGCTTTTGACAAGAAGAACCAGATCTCCAATTTTTTCAATTGCCGTGTTCTGTATTTGGCTTGAAATCTGCGCCTATTTTATACACAGTTCTGGTGGATCCCAATCATTATCCCTAAAGTTTCCTGTATTGTTAGTACTGAAGTAATACCGGCAAGACACCTATCCATTGCAAAATTATTTTCCAAATTAAACATGACCATAGTAGCCAAACTTGGTTTTCACTTTTCACTTTTGACAAATCCCTGTCAATGGCTGAGTCAATAGGGGCCTGTTAGGTTTGGCGCTTAATTTGCTCATTTTTATCATGAAGAGTTATTATAACTCATTTTATTGCTAGAGGAATGATAGTTGAAGTAGTAAGAAGATCTTTTTCTGGTAAAGCAGTTGGAAGATCGTAAAATGTATTTCTATTTTTGCCTTGTTGCAACTTATACATGACATTAGAGATACATGAAGAGGGTTTTGTTAGACTTTCTTTTTGTTCATATTTGCTCTTTTCACTTGAGACTTGCTTTTTTTTGTAAAGCAGTTTTAGACTTATATTTTTATGTGCTGGAACTCCATCAAAGTACTGGAAATTGATAATGGTACAGAACCAGTGTTTTTGAGTGCTAGAAGTGACTACCATGTGCTAGAAAAATGTTAATTAAGTGCTGAATTTGTTCCTTATAAGCTGGGATTGATACTTAGTGGAGGTTGGTTTAGTGTTTAAACTACGATAGAGACAATTTGTTAATGCAACCGTAGTAGTGGTAATATAAATAACTAATGAATGAAATAATTTTTAGGATGACGAGATTAAACAAAACACAATTGAGAAGAAGACAAAGAGGAAAAGGCATTCGTGGCATTACAGGCTTTTATTACCGCTGCACTTGTGTGTTTCGCTCTATTTCTTCGTCACAAGTTTTTATAAGGAGCTCTGTCCACACTTGTCCCCGAGTCTGAATGTTTACCAAAGTCAAATAGATAGAATCAACATGCTGACAAGGGATAATGAGCTTGATTGTTACAAACAGTAGAGAGTCAATAGGCATACGTTCTTGAGGTTGTGTTGCTTAGTCTGAAGTGTTGGCTTAGGAGATTCACAAAATGTATGTCTGGAGGAGAGAGTAGCCATATATTCCTGTGAATCCTCTTGCACCATACGAAGCAGAGGACACGAGGTTTGACTTTTGGAGATCGACCGAGATTATTAGTAGGCATTTCAATGTAGTACTTCAAGCTGTTGCGCCTACACACCATGGTCGTAGTAAGGCCTGAGCCAGTACCTCCAAACAACAATGACAATAGGTGGAGTTTGTTGCAGCCTATTGGTGCCTATGTAAACGTGTTTTCAAAAGACAATGATATCTGAGCCAAAATTGATAATGTATTGTAATGTTTTTTGTTTCCTTTATTTGTTAGTAGGAATGACGGGAAAGAAGTGGTATTATGTTGTCTGTAAAGTAAGGGCACCTGGGAAAGAAGTGGTATTATGTTGTCTGTAAAATACCAAGTAATACCACTGATAAAAAGAATTAAGGCTGCTCTTCAGCCAAATAGTCAGTCAGATGAGACAATCTTTAAAATTTGTCAAAATTAATGTGTTCAGTCGATTAGCATGGTTTGGGTCTCAAAGTTCGCAGATTTGAAATGCATTTTAAATGTCGTGAAGGATGCTAAGTCCAAATCACTGTATAAGGAACTCAAAAGTATGGATTTTTCGAGGTCCAAAAAACTGTTCAAAAATGTAATAATGGCTTGAAAATGTTTTAATATCTTCACGAATCATGCTAAACTCAAACAAAAGAGTATAAATCAGTTTCTTATAATCTAGCAATGTGGAAAATACACACATGCATGCGCTCAAAATGAGATAGTCCATGTGTAAAATGCTCAAGCGTTATATTGGCAAGATTTTGGGGTTTTTGGCGAGTTTTCAAGGTGGTTTGGTGGCAGGAAAAGTCTAGGCCAGAGGTGGAAAAGGCTAGCCACCTTCTTCTTGCTCTTCTTCCTTCTCTCTCTCTCTCTCTCTCTCTCTCTCTGCATCAACTCTTGTACTTGCAGGAGTAAAGACCAAGGTTCCACCTTCTGTCTTTATTCAAAAGGGCTGGGTGGAGTCCACTTGTCACAAAGCATGACATTGTAGCTCTGGATCGAAACACTCGTGACTCGCCTACATATGAGAAAGCTGTACAGGTCTTTGTCTTGGAAAAATACCAATCCCGCATAGTAACCTTAGAAATATTATTCTAGGAATAACCCTAGTCTTGGAAATAACCAACGTCAAAGCTAGGTTTAAAACTTGAAACCATTGAACCCTATGTAGCACAGACACTTCATCCGAGTCTGCATACTGGAGTCGGATACTGACACTCTCCACACACTCTCCAAACATGTGTCCGACTCTCAAATATGAAGACTCCTATTTTTTCTCAGTGTTTTTTTTGTTTGGACACTTTGGTGACACTCTGAAAAATGCTCCCGATACTCTCAAGACACTCGCAAGAGACGTCGGGGTGTTAGTGGTTCTAAAGATACAAACATTGAAATGCTTTTTGTTGGTATATTTTGTGAATCATGTTATGAGTTAGATTTAAGGTATATATGATGCTACATATTGGAATTCGAAGCTTTCTTATTTTCTAATCTAATAGTTGTAGTATTTAAAATGTGTCCCCAACATGTCGTATCCTTCAATTTTTTTTTAGAATGTGTCGGAGTGTCGGTGTCACGTCATGTATCCATGTCCGTGTCTGTGTGGGGGCTACATAGCTTGAAGCAAATAGTTCTCAAACACATTAAAGGACGAATATTTGTCTTCTCTATCAGTGTACTTATCAAAAATGTTATGATTTTGTTGCCAATAGTTATTGACAAGGAATATAGTAATTTCTAATGCTATAACTCTAATGCTATAGCATTAGTTCTTGGTACCGATTTCAGTCTCTTTTAATGCCAATAGAGAAAATTGGTACTACCGAAAACTACACAATCTTGCAAGGGAAAAGGTGTTATTTATATTTATCACTATGCATATTACCAAATGTGTCAAGGAACGACGACAAATATTAGCTTAAAACAAAAACAAATCAATTATTAGAGGATTGAGAAGGACTCTGATTGCAACACTGGATACCTAGTTTCAGTATATTCATTACCATCCCCACATATTATGCAGATAATGCAGTGGTTAACGGCGATTTTGAAGAAGGTGCGTGGATGTTCAGAAACGAATCCCTCGGCATCCTTCTGCCCACCAACCTGGACGAAGAGACATCCTCATTACCCGGTTGGATAGTTGAATCAAACAGGGCTGTCCGTTACATCGACTCGTACCATTTTGCAGTCCCACAAGGCAAACGTGCCATTGAACTCCTGTCTGGTAAGGAAGGAATAATCTCGCAGATGGTTGAAACCAAGGCAAACAAGCCCTATCAATTGTCCTTTTCTCTAGGACATGCTGGAGACTCTTGCAAACAACCACTTGCAGTAATGGCATTCGCCGGAGACCAAGCCCAGAATATACATTACACTCCTAATTCCAATTCGACGTTCCAAACCGCTGATGTGAATTTCACCGCCAAGGCGGAGAGGACACGCATCGCTTTCTACAGCGTCTATTACAATACGAGGAGCGACGACATGAGCTCTTTGTGTGGGCCGGTGGTCGATGATGTTAGAGTGGCTTTGTCAATGGGTAAGAGGAATGTTTTTGGAAGCTTTCAATTAGTGGTGGGTTTGGGATTAGCATTGTTTTGTTTTGTTTTGGTTTAGTTTGAGGTTAAAAGGTCTTGTTAATTATGTAAGCTGTGTTTTGTTACTCTGTGTGGTTTGGCATGGGAGTGTTGGTAAAAACCTTGTTCCCTGAGTATGTTGGATCTTTTGGTTTCAAGTTCTGTTTGAGATATGAGCAAGGCTGGTTGTTTCAAGCTGGAAGCCTTTGCTCTATCAGGCTCCTTTTGTGATACGAGCTTGGCTGTGTTTATTCTTGTTTCTTTCTGTACTTTCTAGTTCCAGGATGAGAACTATCCATTAAAGGACAAAAATGGGTTCAAGGGTTGAAACCGAAGACAAGTGGACCCGAAGGCCATGGCATTAATGTGCAATTCGGCACGGTAATTATACTGTCACTTTTTTTTGGGCAATTGTTAATGCTAAAACTCTAGTGCATAAAATGTTTGTACTTATGTGCAATGTGAAGTCTTTTATGCAGTAGAGTTTTGACACAATTAAAAACAGTATTGGCATTATCCCCATCTTTCTTCTTTTTTTTTTTTTTTCGTCTTTTGGGTTTCTCCCTTTCCGTGGATCATCTCGATTTGTTAAACTAGCTGTTGCTTTATTTCTAAGAATAGTGATACATGTACAACAAAAGTCTCCAACTAGGCTTCAACACACTCACATGGTGTGTGGAGCCCACACACATTTCACACTGTGAGTGTGTTAGAGCCTAGTTGGATACTTTTTCTTGTATACTTATCTTTTTTGTTTTTCTAAAGCATGTATTGTTAAATCTTATCGAAAGCGTGTAAATCATATAAGACTTACATAATGAAGCGCAGCGGAATACGTCGAGCTTTCGGAGATCGACGAACCGAGACCCGCTCTACAAGCACAATCCGTATCCACGAATAAGAACCCGAACACCGTCTTCTATCCTCGTCGCGTAGAGAAGACTACCAGAGCCTACTCTTACTATCCACACCGCAAATCCTAGGGTTGTAGATGGAAACCCTAGAGAGAGAAGATATTGATAGGAGAATATTTTTGGGGAGAAGGAGAGAACTAGAAATCTGATTATTTTCTCTTGTGTATCACTCATGTATCTGCAGGACTATATTTATAGATAAAGTCCAAGAGTTTAAGTTCTCCCTAAACTCTCCTAACAGATAGAGATAAGAGTTCATCTCTTATCATCCTTCTAACTAACCCAATCACTTAACCCATGTGGACGATCCGTGTGTATTGGGCCCGGTTGAACCGACCCATAAATACTAATCCGTGTCAATCTCCCACTCGTACACATTGGGCTCAAATATCTCATCCGTGTCAATCTTATCAATTCTCTCCTCATACAAGGAAATAAGGCGTGCGACCGACGAGAAAAACAAGGTAGATAGGAGTACCATATTAAGCTTCCATCAAACTAACATGGTACATCACTCCAAAAGATCTCGTCATTTCCCTAGACAAATCTAGCCTCATTGGATCGAGCATCTCCAATCCCTCTTGAGTCCCAGCTCAGAGCTATGCTCAACTCCCTTGCGTTGGTGTGCTTCAAATTTCGAAATTACTTTTATTTTACTATTATAGAGTAGATAAAAAGATACAAACTTGTGCCGGCACAAAGCACAACCAACCGCACAAACAAATGTGATACCAGAAAGTCTTCCTCGAGCCCTCATGTCAATTCATTTTAACCTTGCTGCTTTCCCAGTCATGCTCCATGGGACCCTGACATTTCGTGGTCTTAGGTAGTCAAGCTAGAGTAGCAACACAAAGTCTCTACTTCATGACATAGTCTCAAGTCAAGTAAGGGCAATGAGTAGTCATATAATGACATTTAGAGCTCACACAGTGATAGGAAAGGGATCCATCTATCACTCCTCTCTAAGTATGGTCGACAATAGCACATGTGGTATGTTCACATGCTACGGTGGAGTATCTATAAAGATTGTGTCACTCCAAAAAACACCGTACAGATATAAGTCCAGTCGCCACTAAAAGCGCCTGACTTGAGACTCTCAAACTTGTCGCATACATTGCGCCTTTTTAGGTCTTCATCTGGCTCAAGCAAAGGCAATAGAGAATCTATGTTCGGTCAATAGTGACCTCATCTTGGTCCAATCAAGGCGACAATAAGTTAAACTCACCATCTTTAAAGAGTTATGTCTCATCTCGCTCGCCCATCGGCGCCGAGGCGGGTTACCGTGTGAGATGGTCAACCCTTTGCCTTAGGACACATAATTAACATTGTAAGTGCATAACTTAAACGCAACTTGATTTTATAATCACAACCAATTAGAATATAAAAACCAATGCATTAACAATAAATATCCAAAAAAAAAGTGTCTTAATAAAGCACAACTCAAATCCTACGAAGTCCCAAACTACTAACATGTGTCTGAAAGACATCCCTCGCTATAGGCTTGGTCAAGGGATCAGCCACCATACGGGTCGTGGATATATGCTTTAGGACCACCTCTCCTTGCGCAACCATATCTCGAATGTAGTGAAAACGAATATCAATATGTTTGGATTTTCCATGATACTTGGGATCCTTAGCATAAGCAAGAGCAGCCGTACTATCACAATATAGAGTCACAGGCCCACTTGATCTAGGCTCTGTGTCAAGGCGCTGTAAGAATCTCCTCAACCAAACAGCCTCTTGGACAGCTGAAGAACAAGCTATGTACTCAGATTCCATTGTGGATAACGCGATACAAGTCTGTTTCTTTCTGCACCAGGAAATTGCTCCGCCTGCAAGCAAGAATGCATACCCTGAGGTGGACTTGCGCTCATCTATGTCGCTACCCCAGTCTGCATCACTGTATCCTCGCAAGCGTAGATCTCCACCATTATAGCATAGCATGTAATCTGTAGTACCGCGCAAGTATCGAAGTATCCTCTTCACAGCCTTCCAATGAGCAAGTCCAGGGTTACTTTGAAACCGACTAACCAAACCTACTGCAAAGCAGATATCTGGTCGAGTACACAACATAGCGTACATCAGACTCCCAACTGCCCTTGCATAGGGGACGCTAGCCATTGCATCCTTTTCTTGGTCAGTTTGTGGGCATAAAGCAAGACTCAATGTGTGTCCCTTCTCGATAGGAGTGTCAATGGGTTTGGAATTTTGCATTCGGAAACGCTCAAGTACCTTTTTTATATAGGTTTCCTGACTCATGCCAAGAAACCTTCTCGAGCGATCTCTAAAGATCTTAATTCCAAGCACAAAATCAGCCTCACCCATGTCCTTCATCTCAAAGTTTGAGGACAACCACTCTTTAGTGGCGACAATCATATCCATATCATTCCCCGCTAAAAGGATGTCGTCGACATATAAAGAAAGGATAAGAAAACTTTTCTTGGACCGTTTAACATAAACACAATGGTCCTCTTCAATCATCATAAACCCATCACACAAACAATGGCTCGATGAAATCTGAAATACCATTGTCTAGATGACTGCTTCAAGCCATAGATGGAGCGTTTCAGCTTGCAAACTTTGCGCTCATGTCCCTTGGCCTCAAAGCCAACTGGTTGATCCATATAGATCTCCTCATCTAGTTCTCCATTGAGAAATGCAGTTTTAACGTCCATTTGAAAAAGTTCCAAATCCAGAAATGTGACCATAGCTAGAATGAGGCGAATAGAGGCGATTCTCACCACTGGGGAGAAAGTCTCATCATAGTCTATACCCTCTTTTTGGGTAAAACCCTTCGCCACAAGATGGGCTTTATACTTGTCGATTGATCCATCTGCCTTGCACTTAATCTTTAAGACCCACTTGTTACCAATGGTCTTGCGCCCAGGCGGACGATCTACCAACTCCCACACCTGATTTTTTTTTATAGAACCAATCTCATCCTCCATAGCAGCTAGCCATTCTTTACAAGCAGGTGAAGATAAAGCCTCATTGTATGAACTTGGCTCATCTTCCTCTTGAGGAGCACACATGAAAGATTCCCCTTCAATCTTAAAATGACGACGGGGTATATTTCCACGTTCGCTCCTACGTTGCGGAGGATCTAGGGAATCAGTAGTCTCTAGTGGAGTACTCCCACTAGGTGGCAAGTTACTCCCACTGTTCTCGGCGACCATAGGATGAAGATCTATATCCCCACCCTTGCTAAGAACAGGTGTAACTTCCTCAGACTCAGACATCTCATAAAGATTAAGATCCCCCCTCACATCCCCTCTGCTTGGAAACTCATGTTCGATGAAATTCACATCTCGGGACTCAATCTCAGTCAATCCACCATCAGGTTGTTCGCATATCATAACATACCCTTTGGAATGTTCAGGATACCTTATAAAGATACCCTTTTTGCCTCTCAAATCTAATTTTCCAAGTTGCTGAGAAGGAATGCGAACATAACCCGCTGACCCCCAGGGCCTCAAATGGTCAAGGACTGGCTTTCTACCTGTCCATAGCTCATATGGTGTAGAAGTGACTGATTTGCTCGGCACACGGTTAAGGATGTAGGCCGCACTTAATAATGCATCTCCCCAAAAACTAATAGGAAGATTAGCTTGCGCCATCATCGACCTAACCATATCTAACAGCGTACGATTTCTTCTCTCTGCAACACCATTTTGTTGCGGAGTCCCAGGAATCGTTAGCTGTCTTTGGATACCTTCATCCTCACAGAGCCCTTTAAATTGCTCAGATAAGTATTCGCGTCCACGATCTGTCCTTAGAACTTTTAGGGTTCTTTCTATTTGATTCTCAACTTCTTTAACAAATCGAATGAAGCAATCTAATGCTTCCGATTTATGAGAAATCAAATATACATATCCGTATCGTGAATAATCATCAATAAATGTGATGAAGTAGGTACCCCCATGTCGTGCTCTCACATTCATGGGTCCACAAATATCTGAATGTACTAGCTCTAGTGGACTTGTAGCTCTCACTGCCTTACCAAATGGTTTTCTTATTGCTTTTCCTGCCATGCAAGGCTCACATACTGGTAGGTTGACTTTAGCGAGTGGGCCTAGAAGACCTTCTCTAGCTAACCTAGTCATCCTATCTTGCCCAATATGGCCTAACCTGGCATGCCATTTCACAGAACTAGAAACAACATCATCATGAAAAGCCATAAATGTATTATCCAAAACATCCAAATCCAAAACATAGAAACCACCAGAAATAAATCCATGCCCAAATGGCTTATTATCTAGGTAGATAGAAAAACCATCTCTACTGAAATTAAAGGAGAAACCTAAGTCGACTAAAGCTACTATTGATATCAAGTTGCGTCGAACTCCAGGCGCATAAAGTACGTCATAGAGAATAAGTGTGCGACCACTTCGCAGCTTCAGCTGATAAGTGCCAACTCCTAGCACATCCTTGGCTGAACTATTCCCCATAAAGACACTCTGGCTTCCAGCAGGAATCCGGCGATACTCGATAAATCCTCCTCGATCTCGTGCTACATGTTTTGTTGCTCCTGTATCCACAATCCAATTAGGATTAGTATGAGCAATCAATACATGAGAGCAAACTAAGCAATCTGTGCGAGATTTAAAGTAAGATGGTACCTTCTGCTCAATGCACTCACGAGCGAAGTGTCCATTCTTCTGACAGTTGTAGCAAGTCACTTTGGATTTATCCTTTTTGCCTCCTCTCTTGCCTCTGCGGCGCTTAACACGTTCTTTTGGCGCATTATCTCCAGCTTGTGCCTGCTTAGCCTTCCCACCTTGCCTTTTGCGCTTAGACCCATTTGTCTTGCACTGGCTAGGTTGAACCACGAAAGCCTCACTGCCTCGCCTTGCTTCTTGGCGCTCGGCTTCAAGCTCAAGATGACGTGCCAAATCACTAAAGGTTTTAACCATTTCATTGTGCGTCATTGTGAGCTTGAAATGCTCCCATGGTTTATCAGGCAAGGACCTAAGCAAAGCGAGAATTTGCTGCTCATCAGTTAGAACATTACCAGCAGCTCTAAGGTCGCGTATCATAGCCGACATAACCCTCAAATGTTCTGGCACAGAATGTTGGGGGTTCATTGTATAACTGTCGAACTTCATTGTCAACGCGCGCAACCTAGTTGCTGTTGTGCCACCAAAAGCAATTTTCAGCTGGTTCCACATCTCTTGGGCCGTGGCGTAGTTTTCAAACTCGCCAATGAGATCATTGTGCATGCTCGCTAACATAGTAAAGTGCGCACGACGGTCTTTCTTAACCCAATTTTGATAAGTTTCCATGTTTCGGCGGTGTTGGGCAGTGGTCCCCTCTTCCGGGGCAGTCATAGTATTGGTCAAGGTTTCAAGCTCATCGTCCTCATTAAGGAGATACTGGATTTTCTTACTCCACATGTCATAGTTTTTCCCATCTAGTTTCTCCCCCTTAACAAGATCGGCAACAATTGTCTTCGAGGCCATTTCACTACATTCATTTGCGCATTGGAATATTTTAGCACATTACAATTAATTTTATCCCAAAACCCTATTAAGCAAATAATAATTTTAACCATAGGCAGGGATCGAAAATTTGCTATGCTCGTAGTCATCACCCCAACACATGGTATAAATTATTATTTCTTAATCGATTTTTAGACAAAATATCCAATGAATATACACCAAAAAGAGGACGGGACTAAGTATTTTAAGTCCCTAATTAATATTTTATGCAAGTATGGGAGACACAAAAAATTATACAAAAATAAGTGCAAAAACACACCCCCTTACAAATTAAAAACAAATGAGGGTGTTGTACTTATCTCCATATAAATTTGTCTCCGGTCTCTATCATCAATGAGAGCCCATCTCCAAACGCATACAAATATTAATCCCTTAAATCAACCATCCATGCCAGCATGCAACAACACATAATGGGTATAAATGCATAGATGGTTCCATCACAGTCTCCCACTAGGAAAACGGATATAAGTCCATATAATCTAGGGTCCAATTGTTTGCGCCGTAATGCAGCAATAAACAATCAATACATCATAAACAAAATCATGTCACTTTATATTTTCCAACAGGAAAAGAAAGAACTAGATGCCATAGGATCTATATCAATCCAAAGGGATGAGAACACATCTAAAATCAGTGTGGTCTTCCACCTAAATTGGCTTCACCAAATCACAAAGATATGTGAAGGCTCGGTCAAATTTTTTTTTATCACAGCAGCAAAGTTTTTTTTTTTTTTTTTTTTTTAAATTAAAAAAAAATTGACCAATAATCAGTAAACCCAACCTATCCAAAAATAACAATTTACCACAACAAAGTTCCTTTTTTTTTTTTTTTTTAGTACGTACAAGAAAACAGTACCATAAAAAAAAATTGTTCGGAAAAAGGACAGAGTCCAACTTGTACTTGGTAAAAATATTTTGTTCAATGAAGGACTCTACAAAACATGGGAAAACAATACTATTGGTCAAACACCACTTGGCTGTATATATGCTAATCAAGTAAAGTTAAAAGGGATGAATAATGAACCAGTGCTCTCCCCACGTTACGGTGCCATATCGCTCGAACCTCCGACGCATGCACTCGTAACCTTTTAACCATTCTCTTTGTACGAAGCTTGACTAATCAGCATACAATACCGAAGCAAGACCAGATCTGATTTATTCTCACTACAGCATCCACGTTTTTTATTTTATTTTTTTATTAAAGTAGAATACCATAAATATTCATAGCCGAACCAAAAAATAAAAACAAAAAACAAAATCAAAAGCGTTCATGCGAGAGCGAGCCATAAAGGGCTCTGATACCAATGTTAAATCTTATCGAAAGCGTGTAAATCATATAAGACTTACATAATGAAGTGCAGCGGAATACTTCGAGCTTTCAGAGATCGACGAACCGAGACCCGTTCTACAAGCACAATCCGTAACCACGAACAAGAACCCGAACACCGTCTTCTATCCTCGTCGCGTAGAGAAGACTACCAGAGCCTACTCTTACTATCCACACCGCAAATCCTAGGGTTGTAGATGGAAACCCTAGAGAGAGAAGATATTGATAGGAGAATATTTTTGGGGAGAAGGAGAGAACTAGAAATCTGATTATTCTCTTGTGTATCACTCATGTATCTGCAGGACTATATTTATAGATAAAGTCCAAGAGTTTAAGTTCTCCTTAAACTCTCCTAACAGATAGAGATAAGAGTCCATCTCTTATCATCCTTCTAACTAACCCAATCACTTAACCCATGTGGACGATCCGTGTGTATTGGGTCCGGTTGAACCGACCCATAAATACTAACATGTATGATAAGGGCATGGACCAATTTGTTCTAGTTACGGCAGTGAGCCTTTAAGGCCACTTTACAGGGTCTAGAATGCTGGAAGGAGAGGATGGTAGGCGTCGGGCTACTGCGCATGGTAAAGTTATCTTCTGAATTAAGGGTGTCTTCTACTTCTGGATTTCAGTTACAGCATCTGCTCAATCCCAGCACCATATATGACCGGCCTAACTAAGCTGCTTACTGCCATATGGATATTCATGTTTTAGCCTGAGCTTGCTCTAACTATGGCTGCCTGCGTATTCTTCTGTCTTAGTATACGATCTGATGCTATGACAAGACCTTGTTTGCAGCATTCCCGTTTTACCCACTTTATGTTGATGTTTCTTGGCCGAGAATGTGTATGAAACATGAATATGAACATGAAAACGCATCCAACGGATGAGATTCCCCCGGTACACTGTTTGAAAAGTGTACCAGAAGGATCTCATCAGTTGGATGCGTTTTCATGTTCATTTTCATGTTTTCCTTTCATGTATTGTACCAGGGCTCTGCTTGGCCAAATTAGGACTTGGTAACTTGTTTTCAAACTTCGCCAAATAAGTAGAAACTTCCCTTGGCCACCTTGTTAGGCATTTTGGCCAGTCAATTAGTCAAACTACTTCACATTTCCTTATTCAATTTTTTCAGGTATATCCTCGAACCAGACTCTCTATTTTAGGTAAATTAACACAGTAATTTTTTTTTTTTATCAGTTATTAACATAGTAATTGATGCGCTATTTCTTTACTAGTTGCCTGAATTCTCTCCGAGTCTCGCATGTTTGGCCAGACAGAGTGTTAAAAAGGCAAATGTTTTGGCCAGGGCCGGCCTTAATATTCGGGTTGCCCAAGCCGGCCCCTAACTTGGTTGCCCACTTTCATAAAAAATAAAAAAGCCATGCAAATATAAAAAATAACAACATTAAATTTAAATTGTGTTTTTAATTAGCTTAAATTACGCCAAAAAATTACAATTTTCAATTTTGATATCGTACTTTTATTTATTCAAGAACTCATTTTCAATTCAGATTATAGTAGAACCACTTAATCTCTCTTGTGACAAGGTAGTACGACGATAATTTTTTATTTTTTCTATCAACTTTAACTTAGAATACTCCTCCCGCCGAAGCAATTGTAATCAACTTTGCTGGCCCTAACATTTTAGGGGCTCGACACAAACTCCAAATATTGTGCTCCCCACATCTTCAAGATTTCTTCAAAAAAAAAAAATAATAATAATAAAGGATAACCTCAAAAAGATATGATTATAAAGGATAAACTAAAAAAAAAAGATATGATAGTAAGTGTTTTTTTTTTTGTTGAAGAAAATAAGAAATTTTGATGAGAGTGCAGGGGCCAAAAAGCGAGTCATTCTGTCAATTGCATGCACAATAATGCTACGTACGCAACCAAGTGCAAACTTTGAACAAAAAAAAATCACAGTCCAACATATCAAGAAGATAAAATGTTTAAATATTCTTCCTTGAGCAAAAAAGTTAAAACTTAAAACATTATGAAAGATTTCATACACAAGCAAACAAAATTATAGATTTGATCGAATCTTTCAATTTTTCATATTGTTAATGAAAAAGTTTAATAATTGTGTGCCCGGTGTCCTCGTGATTTGAAGCGTAGATATTGTAGGGCTTATTGAGAAGAGTGTTAATTAAAAAAATTATCTTGATCAAATATCGATAGGTATCAATTCAGTTCAACTTTTTAAAATAATCTTTATGCTTTGATACCTATCGATTTCGGATCAAAATAATTTTTTAAACAAATGTTCTTCTTAACAAATTCTACAATATCTACGGTTCAGATCACTATATAGGATATCAGACACATAATTATCATCTTTTGTTCAAAATTTATTTAGTACTTAGGGTCCTAAGTTCTAAATGAAAAATTGAAAGGTTTGATGAAGTACATATGATTATCTGATTGAGCTAATTTTTTAAAAGACCAATCGAAAAATTATTGTAAGGTTACAATATTGTCGCGGCCGGGATTTTGACTAATGGATTTTTGGAAAAATGGTTTATGGTAAAGTGATCCAAGTGATATTCAAGCGACGTGGTTTTGTAAAAGGACCGGTTTTACAGCTGTGACTGAGCCAGAATAAATTTGATAAAAAAAATAACCCAGAGTCGTCACTTGACATGATTCTTAGTGTGTCAAGTCACCATTTGAATAAATATTTTGAAAAATGGAAAATAAATGCCGTGGGTCGAAAGACCCGATTTTGTTTGATATAAATGACTTGGTTTTGTTTGGCCTGCGATTTTAGAGAAGAAAATATTCGGTAATTCACTGTTACGTGTAGAGAAGCCGGAGCACCCTACCCCGCCCTTTGGGCACTCGGAACAAACTTTTCCCAAACAAATGAGTATTTGAAGACTTGTGAGGAGTAAATAGAGACATACATGTAATTAGAAGAAGAAAACTAATATTCTATCTAAAAATATATTTTATTGCATGAGACATTTACAAAAGAAGGGGGAATGTGTACTAAAATAAGATTTGGACCGAGCCCGGCCTCAGGGATGCCTATGTATCTTCGATCATAGGAGAATCAGGTTGCTACGTAGTTCAAGAAGACGAAAATGACTTTATTTTGGACCGATCCCTCATCGGGCTGCCAACGTGTCCTCGGCCTTATGAGAAATCAACTCTCGCGTAGTTCGGAAGAAAGCTGAAGTTTTAGAGAAATTAATCTTGCTGGAGAATTTAGGTCAGCGAGGCACAAAGCCGTTTCTACCGCACACAGAGGACAGTGTCTAGACTCGGGCGGTTACAATGCTGGAGATACAAAAATACTACAAGGAAAGTCTGGGACATCTCTGAAAGGTTTTGAGATTGGTGACGGGTCTAAAAAGACTACACGACACGCTGTTGGAGAAAATTGTAAAATGAGAATCTGGGACTGCCGACAGTTAACGGGGGCCCTGGATGTTATTTACGCGGCTACATGGCCGAAAATGGATTTAAAATGCAGTTTGCAAGTTGTTATAAGCAGTTATCAAAATCTTGTCTGGAGCTGAAAATGGCTGCCGGCGGGCCCCGGGATATATCTTGTACAGTTTTGAATAGTAAAAGTGAATACAGAAAAAATAATAGTTTTTATGGTAAAAAGTTGGATAAGCATGACCGGAGCCCGAAAAAGGCGTCCGGTAGTCCATGGTAAATATCTGGTACGGTATTAGAGAGTAAAAGTGAGTACAGTTGACTAAGTTGATTTTTTTGTAAAAAGTTGATTTTTTTGCCGCCTAGACCCTAAAAATAGTCTCTGGTGCAGGGGCGGTACCACGGGTTAATTAAGAAAAATTCTCACATGTTATACTAGTTTTTCAGGTTAATTAAGAAGAATTCTATGGGATTTGCCCCTGCAAGTCCCTTGAGTGAAAAAAAAATCTTGAAATTTCTATTTATGTGGGGTAAAAACTCCTAAAATTTCAATTCATCAATCATTTTTTAGGTTGTTTTTATAAAATTTAACGGTGGCTACGCACATGCACACAATGTCGTCTCTTATTTGGACTTCGCAAGTAGCGATAAATACTTAGAATTTTTTTTCTTTTATGAATATGAAAATACACGTATTTCAGCCCCTGCTTAACTCAAATCCTGCGTTTGCCACTACTCTGGTGGGTCTCGAGTCATTTTGGGTAGGGTCTACAGGCTGCAAATAGGTATGAGGTTCGAGGGGTATTTTGGTAAAAATTTGTAAAATTTGGTTTGGGGGTCCGGATAACTGTCGGCCGGTCCTGGGTAGCTTCCGGATCAATTTTGTAGGCTGAACTGACTCTGGGTGTGAAGTAGGGGTATTTTGATAATTTTAACATGGAGTTGACACTGGGATCAGAGGATACTCGAAAAGGACCCTAGCACACTTCCTAAGTGTCTCTTGGGAAATTTTGGCCAAAGAGACTAACAAGGGTATTTTGGTAATTTGGGTATTTTGATAGAGCCACTAGAGGTTTTACCATGGATCTCCAATAAATAAACCTGCCCGCAAGTGTAAACACATAACCAATCATAGGCCTCCTGTTATCCATACCTCCAGCATAATCTGCATCCACAAACCCTACAACTGAAGTTGGACCCTGTTGCCTAGCAAACATAATTCCATGGCCTGCAGTACCTCTCAAGTATCTGAAAACCCACCTGACTGCCTTTCAATGCTCTTTGCCTGGGTTGGCCATGTATTTGTTGATTGTGCTAATAAGTGTGTTTGAAAAGTTAATATGGATAATAGCTTATACAATTATTGTTTTGCCATTTTGAAAATTTAATGGATAATAGTGGAGGATAATATTGGAAAGTAGAGGTAAAAGTTGACGTGAAAGGTGTAAAAGTTGATATGAGTAATGATTATGTTTTCTTTAATATGCTAGATTTATGAAGCAACACACTTTAACAGGGACGGAGGGAGTAATAGTTTTTAAAGAGACTCACACAAAAAATGTAAATATATGTAATGGAATATTCAAGACATTATTTCCATAATAAAATGTGTGAGATTTGTGTGTATTGATGGCATCGCAAAAAAGAGAGGAAGGGAGCGTGTGTTTTGTGATATAAATGTGTACGAATGTGTCTAATATGCATTTTGTGAAAGTGAGGAGAGAAGATTTTGAATGTGTAGAGTGTTTTCTTTTTTAATCAAATATAAAATTAAGAAAAATTTTAGTTGTATTTTTCTAGTCAAATCAAGAAACATCCGAATCACATTATAAAACATTTCTATCTCTAATTCCCTCTTTCTCCTCCATGCTTCGTTTTTAATAGATCATGCTTGCTTCTTTTCATTTGTAGTTATCTACCATCATTTGAATAAATTGTAATCATAATTCAACGTTAATGATTAATGAAAGAATTAAGGAATAATTAGTCATAAATACACAATATTTTGTCTATTTAAAGAGAAGGACAAGAAACTTTTGCAATCAAACATAAAGACATTGTTTCTAATTATAATATAATAAGGTGGTTGCCTTGAGCTGTTCCTTTTCTCTCTCTTCGTGTTTAATCCGTCGAATCATTCTGGATCCGCATTGTTTTCCATAGACATTGTAACGACCCGAATTTTTGGGAATAAAAATTTCGTTTAATAATTCAATAAAATATTTTTTATTTTCTAATAAATGATTTATTTTCCTTATAAATTAGTAATAAAAATTCTTTTTAATTCGAATAATTAGTTTTCAGGCCGTGCATGCAAGCGTACGAAACTGAGTAACACACCCGTTACACTACCGTAGCACCCGGAGTCCGTTTTTAAAACCCGGAACTACCCCAACCACCATCCTTAATACTTCCAACTACATCGGTACTTGCCAAGTACCCACTTACATGCTTTGGAACTTGGTGTTTTGACCAAGTAAGAGAGAGAGAGAGAGAGAGAGAGAGAGAGAGAGAGAGAGAGGTGTGCATGTGTATTGTGCAAGTACACTTGCACATGCAAGAGTTATTACTTGTGCAAGCAAAAGGAATGAATGAGGGAAAGCCCAACAAGCTAAGTTTTGTACCCAAAACTAGTTAGAACAAGCCTTGCTATTTTAGGAAAAACATATACATACACGCACAATACTTGTATAAGAGCACATGCTACATTGTAGGTCGTTTTTCACACCAAAAATAATTAATTAAACTGAACAATTACTACTATTCTTTCGAATAGTGGCAAATATTCCGAGTATCGTTCTCAGGGATTAAAGGCTAAGTTGCGAGTATTTCAATTGATTTCTAAATTAATTTGAGAAAAAGTGAATTGAGTTTGATTTCTAAAATTATCTAAATAACGAAAAGCAAAAAAGATGGTGAATAAAGTAATTTGGGAAAAGTCTTAGGGTTTCGAATCCACCTTAACTTCGTAACCAAGTAATTATATTAATTTAAGGAAATCAATTACCGAAACGACAATAACTCGCTAAAAGTTACAACCCCTAGCGATATCGACAAAAAAATAGCATGTGATTGAAAACCAGGCATAACCTATCTTCGGTTGGCACGAATCGTCTTTGATTTTAAAACTAGTTAATCTAGGCACGACTCGTCTTCCCTAGGCATAGATTATCCTAATTCACAATTCCATGCACCAAGAAAATTGTCGCATAACTATGTATTTGCAATCACAGAAAACAAACACATAACTCTAGATAGGAAAAATAAGATTGAATCCTAAAAATAAATCTCAAAGTTATACAACCATCGTTTCGATAATCAAAATCCAAAATTAACATAAAAAAACAAAGTTACTTGTTTAGGGCTTCATCTACACCCTAAGAGAGATGATTAGCCAGCCATCGGAGTGGTAGTAATTGCTGTAATTTGCTGTTGTTCAACCGTGATCGGAAAAGGACGGGTAAAGCTCTCGGTTTTGTGATGCACTCCCCTCCAAGTCTGTCGCCTTATGCGTGATATATCCTCCTAGTGCCGCCCCACTTTCTTGTTTCCAAAGGCTGTTCTCTAGAGCCCTAGCCGACACCTCATTTTGTTATAATTAGGCTGCCAATTAGCCCATTGTTTTCTTCTCTGGTCCACTCTTGTCAAACTAAACCCATAAACAATTGTTTGGGCCCACATGCATGTATATGTTGTAATTCTCCCAACAATTTATATAACCACGTGGACTGTTGGAGATAATTTATAAGGCCCAATACCATGCTTTCTTTATCACTTGATTTTATTTGACTACGGGCTTCGCTTTGACTCCGAATAAAA
This sequence comes from Vaccinium vitis-idaea, assembly GCA_963854785.1. NCBI lineage: Eukaryota > Viridiplantae > Streptophyta > Magnoliopsida > Ericales > Ericaceae > Vaccinium > Vaccinium vitis-idaea. The sequence continues at coordinate 29,258,789 of OY978216.1, read as the reverse complement.
TTGGATTTCGCTTTTTTTTAATCAAAGCTTTCAAATATCTGCAAAAACTCATAAACAAAGCATTATACTCCAAGTAACAAAATAAATGGACTTAGAAAGGATAAATTAGGGGCGCCAATGTGAACATTTTGCGCGCCTATCACTACACAACCTAGGCCTTAATTAGGCTAGGCCTTGGCCTCCAAGCACCATGAAACATGGCTCCATGTTTTAAGGAAGAATATTCTTCCTATATGAAGCCTATAGAAGCTAGCCCTAGCTAGCACATGCACATTATGTGCATAAGTCCCTAAAAACACCCCATAACAAAGGTGACCATGCAAAATCCTACACAACAAGAGGCATATTTTTCCCCGCCCTTGTTACCCACATTGCTTTCCCAATTGTTTCCCAAGATTCCCTCTTTACTTGCTAGCATATAGCCTAGGACCTAGCCTAAAACCTAGGATGGAAGGTAACTACATGTGTACTTCCCATGTGCTATTCAAAGCACACATTTATCACTCCCACATGGAGTGGTTCGGCCATAAGGGGTGTGTGTGTGTGCTGAAAGTTTTAAGGGGAGAGAGGGAGGTCTCATTTTGCTATAAAAGCCTACCCTTGTTGTCCAAAAGGACCACCTATACACTTTCCATATATGTATGTCTCCTTATTCCCAACACAAAGCCTACTTCTAAACCACTTTAACCACCACAAAGTCAACCTACTTAGACCCTAATTAGCTTCTTACTAAGTTAATTAGTAAGAAAGTAGATTAAGAAGCCTCCACACCAAGGATTGCTAATCGGCTTCCGGTTTACACCCAGAAATCAAGGTAGTTTACTAAACTAACTTTCTATTTAGTTATTTCTAGTCTAATTAAATTATTCTAATTAATTTTCTAAACTTAGTTTTGAAGCTTGATTGGGTTAATTTATGCATGCATTAAGTTACCAAGCATGTTACTTAGTGTTTAAGAAAGAGGATTTCATGTTGAAAAGTTATAAAGGGTGTTAATTAGGTTCCAATTAGAATGTTTCTACATGAAATTAGAAGTGGGATTAAGTTGATTAGAGGTTGACTAGAAGAGATTAGAAGATGGTAATTGCTACACAAATCTCTAGAAATACTTTTGTTAATTTTTCTTAGAAGAACTAGTTAATATAAGTTGATTGAATCATTGGGTTGCTATATAGATTTTTTTTTTAATAAATAAGTAGATTAACTATGCCTAATAAGGGACTTGTTTCTTACTAGGAAAAATTTACTTTTGATTCATGGAAAAGTTTTGTAAAAAAAATTTAGAAGTTTTAAATAAATAAATATGAAATAGAAGTTTTAATAATTTTCCTTGTAGAAAATTGTTACTAACTAATTAGTAACGATATATTTTATTGTTATGGTGAAAAAGAAGATTATCAAGAGTTGCTTGAAATTTTCCTAAAAAGAAAGTTGTTGATTTTGCTAGATGTAGAGAAAAATGATTTTCTTAAAGTTCATTAAAAAGAAAGTTTTCTAGAAATGTAGAAGTATATTTTTGGAAGAGGTTAAATTTTCTAAAAAGAAGTTTTTATTTCAACATTTTAGTAAGAAAGTTTATGGCAAGATTGAGTTAAATTTTTGGACATGAAATTTCTAGAAAAGTGTCCTTTGGGAGTTTGGATAAAAAAAAAAGAAAGAGAGTTGATTAAATTTTATTTCTTTGAAAAGAAATAAATAGGTTTGGTAAAAGAAAAGAGAGAAATTGAATTCTTGAGGAGAAACAAAACTTAAAGAGAAATTGCTTATTTTTGGGAAAGTTTGTGCATTAAAGTGCATGATTTTATGTGAGAAATTCTTTTTAGATGAAATATTATTTTTGAGAAAGTTGATGCATTAAAGTGCATGATTTTATGTGGGAAATGTTCATTGAGGAAAATAGGAATTTTAGAGAAAAGTTTATGGAATATTGCATGGACATGATTTTGAGCATGTGGCATTGAGCATGTACACAATACGTTACGACACGGGACTTAAAAATATTGAATAGCTGTTGGTGAGAAAATAAAGATGATAATGAAAATGAGTTTTGAAATGAGAAATAAAATTTTCGGGAAATGAAATGAAATGTGATGAAATGGTATTTGTACCACCTCAAGTTCCGCGGGGAGAATTTGGAGGAATGGATTTGATGCGGTAGTGCAGTGAAAGCACCACCCCAAGTTCCGCGGGGAGAACTTGGAGGATTGGGCTAAGCGTGCACAACACACGGTGTGGACCTTGCAAACAGGCTATTAAGTTCGGTGATGCAAGGCAGCCGGGACCGTGTCGTGTGAGTCGCGGGGTGGACGGACCGTGCAAACAGGCTGTTAAGTTCGGTGATGCACGACAACCGGGTCTTCGAGCGGAAAGGTTGGTACCGTCAGCTGAAAGGAGGCATAAGCGGACCAATAACTTTCGAGTGGTGTGAGATGTAAAGACCCATAAATTTATTTTATTATTATGAAAATTCAGGGCGTGACAACTTGGTATCAGAGCATTAGGTTCGAAAACCTAGGAACCGTGGGGAGACATGAAGTCTCGGGGCTGAAATTATTACATCATTTTCACATGAAAGACATTGTTTTCACAAACATTGTGTGCTTGCATGGGTGACATACATCTACGTGGCATCGCATTTATGATTTCGTAGGGTGGTATAGTTTTGTTGAGCCCTGTTGAATATATTTATAGCCTAGAGGTGATTGAATAAATGTAGACACTTGATAAACGCGTGTTATAAAACACCAATTGGACTTGTACGAAGGGTTAATGTGAGTTGATGGGCACACTTTTGAATGAAATAGAAGAACACGTGATGATTATGAAAGTGAAGGAGCAAATGATTGTTTGAGGAAAGATTAGTGTGAGCACATTAGCTTAGTATTACGCCTTAAAAGCGTTGGTTACGCCGTGAAAGCGTTGGTTATTATTATTACCCGTGTATCGGGGCATGGGTGCACGGAGCCCGTGAAATCCGGCAGAGGGATAGACTCCCTGTATATATATATTTACCCGTGTATCGGGGCATGGGTGCACAGAGCCCGTGAAATCCGGCAGAGGGATAGACTCCCTGTATATATATATATTTACCCGTGTATCGGGGCATGGGTGCACGGAGCTCGTGAAATCCGGCAGAGGGATAGACTCCTTGTATATATATATTTACCCGTGTATCGGGGCATGGGTGCACGGAGCCCGTGAAATCTGGCAGATGGATAAACTCCCTGTATATATATAAACCAGCATAGCTGGGCATGGGTGTACGGAGCCCGTGAAATCCGGCAGAGGGACGAACTCTGTCACGCCCTCAAAATTTAAAGAGATAATTCATTAGGATAATCCACGTGGACGGTCAACAAGTCCACAAGCCACGTCAAAGTCTAAATAGAATAGTCAAATCAACATCAAAATACACCACGGTCTATGGGTACCCGTACCCCAAAATGAGATAAAATAGATGTATAGTTATTACAAGTCCAATGTCAAAAGAAGAAACTTAATTGAGTTACAAAATCATCTTAACAAAATACAAGTTCTAGGATGATGATATAACTCTTCCGTTAGCTTTCAAAACAATGCATGTATGCACTCCAAGCACTCTATATCATGCTCCTTGGTGGGTACCTGAAATTTGTAAGGTTGAGCTCACTAGCCCAGTAGAGAAATGTCTAACAAACCTAAGTGAAATGAAATGCATATGGATGATAGACAAGAAAGCACAAGTCATGTAACAAGAGTTAGAATGGTTTAAGGGCTTGAAAAAAGACACATAATCAACTAGATTTCACTTACTCTCGCCTCTTGTACCCAACTTGTACCCGATACACCACATGTGTTTCACACGTTAACCACATACATCTTATTCCTTTCAAACATTTGATTATTCTCCGGGCGTGCCATATAGGCCCCGTGTCACTCCGGGCATGCCATAAAGGCCCCGTGTCACTCCGGGCATACCCCTTTAGGGCCCCGTGTCACTCCGGGCATACCCTTTCGGGCCCCGTGTCACCATTACCACATTCATACTTTATTTCATGCTCAATAATATCATTACGGTGTCCATATGTTTCATTACCTTGCTATCATGTGTTAATTTCACACAAGACTCATGTTTCGTGTTACCCGAACGTGTCCATAAAGGAGATTTTGACCCGAGTGTCAAAGATGTCAAAATGACCCTCCCGGACCCTAACATGTGACCAACAACTTACACAAACGGGCCACAAACAAAGGATCATGATTCATGAAATTTTTCAAAAAATATAGGTGTCCTATTGATAGGAGGTTAGGTCCTATTGATAGGAGAGAGATCAGATTGACCACTATTGAAGCATCAGAGAGTCCTATTGATAGAAGGTAAAGTCCTATCGATAGGGCGTCAGAGGCTCCTATCGATAGGAGATCAAGTCCTATCGATAGGGCAGCCATCAGATTGGCCAAAACGAAAAGTGAAAGGCTCCTATCGATAGGGGATGAAGTCCTATCGATAGGACAACACCAGATCCAAAAATTTGCAACTCAAGAGATGATCAATGGGGCTTCTCTATGGGCATTTCTTGGTTCCAAATGGACATATTAAGAAGCAAAAGAGGTTCAAACAACAAAGTCACACAACATACTACCAATTTACAAGATTTGCTAGTTTTTCCCAAATTCAAGAAATGGACAAAAGATGGGTTTCATGTAAATTACAAGTATCACCATGAAATTAAGCAACAATGTGTTGATTTATCAACCAAATTCATAGGAGATTTACAAAGGAGCTAGAAGATGATGAGTTCTAACACAAGCTTGGCTAGAAAATGGGTTTTGCTCAAAGAAATCAACAAGCCAAATGGGAACTTAGCAATCAAAAGACTACACACACATATACACCACATTTACACTTAGAAGAGTTAGAAATTTCCCTACCTCAAGCAAAGATCAAACTTCCAAGAGAATGATGTGCAAAACCCTAACCCTTTCTCCAAGCTCCAAGCAAAATCCAACCTTTCGGAGTGAAACGAGTGCAAACCGAGCTTCTTAATGTGTAGAGGAGTTGATTTTGAGCAAGGGTTGTGAAGGGACTAGAGTGATTGGGTGAGATTTGGTGGAGGAGGAAGAAGAAAGAGAGAGAGGGCTGGGTATATTGGGAGAGGGGAGTGTTCTCTCTCTCTCCTCTCACACACCATACACATATACTATCAAATAATTATACCCCAAGCCCAATAGTGGCTTGTGTAAACCAAACAAGCCCCAATCAACACTTAACACAAAATCTTCCAACATTTAATCATTTTTCTCATTTCCTCACATTTTCCCAACTTTATTTTCGAAAAAAAATATATATATATATACATATATATATATATATATATGTATAATTAAAAACACGGGTTCTTACAAACTCCCTGTATATATTACTACCCGTAAAGCGGGTCATGGGTGTACGGAGCCCACGAAATCCGGCAGGGGTGAACGGAGCCCACGAAATCCGGCAGAGGGATAAACTCCCTATACTCATAGTTAATTGATATTGTGAATAAATGGATAAAAAAAAAATTAATAAATAAATAATAAATGAAAAGACATGGTAGATTGGTGAACTTGGACACATGACACGTCTGAGAGGGGACAAGGGTTGATGGATGGGATCTAAGTCCCAATGTTTGCAACTTTGGAAGTTTTTGATTTACTAAAGTTGAAAGTAACTTAAGAGACAACAAATGCTTGTGTGAGTGTCATGTGAACATTGAAAAGGGTGTTTTCATTAACGCGAACACTTGACACTTACCTGATTACATGCTGTCTATATTATCCAATGCTTGTTGTGTTACTAGTGTGTGATTTGTTGAAGTTCGGGGTCCCAGTTGATTGGGTATTATTTATTTTGGTGGAGTTGGTTGTTGGAGATAAATTTCAGGATGTGGCATTTCTACCAACGTCTCCTTAAGAATTGTGGTGCAATCTTCGAGAGGAATGTCCAAAAATTTTTTAGGTGACATTGGGATCTTGCTTGTGCCTTTGTGAATACATCGAACACACACTTGGTTGGGAGATGTGGTTATTGAATATAGAGTTACATAGAGATTTTATCTAGGTATGAATTTAGGGAAGATATTTTGCCTAATTATTGAAATATGGTACCTTGGTTGTGTTTTGAGTTTCGTGCTTAAATGTTAGAGTTTATGAATTAGTGTCATTTAGGCAGTATTTGTCATGTAGTATTCCTTTTCTTAGGCGAAGGGTATGAATTTGAGATTTTACTTGGAGTGAAAATAGAGACAGAGTTGTTTGATGTGACTTTAATTGTATATTGAAAATTGTTTTGGGTATAAAAGTTTATGTTGTGTAACAGTGTTTTAGTGGCCAATGGAGATCTTGATGAGTTTAAAAGTTGATGATTTGTTTTTAGCCTTTGAGCTTTAGTTATACTTACATTTCATGACAAAAAAAAGGGGGTTTTTTAAATTTATTTATGAGATCCATCTTCTGGCAAATAATGAAAGTGGAATGCGAAATAGTGGGAGAATGTTTCGTGTTTTCTGTTTCCGTCCCATATCTCAAGTAACTCCATGGTCATGTCCTAAGCAAAATAATGAGGTTAATGTGGATTGTGTGCTTAAATGGATTGTGTGTTTATGTGAATTATTTGACCTTAATTGGTAATTGCTTAACAAGTACAAGTATTGTGGGTTCGAAATGGTCATATACGGAATAGGTGTACACTGTCTGAGCATTAAAGTACGTTTTTAAGTAAGATTGGTGGATAACAGCTGGATAAACATCAATTAAGTTGAAGTTTGAGCCTTTGGTTGGTTAAAATTATACTCGGTGGGTACTCTAATCACCTGGGGTTGTTGGGTACACATGGTATCATTTGAAGTTTAAAATATAGATGTTGGATACTTGGGGGCTTGACTCACTTGATTAGGGTTGGAATAATTTGTCTTCTTTACTTGATTGTTAATTAAAATTGAAGGGTAACTTAACTATTATCTCGCCCAGTTGCTTACGTGTTTGATCTCATATCCCTTGTATCTCTTGAACAATGTGTTGAACAATATTTGACGTGCTTGGTGCCTTGTGGTATGGTAGAATACTTTTGATGATAAGGTTTACGGGTGGAAAGAGGACAGTGTGGGAAAAGGACTATTTCTGGGAAATTTAAATGTGGATGCCCAATATGTAGTAGGAATTAGTACTAGGTCCATTTTCGGGCGTGTCGCTAGGAATCACTTACGACGCAACGAGGATAGAAGATTTGAAAGGAGTAAAATTCTATCAGTAAAGGACATGAGGTTTTGGGGAATTTTGTGGGCTGTATGCATGTGTGTGTTGTAAAAATACTTGTATGGATCTAAATGTATGTATTTAACGGATTTAGTGTCCCTACGGATTGATGGTTTTTGTGATATTCGGTGCACAAAGATTCATTGCTAGATTTTGGAGTTCGGAGTACAAGGTAGAATTGGGTACGATTGACTTACTCAACATATCTCTTGTGTCGATGACTATCAATTATTGCCTAAAAAAAAAAATTTTTTTTTTTGATTCATGCATAACAAAAGGGGAAGTAATGAGAGGAACAGTTAGGATTTTGAAAATTCGACAAGATCCTTTGAAAAATTTCAGATGATTACACACGTTATAAATTTTAATGCGAGTGACATGGAGTCATAAAATGGATTGGAGCTCTTACATGTTTGTAACTGCCGAGTGTGAGGTTGTGTTTAATCGGCCCACTAAATCAACACATTTTCTTATCATTGAGATGACATACACTATGATTATTGGGTGTGCATGATATCTTTTATGTATACTTGTTAATGAAATGTAAACTAAGTCTGTAACGTTTACTGGAATGGTCCAAATTAGAGCTAGAGACTGATGCGCCTTGTGGAGAGAAACCGATACGTATCCTAGACTCGTGTGAGCAAGTGTAGAGGGGTAAAACGATAAAAATTTGTACGAGTATGGTGGAACAATTTCGGTAGTGGGATGTCAACGTAGGAAAGAAAGCATGAGGTAAAAGAGAAGTAACCGGAACTAGTTGCCGGGTGATATATGTAAGTTTATTGACTCGAAATCTTGTGGTTGTTAGGTTGTGATATTTGTATTGTATCGGGGTTCCCATACTTAGATTGGTTAACACGTTAGTTTATGGGTTATGGCTCATGAAATTTCGAGGACGAAATTTTTGTAAGGGGGGTAGAATGTAAAGACCCGTAAATTTATTTTATTATTTTATTATTATTATTTTTAATTTAACAAGAATACTCCGAAAATTTAAACTTGGGATTTGGTGTAAAATTGTGAAACGTATTTAAATAAGGAGTTAGCGTGCAATATAACTTGGATTGGGCTTGATGTTAGCATATGAGGAATTAGAGGGGGATAAGTGTAATTATCTTATTGTACGTATATGTGTGGTCTGGGAAGAGAGAGAGATTAGAAAAGAAAAGAAAAGAAAAAAAAAACCCTCACTCTCACCGACTCTCTCTCTCTCTCGTCTAACTCTCTCGGCTCTCTCTCTCTCTACTCCTCCCACCAAATTTCAGCCCCAAATCCTCAAACCCTCTAAAGATCCATCAACAACACCACGTACATACGCTATTGGGTCCGGGAAATCGTGTGGGGAAGCTCTGGTTCAATGGAACTCGAGATTTGGAGAGCCAGGATTTTCTTGGAGCCAAAATTTGGAGTCTAGCACGCGAGGTAGGGGTTTCTTCATCCTCTTCACATATTTCGTGTTCGGGAAAATCTCTCACAGAAAATGTTCAATTTCGTACTCTACATCCACGAATTTTTAGACAGAGTTACACATCTTCAAATTTCACGAAAATTTTCTGGAATGTCCCTTTATGAGTTGTATACGTTGTGTAAAATTTTCAGATCCAAATTCCTTGAAACGAAGTGTAGAAAAATCACGCACCGAGCTGTGCTCTGTTTTGCTGTCTTGCTGAATCTGTGTTTTTGGCCTTCGGTTTTTAGTGTGTTAGACCTGGTAAATCGCCTCCTTATTTTCTGAGATTTTTATATGATGTTTATATGTGAGTATTCTAGGTCGTGTCCAAAAATTTGAGCAAAATATGAAGGGGTTATTGTTAAACAATTCTCGCACCACACAGCGTTCTGAGAATCTGGAAAATCTGGGCAGATTACGGGAGCTGAGTATTTCGTTGATTTCGTTGTAGTTAACAAGTCTATTGGGTATAGGCCCTAATGTATCTAAAACCCTGATAAGTTAGCATCGTTTTAGTGTTAGAATCATTGAAAAATATTGAGTATGCGATTTTTAATGGATTTTGGAACACGAGGCTGTTTTGTTGCTGTTTCGGCTCAAATATGGATTTCACCAAACTTATTTGGGGTACCTAGACAGCTTGAAAATTTCTGAGATTTTTATAGTAGATACGTTCTTGAGTCTACTGTATTGTGTAAAATTTTAGGAGATAGATTTGAAGTACAAAAAAATAGGAAAAAGGTTTTACCAGACTGTGGTAATGAAACAACAGTGCTGACAGCATTGTCGCATCTTACGGGAATGACCATATTTTTGTCTAGGAAGCTTGAAACTTCAATCCGCCTTTTGATTTAGAAACTAGACTCGTATACCTTCGAAATTATGTAAGAAGTGTGTCTTAATTTCTTCTCGGTAATAGCAGTTTTAGATTCAAAGTTGGTGTTCTGCTGAAATTGCAACCTTGGGTTTTAACTTTGAACAAGCATATCTTGGTCACCCGGACTCCGAACAGGGTAAATTTTATATCGTATCGATGTACTAAAAGTCTTCTTTTTAATGGTGGTGGTTTCGATATCAAATTCTGAATCTATAGAAAGTTGTAGCCCGTCGACTTTACTACGAATTGTGGGCACGGTTAGGCATTTTTGAACACACTCGTTGTATACGTGGGTACTTGTGGGATATGGGGAGATACTTGTTGAGTATTGTATGACACGTGGATGCATGGAGGATACATAGACTTATGTATGATGTGCGAGTGTTTATGTATGTAAATGCTATGACATGAATAGTAGCTACACTTGTGATATTGACTAGTGCGAGTTGACAACTTGTTATCTAAACTTGAAAAAGGGAAGCTTATCATGCTTGAATCAATGGATGATACTGAAATTGTGATTACGAAGTTATTGCAACGAAAGGAATAGAATTGGTGAATGTGTTAGTTTGACCTTGATGGTGTCTCAATGATGGGTTTGTGATGGTTGTTAGATTTGGCTGTTGGGTCTTGAGAAAAATCTCGAAGTACCGTGGGTAAAAAAAAAAGATGAGTCGCGCAGAGTGATGGGAGTGCTTTAGCGGATAGACTAAAGTTCTTGTCGTGCGGGGTGATTAAGATAGGTGTGAGGGATGGGTAATCTAGCAGTAGTGATGAGTATTATGCCTAGAAGTTTATTTATAAAATCATGAAATGTATCATTCATCATTATCATTATGCCTTGCTTATGCATATATCTATTTGTTAAAGAAACATTTACTGGGCAAAGTGACTGCTCACCCCTTTGTCCTTGTTTTCAGGTACTAGCCGGGGACCATAATATGGAGTGTTTGATGTGCTTGACCATTGACAGCATGACATATATTTTTTTTTTGTAAAACTTTATCAATTTGCAAGAATGTAATATTCTAAGACCTTGATATGGGATGTGGGTACCTAAATTAGTGGTGTCGTTTATTATGACAATCGAGGTCGTGCGGTGATCTTAGACTAATAAGAGTTTTATTGAGGTATTCCACGGAGAAAATCTTTATTTTTTTTATGATGAAAATTCAGGGCGTGACATGAGATGTTTGTCTTGGTTGAAATTTAAAGAAGAATGCCAAAAATAGAAAATTGATACGAGACACTGTTTTGAGAAACTGATACGAGTTGCTGTTTTTGAGAAACTGACATGAGACACTGTTATGAGACATTGAAACGAGACACTTTTATTGCGCATGTTTACTCTGATCCGCATAAACACGCACAGTGCATTTCATGGTTTTCTGTTAACAAGTCTGCATTACTGTTTTGAGCTTATTGTTCTAGAATTGCTAGTTAGAGATTGGGTAGTGTAGTCTACTGGGCGTTATCGCTCACGGTGTTGCACTTGTGTAATCCTGGCATAATATCACGATGTTGCTCTGCAACTCTGATGTATTATGCCAAACTATAGAGATGCACATGAGGAGTACCATAACTTGAAGGCCTATGGAGCAGAGCAGGATACCGCCGGGACGGACGACTCTGCGATGGAGTAGAGAAACCTAGTCAACCCTGTAGAGAATGATTGTATTTGATAGGAAGATTTATGTAATTTCTTTTGGGATACTGTTGTAAAACCCTATTTATTATTTATGTATTGTTTATTAACAAACCCCAATTTGGGGGAGTTACAAACATGGTCCACCTTTCACTTCTGAAATTGATAATTGGGAAACAAAATCCTTCTTTCGAGGGAGAACATCAACTAATGAAATCAATCTTGGTTCTGTTCTAGCTACATAATGAAATCTACATATCAACTAATTCAAAATTTTTAAACATTACTAAAATTTCACTAATTTTTTTGGTCGCCAGAGGTGAAGTGGTGGTCGCCTGGAGGTGGGGAGGTGATTATTTTAAATTTTATTTACAAAATTTGGGTTTTTAAAATTAGTGACATTTCACTATTTTTTTGTCGCCGGAAGTGGTCGGCCAGAGGTGGGGTGGTGGTTAGCCAGGTGGAGAGGTGTTTTTTTTTTTTTGAATTTTATGTTCGACATTCAAGTTTTTAAAAATTAGTAACATTTCACTAATTTTTTTGGTCGCCGGAAGTGGTCGGCCCGAGGTGAGGTGGTAGTCGGCCGGAGTTTGAGTGATGATTTTTTTGAATTTTATTTATGAAATTTGAGTTTTTAAAAATTAGTAACATTTCACTATTTTTTTTGGTCACCGGAAGTGGTCAGCCAGAGGTGGGGTGGTGGTCGGCCGGAGGTGGGGTGGTGATTTTTTTGAATTTTATGTTCGAAATTAGAATTTTTAAAAATTAGTGACATCTCACTTTTTTTTTTGTCACCGGAAATGGTCGGCCAAAGGTGGGGTGGTGGTCGGCCGGAGGTGAGGTGGAGATTTTTTTTTGAGTTTTATGTTCAAAATTAGAATTTTTAAAAATTAGTAACATCTCACTAATTTTTTTGGTCGCTGGAAGTGGTCGGCCGGAGGTGGGGTGGTGATTTTTTATTTATTTTTATGTTCGAAATTAGAAATTTTAAAAATTAGTGACATCTCACTAATTTTTTTGGTTGCCAGAAGTGGTCGGCTAGAGGTGGGGTAGTGGTCGGCCGGAGGTGGGGTGGTGATTTTTTTGAATTTTATGTTTGAAATTAAATTTTTTAAAAATTAGTGACATCTCACTAATTTTTTTGGTCGCCGGAAGTGGTCGCCAAAGGTGGGGTGGTGGTCGGCCGGAGGTGGGGTGAAGTTTTTTTGAATTTTATTTTCGAATTTAGAATTTTAAAAAATTAGTAACAGTTCACTAATTTTTTTTGTCTTTATGTTCGTTCGATTGCAAAAGTTCCTTGTCCTTCTCTTTACAAATGTCAAATATTGTTTGTTTTCATGTTCGATTGCAAAAGTCCTTGTCCTTCCCTTAAAAAATGTCAAATGTTTTGGATTTTTGGTTAAGTAGCCCAAGAATTAATGTCTACACAAGCAAATGTTTCGAAAATTCTTTTCTTCCTTCTAAATTCATCGACCACATCCTATTACATTAATTTGGCATTACATGGTAGGAGAATATATGGGAGAAAAATAAGGAACATTCTGCCATCCAACTACCAATTAAGGAGAAATAAAAAAAAAATTAAGGTTCCGTTTGTTTGAACGTAAAATAAGGTTAAGCAAATACCACATACATCTGTATACTAGTAGTTTGTCACATGCCTTGCACGTGGTCCATGTTTTTTGCCATTCTCGGAGGCCTCTGGTGTTGCATTATTTTGAACCCTAGAATGAGCAAAAGCACCCGTTCGAACAAATTCTACGATTATTTCAATTAACAATTACACATTCGCCCATAGGTTTTGTGATGCCCCGTTTCGGACAGCACCTAACCCTACACGACGCGTGACACCTGGCCCGACAAGGCCAACCCACAGCTCAACATAACCACAAATTAAAAGATAAAATAGTTCATTATATACAAAACCCCAAAGAACGTCCCAAGTACAACGGAAGTCGGATGAATGTCTTAAAAAAAAAAAAAAGATTATTCAATTACCCCAGCCCTAAGAATAGATTCCTATGGCCAAGCGAAATTGCTATTAATAATACAAAACCATGTCCCAACCCGTCACTCAATAACTACTCTAACCCTCCCAACCCTTGCTAAACATACAAGTACAACATATATGATTGAAAAACAGTAATTAAAGGGATAAGCAGGAAATAAATCTTAAAGCAGAAATTAAACACATAGCTGATTTCATTACTAGCCATTAACTTACATATTCATCTAAGTTCTCAACCTAGAGAACTTTCCTCCCGGTTAACCACTAAGGAATATGACCAAACTGTGATTTACTCTCCCCTTGCTTGCCCTTCACTTGGGGGCCCCAACGGAAGGTATAAGTTACATACTTAATCCAGCCGTCAGCCGCCTTGCAAGGATGAATTTCCCAGGGACGAAACTGTACCACTGGGCTACGTATGGCAACTGCCAGGTCCTGTAGGTATATAGCTGAAACTGGTCTATAATACTTCCACCCTTATAATGCCTCAGAATTCAAATGAAGCAAATCACAGAGTGTCACATCCTAGGGTTTCGAAATCAAGGCAAACTGCCAAACAATCCTCCGAAACAAATCACCTGGCGGAACTGCCATTCAACAACAATCTCGGGGTAACTCTCCATCAATCAATTCCAATTCACTTTTCCTTTAACCTCATCGTCTATGTGATATCCGCGTACGATCACCCAACCCGAGAACCTAGTTGTCCATTCTAACATTCAACACGTTTATGGAAAGTGCACTTAACAGTAGAAGTGAAGCGATAACGATGTCACAAGGGTCACAACCGAATATCTCGATTCACAAGTTCACGAAATTCAAGTAATCGAAAATCAGGGGTCTAAACGTAATAATTTCAAACTACAGGGGCCAAAACATAATTTACTAAACTATTGGGGTCAAAACGTAATTTAAAGAAAGTAAGGGTCACCAACGTCATTTTAAGTAAGTATAAGGGTAATCAAAGAAATTTCACGGTTCTAGGGTCCTTGGGCGAAATCTTACTAACTTTGGGGCCTTTTGTAAATAAAATTTTATACAAGGGCAAAATTGTAATTTTTCCACAATGAAGGGTAAACACGTAAAATTTCTTATTTTAGCTAGTTATGTCATAATTTGACTCAAAAAGAAATTCCTTGAATTTTAGTAAGTCCAAAACTTTTATAAGAGTAATAAATGTAATAAAGGGCAAAACGGTCATTTTACACTACGAAGGGTATTTTAGAAATTTTGATACGCTCATAAACTTCCACTGATGACATTTAATTGATAAAAAGTAGAAACATAAATATCTTTGTAGATTAAGTCACATACATTATAAAACTACACTTTTAACCCTTAAGCTTAATACCAAGAACGAGAACAAGGTTAAACGTAACATGAACACATTAAATCTCACATAAACACTTGAATAAGTCCTAATCATGCTTGAGAAGTTAAACACATGAACCAAAATGAATCTAGGGCTTAATAGGCATGAAAAACATGATTTAGGGTCAAAACCGTCGAAACTAGGAACACAAGGGGCTAAACTGTAATTATAGAACTTAAGCCAAAACTGGAGTGAACATTTTGTACCGGTAGTCCGGACGGGGGTGAGGGTGGTCCGGACTACCGCCATCAGAAAAATAGGGGCAGCTTGCGTTTTGTTCGGGTTTCGTGAAACCCTTCACCTCGGGCCTTAACCCTTCGACTAAAAACTACCCCTAGGCTATTCTAACACATACAAATGCTTAGGAATGATTGGGTACGAGTCTCTACCTTGTTTTGCGAAAGATTTCGGTAAAACGAGTTTTGGCGAAAAACCGGCGGAGGGAGCTTCTTGGGGCGGTTTTGCTTGCTTGCTTGGATGGTGAAATGTGGATGCCTAGGAGTGCAATGGATGAACTTGTGGAAGAAGATTGAATGTCGTTGGGTTTGGAGGTGGAAACCCAAGTTTTGGCCTTTTTCTCTCACTAGAACTTGATGGTGGAGTTGGGGGCTTTTTGCTCTAACACTTGGGGAGTTTTTGGAGGAAGAAGAAGTGAATGGAAGTAGAATGGGAGAGTTGTGGGCAGATTTGATGATATAGGAGAGTGTAGTGATGGGTTTTGGTGGGATGTGGTGTGTAGAAGTGGTGAAAGTACAAGGGGTGGTTTGGGAGGTGATGTGGGAGGGTGAGGGAGTGTTAAATCAGTCATGGGGAGAGTGAGGGGGCTGATTTTGTGGTGGAGTGTGGTGTTGGGTTGATTTGGAAGAAGTAGTGGGGTGGTTGGTGGAGTGTGGAGTGAGTATGTATGTATAAAGTACATATATGCACACATGTGTGTGTATGTGTACTAGTATTACTTGTGTATGTGTATGAATGTGTATAATTACGTATGAAATGAATTTATAAAAATGTAATGCTCGCGATTAAAATGTAAACGTGCCCTAGGGTCGAATTTGTAGCAATTTGGAAGTATTAGGGGATAAACCGTAGTAATTGCAAATTCAGGGCCCTAAATGCAATTAGAAATTAAATAACGAAATTAAAGTAATTAAAATGAAATTAAATAATCCTAAATTTTATTAAAAATTTCGGATTATTACATTTTTCATTTTACCAATCCACGTCTCCAACAATCCTCTCTATTACCCTCCCTATTTTAATAAAATATGATATATGGGGGGAAAAGTGGGAGAGAGACAAGAGAGAGAGAATTAAAAAAAAAAAAGTAACGGCAGAGAGAGGGAGGGAGAGAGAGAAAGAATAAAAAAATGGGGTAGAGAGTGAACAGTGCCTCCCCAAATGGGGAGGTTTTTGGGGAGGCACTGTAGCAATTTCTATTTTAGGGAGGGGTTTAGGGAGTCTCTTGGAGCTAAATTTTGGGGTTTGGCTCCCTAAAATAGAGATGGGAAGGGTTTGAGGAGCCTTGTTTGGGATGCTCTTATCCTTGATATTTCCTCCAAGAGAGTAAATAAAAATTAATTCGTGTAACAGAATTGAAGATCAGCAGAGGTGGATCCACATGGGGGCACGTGAGGTCACGTGCCCTCACTCAAAATTGAAAAATCTCACTTGTGTCCCTATACATTTTGAGTAATTGTATAAATAACACCTAAAATGAAAATATATCATTTGCATATAAATTTAAAAAAAAAATAGATTCATCTCATTTCATACATCAATTTTCTTCTATCGCGTTCTTTGATCTACAATTGTCAATTTATAAATTGTTGCGGTATAAACTTCTAGCTTACTCATTGTTATTTATTATAAAGGATATTGTTAACATTCACCCTTAAATAGACGATAATATGACAAACAAATTCAAATATCTATATATTGTAACAAATATCATTATACTTTTCTCGGATATCGATACTTTCTACACATTATCCTCCACCCTAAGGGTTGATGTTAGTATTTTTCTATTATGAAACAAGTTTTCTCAACATGGTCAATTGAGTGCTCCCACTACATTAATTTCTGGGTCCACCACTGAAGATCATTAAATAGATATTGTTCCATTTCGCAAATCGAAAAATTGTATGTTGTAGTTTTTTTTTTTTTTTTAACGGCGAAAAAATTTATTAATCTTTGAAAACATTGCAAAGATTAAAAGGGAAGAAAGGGAGACAACACGACTAGGAGGAACCAAGCCTCACTAGAACTCCCAAAGCAACCCAGAAGTAGGCAAGATGCCAACAGAGAGAAATCGAAACAACAATAGCAATCACAGTACAGTGAAATGAAAGAAAATGGAAAGCAATAGCTAACTAAAGAGAGTCCAAAATGCTATTAAGCCTGAAAATAAAATCATCAGTTGAGAAGTCTTTGAATCCAGCCTCGGATTTTGCCCACAAAGCAACTCTGATCTTCACAAGTTCTACGGATTTATCCCAATCTGTGGCAGAACTATCGAAGACACAAGCATTCCTTAGCTTCCATACAGTCCAAATAACAGCCATTGGAATGATATCCCAAATCTTTCTCTTGACTTTCTTAAGCTTCCAATCCTTCCACCAAGAGAGGAGGTATATAGCAGAGGGTGGAGTTACCCATTTAACTCCCCACCAAGATAGGACATTGGACCACAGAGTCCAAATAGGAACACAGTGCAAAAAAAGATGGTCTAAGGATTCAATGTGCAATGAACAGAATTTGCATAAGGGCTCCTCTGCACTATGTATAATGCCAATATTAAAGAGATATTATGCAGTTTTGACTCTCCCATGTAGAACAAGCCAAATGAAACACTGTACCCGATATGGAGCTAGATTCTTCCAAATGTATGCAAAATCGGAGATTGAGTCAAAGGAAGATGGATTAGCTAGATTATAAAGGGATTTGACAGAAAAAGATGGTGAACAATTGGCTGACCAGGTAAGCATGTCCTCTGTGCCATCGGACATCTAGATTTCTGAGCCACTGGACAATAAGATTTCTGAGCCATCTAAGATAGAAAGGATTTCATCCAACATATCTTTCTCCCAATCAAACAATCTTCTCCTAAGATGAAAGTCCCATACATGAGTGTTTGCTCTTCTAGATAACACATCATGAATGGATTCCTGCTAATTAATAGCCAAGTTTTAAATGGGAGGGAAAACTTCAGCTAATGAGTGATTCCCTAGCCATGAGTCCAGCCAAAACAATGTGTGTCTGCCGTTACCAACTTTGATCTTTGTATTAGTCATATACAAACTGTGCATGAAAGGATTTCTGACCTTGGTATTAATGATATCTTTCCAAATGGATGAGGCCCCTCTGGGCAGATCAAAATTTGGGTACCATCTGCTAGCTTTTGCTTTGTATTTAGATGTGATCACTTTTTTCCAAAGAGATTCCTTTTGCACCCCATATCTCCACCACCACTTGAGTAATAATGCGTCATTCATCTCCTTGATGTTTCTGATCCCTTGCCCACCATTGCTTGTAGCTTGGGTGATTTTAGGCCAAGCAACCAAATGGAGTTTCCTTTTGAGTTCAGACCCTCCCCAAAGAAATTTGGCTTGAATGGATTCTAAGGCTCTCACAACGCCTACAGGAATCTTGAACAGAGACATGTAAAAAATTGGTAGACTACTCAGGACAGATTTTATAAGCACAATTCTTCCCCCAATAGACAAATATCTCCTCTTCCAAGAAGCTAGTTTGATTCTAAATCTGTCCAGAACAGGTTTCCAAGTAGATTTTCTCTTAGGACTTGCCCCCAGAGGCATGCCTAAATATTTAATGGGCAGCGTTTGCATTTGGCATCCCATAGTTTCAGCAAAGCATTGCAGATTGTCCATAGGCACACCAACCCCACATAAAATTGTTTTGTGGAAGTTAATTTTGAGTCCAGAAATTTCTTCAAAGTCCTCTAGAAGCTTTTTAACCACTTGAACCTCTTGAAGGTTTGCTTTGCAGAATACTAAGGTGTCATCAGCAAATTGAAGGTGTGATAATGTGAGACCCTCATTTCCCATTGTAATACCACTGAAATTACCTTGATGAATCACCCTTTTGAAGAGCCAGTTAAGACCTTCCACAACAATAATGAATAGAAAGGGAGAAAGGGGATCCCCTTGTCTAATTCCTTTATGCATCTTGAAACCCTTAGTAGGAGATCCATTAACAAGAACTGAGATCTAAGCAGAGGACATGCACTCTTTCATCCATTTAATCCATTTAGAAGGAAAATTCATGAGCTTTAGCATTTTCCACAGGAACTGCCAATTAAGTTTATCAAAAGCTTTCTCAAAATCAATTTTGATGATAAGACCCTGTTTCCTTCCTTTTTTCAAGCTATCAACCACTTCATTAGCAATTAAAATACCATCTTGAATGTTTTTGCCTTCAGAAAATGCAGATTGCACTTCACCCACAACAACAGGGATAGTGGTTTTGATTCTAGCAACTAAAACTTTCGACAAAATTTTGTACATGCTTCCAATCAGGCTAATTGGTCTGTACTCAGAGAGACTCATTGGATTTTCAATTTTTGGGATTAAGGATGAATTCATACCTTTTGGTAGCTTCCCATTCCTGTGGAATTCATTAATAAAAGCCATAATGTCCTTTTTCATAAAGTTCCAGCATTTTTTGATGCAAAGCATGTTGTAGTGTTGATAATATGATTATCATGCAACTTCTAGTCATGAAATTATTTTTAGGTTTTATTGTCAAATTGATGGAAAGATTATTGTATACTGTTGCCAATAGAGCTTGTAAAGTTAGGAAAATTCTAAAGTTAGTCTAATGGGTTGTCATTTAGATTTAAAAAGTGCAAAAAAATGATATATATAAAAATGTGAGAAAATATATAAAAAAGTATATATAAAAATATATTAGATTGTGGTTTTTTTTTTTGGTCTTTCTGACAATGAAAGTGCCCAAAGTTTTGACTAATTCCCACTCTTTCCCGATTTCTGAACCACCTTAGTAGCAAGTGGTGGCTAGCTCATGCGATAGAGCTCTTGGATGCCTCATACTCCATGCCGGGATCGAGTCCCACTCCCCCTCCCCATGTAATAGATTAGGATTAATGAATGAAAAAAAAAAAAAAAAAAACCAGCTCAGTAGCCCCTACTACATTGGGTGTTTGCGCCAAGGAGAGTAAGAAGTGTTAAAATTATTCCAATATTGTGGACTACCATATGTCATTCATTCTTAAAAATCGGATTAGATTGACTATCAAATATAATGGAGTATTTGTTCTGGACCCGTTTTGGTTAGTGATCACCATTTAGATAACGGGTCATTTTTGGTGCACCTAATTTTTGTAGTATAATTGGATAAAGTGTGGACTAGTGCTATTTTGTTATTTGGACCTATAATGGGCTGGGCCAAATTTATTGGGCACTTAGAGTTGATCCTACCCTCATCCCACATATATATATATATAAGAAATCTTTCCCATCAGGTATACCTGATTGGCTTCCCATCAGGTATACCTGATTGGCTTCCCATCAGAGACTCCTATTTCCCGATCAAATTTTCACGATCCGAATCGTCCAATGTGTTTAAAAGGTGTTTTTAAGGGTCCCCGTGAGAAATCAGTGAAAAAAAATATCGGGAAGGGCTTGATCCGATCATTTTTTGATAAAAACGTATATATGCATTTTTATCGAAAACTGATTGGATCAAGCCATTCCCGTTATATTTTTTCACTGATTTCTCGCGTGGACCCTTAAAAACACCTTTTAAACACATTGGACAGTTCGGATTGTGAAAATTTGATCGGAAAATAGGAGAATTGCAGGGCTCCCTGATGGGAAGCCCATCAGGGAGTCCTGATTGGAAGCTCACTGTATATATATATATATATATATATACACACACTAATGTTCCAATCCACTACTCTTACCATCCACACTTTTTATTTCCCGATCAAATTTTGATGATCAGAACCGTCCAATGTGTTTAAAACATGTTTTTAAGGGTCCCCACGAGAAATCATAAAAAAAAAGACCGGGAAGGGCTTCAGCCGAGCTGTTTTCGATAAAACTGTATTTAATCGAAAACAGCTCGGATGAAGCCCTTCCCGGTCTTTTTTTTTTATGATTTCTCGTGGGGACCCTTGAAAACACGTTTTAAACACATTGGACGGATCCGATCATCAAAATTTGATGGGGAAATGCCTCGTCCGGAAAATCCCGGACTGTAGCTATCCCGGATGAGATAGTTACTCTATATGTGTGTGTGTGTGTGTGTGTGTGTGTGTGTGTGTGTAGCCCATTAGAACACATACTCTTGAAAAATCTGAAAAGGGGTAGCAAAGACTCTCTCTCTCTCCACACAAAGGGAGAAAACGTTGCTGCCAAGTTTTGGGGTCTCTCCAGTACCTTTTATCAATTAAGAACATGAAGAACTCTTGCTATTACACTCAAAATCTTGGCTTCTTCTTCTCTAACAGGTATGTGTCTTGATTTAATTTATTTCATATGCCATGGATTGAGACAAGATATTAGGGTATATTTTGGGTAAATCTAACAGTTGGTATCAGAGCACTTGTTTTTCAATTCATGCGTTGTGATTGTGAATTATTTTGTATTTTGGCTTGATTAATGTTAGATGACTGCCGATTGAACTCGTCTCATGCGGAGACTAGTTTTTCCGTTTTTCATGGCCGACCACTGTTGCTCTTCCTTTTTTTTTAACTTTTCAATCTTGTCTCCTAGTGTAAATGGTTTTACCCATATTACAGACATATCTTGTTTAATCTTTAACAAAAGGAGAAGTATGAAGTGGTATACCTGTTGAAGAGAATTTGAACCTCTCGTTACTTTCGTTCTTCGTCTTTTCCCTGTAGCTGCTACCAACAACTTTTAGCATATTTGGTGTTCTTTGGGTAAACACACACAAAAAAAAAGGTGTTGGTTTTGCCTTTATCATATAACCTGTTTTTAGGTACCGAAGTGTATGAATTTTTTTATTTTTTTTAAAACTCACTGGTTATCAAATCGAATTTTGGATATTGATTATGATAATCTTGATGCAATTTAACGACGGTCTCTACAAATATTGTTTTTACCCTATCAATAAATCATTATTTGGAAAGATGCTTTGAACAACAAAGAGAACAATTGAATATTTTGGATGTGGTGACTCTTTTTTTTTTTACCCAGTCGGTAGTGGGTCATTTTACGTCGTTATATTTGGTTGTTCTGCTTTGTCCTACGTAAGAGTCTTACTAGTCTTGTGATTTAAGACTCTAGTAGAATCTTTTGTGGAAAGTGAAGAAATTTCGATAAGCATGATTTCAGTTTACATGCTTGATAAATCTATGTATTTATCATTTCTTCAGCTTTCAATCCTGGTTTATCTCTGCAATTGTCTGCCATCAAAACACTCTCTGGAACCAATTATGAGGATTGGAAAGAGTCTCTTGAGGTGAATTTAGCCATCATGAATTTGGATTTGGCTATAAGGGAGAAAGCGCCACCTAAGCCTACTGCCGAAAGTTCTACTGAAGAAAAGGCTTATCATGAAAGGTGGGAGCATTCTAACCGTACTAGTCTCATGATCATGAAATACACTATGGACAAGTCCATTAAGCAATGTGTGCCTGATAACAAGAATGCTAAGGCTTATTTGGCTGATATTGGTAAGCAGTTTACCAAGTTTGACAAAGCTGAGAAAGCCACTTACATGCAATTGCTCACTTCAACAAAGTATGATGGCTTTAGTGGTCTCCATAAGCATATCATGAAGTTGACTCACTATTTTAACAAGCTGAAGGACATGAAAGTTGAACTAGCTGAAGATTTCTTGGTGTGGCAAATCATGAAATCTCTTTCTACACAATTTGATGGTATCAAATCTGCCTATAATTCTCAAAAGAGAGAGTGGAGCTTAAGTGACTTGACTGCAATTTCCACTCAAGAGGAAGCGAGAGCGAAAATGGACCAGCTTGAAAGTGCTCTTATTGTTACCAATGATGGTGGTTCTCACAAGAAGAAGAACTTCAAACCTGGGAACAATTGTAAGCCAAACTTCAAGAAGAAGCCTGAGAAACCTATTAAGCAAGCTAGGTCAACTTGTCAAATAGCGCCTAAGGGTGAAGTTTTTAAAGGAAAATGCAACTTCTGTCGTGTTTACGGTCACAAAAGGGTGGACTGTAAGAAGTTCAAAGCTTGGTTAGAGAAGAAAGGTAACCCTTTAGCGTTGGTGTGTTTTGAATCCAACTTAGTTGATATTCCATCTAATACGTGGTGGTTAGACACTAGGGCAACGATTCATATTACCAATTCCTTGCAGGAATTCAGAAGCAGTCGGAGGCCAAATGAGAGGGAGTTGATGGTGAACATGGGAATGGCGTTAAAGTTAAAGTGGAGGAACTTAGTCTCTGTTTCTATTTTGGATTGATGTGGATATACTTTTCATTTTGGTAATGGACGTGTTAGTTTATATTATAATTCTCTTTTGGTTGGTTGTGGCACTTTATCTGATGGTTTATATATGGTTGATTTAAGTTCTGATTTTGGTTGTTTATCGTCTGAAATTCCTAGTGCTAATGCTGTTGTTGGTAGCAAACGTGCTAGATTGAATGAGCAATCCTCTATGTTATGGCACAAACGTTTGGGTCACATTTCTAGAGAGAGGATTCAGAGACTGATTAAGGATGGTATTTTGCATGATCTAGACTTTTCTAACTTTGGTACTTGCATTGAATGTATCAAAGGAAAGCTTACTGCTAAAATTAGAAAGGAGAAGGTTGTCAGAAGTCAAGAGGTGCTAGAGCTTATTCACACTGACATATGTGGGCCTTTCACTCCTGCTGCTCTTGGTGGTTATAAAAGTACTTCATAACCTTCATAGATGATTATTCTCGTTATGGACAAGTTGAACTAATTCATGAGAAGTCTGATTCTTTGGATGCTTTTAAAATTTATATGGCTGTTGTTGAGCTGCAAAAGGGGAAGAAGATTAAGGCAGTAAGGTCAGACAGGGGTGGTGAGTATTATGGAGATTCGATGAAACAAGGCGTAATCCTAGACCTGTTGCAAAATTTCTTCAGAAATGTGGTATTGAGGTTCAATATACACTACCTAGGACACCTGAATAGAATGGAGTTGCAGAAAGGAGGAATCGCACTCTAATGGATATGGTGCGTTGCATGCTTTGCAATTCTTCTTTGCCAAAATTTCTTTGGGGTGAAGCACTGAAAACTGCAGCATACATCTTGAATCAAGTGCCAAGCAAATCTGTTCCTAAAACTCCGTATGAGCTTTGGGCTAGCAAGAAACCTAGCTTGCGCCATTTTCATGTTTGGGGTTGTAAAGAAGAGGTTAGACTGTATAATCCACAGTTGAAAAAGCTGGATGCCAAAACCATTAGTGGTTACTTTATTGGCTATTGTATTGGTTCAAGAGGATCCAGATTTTATTGTCCTTCTCACACTACTAGAATTGTTTAATCCGAACGTGCTATCTTTCTTGAAGATGAGGTTGATAGTAGTAGTTTTACACCACACGAGATTGTGTTTAAAGAAGAGCATGTGATCCTTCCAGTGCCTCTTGTTCCACCACCTATGATTGTCTCTCCACTGGTTGAGCAACAAGTTGCTCCTCTTCAGGAACCTAATGTTGATGTGGAATCCGTTGTTGATGAGGGGACTTCTTGTACTCATTTAAGAAGGAAAGAACTCAGAGATCTGCAATTCCGAATGACTATATTGTTTATTTGCAAGGGCATGAGTATGATGTCGGTATGTCCTCTGACCCAGTTACTTTTTTGATGAGGCAATTCATAGCTCTCATTCTCAGTATTGGATAGATGCTATGCATGATGAATTGGATTCTATGTCCCAAAATGAAGTGTGGGATTTGGTTGAGTTGCCAAGTGGTTGCAAACCAATTGGTTGCAAATGGGTGTTTAAAACCAAGCGAGATGCTAAAGGCCAAGTGGAAAGGTATAAGGCAAGACTTGTGGCTAAATGTTTTAGCCAAAGAGAAGGAATTGACTATAAGGAGACCTTTTCACCAGTTTCCACTAAAGATTCTTTTCGGATAATCATGGCCTTAGTTGCTCATTTTGATTTGGAGCTGCATCAAATGGATGTGAAACTAGCTTTTCTGAATGGAAGTTTGTATGAAGATGTGTATATGGTGCAACCTGATGGTTTTGTTGCAAGTGGTAAGGAGCACATGGTATGCAAACTTAAGAAATCCATTTATGGACTTAAAACAAGCTTCACGATAGTGGTACTTGAAATTTGATGAGATTGACTCTTCTTGTGGCTTTAAGGAGAACATTGCAGATCAATGCATATATATGAAGGTCAGTGGGAGTAGTTATATCTTTCTTGTGTTATATGTTGATGATATTCTACTGGCCACTAATGATACTGCACTTTTGATTGAGAGAAAAGAATTACTTTCTATGCATTTTGATATGAAGGATCTTGGTGAGGCGTCATATGTTTTGGGTATCCAAATTCTTCGTGATAGAACTAGTTGTATTCTTGGCTTGTCTCAGAAAACCTACATTGAGAAAATTTTAAGTAGGTTTAATATGCAGTCTTGTTCTATTGGAAAAGCACCTATCATGATTTGTGAAGGGAGACAAATTGTCGAAGTCTTAGTGTCCTCAAAATGATGAAGAGAGAGCTCATATGCAAACGATCCCATATGCATCACTAGTCGATAGTCTCATGTATGCTCAAGTTTGTACACGACCTAATATAGCTTATGCTGTTGGTGTACTTGGAAGATATTTGAGTGATCCGGGTTTGAATCATTGGAAAGCCGCAAAGAAAGTTTTGAGATATCTTCAGGGTACCAAGAATTTTGTGCTTACTTACCGACACTCCAATATTCTATATGTGGTTGGATATACTGATGCTGATTATGCTGGTTGTGCAGATGAAAGAAAATCCACCTCTGGTTATGTGTTTATGATGGCAGGCGGAGCGGTATCTTGGAAAAGTGTCAAACAGACACTTACAGCTACCTCGACTATGGAGGCAGAGTATGTAGATTGCTATGAAGCTAAATGTCATGCTTTATGGTTGCGGAATTTCATTTCTGGTTTAGGAATTGTTGATTCCATTTCCAAGCCACTAAAGTTCTTTTGTGATAATTATGCCGCAGTTTCTTTCTCTTGAAGCACTAGGAGTTCTTCACGCTCCAAACATATTGACATAAAGTTGTAACGACCCGGATTTTCCAATAAAATCTCCATAAATACACTGTATTTTTACACACTTCTAGGCCCCATTTTCCACAACACAAAATTACATCCCAAAATTATACAACAGTCTCCGAATAAATACTCCTCTAAAAATTATCTCGACCAAATAATTAATCCTCAAATCCTCCGATTCAATCCCCACTAATCCGACTCCACCTGAAAGATAAAATTCACCGGGAAATATACGATACAACAGAATAACAATGCTTGGGCTTAAGTGGAATCAATAAACAACGATTATGAAACCCATTTATCAATCACAAGGGTCCTCATACCCGGTCCTCCTCAGTACATGATCAGTGACCTGCCCTCACCCGCTTCACCTAGCCTATCTGGCTTTCCTAGATCAGCCAAGATATTGGCAAGGTCACTCGATCATCGTACTAAACAGCTCCTGACACTCTAGCCAAAATTATCATTTTCAATCACAAATATTCCACTTTCAACAAAATTTCACATAATCGAACAATAATACGAGATATTCAAAAGGAGTACAAAATGATAGAAATAAAAGGATTCCGGAAATGGGAAGCATATCGTATACTCCCCGGGTTACCTCAAACTGATCGTGGCCGTTGCACCCATTAATCTCATCACCAAACTTAAACCCGTCGTCTAATTTCATGAGTTGCATGCATGGCCAAGGCAACTGCCGAATGATATCAGTATGTATTTCTATGTTTTTTTTCCTCTTACAAGTTTATTACTGAACTACTCTCTAACATGACCTAATGTATACATGCATATGTGAGTATTTATAATACTCCCTCATTACTACTCTTACATGCACCATTAAAACTCACAACCACCATCACCTTACTCCACGGCACCTACTCCCAATATTTATACTCCTGTCTCTCTCATCCGGATATATCACACTCTATAATAGCAAATATCTTCTATCTACTACTCCCGCCGACAGTTATATCTCTATTATTTGGTAGCAGGAAAATAGTTTTACTTCCATCAAAATACAAGGTGTTACAATCTATCCCCCTAAAATAATTTCGTCCCCGAAATTTTACAGTTCAAAATATCTAATTTTTATAAAAACAAATCCACGCCTCAATAAATAAAATTATTTTAAATAAAAATACGGGGTATTACAAAAGTACTTGTTTGTTAGAGAGAAAACTATGGCGTCGTACATAAATGTTGAATACATTTCCACAGAACAAATGTTGGCTGATCCACTAACTAAAGGTCTGACTCCTAAAGTTTTTCAAGAGCATGTGGCTCATATGGGATTGGTATAGTCTTCTGTTGTATTTAGTTAGTGGGAGTTCTGTGTATTGTTTCAAATGTGTTAATGACACTGTACCTTTTGTGCTATTCTCGAGTATTTATATATGCACAATATGATTTGTTGCCATATAATTACACTTGTGCAATTTTTATTACACTTGTGTAATTTTATTGAAATATGTGTTAATCAAAGTGGGTTTAATTCGAAAGATGTTTTGTGGGATTTTTCAAATGTTTGAAATTTAATTTTTGCATTGCATTTGCATCGTTCTTAGCCCCGCTGGTGTGTTTTGGCAATCCTGCCCGGCTTGCCGGTGACAGGGAATCCCGAAATGCCCAGCAGCCCTCGACCGTGATAAATCACATCGTCACTATCGTTTTTAACGGTAGGAGGTGGTTTTGATTTTGAGTCCGGGGTACCCTCGGTGACCAAAACCGGCCTTTGCATTTAGTTAACCATAGAACCCCACGTTAGATAACCAACCAATGTGTTAAGTTTACATGATCCATCTTGTTACGTGCTATGTGTTACTGCTTTCCTCGCCATGCCATGTTGCATTCATGCATTTGCTTTGTATATAGTCGTCGCGAGCGTCGTTTGTATAGATATTCTGTGTAGATATCCCGTTTAGTTTTAGTGCCTCGGCAGTTAGTAGAAGGTTGCCTCGGCCCGATGATGAGTCGTGCATCCCATATGCGCGTTGTTCTTACAAGTTAACCTTTAGGATGACCGGATGTGGGAAAATTTGGATCATCAAATTCCTAACACTGATCTAAACAGGTTTAAGGGACATTGGCCCGAGGAGGGTCAATCGCCCTTAGGCATCTGATCTTAGATCATTGTCGGAATTCGTGTGGATCAGAATTTCCCAAATCCGATCATCCGATATCAAGGACTTATCACTTAAAAGAAAACTTGAGGATTGGGGCAATCTTCCAAAGCTGTCGATTTCAGTCTAGGAGACTTAAAATCTATGGAGTTTGAGATACCTCCGGTGTTTGTCGTGCCCGAACGGCAGCCCGTGTTTTGAACTAGCCTTGGAGTCATTTGTAACTGGATGGCGACACCTCATTGCTTTGTCTCGGATGGTCAAGAAAGGATAACGGTTACGGCTTCAACATTTAGGCTATAGGTTGAAAAGCCGTAACTGCCGAGTAAACGACTTACCCGTGGTGTTGATCCAATCATCTGTGCAATGGCTTCAAGTGAGATTTGAAACCGGTAGACTAACCATAGGTTAACCTTGGCATAATCTATAGGAATAGGATGCAGTCTAGGAGACTTTAAATCCATGGAGTTTGAGATACCTCCGGTGTCTGCCGTGCCCGAACGGCTCCCCGTGTTTCGGGCTAGCCTTAAGTGCATCTGTATCCGGATTTCAACAACCTTATTGCTCTGTCTCGGATGGTCTATAAGGAGATTGACTCTGATTCCACGGCGATTGGAATTTAACCTGCCTGTCACGACCTACCCGTGGTTGTTGTTTCGCACATCTGTGCAATGCCTTAAGTGAGATCAAGACTGGTAGCAGAGTCCTTAGGATAGGATGCAGTCTAGGAGACTTTAAGTCCATGGAGTTTGAGATACCTCCAGTGTTTGCCGTGCTCGAACGGCTCCCCGTGTTTCGGTCTAGCCTTAAGTGCATTTGTATCCGGATTTCAACAACCTTATTGCTCTGTCTCGGATGGTCTATAAGGAGATTGGCTCTGATTCCACGACGATTGGAATTTAACCTGCCTGTCACGACTTACCCGTGGTTGTTGTTTCGCACATCCGTGCAATGTCTTAAGTGAGACCGAGACCGGTAGTCTAGATCTTAGGACGACACGATGCGACGACACATGCATGACATTTTCTTCAATAAAACCAGGGGGCACAATCTGAGTTTGACTTTTTGCTTTACTGTCAGTCCTGAATCAAGAAAACCTTACCTGATTGGATCCGACCGCCCGGACAAAGATTATCTCAACCTTTATTGCCAGTGTCTGGAACGAGTATGTCGGCAGATCAGGAACAAGATCCCCCGAATGAGATAGAGCAACTGAGGAAGGAACTGCAAGATGAGAGGGTCCGGAATGACACTCGAATTGCCCAACTCATGGCAATCATGATAAATATCCAAAGCCGGCTACCTCCACCCCCACCTCAAATGCCCGAAGGTGGGCCCCAAAACCAAGAAATCCCTAATGATGACCGCCAAGAGCAACTTGCTGAAAACACTCAATTGGCCGAGATGCTAGCCAAGATTGCTAAGCTTGAGGAGTCAGTAGCCAAGAACGAGCAACGGACAACCACCGGATTTGATATGGATAAGCTCTGCCTTTTCCCGGGTGCCAAACTCCCTAAGAAATTCAAACATGTGAACTTTGAGAAGTTCGACGGTACC
Source organism: Vaccinium vitis-idaea (assembly GCA_963854785.1). Classification (NCBI taxonomy): domain Eukaryota; kingdom Viridiplantae; phylum Streptophyta; class Magnoliopsida; order Ericales; family Ericaceae; genus Vaccinium; species Vaccinium vitis-idaea. The sequence goes on along the minus strand of OY978216.1, from coordinate 29,229,259 downwards.
AGGGATCCAAGGGGACACATTCAGGCATACGTGAGCTCCCTTTCATTGCAAGATGTTGATGAGCCCACTATGACCCAAATGTTCCATGAAACTCTCACAGGGCCAGCACTTCAATGGCTCTTGTCTCTTGACATCTCAAAAAGGCAAACTTGGGATGAAATGGCGGCTGCTTTCATAAAGCAGTATGAGTACAATGTACAGCTCAAGGTCACTACTCGTGAACTTGAAAGTATCAAGATGAAAGAGAAAGAGTCCTTTGCAGAATTTGTAAAAAGGTGGAGGACGAAGGCCGCACAAATGACTGATCGTCCCAGTGATAAGGACCAAATGAGGATCATAACCAATAATCTACAACCCGACTTGGCCCAGTACATGGTGATGGCCCAGGCACATAACTTTGAGACCTACTTTGAGACAGGCCTGTCAATTGAGGAAGCAATACGGGACGGCATTCTTGAAAAAGATGGCCCCACTCCAAAAACCAAGAACAACAACTCTAGGGATAACAACAACCTGTATGCAAACACCTCATCCAGCTCCACAAAACATAACCCCAACCAAGCAGCACCCATCAACAAAATCTCAGTCCAAACCAACCGCTCTCAAAAACCACAAAGAACCCTCTCACAGTTCACCACACCCCTATCCTTGATGTATGAAGAGCTCCACGAAGCCGGTCTTCTCTAACCACTCTCTCCAACTCCTCCACCTCAAAAACTCCCAGCCTATCACAACCCAAACGCCTTTTGTGCCTTCCATCAAGTGCCTGGTCATGCTACCGATGAGTGTCATCACCTCCGCCACAAGATTCAAGATCTCATTGACAATGGGTCCATCTCTGCTCCAATAGTGAAGCCGAACACCTCGTCGAACCAGTAAACCATCGATGGTCATGCAATAATTCAATCTTCCACGAGTCTTGGAAGTCTTCAAGTGTTGAGTCAAGTGTTCACTTTTATTGGGTCAGTTTGTACTTCAAGTCTGTCGTGCTCTCGTGTCTGTGTGTTTTTCAAGTTCAAGTCTGTAATATCTTGTTGTCATCAAGAAAAATAAAAAATTCAAAAAATAGAGTCAACCTTTGTAGTCCTGAACTACGCGCGACCTGATTCCTTGCAAAGGGATACGTAGGCAACCCTTCGCGGTTCGGTTGTAACTATCAAAAATCAATGTTGTCCCCCGTTGTGTTAAAATTGTCAATCATAAACTTGGATTTTTGTAATAATACCTCAACTTGGAATTGTTTTCCACCATCATTTGAGAAACATGATAATCACTTCAAAACACGAGATGGATTTGGATTGAACTCTCGCCCCGTACAAGGAGGATTTTCAATGGACCATTCCCCAGCGCCATCAAGAAGCAATGCTTTGACACAGAAAAAGCCTGCTAGGTCGAAAACCCGTAAGGGCGGTCTAGGCAAAAGTTAAGGCAAAAAGCTCGCTAGATCAAACTTCAAAATGAGATCTAGGCAAAAGTTAGAGCAAGCATGAGTTCTCCACATCAAGTTGCACAATTCAAAATGAAGAAAGGCATTCTTTGTTTGATTCCCCACATAAATATCCATTGCAAAGCCCTTTTGAGCCTAAATCAATTTCCTTGAAAAAGAACCCAGCTAGGCAGCTATCCCCCACACTGGGGTAAAACAAGAAATATGAAAGTGTCAAACACATGACAGCCAGCAGAATAAAAGGGTCAAAGATACAAGCGTGTGAAGATTCAAAGTATCACAAGAATGAAATCGCCAAACTCATAGGGTACAACAAGATGAAGAACACTGAAGAAATTTGAAACGAATGAAAGGAAGTGCTCATTTAAAGCAAGAAAAAGCACATGAAAGCACCCATCAGAAGCAAAAATGGCACAAAAAGTCCAAGATAGCTGCTAGCTCAAATAACCCCGAGGAAAAATGAGATGTTTTGAGCCTATAATCCTTCCTTTGTTAAACCCATAACCTTGGCCCCATCATAACCTAGATAAAAGTCCTTTCAGATTGGAAAGTGCAACTTGATAGTGAGAATTCAAGTCAAAAGGGAACAGTCTAATCTCCCTTGAAAAAGTCAAAGCATTGTGCAAACACTGGCGTCATGCAAAGCAAAAATCCAAACTGGGGCATATCAACGGGTCTTCATTAGCAGCCCTCTAAACTGGGGCATTTTGAAGGAAAATCAACGAGGCATCATCAACAATCTGGGGCATGGGTTCACGACAAGAAATCTTGTGTTTTATTGTAGATTTGAATGAACATCACTTGACGGAGTAAAACAATCACAAAATCAAAATCTAATTTTATCATGACAATTTCGACATCAATGGTGAAGCATGGTTGCCATCTTTCAGAAACTTTGGGTCAGCATAGTCTTCCATACCCTTCGAGTTGACATGTTCTTCCGTATCAATCTTTGCTCACTCGGGGCACCCCAATCAAGCCATTCACATAGTTGCTCATATCCGTCATGTCAACCTGGTCAATCAAATTCCCCAAGCCTTGTCTGTCACAATCCACCCCCTTGTCAAAAAGGTCGATCAAATTCCTTGGCCTTGTCTGTCTTATCAATGTCCATCATTTTGTCAAAAAGGCCGATCAAATTCCTTGGCCTTGTCGGTCTCATCAATGTCCACCCCCTTGTCAAAAAGGCCGATCAAATTTCTTGGCCTTGTCGGTCTCATCAATGTCCATCCTTTTGTCCAAAAGGCCGATCAAATTCCTCGGCCTTGTAAAAATCCACCTCTTTGTCAAACAGTCAATCATGTAGTCTTAATCTTGTCTATCCTTGACTCGTGGAAACAATTTCAATGCATCAAAGAACCCGTGTTTGGGTACATGGTCAATTGGTTGTCAAAACCATCAGCAGAGCCGAGAAAGAAAATCAGATTTGAGGATCATCATCTGTGGGGCATGTCAGCCTAATGCCATTTCTGGGGGAAGCATACACCCAAATCCAGGACTGGGGCATAGAAGCCTAAAAGCCTCAAACCAATCCAAAACCCAAGTTTTGCTAAGCTCCAACCCAAACCTTGGCCTCAAGGGAAAGACAGTAAAGCAAAAGAGCCACCCATTGAGCCTCCTACTTTTTTAAACAAGGAATGTTGTCGTTGTTGTCGTCGAGTGTCGATGCACGAGTCACATGCAATCGTCCTGCGGGATAGTTTTCAATCAATCGTCCTCAATCGTCCTGAGGGACAACTTTTAAATCAATCGTCCTGAGGGACAACTTTTAAATCAATGGTCCTAAGGGACAACTTTTAAGTCAATGATCCTGAGGGACAAGTTTTAAATCAATCAATCGTCCTGAGGGACAGTTTTCAACCAATCATCCCGAGGGACAAGTTTTAAATCAATCAATCGTCCTGAGGGACAGTTTTTAACCAATCATCCTGAGGGACAAGTTTTAAATCAATCAATTGTCCTGAGGGACAGTTTTCAACCAATCATCCCGAGGGACAACTTTTTCAATCAATTTCAAGACTAGAAATGGTCACCTTTTCAAAATTAATTTCAAGACCAGAAATGGTCACCTTTTCAAAATTAATTTCAAGACCAGAAATGGTCACCTTTTTCAAAATTAATTTCAAAACCAGCATGGTCAAGTCATTTGGGATAATTATTGAAAAGCCGCCTAGCTGGTGCATTCAATCAATCAATCATTTATTGTGTACATCAATCATGTCAAGTTGTTTGAGTATATTTGTTTAACCAGTTAGTGCATTTAATCAGTTGTTCTGAGAATTTGTTGTTGATGAACCATTGTGCCGCTAAGACCATCACATTTATGTGTTTGGTTCAATAGCGTATTGATTGCCTCTTTGCTTAGTAAGCAATCACATTTCCTCGATTGTCTCGTTGCTCAGTAGACAATCATCTTATCATTGGTTATCTTGTTGCTCAAGGGATAGCCCCATTAAATTTAGCCTCCCCGTTGTTCAGAGGGTAGCTACACTCAATCACAATCACAATCACAATCATAGTCACCATCATTTGCTTTTAGTGTTTCGACTCGGGAAGGCTTGACGATTCACGTAAAATCATAATTCATTTGTTTGGCGTTTCACGACCCGGGAAGGCTCGTTGATTCGCATAATTGTTTGGCATTTCACGACCCGGGAAGGCTCGTTGATTTGCATAATTCAATTGTTTGGCGTTTCACGACCCGGGAAGGCTCGTTGATTCGCATAATTGTTTGGCATTTCACGACCCGGGAAGGCTCGTTGATTTGCATAATTCATTTGTTTGGCGTTTCACGACCCGGGAAGGCTCGTTGATTCGCATAATTGTTTGGCATTTCACGACCCGGGAAGGCTCGTTGATTTGCATAATTCATTTGTTTGGCGTTTCACGACCCGGGAAGGCTCGTTGATTCGCATAATTGTTTGGCATTTCACGACCCGGGAAGGCTCGTCGATTCGCATTATATCAATCGTCCTGAGGGACAAAACTTTTTATATCAATCGTCCTGAGGGACAAAACTTTTTTAAATCAATCGTCCTGAGGGACAAAACTTTTTAAATCAATCGTCCTGAGGGACCAAACTTTTTAATCAATCGTCCTAAGGGACAAAACTTTTTAAATCAATCGTCCTGAGGGACCAAACTTTTTAATCAATCGTCCTGAGGGACAGGAGAACCCGTTGCATTTGTTTGCATATGCCCCCAGGAACTACGCCGGTCTGATCCCTACAATGGGGTACGTAGGCAGCCTGAGTGGCACGACCGATTGATCTTTAAAGTTTTCCTTTGTGACTTGAGATGTATCGCGGGGAATGAGTCGGGTTGTCTATGTCTTGGACGTCACTCATACCAAATCAATGGCATCGAGTCCCGTCCAAGAGGGGCAACTGTAAAAACCCCGATTTTGAACCCAGGATGCACTCGAACATTCCCGATGATGAAATAGACCAATCGTGCATACCTCGAGGCTAAGAACAAGGCTTGAACTCACCGAACCACCCTAAACCATTCTAAACCCTCCTAGAACAACCTTAAACCAACCAAAATGACCACAATACCCTTCAAACCATCCATAAACCATTTCAAAACAAACCCAAGCCTACATCATCTTCTAGTACATTCAAAACCCTCTTTATTGATATATAATACGTCTCAATCCATTTTGAAATGACGGAGATGTGTCCGTTTTACCAAAATGACTTATTTTCCCGACCTTCTGAGGGTAAAATGGTCACATACTTGAATGTACAAATTATCTTGGGTTCAAACTACTTGGGTTAGAAAGTACACTCGACAAGCTTTCCAACGCTTCAAACCACGCATGAAATGGAGTTCGGTAGCACCCGGGGCGGCCCCGCAAAGTTTTACCTTTTGAGCAACAGCCTTGAGCGCTCAAGCCCTAGACCTTGAGCGCTCAAACCCAAAAATCCCACCTTGAGCGCTCAAGCCCATGGCTTTGAGCGCTCAACTCTGATCCAGATCAGTTTTCTGCAGAGCATCTAATCATGATATTATCTGCAAGAGGAGCGTCTACCTATGTTTTCTATTGCCTAAATACACTTCCTAGACCCTTGAACATCTCCTCAATCACCCCCCAAACCCAATTCAAAAATTAAACCCATTTTCCTCCCATTTCTCTCTCTATATAAACCTCCTCCACTCCCTCACTCACAAGCTTGGCTGCCCCTACTGCCATTTTCTCCCCCCATCAGATCAAACCCACTCTCTCTCATCACTTCAATCACGTTTTAGCCTCTCTCTCCTCCATAGCCACCATCCTCCATCATCTTCAACCTCCAAAACACCCAAAAACCTTCTTTAAAAGGCCTACAACACATGGGTCTTTGAGAAACCAACTACAACAGCCCCTCTCTCACTCTAATAAGCCATTTACAACCCATACACTCCATCAATTTCGTCCAAACCTAGCTCTTCCATCAAAACCCACCTCATCCAAGCCAAAATCACCATTTTAAGCTCAAATCCTCCATCATCCACTCAATCAATCACTCAATCAGCCCTACACTCACACTCCTCTGTCCAAAATACTTCATCTATAGCCCATAAACACAGCCACTACCCATCCATTCATCAAACCACAAGTTCAAGCCTTGATCATAGCCGAAAAGGTAGAAAATCATGTGAAAATCACTGTTTTGGTCTTGCTGAGGGAGACCAGTGGGCTCATTCAAGTTCCTCATACTTGAAATGAGCCTACAAGGTCTGAAAAGTATCAAGAAAAGCATTTTTAAAACTTGTTATTTTGGTATTCACTTTCCAAAATTCTTCAAAGTCCATGTTTCTGTCCAGTTTCGGGAAAATAAAGTATAATCATTGATTTGGGGTTGTTTGATCATCCATTGTCATGTTATAGCAGAATTTGGCGACCTGGAAGTGGCTTGAGCGCTCAAGGCCTTACCCTTGAGCGCTCAATCCACTTTGAGCGCTCAAACCCCAACAGAAAGTCAATCACAGTGTTTCAGTCATAACGTTTTACTCCGAACTCCGTTTTCAACGTATTATATATCAAAACGTAGATAATTTGAAGGGCTACAACTTTTTAGTTTTATATTCTTCCTGATTATGTCTCAAAGGCTTCCAAAAAATGTAAATAATGTTGGAAAGTCAAATAATTTTGCTCAATATGGTGTTCTAAGTCCTATTTCTCTCTTTCATTGTCATTTTCTTTGTTTATATCATTCCACCATCGCATTGTACATTGCACAAGCATCCACCATCACTTGGTTCGTATTTGAATACTTGTTTATGTGTTTTCCCATTCCCATACTCCCCGTTATTTGCTCAAAATCGAATTTCAAATATCTTCAAAATCCCACAAATATCGAGTAGAGACCGGTTCATGGACCGGGCGAGAGGGGTGCCGTAAAACCCTTCCCCTCTCGTAACCAAACCCCCGAATCCGAGAAATCTTTGGTTCTGCCATGATCAGTGAAATCTTTTTCAAATGGGCAAATGAGTCATATTTTTGATCGGTTTCTCGGGTTCGGACCTCAAATCCGGGTGGCGACTCTAACAATCACAATCTTTTCAAACGCGAAAACGCACCGTTCTCCAGTGGGCCGTCCACAGTATGGACTAGTGCTATTTTGTTATTTGGACCCATAATGGCCTGGGCCAAATTTATTGGGCACTTAGAGTTTATCCTACCCTCATCTCATATATATATATATATATATATAGAGGAACTCTCTAGTCCGGGACCCTTGGGTCCGGATCTCATAGTTCCGGATCAAATTTTGACGATCCGAGCCGTCCAATGTGTTCAAAAGGTGTTTTCCAAGGCCAACGCGAGAAATCTTCAAAAAAAAAATACCGGGAAGGGCTTGATCCACGCAATTTTGTAAATATGCAGTTTTTGTGAAAAATTGCGTGGATCAAGCCCTTCCCGGTATTTTTTTTTGAAGATTTCCCGCGTGGACCTTGGAAAACACCTTTTGAACACATTGGACGGCTCGGATCATGCAAAAAATACCGGGAAGGGCTTCAAAACGCTTCGGTCCGGGACTTCCGGGATCCTTGACAGGATCTCCGGCGTATATATATATATATATATATATATATATATATATATATATATATATGTATATATGTGTTTAGCCCATTAGAACACATACTCTTGAAAAATCTGGAAAGGGGTAGCAAAGACTCTCTCTACACAAAGGGAGAAAACATTGCTGCCAAGTTTTGGGGTTTCTTTAGTAGCTTTGATCAATTAAGAACAAGAAGAACTCTTGCTATTACACTCAAAATCATGGCTTCTTCTTCTCTAACAGGTTTGTGTCTTGATTTAATTTATTTCATATGCCATGGATTGAGGCAAGATATTAGGGTATATTTTGGGTAAATCTAACAAGAAGAAGATGAAGGACAACAACAACGAGCCGACTTGCTTGATCAATTTCTGAATGCAGGAGATTCTAAGGGAAATTGAGGTGGCGGCGAAGGCAGGACTTCCACCGCCGCCGCACACAAGTGGCAGTGAGATCAGCGGCCACTTGTTTGATTTCTTATTCGCCCCACAGGATGCCTCTATGTCATCTTTGCTGTGGGCGGTGGCACTTCTCGACTCCCACCTGGAAATCCTCGCCAAGGTCCGCAGTGAAGTCACCGGAATCTGGTCGCCGGGATCGAGCGAGTCAATTACGGCGGAGCAGCTGTGGAAGATGAAGTATACAGAGGCTGTGGCACGTGAGGTGTTAAGAATACGTCCTCCAACAACTCTAGTGCCTCACATCGCATGCGAGGACTTCTCGTTAACAGAGGCATACACGATTCTGAAAGGAGCGATTGTTTTCCCGTCACTATACGAATCTTCATTCTAGGGGTTTGTTAATCCCCACTGGTTTGACCCGGACCGGTTCATGGAAGAAAGGAAAAAGGACCAGGTATTTAAAAAGAACTTTTTAGTATTTGGAGTCGGTGCACACTAGTGCGTGGGCCAGAAGTACGCTATCAACCATCTAGTCTTGTTCATCACCATGTTCACATCGTTGATGGATTTTGAGTGACACCGATTAGATGGCTGTGATGAAATTGTTTATGTCCCCACCATTAGTCCCAAGGATGATTGCAAAGTTTCTCTCATCAAGCGGTTTGCATGAAGAAAGATGTCCCTTTCAGCCAATTTTTAATAGGAAAAATAACGGGCCTGTAAATTTTTTTTTTTTGAACGGGAAAAATGCAACTTGTATTGATAAGAAATCAAATACAAGTTACACGGCCCACAGGCTTGAAGGGAGAAGAGTTTATTTTTTTCACAGAAAAAGGAAAGATTTTATTAAGAAAGGGGAGGGTCCGGTACCCGGACCTCCAGGGAGGCAAGATTAGAAAGCCAAAGGGGAACATGACCTCCCCAAGACTCTAATCGAACACCCGATAAGGCTTGCTTTGTCAACAAATGGGCAACCTTATTATACACACGTTTAACAAAAACAAATTTGCAAACCGAGAAAGAAGACACATTGTGCAAACAATCCAGGAGAACGGAGCTACAATCTGACAAAAGACTTATTTCGAACAATGAGAGCCTGCACAATCTGAGCAGAGTCGCCCTCAACAATAATGGATCCACACCGTTGATTTAACGCAAACACAAATGCTTCCCTGAAACCAATAGCTTTCGTTGTGTGGGGGGAGAAATATCCATAAAAGACAGCCATGCAAACCCCCAAAATATTACCGAGATAATCACAAGCCACCACGCCAACTCCTACGCGCCCATCCTTCCTATTAACTGCCCAGTCGATGTTAAGCTTGACTACCCCCATTGGGGGAGGGAGCCACCGAGTAGAGGTGGCAGAGATGTCCACTGTTCGGGGCTTGGGTTTTGAAACAACCAGGTCCTCAAACTCAGTACATAAAGCAAAAGCTTTCTCCAAAATTAACGAGCATGGTTGCTCTAGAGAGTCGAAGTGAACACTGTTTCTTGCCTTCTAGATAAACCAACAAAGTGATGTTAAGAGGGCTTCCAGATTATGGCTTCCCCCAAGGCCATGATGACCTTTGTAGCAGACTTCCACCATTCCATAAAAGAACAAGCCTCATCGACCCCAGAGATTATAGAGGCAAAAGGGGATATTTCCCAGACAGCTTTAGATTTCTTGCAGTGAAAAAACAAGTGTTCCATCGATTTCGGCGTCTTACGGCACCGAGGGTAGAAAGGGGGCACATCTATGTGTTTTTGGTTCAGGTTGAATAAAACAGTGATAACATTATGAAGGGAACGCCATATAAAGCTTTTAATTTTGTTGGGGATTGCAAGACTCCATAAGGCTTTCCACATATGCTTATTATTCATACATGTGCTTAATTCACCATGCTCATGAGATTGAAGTGGCAAAAGAGAGTTCTTAGCCAAGTAGTAGGCAGATTTGACCGTGAAACAGCCGTCGTCCTCAAAATGCCAAATGCCCTTATCGCCAACACCCTGAGAACTCAATGGGATGGTAAGGATGGCCTCTTTGTCAATGGCCAGAAACAAATCATTAAGGAGAGGAACATTCCAACTAAGCGTCACGGGATCGATTAATTCGGAGACAAAATGGGCAGGGGAAGGGGACCCCGAGATAGGCCCAGGCGAGAGCACTTTGAAAGAGAGTGCTCGAGGCAACCAGGGGTCATGCCAAATATCTATGGATGAGCCATCTCCCACAGCCCACCTCCATCCTTTTTTGAGAACATTTCGACCAGCACAAATGCTCCACCAAGCCTAGGAGACAGTGGTAGAACACTCCGTGTCCCAAAAAAAGGAGCTTGTGAAATATTTCCCTCGGAAGATCTTCTGAAATAGTGAAGGAGGGCCCTGTAGTAGCCGCCACCCCTGCTTAGCAAGTGACACAAGGTTGAAAGCATGTAAATCCCGAAAACCCAATCCACCTTGTTGTTTGCTGTCACAAAGCTTCCTGCAACTCATCCAATTTACCTTGTGAACACCCCGTCAACGCTCCCCCACTAGAATTTTCTGCTCGATCGTTCAATATCTCTGCAAAAACCATTCGGTAAAAAGAAACATTGCAAAACATATGTAGGCATAACAAGCAAAACGGACTTTAGCAGAACTTCTCATCCAACAGTGTTCAACTTTGAGTGGTTCCAAGACCGGAGCTTAGCGGAGACCCGCTCTCTGACATAATTAAACACCTCAGACTTGGACCGCCCAATGATCGAAGGTAACCCCAGATACTTCCCACCTCGATACTCCACCCGAATCTAAAATGCCCGTCTTAACATCACTTGGAGTGTTTGGGCTAAAAAATAATGTAGATTTGTCCCTGTTCACCATTTGACCTGACGCACATTCATACTTCTCCAAAATACTCGTAATCGCTTGACAACCTGCAGCTGTGGCTTCCCAAAAAAGAACTGAGTCATCTGCGAAGAAAATGTGCGAGATAGGGGGACAATGGCGACCAATCTTAATACCATTAAGCGCAGCATCTGCTATTTCTTTTTGGATTAGATAGTGAAAACCCTCGGCGCAGAGAATGAATAGATACAGTGATAAAGGACAGCCTTGGCGAATGCCCTGGGAGGGAGTGAACACTTCCCCTTTCTCTCCATTTATAATGGTAGCAAAAGAAACCGTAGAGACACACGCCATAACCCAGTCAATCCATTTGTCATCAAAACCAAACTTACGAAGAGCAGCCTCCAGAAAAGACCATTTAATCCGATCATACGCTTTATGTAGAGACCCTTGTCTAATTTTATTATTTTAATACGTTCCTATTATGGTTATGATAAAGACTTACTTTTGTGGGGTATGATAAAGACTTACTTTTGTGGGCCGAACAATTTATTTATTGTTATTGTACGTATCTATTTGTATATTTATGAATGTATTTAACCGATCGAGCCCAAACAACTTGATTACTAACTGAGTGTGTGTGGGAACCACCTATGCGCTGAGCTTGCAAAAAAAAAAAATTGTTTGAAAGATTAGGGGTGTTAGTGTAAGGTGTTATAACTTTCCAGTTAGTACCATAATATCTTGACACTTGGAGGGGAATAGTGTAATTTCTACACTTGGTACCCATTTTAACACTAGAGAACAAATCTCTCACCACTCTTTCTTTTCATAGTTTCGGTTTCTCTCTCTCTCTCTCTCTCTTAAAATCCTCCACAAATAAATCAAGACCCACCAAAATAAACCGTAGATCCTTGATAATCTCGACATCTAGACGTGGAAAGTGCGTGGGGAAGCTTGAGGAGCCGAAAGCTCAGAGAAATCTGGGTTGGGAAAGCTAGTGTATATGGCTGATTATTTGCAAACATTTTTGGATTGGAACCCCAAATTCGTGATTAAGATAGTTCCAAGTATATGTTCGAGTGGGAACTTGAATCTGCCTTTGTTTTGGCCGAATTTTTAGATATTTTTCCAGAACCCGCAAATTTATGAAAATTTTACTGTAGCTACCCATACATGCCTTCTATATTGTGGTAAATGTTAAGAATTTAATTTGAAGTACAGAAAATATGAAAAATGTTTGCCGGACTGTGGTAATGAAATTCGCAGTGTTGATAGCACTGTCACATCTTATGGGAATGGCTATCTTTTTGTCTAGGAAGCTTGAAATCTCAATCTGCTTTTTGATTCCGAAAGTAGATTCGTATACATATGTAAGGTTTGTATCTTAATTTCATATAGGGAATAGCAGTTTTTGATTTAAAGTCGGTGTATCCGCTGAAATTACTTGTGGGATGCGTACAAACACATGAAAATTGTTTGGAAGAGAGTAACGGGCATGAGTTATACGATGACACATATGTGAATTGACATAACGATTAATTAAGACGAAGAGACATATGGTATAGCGATACTAATGAGCATGATATGAAGTTTACTGTGTGGTAATGATGACACAGGGCTCGATAGGGTATGCCTCGAAGTGACACGGGCCAGATAGGGTATGCCCGGAGTGACACAGGGCCTTTATGGTTTGCCCGGAGTGACAAGGGGCCTATATGGCATGCCCAAAATATAACCTAATGTTTTAAATGAATGAAATGTGTATGCTAAATGTTTAGGAGACATATGGCGTGTCGGGTATATATCGGGTACGTTGAGATGGTAATAAGGGAATCTAGTGGCTTAATAGGGTATAATACATTCTAGTGGGTTCTTATATGTCTTTGTATAATGTTATGTCAAGTGTGCATGTTTTGGAAGGCATATATGACGGAGCTATTTCATCATCTTGTAGAATTCTTTTTTTTTTAAAAGATGATTCTGTAACCCTAAGTTTACTGTAATGTTTTGAACATTTGGAAATTATGTAAAAATTCTTTATGATCTATTCACTGTAGATTTGGGGTATAGGTATCCGGTTGACTTGTTTGTGTTGAGACTAGAAGTTATGAATAACTTTGACCTCGCGAGAGAAGCTTGGACTTGACTATGGATATGTTGACCTTTCTTTGGAGCGATCTTATTTATTTATGTCCAAAATTTGAGGGCATGACATTTTAGCCATATCTAGCTTCAATGCCACCCAGCCTCGCTTCCCATACCGCCTATTCTTTAAAGCCTGCATAATTTCATGGGCTACTAGGACCGAATCTGAAATAATATTGGGTAGATTCGTATACAAATAATATTCGGTAGTACGGGTCGCAATCTGTTTGCCATGATTTTGGCAATAAGTTTATACATGACATTGCAGAGGCTTATAAGACGAAATTGGTTGGGTTTACGGGGGCTATTAACTTTGGTGATTAGTGTAATAAGGGTTTGATTAATGCTCCGCTGGGAACTCTTGTTCATGAGGTTTTGTGACGATTCACGATGAACTCATGATGAATGATGTCAATTTATATTGAAGCCACTTAGCCTTGGAAATCTGCAGACTTCAAATTCTGTATTTGATCGTCAATTTATATAGAAACCATTTATCCTTGAAAATCTACATACCTGAGATTCTGTATTTGATCAATTTTATTGATTTTAGTTGAGATCGGTCTAAAACTCCTAAATTTCTGAGATTTTTATTGAGAGTTCCTTTATGCCCATATATGGTTAAAATTTCAGAACGAAACTTGAATTGTTGATCAGCTCTATAGAAATTCTTAACCTAGTGGTAGTCACTTCGGGCAAAATGGCCATATCTTCTAGCACGAGAGTCGAAATTTTGGACTGTTTCCTAATTTTAAAACTAGACACGTAGTTATTTCAAGATATGTGAGGATTACACTGTAATTGTTTCCGAGTAAAATCAGTTTTTGGTTTAAAGTTGGCTACAGTGCAGAACCTGCAACTCTGTTTTTCCGAAAGTAATTGTTTAACTTTAAATGGGCGTAGCTGAGTCGTCCGAACTCCGTTTTTAGCCTATGACCTATTGTTTTGAAGCTCTTAGAGTATAGTTTTTGTCGACAATGGTCTTGCTACCAAAATTAGTGATATCATTACTTTTGAGTAGTTAAATCTTCACCTAACCTCATACCTTGACCCTAGAATCTGATTAGTAAAACATGGGGTAGCTAGGGAGATTATCTTAGAGATTTGAATATGACACGCCCTCGATTTTCAAGGTACCACAATTTATAGTGTGAAATCTTGAAATTAATGAACCTACATTTCCCGTAAGCCAAAATGGGTAATTTAAATTACAACCTCCTCTCCCAAAATAATGTTACAAAGGTAAAGATCTAACTTAGCAAATGAAGCTCTCAACATATGTCACGTCATGCATACCACACACTCCTATCATGCAACTTGATTTGTACCTAAAAATAGAAGGGATGAGCATTCACTTCGCCCAGTAGGAATTTCTTACACAATTCTATATGATTATGAGGTGACCAATGATGGGGTGAAACGCCAATGATTAATGACATGTACACATTCAAGATAATAATAATAATAGCTGATATTGATGTAATTTTAGAACCAAAGGGCTTTACTCACTCACACACACACACATTTACACCCACACAATTCACCATTTACTCTAAGTCGCCAATTATCAATTTCCTTCTTATCATAAGGGTAACTATCACACATCCAAAATTCACATGTTTCTAAATATTATCTCTAAGTTTAGGCTATCATTCCCGAAACCACCCGTACATCTACCTCCACTATACTACAACGTACTCGTTACAATTACCAAGACACTTCAATAGTTCTCCACAATTCATTTGAAAGTAATCTTGGAAACCTTATGGGTGTCTTACAACCCGTAAATCATTCTTCTAGTATACCATGTAGATCATTCAACAAATATTCTGGGTACATGGGATCTCGTAGATCGTTCAACAAAATATTCTGTGTACATGGGACTCAATAGATCATTAAACAAGTATTCCAAGTACATGGGACCCCGTAGATCATTCAATATTAAACAAGTATTCAACGTACATGGGACCCCGTAGATCATTAAACAAGTATTCTAGGTACATGGGACCCCATAGACCATTCCACAAATATTCCATAAGCACCCAGGGTATCCCACGCGTGTCCTTGTATCCCACTAGTTTCCCTTTACTCATTTCATTCCTTAGATTAATCTCCAATTATTTGAGAATTTTCTACCTTCTTCTCGAGTCTTTGGGTCTCTTAGAATCCTCCCTAACGACAAACCGATTGGTGGTCCTAATAACTTATTTCATTTCCCAACTCTTTCACATCTCATTCTTAATTTTCTTAGTATTCATTTATATTGTTCTCCAATTATATCCATGTATCCCTCGCATAAGGTTACTACGTGCCGAATGAGGGTCCATGATGCATCATTCCCATCACCCGCCGATAACATCTAATAATTCAAATTAAATGCCTGTAGGTCCTTGCATTCAGATCATGTATTGTAAGACGAAACAAGGCAACGAAAGTTAAACCAACATCAAGGGAAAATCTGGATCACAAAACAAAAATATGGGATTATTCAGTCAAAACCGTCCGGAACGTCGGGAACCCCGTCCGGACGAAAATTCTGGGAACAAAGCACTATGCACAGTAAACAACAAATTTGGCAAATAAGGTTCAAAACTAAAAAATTTCGACTACCAACAACAAAATACGAGTAAAGTGAAGGAGATTATCAACGAGTATCAATTACTTCAAGCAACCAAGATCCAATCCAAACTTATAAACCCTAACCCATAGCTTTTCAAACCAAATTTAAAGAAGATGAAATCAAAACATGTATGTAATCACAATCATCTATAAATTCTTAGAAAGGAGTGGAAGAAATGCCTATACCTCCATTTGGTTTAGCTCCAATCAACCTGTGAACCGAAACCCTAGCTTGCCAAACCAGAATCTACCGAGTCCCAAGATCTAAGACGTGATTCCCAAGCCCAAATAGCTAAAACACGAGGTATAGATGGTGGTTTTGTGTGTGGTGGAGTGATTTCGGTGGAAGAGAGAGAGAGAGAGAGAGAGAGAGAGAGAGAGAGAGAGAGAGAGAGAGAGAGAGAGAGAGAGAGAGAGAGAGAGAGAGAGTTTTAACGTGGAAACAAGGGATGGGGAAAAATGAAATTTTCTCCTCAAATATGCCTTTTATAGACTAACTACACT
The DNA here is from genome assembly GCA_963854785.1 of Vaccinium vitis-idaea. Lineage (NCBI taxonomy): Eukaryota > Viridiplantae > Streptophyta > Magnoliopsida > Ericales > Ericaceae > Vaccinium > Vaccinium vitis-idaea. The sequence continues at coordinate 29,213,277 of OY978216.1, read as the reverse complement.
ACCCACCCCTCAATATCACAAGTGCTTCATTCCAGCCCAAAACTAACAAGTCTCTCTCATTAAACCCATACACCTCAAAATGCTTGTGTTGTGTACAAACACCAAATAAATTTGTTGAAAATTTTAGTGAAATTACGAGTCTTTACAGAATGAATATTGATGCCTAATATATTTTTACATTACTTGTTTACTATAGGGCACTCGTGTGAAAGCTTGGGATCCAGGTGGGTGACTTAAATACATAAATTACTTGGTTTTGCAAATGTTTTACATTCTAGTAAAGAAGGTATGCTTTAACAATAAGTTTTTCCATATGATGTGTACTCCATGGATATGAAATGGAAGGTGCACATGATTTATTAATGGCATCCCATACGTTCTAGTTTTTACTGCTGGTCGGGATTTTTTAAACTTTTTTCTACTGATTTGTATACAGTATTTTGGACCTATTTTTGGCATTGCGGCCTTCCAAAAGCATTTGAGACCACCCGTCAGCTATGAGCGGCCCCGAATGAATATTTTTCTATTTTCTCCCCATCGAGTCGTGTAGTCTCTCCCAGACCCGCCTTTAGTCCCGGAACCTTCCGGTGAAGTCCCGGAGTTTCTTGAATATTTTCAATCCTCAGTAGTGTTCCCCCCAAGCTTAGACATTGTCCTTTATATACGGTAGGAACGCCTCTGTGCCCCATATACTAAATTCCCTAGCGAGATTAACTTCTCTAAAACTTCAGTTTCTGTCCTGAACTACGCGAGACCTAATTCTCTTGAGGCCAAAGATATGTAGGCAACCCTAATGCCGGGCTAGGTCTAATTTTCCAAACTTCTTGTCTTCTCGAACTACATGATATATGATGAACTGATTCTCTAAAGGCCAGAGATACGTAGGTAGCCCTAAGACCGGGCACGGTCCTTGTTTTGTATTTATCCCCCTTTTATTTCAAATATCTCTACAATAAATATATTTTTAGGCAGAATATTAATTTTCTTCTTCTCATTGTATATGTGTCATCATTTACCATCCTCACAAGTCTTCAATCACTTATTTTGTTTTGGAAAAATTGGTTTCGAGTGCCGAAGGGGCGGGGTAGGGTGCTCCGGCTTCCCTACACATAACAGTGAATTATCGAACCTTTTCTTCTCTAAAATTGCAGACCAAAATAATTCTGAGTCATTTATATCAAAGCAAACCTAGTTTTTTTGATCCATGATTTTTATTCCTCCTTTTTCAAAATATCAGGAATAAAATGTGACCAATTATCCAACTAGCAAAACTACTTCTTACAAATAGTAGCTTGTTCACCTTGCCTTTAAGATAGTTGTTAACTAATGGGAGGATCATTGAATCCGGTGGAAAGTATGGGTGAGCCAATATTTGCATAAATGTGACCAATTAACCGACGAGCAAAACTATTTCTTACAAATATTAGCTTGTTCGCTTTGTCTTTAAGATAGCTGTTGACTAATGGAAGGATCATTGAATCCGGTGGAATGTATGAGTGAGCCAATATTTGCAAAAATTATTCTAGATGACATTGAGGGCCGTTTTGGAAAGATTTGGAAAAGTTTTGGTCCGGGGCTGAAAACGGCTGATGGTGGTAGTCTGAAAATAAAAACAGCATGGAATGCAGGTTAATTTTAGTGCAAAGTTGGATATACTACCAAGGTCCTGCACGGGGATCACGACAACATGAAATGGTGCCTAAAGGCAATTTTTAGGTCCAGAATATACACGGTAACATTGTAGTAGGTTTTGGGTGAAAATATAAAATTTTGATCGGCCCCACAGTCAGTTGTCTACGTTTTCCCTGGCACAAGAGGGGAATCAGGTCAAACGTAGTTTGGACTTACGTCCAGTTTTTGAATCAAGATTACTCTTAGGCAATGGAAATTCCAAGTCAGACGGAGGAGTCCCAAGCTGTTCCACTTAAAACCCGCTTGCTACAACGTGCAGTATGCAGTGTTTTCTTTGATAGATTTCCAAGGCTTGACTGTAATTGAAGATATATCAATTTGACCCATAACTAGGGATCTCAAGGTTTTTCAAATCGAGAAATAACACATGCGATAAATTAGGGAAGGGGAGAGTGTCATTATTGGCAAGGCCAGAGTCCAACCCCAATAAATCGCAAGATTCATTATCTTGATGAAAAAAAAGTTGATTTTATCACCATTTTCTGAGCTGATGGCCCAAAAAAGAGTCTTCTAACGGCAATTCTATTTCACTCTCAAAGACAATGCGCACCGATTGATTTTCATTATTGCAGTTTTTATCAGCAAAGCTTCAAAGTCCCTCCCTGACCAAACAATTCTTTAGGATGACACGCGCAAAGCGCTCATAGACTAATTAAAAATATATAATTTTGTTAATCTTGATCTCAGACTGGCCTGGCCTGAAAAACGTAGCCGGCTTCTTTCAACTACTAAGGATTGTTTTGGCAATGGTAAGGATAAAAAATATCTGCTTATTTTTTTTTTTGCTAGTCCGACTAAGAGTCGAGATTCTTAACAACTACGTGTATAAATGCAGAAGACGGAGGAAAAGTGACTTACCGTCTCCCAGTTCGAACCCCGGGTTGTGAAAATTTGGCAGAGCTACTGCTGGAAATATAAGATTGCCAAAATTTTCTGAGGAAATCCAGGTATAGCCTTCAGTAGGAAATGGACGAATTGACTACGTCAATCGGGTTTTTGTCAGTGGAAATCCGGCAAAACTTCCACTGGTTTAGGATTTCGGAATTTCTTTTGAGAGAAATGCGGCAGAGCTTCCGCGAGGTTTTGGGATTCTGGGGTTGAAATGGTAAAATTTACCAATATTTTATCAAAATTCTTGACAAGAACTACAGTATTAAAAAAAAAAAAAAAAGGCCTTCACATTTGTTTGTCTTTACTCTTGGATGGAAATTTTTGGCTATGGTGTATTCTTCACAATTTCAATTTGCAAAAAATGGATACAATGCAAACAAAAATTAGACCTTCTAAAGCTATAGAAGTCCATTGAAGACAATTTTTGCGCCAAAAAAATAAAAAAAAATTAGGCATCCAAATGGAGACTATTTTTTATCCCTTCTGACCTCAAGCCACATCAGTAACATTTTAGGTCAATTAAAAACAACACAATTAATTGGTCGATTACTTATTGTTATCATCACGATACGCACATGATATCCTCATCCGCATGCCAAGCTGGAGCTGAGCACCACCTGTTCTCCCACCTCTTCATTAAAGCCGGCCTTTCATTCAATTAATAAATCAAAAATGATAGGTACACACCTTTTGTGCCACTCCCCACCACACTCTCACTCACATGGGGTGTGGTCTCCACGTATGGGCCCCATGTAGGCTCCACACTCTATGTGAGTGAGGGTGTGGTGGAGAGTGGCACAAATAGTGTGTATCTATCATTGTTCTTAACAAATACAGCAATATCTGAGTCATTCATTCATTCTCACATGGAAACTTCTAAAATCGGCTAACTGTCCTTAAACTTTTAAAAATATACTATAATATATAAAAAAATGCATAAAAGTTTGTGGATGTGTTATACAATTTATTAAAAATACACTGGAATGTATAATTTTTTTTGTCGTTTTTTTAAATTTATTGTCGGCTTGATGGGATGACCAAAGACCCTTCTAAAAAAAATAGAAGACACCACCGGTCTCCCTCTCCTTCCCGCTTCCTCTATCTCTTCCCAAAAAAATATTTGGGTACCGAATCCATGTTGAGCACGATCTCGGTCGTTCAAAAGTGTTTTGGATGACCCAAATTGATTCCTTCTCTCTCCTCTCACCCGAACAATCTCACTCCTCTTTTTCTCTCTCCTCTTCAGGACCGTTGAATCACATTTTGAATGACTGAGATTACCGAGCGAGTACCACGTGGGCAATACCTACTCGGCATCGAAAAATTTCTCCTCTTCCCCCATCTCCTTCTCCTTCCCGCAATCCTAGTTGGAGTAGTTTCTGACTTCTCATTTCCCTCTCTCTTTCTCTCCTTCCCTCCTTTCTTTCTTTCTTTCTTTCTGGATAATTAAAACCCAGAATATATCTGCTTCGTACAATATCTATTTTTTACAAGATATCAACATAGATTTTAGTACCCCAACCTTTGACAGTTTGACCGATTCCAACTGATCTCTGCCCGCCGTCCTCCTCCTTCCCCAATTGACTTCACACATGAAAAAACTCTATCTGGCCATCTCTCTCTCAATAGGAATTAAACTGAAAATGGACTCATCAATCTGGTCCACTCTCTCATCTTTTTCACTCTATCTAGTACTCTTCCTGGTCCTCCTCGAACAGGTCTCGTACTTGAAGAAGAAGAGCTCAATCCCGGGTCCCACGCTCGTATTTCCCTTCTTGGGCAATGCCATATTTCTTGTCCGAAATCCAACCCGGTTCTGGGAAATCCAGTCCGAACTGGCCCAAACCTCCCCGTTGGGCATCTCCGCCAACTACATCATCGGCAAATTCGTGGTGTTTGTTCGCTCGACCGACCTCTCCCACGAAATCTTCGCCAATGTCCGGCCTGACGCCTTCCATCTCATCGGCCACCCATTTGGGAAAAAGCTCTTCGGCGACCACAACCTTATTTACATGTTCGGCCAAGACCACAAGGACCTCCGCCGCCACATCGCTCCCAATTTCACGCCCAAAGCCCTCTCCACCTACATTTCAGTCCAGCAAAAAATCATAACCAAACACTTAATGCAATGGCTAAGACTCTCTAGTAACACTAAAATGCCAATTAGCCTCCGGTTCTTGTGTCGCGACATGAATCTGGACACGTCGCAGACTGTATTCGTGGGGCCTTATTTGACAGGCGATTTGAAGGAGAGATTCAATTCAGACTACAACTTGTTCAATGTAGGGTTGATGAAGCTGCCGATTGATCTACCAGGGTTTGCATTTCGTGAGGCGAGGTTGGTAGTGAAGAGGCTCGTCGAAACACTAGGTGTTTGCGCCGAGGAGAGTAAAAAGAAGATGAAGGACGGCAACCGTGAGCCAACTTGCTTGGTCGATTTCTGGATGCAGGGCATTCTGAGGGAAATAAAGGCGGCGGAGGAGGCCGGAATTCCGCCGCCGCCTCACGCATGTAGCACTGAGGTCGGCGCCCACTTGTTTGATTTCCTATTCGCCGCACAGGATGCCTCCACGTCCTCGTTGCTGTGGGCGGTGGTGCTCCTCGACTCCCACCCGGAAATCCTCGCCAAGGTCCGCCGAGAAGTTGCCGGAATCTGGTCGCCAGAATCGAACTCGCCGATTACGGCAGAGCAGCTGCGGGAGATGAAGTATACAGAGGCTGTGGCACGTGAGGTGTTAAGAATACGTGCTCCGGCAACTTTAGTGCCTCACATTGCAGGCGAGGACTTCCGGTTAACAGAGTCATACACGATTCCGAAAGGAGCGATTGTTTTCCCGTCAGTATACGAATCTTCATTTCAGGGGTTTGTTGATCCTCACCGGTTCGACCCGGACCGGTTTATGGAAGAAAGGAAAGAGGACCAGGTATATAAAAAGAACTTTCTAGTATTCGGAGCAGGTGCACACCAATGTGTGGGGCAAAAGTACGCTATCAACCATCTCGTATTGTTCATCGCTATGTTCACATCGTTTATAGATTTCAAGCGACACAGATCGAACGGCTGTGATGAGATCATTTATGTCCCCACCATCTGTCCCAAGGACGATTGTAAAGTTTCCCTCATCAAGCGGCGTGCACAGTATTCCACTCTTTCATGAAAAGCATTTCCTTTCGCGGGTTTTTCGTCGGACTACTCATCTTTCCCAAACAAATTAGCGAAGTACTCTGATTTCGAAACTATTTGTAAAAATACTTCTTAGCGTAATCATGAATTGCACTTTTCTTGTAAAACGCAATCCATGATTGAGCTTTTCTTGTAAAACGCAATTCCAAATCGCGCTTCTCTTGTAAAACGCAATCCCAAATCGCGCTTCATTCAAGTTTGCAAGAGAAGTGCAAACCCAAAACGTTTTTGTCCATAAAGCGTGATTCCAACCTGCGCTTCTGTCCGAAAGCACGATTCGTGATTACACTAAGATGTATTTTTATAAATAGTTTCCAAATCAGAGTACTTCGTGAATTTGTTTGGGAAAGAGGAGTAGTTCGCCGAAATCCCCTCCTTTCGCCGATTTTTAGTTTCAACCTCTTTAGACATGTTACAATTGATTCAATTTCTTTGGTGTGTGTCTTGGGTTAGTTCGAAAAAAGAGCGTATCAGAAAATCCAGGTGTTCTTTTTCATTTGTAATACAGATTTATTGAGCAAGAGTTTTTCCAAAATAAGAACTGAGTTTTGTAGATCAAGCGGTTGGAATTCTTCCTTTTTTTAAAATAAGTTTTCAGGGGTAAATCAGGTGGTGAAAAAAAGGAGGAAAACAACATAAAGTTAATTTGGGAAAGCAATAAAAGTAGTTGTAAGCCGTTTAGGCTACATTTATGAGTATTTTTATGTTGTTTTTTCCTTGTTTCCTACTAAATTCCAGTCAATTTTTTTGAATTGACCGTTTGTCAAAAAAGTATAAAAGTGTAGACTACAATTGAAAAACGTGTGCTAAAGATGAAAAAAGTTCGAAAAATACTGTCGTTTAGTGCCTTTAAAGTCGTCTGAACTTTCTAAAATTTGATAGATACGAGTACGAGTTTTTATGCTTCTGCGATTGCTCTTGTTGAAATGAACGATTTTAACAAAAAACTGCAACAATAGTTAAGTAGAAGGTAACTTAAGTAAAATAATACCAGTTACTTTTTCCAAAAAATTATTTAATCCAAAACAGACTCTAATTCTCTCTGTCTCTATCATTCTCAGGACTTGTTGCATTTGTTAGTTTTATTAAATAAACAATGAAATCGTATCTCTTGTCACTGAGAATCAGAATATTTGGTTTTCATATTGTATTAGTCTATTCATTCAACCATGCATGCTTGGCCGGCAAGTTATGTCTAGAAGTATCTTGAATTGCTTTATTTATTTGAACAGAGCCTGTATTGCTTTGTTGGAGTTGGGCCTGCTGTCCCCTGTTGTGAGACACCAGCAAATTTTGCTTTATCAATGAAAGAGCTCAACTAGTAGTTAATTTTGACAAAAAATAATTTGATTGGACATCGATAATCTAACGAACGAAATACATTATTCTCACAAAAAAAAAATTAGAGACATACATAACACAAATACACTCTTTTCTTCATTCACTACAATGGAGTGGCAGCGTACAGTGGCGGAACCAGGATTTGAAGGTGGAGGTGACATTCAAAAATAATATATATATTCAATGTCAAAAACAAGTATACATGTCTTAAGATAAAACTATATATTATTACCAGATCTCGATTAGTTTTATAAGACAATAGTTTTAAAATTACATAAAACATTGTAAATTATAAGATATAAAAAAACTCTTTTCTTCATTCACTACAAGAAAATTAACCTATTGTGACATTAATTTGTTGTGGCAACATAAAAGTGGTCACTAAAGGTGACATAAAGTGACGATTTAAGAAGTTGTCTCTGAAGAAAGTGTTTCTTAGTTTTGGGTGGCGATATTTATGATGTTACAAAAACATATGATTCAGTGACAATTTGTATGTTGCCATAAAGATTGTGTCAGAAAAGACTTATTTGTCACAAGTCGTAGTGACACACACAAAAAAAATGTCACTAAAAATCAAATACTAGTGACAAATTATGGACAAGTCACTTAATCAATTGAAATATCTTACAACAGTGACAACTAAAGTATGTCAGAATTTTCAACTAAAATATAATCTTTTTTTCTCTTTGTTTTTTATTCATCGGAAAAAATAAATGCCTTTGTTGCTTTCAATATGGTCTTATGTTCTTTTGCTACAACTTGATTTAAAAAAAGTTGACGCACATACTATGTACTTGCCTTTATTTTATTTTTTTTGAACGAAAAGATCATCCAAGTTATATTAAATGAAAATAATAGGACACTACCGGTCCGAAATACAAAAAAAAAAAAAAAAGAATACAACAAAAGCCGCCCAACGCCGATATTGGACCCAGTCTTTGCTCATGGTGTTGGGTTCACTACAAGAAATTTGGCATTTGGCGAGGGAATTTTTAGCGTGGAAACAGATTTCCTCGCTAAAGTAGGCAATTGAGTGGAAATTTTTGTTTCCTCGGGCAAGGTCGAATAATGAGTTTTTTTTGGTGTGGAAGTCTTATTTCTTGGCTAATACTTTGTTGCTAAAGGGTATTCGCGAGGAATTGTAATCCAAAATTCCTCGCTAATTCTTGTCGCAAAAAAAAAGAGTGAAATTTTCATGTGGCAGGAAAACAAATTTTTGTGAGGAGATAAATATTTTCTCGCCAAAAGGCAGTAAACATTTTGTAAGAAACTATATTTATTGCAAAAAAGTTTGTTGTTTGCGATGAAATTCAAACTTTCCTCACTAAAAGGTAATAAACTTTCTGTGAGGAACTATATTTACCGCAAAAGGTTGGTCATTTGCGAGGCATTTAAAAATTTCCTCGCTGAAAGGCAATACACATTTTGTGAGGAACTATAGACATTTTGCAAGGAAATGTATTTGTTGCAAAAAGTTGGTTATTTGTGAGGAAATTCAAATTTTCCTCACTAAAAGGGAATAAACCTTTTGCGAGGAACTTTAGTTACCACAAAAAAATTGGTTATTTGCAAGGCAATTAAAACTTCCTCGTTGAAAGGGAATACACATTTTGCGAGGAATGTTATTTGCCAGAAAAAAAAAGGTTATTTGCTAGGGAATGTAAATTTCCTCGCTGAAAGGCTATAAAATTTTGCGAGGAACTTTATTTGCCGCATAAAAATTAGTTATTTGTGAGACAACTGAATTTTTGGTTGCTAAAAGCCTAAGTAACATTTTGCGAGGAAATGTGATGGGAGTAAAAGACATGGTATTGAGTAAGGGTATATTTAACTTTAATAGTAATTTTGAACGATTTCAAAAAATGGTGGAACTTTATCTTAATATTAATGGTATACTTGCAAGAATTTGTCTAGGTTTTGCAAAATATGGATTAATTGGATCATTCATTCCAAGAAAGAAATTAAGATCGTGTTCGTTAGACACTTGACATAATGAAAAATATCATTTTCCAAATGAATTTGGATCTCAATGAAGGGGCTTTTTAGACCCAATCGAGCCAAAAATTTGCATGGATGATTTAATCAACAAGGACAACAAAATAAGTGATCTTGATCGTGATGATTGTGTTGTGGCCATGTGGCTACTATACATTCAACTAGTGCACAATACTTAGTTTACAATCAATTGCGTCCCGCTAAAAGGGTTATCTAAACCTGATCGAACTGAAAATTCAATAAGCATAACGAAATCAATGATCTCGATCGTCATGATTATATTGTAGTTGTGTCGCTACTGTATATTCAACTATTGCATATAACTTAGCTTAATAACAAGTAAGTTGAATGTAGAGATTCTAAAGGTCATTGCCGAGCCAATTTCTTTAATGATCGATATGAACCATTAGGATTGCACCTTGTACTTATATATTCATTCATCCTCATTAAAATTGGAGATCATCAAATATCGATAATTATATTATTAGAAGACATCAATGAGTTCGGAGCCATTAAAAGTCCTTTGGTGCACCACTCGAGCCCTACTTGAGATATTTTTTTGCTATCAGAATAGTTTACCTTTTACATAATATGAATTAAATTATTTTGTACCAGAAAGAAGTTAATCACGTATCATTAGACATTTGATTGGGAAATTATTATATTATTAATGAATTTACATGCCGATGAAGGGGCTTTTTGAACACGATTGAGCAAAAAAAATGATGTGATTGATTTCGTCAACAAAAACAATGAAATTAACGGGCTCCATCATTAAGTAAATGGGTTATTTCGGTTTATTACATAAATTACTCTCGCAAAAAGGAAAATCATCTAGCGAGGAATAGTTTACTTTGGTCATTTTTCAAAAATTTCCAATTGGGCAATTAGTGAATATGCGGGCTCGGTGGTGAAAAAATGGCGGGATGGGAAAAAAAAGAAGAAAACAAAAGGGCATGAAACTACGCCGTCTAATCAGTACACCCACATTCCCACTCCTTGCATTTCTCTCTCTCTTTCTCCTCTGATGAAGTTGCAGAGAGCAAAGCTCGATGAATCCGCCATAGGCTCGCTCGCAGTGCAAAACCAATTCTACCAAGGTTTTGATCAATTGCTTCTCTATCTCTCCCCTTACTCTTCTCTATCTCTCCTTGCTTTTAGTGCAGAAAATCTTCTTGTAGTGCCTAACCTTTTCTTGTAGTGCTGAACTGAAAATTTTGATTTCTTGTAGCATTTTAGCTTGTAGTGCCGAACCGAAAATCCTGATTTCTTGGGGCAAAGGTCTTGTGTGTGTGTGTCTCTCACATACACAGACACACACACTAACAAGAACAAGGTGAAAAATAGGTAGATAAGAAATCAAAGAACCATGCCCAACTTTTGAGTAAAAGACAAACCTAGTAAACATATAACGCCTAAACTATTCCAAAATCTAAGGTTATAGAGTTTCTAACCTAGATTATGTTGTATTTTGGTACTTAACTATGGATATTTTAGTGGAGAACGAGGGGAATAGAAGAGAATCTTTCGATAAACACACTTGTATGGTATACAATCATAAGGGATTCCACTGATAAGGTTTTACTTACGGTGTACATTTGGTATACAATCTTAGTACTTTTTGGGGCAAAGGTCATAATGCCATGCACCTTTTTTTCTTAATAATCATTTCGTAGGTTTTGAATCAAATAGATTAAATGAAGTGTTCTACTTTTGAAGCTTTAGATAAGGTATTGGGTGATTCTTTGTTCTCTCACTTTGCTCCTATTTGTTTTGTGACATCAGTACTGAGTTTGCTATGGATTTGTTGATTACTCGTATTCCCTACAACTATTGCTTGTTTCCTTGACTCAATGATTTTTGAGGTGCATCGATTCATTGACGTGAGAAATCCATGTGCATTTGCATAGATCGTAATCCTTGTTAATTCATGACTAGTCTTTCTTTCTTTCTTTTTTTCAATGTTTTCTTAGCTTGGGTAAGGACAAAATAAATTTAAGTGTCGAAGTGTTGTAGAACTCAACTCATTGATTTATGCTATGTTTCACGTCAGGGTGTTTCAATAAGGTAAGTGTAATCACAGTGCTGGTATCCATTGTCCCATTACGTCCAATGCATATAATGATTAACTCTTCTAATGATTAAGTTTTAAATGTGTGAAGTTTCGATATAGAAACTACTATTTACTATCTTATACATATCAGATAGGGGAAAAGGGAAATGCAAGAGGCACAAAATCAAACCACTCCTCCAACCACACAACGCACGCGTCGCGCTAAGAGGCATGACATGTGTCAGTGGGCCCCACCACTAATCTGAGTAAAAGAAAATGGAATCATCTATTTCTCTCACCTCCCCTCATCTCTCTCCCCCCTCCAAACCCAATCCCCTCCCCTTTGCCTATTCCCGCCCACCATCGCCACAACCACCACTACCTGTCCTAAACAATCACCACCCCCCTACAGTACCTAGACCTACCAATAAAAAAATGAAGTAGAAAAAAAAAAAACCAACTTAAGCTCCGCCTTTGCCTAGTCTCCAAATCTGTTGCTAGATCCGATTGACAACACCGAGTCTGACTCCAAAGCTGTCCAACCCACAGCCGCCCTCTCCGTTGCTATCAAAGCCCGACGCTTGACCTCCTCTGTCTTGAAATTCCTTTTCCAAAAAGCACTCATCTTCCACAATTCGCACTTCACCCGTTACAATTGAACCCGATTTGAAGAACTAGGGTTTTGAATTTCATGGTTTTACAACAATGGCAGTTGTGGAAACAAATGATTGGAGTTTGGAATCAATGGAATTGATGGAATATTGTTGGATGAAACGCCTGAAAGGTGGAAGCATCTGCAATTGAAGAATGAAGAAAAAAAGCCCTTGAAGAAAAATACAAGTAATTTTGTCTGGTTTTGAAAACCCAAAGTTGTGGTCTCTAGCAGATACCCATTTTCCTTTCCCATCAATTTCACAAGACCAGAAGAATTGGCTTCAATAGACCCACTACTTAGATTTTAGCATTTTATAATTTCAGTATTTCTTGTGGCTTAGCTGGGGGTAGCATTGGTGGTGGATATGGCGTGGGGATTGGGTTTTGGGGGGAGAGAGATGATAGGAGTATAGACAAAGAGATGATACCAGATTTTTTTTAACTCAGATTAGTGGTGGGGTCCACTAACACGTGTCATGTCTCTTAGTGCGACACGTGTGTTGTGTGGTTGGAGTTGTGGTTTGATTATGTGCCTCTAGCATTTCGAGGGGAAAAATGGATTGGAGTTGGATATAACTAAAAAATAGACTACATGTCGATTATCATGAAGGAGTAAAAAAAATTCTCGAGCTTGCATTTTCCCACATCGAACCAGGAAGCAAGATTCATTGCCCATGCCTTAGATGGAACAATTGCTATCGAAGAAGCCAAGAAGAGGTGAATGCTCACTTGTTAGTATTTGGGATAGTTAGGAGTTATGCTAGATGGGTGCACCATGGGGAGGAGTTTGAATATGATAGTGGTAATGATGATGTCTATGCTAATGACAATGCTATTGAAGACCAGCAGGGCGAGGAAGATGTTGAAGATGATGGCATGCGAAAAATGATAAATGACATTGCAACTGGCATGTATAGAGACACGTGGCAAGGGTTTGATTCTACTATCCAAGGTCCTAGTGGGGTCCATGAGAGAGAAGAGGCATTTGTTGGATTGTTAAGAGAAACAAGGCAACAACTCTATTTGGGTTGTGAGAAGTTCTCTCCGCTCTCTTTCATAGTGAAGTTGCTTCACATAAAAATAATGAACAATTGGACTAACAAATCCTTCGACATGTTGCTTGAATTGCTTAAGGAAGCACTTCCCGATGGTGAGATACTTCCATGGTCATATGCGGAGGCTAAAACTTAATTCCCGATTTGGGCCTTGGCTACAGCAAAATACATGCTTGTGAATTCGACTATGCACTCTTTTGGAAAGAACACAAGGATTTGAATAATTGCCCTCAATGCCAAACATCTCGGTGAAACTTAAAGGTTCGAAGCAGATTCTCAAAAAGGTGAAGTGCTACTTTCCATTGAAACCCATGTTACAAAAGTTGTTTCTGAACAACAACATTGCTAGAGATATGCGTTGGCACAAAGAGAAGCGTATGGATGAGATAAATGTGTAGCATCCAGCTTACTCTCCATTGTTGAAAGATTTTGATGAGAAGCACAAGTCATTTGCTGAGGATCCTCGTAATGTTAGGCTTGGGCTAGCATCCGATGGATTTAATCTTGGGGAATATGAGTAATGCTTAGAGCATATGGCCAGTGATTGTCACTCCATACAACTTGGCTCCATAGATATGCATGAAGGATCCATTTTCGTTTTTGTCCATGCTTAGTCCTTCAAGCAATATTCATGTATATCTACAACCGCTAATTGATGAGCTAAACGAGTTGTGGGAAGTAGGTATCAGGACAAATGATGCATTCAGAAAACAAAATTTGCAGTTGCATGCAGCATTGATATGGACTATCAATGATTTCCCTACTTTAGGCATGTTTTTAGGATGGAGCACGAAAGAAAAATTAGCTTGTCCTGTTTGCATGGGGTAACAACTTCACGTTGGTTGGCAAATGGAAAAAAAACATTGTTATATGGGTCATCGGTGTTTCCTATCGATGGATCACAAATGGAGAGATATGGAAGACAAATTTGACGGTATGAAATATTTCAGGGATAGGGTTAAGGTGCTATCTAGGGAGGAGATTTTTTTGTCAACTTGCAAGCATTCAACCTATGGAACATGAAAAGCAACTCGGAAGAAAAAAGAGAAATGTGATGCCAAGGATTTGAATTAGACAAATAAGAGTGCATTTTTTTACTTGCCTTATTGGAAAACCCTCAAAATACGCCGTGTGTTGGATGTCATGAACATACAAAAAAATGTGTATGATAATAAACTTGGGACATTGATGAACATTGAAGGAAAGACAAGATAATTGGAAGTCTCATAGAGATTTAGAAATACTTGATATCAAGCCGGAGTTGCATGTGCGCGGTGATGGTAACTCATTTGTTTTGCCCCCTGCATTCTACAAAAGAGGAGAATATCTGAATTTTTAACTTCAGTGAAGTTTCCAGACAACTTTGCCTCTAACATCTCGCGTTGTGTGAAAACAAAAACAAATGCCGATTTCGGGAATGAAGAACCACGATTGTCATGTGTTCCTACATCGTTTACTTTCGCTCGCAATACGTGGAGATATGTGCACGGATTTGTGTCAACAGTAATTGAGCTCAGCAATTTTTTCCAAGAGTTGCGTACTAGATCGTTGCACTTGGATGAGTTAGAGCGTCTTGAATGTCAAATCCCAATAACGTTGTGTAAACTTGAACAAATCTTCCCACCTTCATTTTTTGATGTGATGGTGCACTTACCAATTCACTTAGTGAATATTGCTGGACCTGTGCAATATCGATTGATGTTTCCTATTGAGAGGTATATTATCAATTTACTTTACCGAACAAATAAAAAATTGTAGAACATGAGTTGATGATAGTGCCATAATTTTTAAATTTTAGTTGCAAACTTTTTTTCTGTGATATGTTTTTACGGAAGCTAAAACGCTTTGTACAAGATAAGGCTCATCCGGATGGTTCAATAGCTAAAGGTTACCTTGACTGACGTTACATTGAGACAAGTTTCGGTCGTGTTAAAAGAAATTATGATGGGGGCAGTGAAAGGCAAAACGAGAAAAAAGATAAGTTGAATTTGGAAGATTGGTAAAGAGCTCACACATATGTGTTGAATAAATGTGTTGAGGTTACTGACTATATAATGTGAGCATCTACTCCCCATAAAATGTTTTTTTCATCTTTGTCATTTTAATATTTGGTGGACAAATATGTTTGATTTACTTCTATTGAGCACAGGGAAGAAACTTCATGAGAGAGTGAGAGGAATGTAAACAAAATGCAGGAATCAACATTCCCTAGATGGTTTGAACAACAAGTGAAAGTTTGGATATATTGTCAATAAATTGTACCTTTCATGATGGTTACATATGTTTGATTGACGCATGATCAGGTTTCCACACTTTATTATCAAGGCATAAATTTTGTTAGTGATCAAGCTCTCTTTAGCCCAAGGCCCTGACAAACGAGTTTTCTGCTATAAAGGTTGCAACATTAATGGTCATAGGTTTCACAATAAAGATCATGAAATGGAGCGCAAAACTCAAAATAGTGGCGTAGTTGTGCAGGGTGAACATGGGGGAAAGAATATTGACTTCTACAGGGTATTGCAAGATATCATTGAACTACGGTACATTGGAGGTTATCGGGATACTATTATTTAAGGATGTTTTTGGAAAAATGTCTGGAATACATGTTGATAAAGACTTCAACGTTACTTGTATCAACATGAGGAAAACATGGTATGATAACCAACCATATGTGCTAGCTTCCCAAGTAGGGCAATTGTTTTATGTTCCTAACATGAAGCTAGGGAATTATTGGCACATTATTGAGAAGAGTCAACCTCAAAGCTCTTACGATGTTCCTCGCAAGGAAGATGAAGAACCTGACATTAAGGATGAGCCATATCAACAAAATGAGTCCCACGGCGTTCTTGAGTTATTGCAAATTGATGGTGAAAGAGTGCCACTCGAAAGGGATGACATTTTTTCAGAAGTATGTGTTGACATTGTTGCTGTCAAGTGAAGAAATGGAAGACTTGGAGGAAGATAGCTTCAGTGATGACTTTGAAGTAGAGGGGGATCATGTTAGTAGTGATGATGAAGTCGAGGAAGATGACATGAATATGGCTGATGATAGTGATAGTGATAGTGATAGTGATTAGCAAAGTAAATTCAATAGATTTAAGGTAGTAGGTTTTTTATTCGCATGCCATGTTTTTATAAAATAGTGCAATGCAAAGTAGGGTACCTATTACATACAAGGTTCTTTCATTTTTATCGTAGATTTACCAATGTTATGAATTTTGTCCAATATGCCGGTGTCTATTTGTTGTTCCCTTCGGCTCTTTGAAGCTCTATGGACGTTTTGCTTCTGTAATGCGGTTGTTTCTTAGTGTGACCTTGGTGTCATTTTCTTATGCTATTTAATATTGTGGATGCTGAAGTGTTTGCCATTGCTTCATTTGGCTTAATATATCCACCTATTCTCTTGGTGTTTTTTTCCTGTTTTTCCTATATCTTGTCTTTATTTCTATAAATATACTCTCTTCGCCAATGAAAGAAACCTGTATATCTTTTTGTCATTTGCAGTTTTGCAGTGGTACACAATGGGTAAAGGTGAAAATAATATACTCCCTCCGTCCCAAATTACTTGCCCTTTTTGGTTTCCGTGCATTTTGCACGCAAAATTTAATGTATTAACATTTATTTTTTTCAAAATTTTTTACACCAATTTAAAGATCTCATTGAGTAGAAAAAATTGGTGTAAATTTTTAAAAAAAAATGGTTCTCATAAACACATTATATTTTGCGTGCAAAATCCACACTTCTCCAAGAGGGGCAAGCAATATGGGACGGAGGGAGTATAAGGCCAAGGCTTTTTGAACTCACAGAGTATGAGATGGAAAAATATAGGAACATACAAGAAAAGAATGAGTATTGAGTGCTCATGGATTCAAACCTCTCAAAGCTCCTTTTATGGGTTCAAATGGAAAGAGAGAGAATTATGGTTGACGTAGATGATTAAGACTATAGACCTTCATTTGATGACAATTTTGAGGATGAGAGTGATGATGAAAATGATGAGCATCAGGTAATGATGTCAAGATTAGAGCATTTGACTGTTAAGAATCGTAATTACACAAAATTTGATCTATGTAGGTAATGAAGATATCTCAAATATATAAAAACTTATTATCTCTCTCCAACTTGCTATTTCTCTACGCCCTAGTCTATCAGCCATCGTTAGCCGGTTGCTGGTCGGCTGGCTGGCCTAATCATTTTAGTCCTATGTCTCATCCCCATTCCTCTCTCTTTTCCCTTCTTTAGTTTTATTTCTTTTCATGAACTCCAAAGCTAGTGAATTTCAACGGTTTATGGTTAGTTATTCCTCGAAGAGCTGTTTTGGTGTGTTGTGGTCCTGAAAGCGAGTGAAATTCATGAGCTAAAAAGCTAGTGAAATTTCGCTTGTTTGTGCTTCGTAATTTCTCACAGAGCTATTTTGGTGTATTGTGGTCCTTAAATCTAGTGAAATTCATGAGCTCTAAGCCAGTGAATTTCGCTAGGTTGTTCTACGGTGTGAAATTCACAAGGTAATTGTTGTGTTTTAAAATCCAGCGAAATTCATGAGGTAATTGTGTTATGTTCAAGTTAGTGAAATTTGTGAGGCTAGTGAAAGATAGTGAAATTGTAGAATTTGTCAAAACTAGTCATAGCTAGTGAAATTCACGAGCTGGAACCCAATGAAATTTACGAGCTCAAAACCAGAAAGCCAATGCAAATTCACGAGATCAAATAGAAACAAGTAGCATTTTGTGCATGGGGAACTGGAGGTCTGTGGAATTATGGGTTAGTATGGGCAGAAGCAAATTTCAATTTTTGAATGGGGAAGGCAGTTGGGTGCATGAATGGGCTGGAGCCTAATTGTGATGATCCATTTGTGCTAATGGACCGTTTTGGGTGATCCTGATTATTTTTTGTTGGAGTGAGCCGAAGGGTTATTGGGGTGTCGAGATTGTGTCTCATTGGGGTTTAAATTCAAGTATAGGTGAATAGTTGGCATCTTGTCAACTATTATCATTGTTTGGTTCTCTTCTCTCCTCTATCTTGTAATGTTTTATTGTCACCAATTTTCTATTATTTCGGAAATTTAGTTTAGTGACGACTTATATACATAAGGACATTTTTTTCCTCGTTTAGTGACATACCGAATTGTCACCAATCTACACATATAATGACAACATTTAATTTATCACTAAAGGTGATTGGGTTTTGTGATAGCCTTCTAGTTATTGTCACCATGGATCTTTAGCAACACACTTTATGTAACGACCCGGATTTTCGCAAATAAAAATTTCGTTTAATAATTTAATTAATTATTTTTTTATTATTTCACTATTAAAATATTATTTAATTCTTTTAATTTGAATAAATAGAATTCTAGCCATGTATATGCGCGTACGAGACTGAGTAACACATCCGATACACTACCGTAACACCCGGAGGCCGTTATTAATTTCCGAAACCTACCCAACCACCGCCTTTACTCCATCCAACTACCTTAAGTACGTCATGGACTAGTCACCTCCTCTCACATTGAAACTTGGTATGTTGACCAAGTTAAAGAGAGAGAGAGAGAGGGAGAGAGAGAGATGCCGAGAGAGAGAGAGAGAGAGAGATCGGTAGAGAGAGAGAGAGTAGGAGTATGTGTGCATGCATGTGAGCAAGTACTCTTGCACATGCAAGAGTAAATGCTTGTACACTTGACCAAGCAAGATGAAGGTTTGAGGGAAGTTTCCTAAGCTAAGGTTTTGTACCCAAAACTAGTTAGAACAAGCCTTGCTATTTTAGGAGTAACCTACACATACCCACGCAATGCATGCATTTGGGCACAAACTACACAAACTCGGCCTAGCTACACTAGACCTTGGACCCCAAGTTTCCATGAAACATGCCTCCATGTTTTGGGGAAGAATATTCCCCCTACTTATATCCTATTAGGGCTACCCCCTAGCCATAACTCCATGCACATGCATACTTGTGTACATTTGCTCCTAAAAACACCCCGTAACAAAGGTGACCGCGCGAAAACCTACACAACAAAGAGCATATTTTTCCCCCACCACCATTTTCCTACGTTGGTTCCATGAATCATCCCATAATTTACTTTGCTTGCAAGTATTACACCTAGACCTAGCCTAGGACCTAGACCACAAGTGGTGTACTTGCCCATGTGCCATTCTAGCCCACATTTACTCTCCCACATGGAGTAAACTTTCGGCCAAGGTGTGTGTGTGTGTGCCGAAATTTTAGAGAGGAAGAGAGAACTCTCATTTGGCTATAAATAGCACACCTATTGTTCATTTGGCCCACCTTTACATTTTTCCTTCTTTGTTTGTCTCCAAATTTCCCAACCAACTACCAACTTCCTCTACCACTTAGTCAACCTATTAGGACCCTAATTAACTTTCTAAGTTAATTAGTGAGAAAGATTGGTAGATTAAAGAGCCTCTACACCAAAGGATAGCTTTTCGGCTTCTGGTTTACACCCGGAAATCAAGGTAGTTTACTAAACTACTCTTCTAATTAGTTATTTCTAGTTCTATTATGTTGTTCTAATTAATTTTCTAAGCATGATTTTAGAGTTTGATTTGGGTTAATTTATGCATGTATTAAGTTACTAAGCATGTTTCTTAGTGAATAAGAAAGAGGATTTCATGTTGAAAGATTAACAAGATGTTAATGAGGTTCTAATTGGAGTGATTCTTCATGAAATTAGAAGTGGGATTAGTTTATTAGAAGTAATTAGAAGGTAATTAGAAAGTGATTAGAAGATGATTAGAAGTGATTAGAAGTTGATTAGAAGATATGTATTTTTCTAGACAAGGTTCTAGTATTATTATGTTTATTTTTCATGAAAGAAATAGTTATTCATTGTTGATTTAATCAATGGTTATTGTTTAAGATTATCTTTCTTAATTAATAGATTTGCTTTACTTAGTGAGAGATTTGTTCTTACTAGAAAGAATATCAATTGTTTTATGGAAATTTTTGTAAAAAGTATGGAGTTTTAGTAAATAAATATGAAGAGAAAGTTTTCACAAATGTTTTCTAGAAATGTTTTTATGAAATTATTTGTGAGTCTATTTTATTGCTATGATGAGAAAAAGAGTAAATGGAGTTGACTAAATTTTCTAGAAAGAAAATTGTGATTTTTACTAGATATAGAAAAAATGTTTTAATTAAGTTGATTAGAAAGAAAGTTTCTAGAAATATAAAGAGTATATTTTTGGAGAGATTAAATATTTTTAGAAAGTTCATAATTAGTTGTGATGGATTTTTGACAAGAGTTTTCTAGAAAAGAGTTTTGTTTAAATTATTTTAGAAAGAGCAAGTTGATTAGTTTTATTTCTTTTGGAAAGAAATAAAATAGTTTTGAAAGAGGACAAGGAAGAAATGAGATTTTTGATGAGGAATAAATTTGAGAGAGTTGGAAATATTATTTTTGGAGAGTTTTAAATTTATGATTTTATGTGAGAAGATTTCTAGAAGGAATATTATTTTGAAGGAAAATTGGTGCATTAAGAGGTATGATTTTATGTGGGAGATTTCTGGAGGAAATATTATAATTTAGAGAATTGGTGTATCTAAATGTATGATTTTATGTCAGAAATGTCTATTTGGTGAAATGTGAATTTTAGAGAGAAATTATGGAATATTGCATGAGCATGATTTTGAGCATGTGGCACTGAGCACGTACACGATACGTTATGACACCGGTCGTGAAATTGAATAGCTATTAATGAGAAAATAGAGATGAGAATGAAAATGAGAATGAAATTTTCGAGAAATGAAATGAAATTTTGGGAAATGAAATGAAATGAGATGAGATGATTTTGTTACCACCTCAAGATTCGCGGAGAGAACTTGAAGGAATGGTTTTGATGCGATAGTGCAGCGAAAGCACCACTTCCAGTTCGCGGAGAGAACTTGGATGTTTGGGCTAAGCATGCACAACACACGATGAACGGACCTTGCAAACAGGCTGTTAAGTTCGGTGATGTAAGGCGACCGGGACTGTGTCGTGTGAGTCGCGGGGTGGACGGACCTTGCAAACTGGCTGTTTAGTTTGGTGATGCACGATAACCGGGGCCTTAAGCGGAAAGGTTGGTACCGTCAGCTGAAAGGAGGCGCAAACGGACCAATAACTTTCGAGTGGTGTGAGATAATTGACTTGGTTGAAATTTGAAGAAGAATGCCGAAAATGGGAAATTGATATGAGATACTGTTTGAAAAAAAAAATTGATACGAGTTACTGTTTTGAGAAACTGACACGAGACGTTGTTTTGAGACACTGAAATGAATTACTTTTACTGCGCATGTTTACTCTGATCCGCATAGACACGCATGATGTATTGCTTGGTTTACTGTTCACAAGTTTTATATACTGTTTATGAACTTATTGTTCTAGAATTGCTATTTAGAAGTTTAGCATAGTGAACTACTGGGCTTTGCTCACGGTGTTGCATTCATGTAACCCTGGCATAATACCATGATGTTGCCTGTGCGACTCGGACGTATTATGTCAGATTATCTAGATGGACAGGAACAGTACTGTGGAGACCAGTCCTATGGAGCAGGAGCCGGAGTGGGGAATGACCCGGCGCAGGGATAGACGAAGACCTAGAACCACCCCGGTTATTATTTATATAGTGTTTGAGGACATTATTATTTGTATTGAAGTTTAAGGATTAAACTTTATTATGGTTTGTAATAATAATTAACGTGTCCAAATTTTGGGGGCGTTACACTTTAAGTGACATCGTTGTGACACTTTTTTTTCTGTCAGTGAATCCAAATGTGACAATTTTTTAGATTTAGTGACAATTTGTCGTTGCCACTATAAAGCTTTTTTTTTTTTTTGCTAGTGATAGGTTAATCATCCATAAGGTAAAGTTATATTGAAATGGAACTCAACATGGTTTTAAATCTTGAAAATCATCTAAGATTGATTCTAAACCAAATTTCAAACAAAATTCCTTTCCAATATAGATAGGGAGTTGTCTGAGAGGAATTATCATCCTTTTTTATTTATAACCTCTGTGATTATTTTACATCAAACTTGTAAAAAGAAGAGAGAAGATTCAAATTTAGAAATTAAAAAATGTTAGGGGGAACGGTTACTATCTCGATAATTTTAGCATATATAAAAGTTTTACTAACTTCCTTTTCAAATAGTGATGCTGGTCGAGTGGCCACATGCAAGTAAAAAGGATTTTTTTTGGGACTAGATAGTCGTGTGTTCAAATCCCATTGCCAAGGACGGCTTTGTAACTTTTGTATCCTTGGCATATAAAGCCAGGTACGATAATCCAACACATGACCTCACGTAAAGATGGCGTTCTCAACTAAACACCTTCTTGAAGTTACTTGACATATATAACATATATAGAAAATAAACTCATTTTTAGCATCGGATACTCTTTAAAAAAAATGTTTTTTCTTAAGTTCGCCCCTTATTAGCCTAGTGATAGTCTCCATGTATTGCCAAGCATTTGAGTAGATTTTAAACCACACTAAACTACAACTCATAGTATTGACTTTCGCCTCAAGAAAAAAAGAAAAAAAGACATCCACTTGACTGAATTTGTTTTATGTTCGGAATGTTTTGCTCTTTGAACTCTACAAACGGAACAACTTGAAATGTATTTTGGACTCGAGATGAAACTTGGGAATATAGTAGAGCACTGCTTTGGCATCAACCAATCTATACTACCAATCTATACTACATGCAAATTTCTTGTAGCCCCACGAGCCTTCAAACTCTCATATTTATAAGATTTAAACACAAAATAAAGACAAACCTAGCTAGAGATCCCGTTTGTGTTTCAAAGGTACACGTGTCCACCAACATTAGTGTTTGTTGAGAGTCCAATTCGCCTGTTGGACACTATCTACGGAGTCCACATATATCATGTACTCAACATACATATTCACTTAAAAGGCTAAGCCTTGTAAGTGAGTAGTCACTCAATTGTATATTAGGTGCACTTCTTTTTCTATTTATCCAATGTGGGACTCAATCTTCTGCGCACATGTCCCCAACAATCTCCCCCATCATGTGTGAACCATGTATTGGGCATAGCTCCTCCTTAATTGATCTGATCCACTTGACTCCCCCTTAATTCTTGATCTATCTCTTCAACACAGTGTCTGAATCTGGGCTTATTTACCGCACCCACTCAATCGAGAGCCATCATACTCTTCGAGAGCCACCTTGCTACCGGCCACTTGCCGCATGCACCACCAATTTTCTAGCTCCATCGAGAGTTACAAAGGATTGTCCCACTTCTCTGATAGTCTCTGTGCAAGCCCACGACCACCGATGATTTGAGTCCACCCATAGATCGTTAACCATCAGTTCTGGTACCAGTTGTTGGGAGTCCTAATTGTCAGAGGTTCCTCCTATGCGTCATAGACCCAATCAGTTGCGGAGTATCCATGGAGTCCACCACATCACATGGATCCAATACACATCGAATGACCCATATCCATTTAAAATACCAAGTTTTTTAAGTGGTGAGTCATCCAATTGTATGTTAAGGTTCATCTCTTTTTCTATTTATCCAATATGGGACTCAATCTTTCACACATGTTCCCAATAGTGTTCCTACGTACAAGTGTAAGCATTAGGTGAAAAATAACTACTTCTGTCTCCCATTTGAAAAACAACCGAAAAAACAAAAAAAAAAACTACTGCCACGTCTCCCATTCTTTTGTAAAACAAACCAAAAATAACTGCTCCCACGTCTCCCATTCTTTTGCAAAACATGCCAAAAATAACTACTCCCAAATCTCCCATTTGAAAGCAGTTGGTGAAAAAAAACCTGTGTAGTGTAATATTTTTCTCCCATTGTTGGTTGTCTTCATGATCTTGTTGGAAGTTTTACCTTCAATGAATGAATTTAGTGGAGCATTGGAGATAGGGATGTTATCCCTATTTTTGTCAGGCAATTATAGAGGACTTATTGTCACCCATTCTCGGGCAAGTATGGAGAAAAGTTGGCGCTTTACTCCCATTGGCAATTATAGAGCTCTCACTAGAATTATATAAGTCGTGTATTGCAAATAGGGAAACACACACTTGTATACACAGTGCACTATCATATAGAGAGTTCTAATTTGTGGGAGAGAGAAAGGCAAAGTTTAGTTTGCCAAGGTGCTCCTCGGAGGTGTTCCGAGGTTCGTGGTCCAACCGTTTTATCCTGGGAGACAGACGCCGGTTTCAACCTACAACACTCTCGGTTGGCAGTGAATCTGTTTTAAGAAGACCGTGGTTACATGGGACTCGGTTCTTGAATACTCCAATACTGTTCGTATTCCTCACTGATTTATTCTGCAATTATGTTTGTATTTGTATTTCATTAATGGAAATTATTCTTTGGAATTCTTTTATTGCCATAATTTTTCCAACCAGCTTAAAACAGATTTGGATCGTGTGATCGGCAAATTGGATTCCAGAAAATAATTTTGTTCAGGACTAACGATTTAGTTGCAGATCAATTTCTGAGTTGTGTGAAGAATTTCTGAGTTGTGTGAAGAAGAAACAAAAACCGTGAATCAATTTCTTGATTTCCGGATCAAAGAAGTTGGAGTATTTTGAGAAAAATAAAAATAAAAAAGGAAAACTGGTTTTCATTGTTATCACGGTCTGGTGGGCCTACTGGGTTTTGATCTCCTTTGTTAGTATTGAACTTCATGTTCTTTCTCTAAGAAAATTGGAGTTTTGAAATCCTTTTCATTAAAACTGATTACTTCTCTTATATTTTTTGTTTTACATGAGAAGTATGGAGAGATAATGCACATGCACCTTTGATTTGTGTTATACCCACTTCCATGAATCTTCAACGCCACTTCATGTTTCATCCGGTTTTGCTCTTCTGAGTTGGTCTTGGTGAAATTGAAACTCTCAATTTGGTACAAAAGCTGGGTTGAAACTCTCTTATATTTTTTTTCCCCTTTGTTTGTTTCCATTTTTTATAGTTTGTACTATGTGCTACTACAAAAAAAAAAAAAAAAAAGAGCTGTCTCGGACAGTTTTCTAGGAGTAAGAAAACCGTGAGTTTGACTATCTTTATTACTTGTCTTTCCAAAGTTCAGTATACTACCTATTGGGTTTTACGTTATGCTTTGAAAACTTCTTTTTAACAGAAAATTGGCCTAAAGGACAAGTCTGGGGCTTTAAAGCGTGTTTAGTCCAGCCTAACTTATTTTAATGCGTCCAATACAATAATATGAAATTTTTGAGAGTTCAAGGACAACACTAGACAAAAATATCCTCAATGATGAAAAAAAATTACACAAAGAAAGCCAGCCGCTCCTCTTGCGCACACGTGGTATATGGACACCACCACCCAATCAGCAATTCCACTTCTTTTTTCTCTCTCATACGTCATATGGTGATTGTTAACCCAATTTCAACCCTTAAAAGCGACACTTTTCCTGGGTCACTTTCACTTTTTTTATTTTCTCTCTGTCTCATACATAGGTCTTGGGTGGGACAAAATTAAAAGGGTTCAATTTTAGGGGAGTTAAGCTCTTTGAGGTAGGTTATATTGGGTTTTAGGCATTTTGGGTTTAGGCACTTAGGGTGCAATTTTCAATTATAGGGTTTTAGTAGTTTAGGCACTTTCATACGGTACCCTAGGGTTTTAGGCACTTTCATTAGGGTATCCTAGGGTTTAGGTTTAGGGTGCACTTTCAAAGTACAGAGTTTTAGTGGTTTATGCACTTTCATAAGGTACCCTAGAGTTTTAGGCAGTTTCATAGGGTACCCTAGAGTTTTAGGCAGTTTCATAGGGTACCCTAGAGTTTTAGGCACTTTCATAGGGTACCCTAGGATTTAGGTTTAGACACTTTCATTAGGTTTGGGGGTTAGGCACTTTCATAGGATTTGAGAGGTTTAGGCACTTTTATGGGGTAGCAGGGGCATTTTTGAGCTGTGTAGGTGATTTGTCCTTTTGGCATTAAAGAATTAGTTTGTGTCCTATTTCCATGATTAACTCATGTAACATGTCCTTGTGGAAGAAAGACTCTTTTTTAAAATCTATTAGTAAGAACCCATGAGGTCAGAGTACTAATTTGATTTATTTCGGCTTTGGAAATTGTGGATCTCTACTTTTGTAGTAACTCTTAGATTAGTTGGGCTTTTGATGTCTTAACTCCTATTTTGTTTTATACCCACTGAACTTCTCCAGCTTGTGTTGGGAATTTAAATCAATGGGCCTTAGGCTTATATCTGATTTCGAAATAAATAACATTTTCGTTGTCAGGCTTCGACAAGTGTCAGTCGTGCGCGGCTCGACTTATGAGATGAACAAGATGGCTACGGCCTTGGGCAGTCGTTCGGACTTGGCCTTGGATTGATGTATAGATCAACCTCTGAAGCAGTCTACATTTGGCCTTAGAACACTGGACTATTCGACCTCTGAAGTGGTCTGCTCGGCTAATGCCGTGACACTACTCGGCCTTAGTCATTGGTGTGTGGTGGATGTTCAACTATTATTGGTTGTTAAGTTTAGATTGCGTATCTATTCTTATTGTCGATATTGTGAAGATCTATTCACTAATATGAAGTTGATCTTGTTTCAGCGAAACATGTCGACTGATGCTACTGGAAAGAGCACTGCTACTGGAAAAGTACTAATGCGCAGACTCCTCTAGTTTCAGGAACTGCAGTGAAACCTCCCCCTGGAGTTCCCACGTTTCCAATGGCCCATGTGGATAAGCCGGGAAAGTTTGGAGGTGGAGTTGATTTTAAGAGATGGCAACAAAAGATGTTGTTCTTTCTCACCACTCTCAATTGGTTGGGTGTTTGACTGATGATGCCCCAGTTGTTGCTGAGGATGAGACTGATAATCAAAAGTGGATGGCTCAAGATATCTGGAAAAATGCTGATTATCTGTGCAAGAATTACATTCTGAATGCACTGGAGGACTCTTTGTATTCTGTGTACATTGAGGCAAAGTTTGCTAAGGAATTATGGGAGTCCTTAGAAAGGAAGTTCAAGGTTGACGGGGCCGGGTCCAAGAAGTTCCTTGTTGGCCAGTTTCTTGACTTCAAAATGGTGGATGTACGATCTGTCAGTGCACAACTCCACGAACTTCAAATATTGATAAATGAAATCAAAGCAGAAGGAATGGTCCTAGGTGAGCCATTCTTGGTAGCTGCGGTCATCCACAAGCTTCCTAAGACTTGGGAAGGGTTCAGGCATTATCTCATGTTCAAGACCAAAGAGATGACTTTGGAGACACTTTTCATGAAGCTTAACATCGAGGAGGAAAGCCAGGCTAGGAACAAAGTTGTCCAGTCTCCTCATATGGCCACGGCTAATGTCGTTGTCCATGGTCAGTCTTCGGGTACGAAGAAAAACCAACATGTCAGACATTCAAATAAGCGATCTGACAAACATGTTAGTAAATAGAAGGATAGAAGTGTCAATCTGGGACCGAGAGGTGGTCTTGCCAAGAAGCAGCAAAAAGTCCAGTTTCAGGGGAAATGCTTCAATTGTGATAAATTTGGGCATCGAGCTTCTGAATGTAAGAAGCCACTGAACCCTTGTACTCAAGCACATATAGTAGGGGGTGTTGCTGGTCTTTAAGGTTAACTTGGTGGGTCCAAACCCGCAGGAATGGTGGGTCGACACAGGGGCCACTCGTCACGTCTGTTGTGACAAGAAGATGTTCTCCACTTTCGAGCTGGTTATAGGCGAGAAACTCTATATGGGGTACTCAACCACCTCTGATGTGGTAGGGAAAGGCAAAGTTATTCTGAAGATGATTTCAGGAAAGGAGCTAACTTTGAACAATGACCAATGGTATGTTCAAAATGAATGTAATGACTGTTATCCCAAAAATGAATAAAAAGAAGTCACAGTTGCTTACTTGCTTGAGTCTTCCATTTTATAGCATGGTAGTCTAGGTCATGTTAATTTTGATTCTATGCACAGATTAATTAACTTAAACCATATCCCTGGTTTTCAAATTGATAAAAATCACAAGTGTGAAACTTGTGTTGAGGCGAAGTTAACGAGGTCTTCGTTTCAATCGGTTCAAAGAAGTACCGAGCCACTTGGATTAATCCACACTGATGTGTGTGATTTGAAGTATGTCCAAACACCCAATGGCTATAAGTATTTTATTACTTTTGTTGATGATAGCACAAAATATTGCTATGTTTACTTGCTAAAAAGCATGGACGAGGCATTGGACAAATTCATTCTTTATAAGAATGAGGTTGAGAATCAACTTAGCAGAAAGATTAAGGTGATAAGAAGTGACCAAGGTGGTGCATATGAATCACCGTTTGGTGGATTCTGTGCACAACATGGAATTATCCACCAGACTACTGCCCCGTACTCGCCATAGCAGAACGGAACTGTTGAGCGCAAGAATCGGACCTTAAAGAAAATGATGAATGCTATGTTGGTTAGTTCTGGGTTGCCTCAGAACATGTGGGGTGACGCAGTTCTATCTTCGAATTATGTCCTCAATAAAATACCCCCCAAGAAGTTGGACAAAACGCCTTATGAGTTTTTCAAGTGTAGTAAGCCTACGTACAAGTACTTACGGGTATGGGGGTGTCTTGTGAATGTAGTTATACGTCCTCCTAAGAAAGGGAAAATAGGTCCAAGAACCATTGGTTGCGTGTTCATCGGTTATGCACATAACAGTAGTGCATATCGGTTTCTTGTATATGAATCTGAGATACCAGATATTCACAAGAATACCTACATGGAGTCTACGAATGCGTTGTTCTTTGAACACGTATTCCCGTACAGATCCATTGG
The DNA here is from genome assembly GCA_963854785.1 of Vaccinium vitis-idaea. Classification (NCBI taxonomy): domain Eukaryota; kingdom Viridiplantae; phylum Streptophyta; class Magnoliopsida; order Ericales; family Ericaceae; genus Vaccinium; species Vaccinium vitis-idaea. The sequence goes on along the minus strand of OY978216.1, from coordinate 29,184,649 downwards.
GGAGTCCAGTTCTGTAAAACAGACTTT